>CM039132.1:45868725-46605217 GCA_022036555.1 Microstegium vimineum
TTGGTTTGAGAATACCTCATTGAAGTCTTGTAGTTGGTCCAGGAGCATTCACCGGCGCTAGAGCAGAGGGAGGCGACGTGGAAGCAGCCGGGGGAGCACCACACTCGCCTCTGCCACACTGGATCCCATCGGATATTGCAGCCCTGGCAGGCTGTCTTCGGCCGGATTCGGATGTGTTGGTTCCTCGTGTGGCCCCGATGGTGGAGGCGTAGATGATGGAGCCGGCACCGCAGAGAATCCCGCGTCCGACAGCACATGCGAGAGCTACGGAGTAGCAGCTGCTGGTGGCGATCCCAAGATGGATCCTCCGCTGCCACCTGCAGACATGGCAGGGAGATCGACTCCGGATCCTGTGCTGTCACGTTCGCGGGGACACATGAAATGGTGGCCACCGTATGCACCGTTCGGTACACTGTATGGGCTGGTTTCAACAGCATTTGAACCCAAACCTTTTCCTGCACTTGACACATGGTCGCCTGGAGTGAATATAGGATTAGTAGAATTAGGAGAAACAAAACGTGTGTCATGTGAATGCAATTCCCCCGGATGTGAAGATGGATTTAAAAGGATGTCAGGTAGAAGTGCGATTTCCGCACGAAGTTGGGCTCCTGCATTTGGATGTAGAGTGGAGAAGGGAAAAACATGTTCATCAAAAATGACATCCCTAGAAATGTAGATGCGTCCGACGGAAGGATCAAGGCACTTATACCCTTTGTGTTGGTTACTATAACCGACAAAAACACATTTCTTGGATCTAAACTCCACTTTCCGGTCATTATAGGGCCGGAGATTTGGCCAACATGCACAATCAAAGGTTTTGAGGAAATTGTAATCCGGGTGTGTGCCATGAAGACGATGAATAGGAGTATCATTGTCAATTACCCTGGATGGCAAGTGATTGATGAGATATACGGCAGTAAGAAAGGCTTCATCCCAAAATTTTAAGGGCATAAAAGCATGAGCAAGCAAAGTGAGCCCAACCTCGACAATGTGTCTGTGTTTTCGTTCGCCAGCACCGTTCTGTTGGTGTGTGTGTGGACAGGAAACATGATGAGCTATACCCATGCGAGTGAAAAGGAGATTAAGGCTTGGTATTCCCCGCCCCAGTCGGTTTGTATGGTACGAATTTTCTTGTCAAGTTGCCGTTCAACTAAAGATTGGAAATCTCGAAAGCATTGAAAAACTTCAGACTTTCGACACAACAAATAAATCCACACAAATTGCAACAAATAAATCCACACAAATTTACTATGATCATCGATGAAGCTAACATAGTAAGTGTTTCGACCAACTGAACTAGGGCAGGACCCCATACATCTGAAAAGATTAAATCAAGAGGACTCGTTGACACACTCGAGGATCTAGAGTAAGGCAACTGATGACTCTTGCCTCTCTGACAGGCATCACAGATGCTCTCTTTATTTGACTCGACGACGAAAGGAAGCTGATGGCGACTCAGAACACGCTGAACAACGGGCGTAGAGGCATGCCCGAGCCGACTATGCCACAAGGACGATGACGGCTTGGTTGTTGCGAGAGCTGCTTTATTTTGTGGCTGACCCGGAACTGGATAAAGGCCTCCCCTACATCTGCCCACGAGAATGGTTCTCCTCGTTGCTTGATCCTTGACAAGGAAATGTTTAGGGTGAAATTCAAAATAAACCTTATTGTCACGGGCAATTTTGTTTACAGAAACAAGATTCTTGTGTGCAGTTGGAACATGTAAAATGTTTTTGAGAGCAATATGACTAGTAGGGGATTGCAAAACATTGTGACCAACGTGATGAATCTCCATACCTGAGCCACTAGCTGTGTGGACTTGATCACCACCATGGAAGTTCTCGCGGGTAGTGAGCTTCTCTAGTTCACTGGTAATATGGTCTGTGGCACTGGTATCCATATACCAGTTGGTGTCGACGCCATAATGTGAGGTCGTAGCCGTGGATGCAGACTTCTGTTGTGGAGGACTTGTGACGGTGGTGAAAGGATCAAGATGCCCAAGAGGGGGGGGTGAATTGGGCTCTTTTTAATTTCTAAACAACAATTAAACCTATAAAGAGCCAATTAACCCCCTAGTGCCTACCGCTTGTGTGTCCTAGCTAGAAAGCGGTAGCAAGTCAATAGAAAGCAAAAACTTCCTACACAATTCTAGTATGAATTGAAAGACAAGTGTGGAAAGTAATGCGGTAATAAAGAGCTAGGGAAAGAGATGCTTGACACGGCGATGTTTTGCCGAGGTATCGAGGAGTCGACACTCCCCTTAGTCCTTGTTGGAGCACCTCGCAAGGTATAGCTCCCCCTCAATCCCGCGCAAGGGATGAGTGCTCTCTACGGGCTGATTCTTCGCCACTCCGGCTCGGTGAATCGCCCACAACCGATCACAACGTCGATGGAGAAGGGCCGCCGACAATCCTCCGGCGATCACCTTCCTCCGAGCACCACCGGACCGTCTAGGTGATGTCGATCACCAAGAGTAACAAGCTTCGATCTTCGCTTGACTCACTCAAGCTTCACAACTAGAGGATGCACACTTGAACTCTTGGATGAACTAGAGGAGAGGATGGATGGATTTGCGAATCACTCTCTCACTCTAGGGCTCTTGCTCTCTTCCCAACCTTCTCAACAAACTCAGCAACTCAAAATGAGCAAAGGCAAGGTGGGAGAGAAGTGGGAGGGGCTATAAATAACCCCTCGGAAAACTGCCTCGGGCTGACAACTTAAGTTGGCGACGGACGCTCTGTCGACTAGGCGACGGACGGTCCGTCGCATGCCCCAACGGCTAGTTCTGTTCATAGTTTGGGCGACGGACGCTCTGACGCCTAGGCGACGGACGCTCCAACGCCCTGCCCAATGGCTAGTTCTGACACGCTTTTCCCAGCGACGGATGCTCCGTCACAGGGGCGACGGACGCTCATCTCAGCGTCCGACGCTGCATTCTGGCTCGGGCTGAAAAACACCCTCTCTGGAAGGTCGACGGACAGCGTCCGTCGGACACTGAAAAACTTAGCCAGAAAAACATCTCCACTGGAAGGTCGATGGACGCTGTGGACTCAACCACCCAGCGTCCAACGCCTCCGTCAGGAGCGTCCGACGCCCAGAAAACAGTTCTATCAACTTCGTTTTTCGTCGCGATGAATATGGAAGTTGTTCTAAGCTATCTTACAGTCAACGTAGGCTTGCTTAGAGCTATGGAAGACAAGTGTGCACCACACCTAGTTCATGAAGCTTTCCTAAGTCAAGCTACTAGTCTCAACCCCTCTTAATAGTACGACCAAAGGTAAAAAGAGAAGCCCTATCTATTTCTAAGTGCGCTTCATCACCTTATGGCACTTAGCCTATCATTCTAGGGTCTTCATCATGTCTCCTTGAAATCCGAAACGATATCCATCTTGGGGGCTAAGTGATGACCATTAATGCCCATTCTTGTTGATCACTATGGCTAAGCTACGCATAGCCTCTGCAAAACACACGTTAGCCATAATAATCTCTAATTGTCGTTAATCACCGAAACCAACTAGGGCAATGATTCTTCAATCTCCCCCTTTTTGGTGATTGACGACAATAAAACCTCGAGTATGGATAAGAGTTGTGGTTTAGACTTTATGGTGACTTGGAATGGTTGAGCAAGGTTTAGTGAATTTGTAATGAAGCATACTTGCTCACCCAAGCCAAATCACAAATCATGGTACTCATAGATATGAATGAAAAAACAGTACCTCATGATATTCTCAAAGGATTGTCGGAGTATAGCGCGGAAGCTCAAATAACGTTAAGCAAAGAGATATATCATGAACCATGAGACAACTCACAAGATATATTAGAGATAATCAAGCGTTTGTCACATGCAACCATATAAACATCAACCATCATCACATCACACATATAGACAAATGCATAAAAGTAGACATGATGAAAGAGTACGGGGAAATAAAGCATACAAAGATCCAAATCCCTCCCCCTATCTCTATACTCGACCCTCTCTCCCCCTTTGGCGTCTAGCACCAAAAACTAAGCATCTGGGGCTGGAGAAGAAGGTGGAGGCGCTGCAGCCTTGCGATCGAGCATGATGAAGTCCTGAATGTCTGACTCGTCTGACTCATCATCTGCCTCGGCCTCTGCAGGTGTAGGTGCAGCTAGGGTGACCTCTGGAGCTGGCACTGAAGGCCCTGGAGCTGCTGTCTCAACGGACTCCCCCTGAGGCTCAGCTAGTGCCTCTGACGGTCCTGCCTCTGTAGTAGCGGGCCTGGGAACCCGACGAGTGAAGACTCGAGGCGAGGGGGAAGGCGTCACTGCTAGTGCAACAAGTGACACTGCTGTTGCAACCTCTGTTGGCTGTGACTGAAGTGGAGAGGATACTGCCACTGTAACTGCCTCATCCTGAGTCTCTGTAACGGCTGTCTCAGCGGTTAGTGAGATGGCATCTGTCTGAACTGCAGCCGGAGGAGTGGTAACTGTCTGCGCGGACTGCTCAGGTGCGATCTCCGACGAGAGGTGAGTGCCCATCGCTGGAGGATCCACTGCAACCTCTGGAGCTGGTGAGACTAGCTGAGCTGCTCCTGGGGAGTCTTCTCCTGTGATCTTTAGGTATGAGGCTGAGAGGTCTCGCGAGGCCTCTGCTATGGTAGTTCCCCGGATAGGAGTAAATCCTGTCTGAAACTCTCCGGGCGAAGCTAACCAAGAAGACACCTGGGTCCTCGGAGACTGATACGCAGGAGAAGCTGGTGCCTGGAACGGAGGAGTAGCTGGTGCCTGACTCTGCTGTCCTCCGGACGGTAACGCTGGAGTCGGAACCACAATTCCAGGAGGCTGCTGTGGAGGTGAGGTGAACTGCTGCTGCTGCTGTGAGACTCCGGGCAACTGAAACTGAGGAGTGGAAGTCTGCCTGGAGCTGGAGGCTAGAAGATGCTCAAGTAACAACGTCTGGGTCTTCTGAATCTATGCCTGCTGCAGCTGACAGGCTAAGAATTGGCGCTGGAACTCATCATGCCTAGCATGTGTCTGTGCCTGAGCTGCCAGCTGCTGCTCTGTAAGCCTCCGTAAATCGGCAGCCTATCGCCTCTGCTCCTCTGCCTGACGTGACTGCTCCTCCTGCATCCTCGAAAGAATAGTAAGCAGTGTAGCCTCTGAGGTGCTGGAACCTGAAGCTGGAGCTGCTGCGGCTATGCCTGACCCTCCTGCCTCATGGTCATGAGGCATCGGTGCATACTCGCGCACTGGCTGATAGTCCTCATCGGAACTGTCAGAGTCTAGGTCCTCTCTATAGACTTTCTCGGCAGTTGTATCTATCTCAGCATCTAGATTTGCAAGCTCTGCCTAAGCAATCTGCTCAACTGTAGCGTCTGTGACCTCTGCTGACTGAGGTGGCACACCGGCCTGCCTGGTGCCTGGTCTGTAAGCTCTACTAGGGCGAGGCAGGTTTCCATGCATCATGAGCTGACTCATCGAATATACTGGAAACTCTGTCGCTGACCTGGTGAGAGTGACTCTCATAGCTCCTGAGCGGGTCTTGGCAACTATAAGATAGGAGATCCAATGAGCAAACTGCAGCTACCAGTGACCCCTGAACCCTGCAGCTATTATATCCTCAAGCTCCGTACAATAAGATCCCAGAGGTCAAATTTCTCCTTCCGGACGACATGAGCAAGGAGCCAAAGCTGTAAACGTGTAATAGTATCCCGAGCTCCAATCCGAGGGAGAATAGTATGCCTAAGTACCTCGTGGAGGATCCAAGTAAGTGGAGTGAGGTCTCGCGGTGTACGGCTCGAACCCTCAGTGAACGCCTGCTGAAAACATGGCCTCACGAAGTCTGTAGATGGCACTATACCATCGTGAGGTCGGCGAGGAGCCTCCTGATCCCCATAGCACAAACTGTGAATCCTCGTAGGAGAGGACTCTAGGTGGAAAAGCTCTCTGAACTGAGATGCTGAAACCCTGAAGTCACGTCCCTAAAATCCAAAGTGTAGGAACTCGTGATCAGGTGAGATCCATAGAGAGGCATAGAACTGATACACCCAATCCTTCTGATATGCTCCTGATCGTCCCATCAGATCTGATAGACCCTGAATGTACTGAAGGTGCTGTAGGATCTCTGGACTACCGATCCCCTCTATATGAGCAGATGGGCACACTCTATGAGCCCTGAGAGGAGCGTCAGTGCCGACGTAAGCTCTGTAGAAATCCTCGTGTACCATGGTGTAGAAGTCTCGTCCGGCATGTGGGTCCCTCTGAGGTGGGAACCAGGACTGAAAGTCCACGAAGCGGAGTAACTAGACTTGCTTCGCTATAAGAGCTCGTACCTGGTGCCTCACTAGGTCTGGGAGCTGAGGTCCTGGAGGACTAGGTGGTGCACCAGAGCCTCTGGACCGGGTGACTCCGCGGCTCATCAGCTCACCAATCGAAGTATGGCCCGCGGCCTCTGTCGGCTCAGTCTCTGTGACTGGCTCTGTCTCCTCTGCCTCAGTAGCCTCGGCGGCTCTGTCTCAGGACGTGTAGGGGACTCACAACGCGCTCCACGGCGAGGTGAGAGCCTCAAACCGGTGTGACATCCTCCTCGCTCCGCAATCTCTGCGGCCTCAGCCACTGCGAGCGCTGCTGCTGAATCTGGATCCATCAAAGGCCTCTTGCGTTTCCGTGACACGACCTTTTGCTTGCCCTTTCCCCGGTCAGTGGGTGGACGCGGTGGAGGTGGAGGGTCACCACCACTACCGGGAACAGGACCGGCATTCTTCGTTCTTGCCATTTACCAAACTTTTGCAATCAAACCGCTGACAAGGATCCTCAACAATCAAACCACAAGCTCACTGCCCACTGACAATCAACCACTAACAAACCTCAGAACAACCAACTGCAAGAGTGGCACGCCAGCCCTAGACTGTCCTTTCGAGGCTTTGCCTCGTTCCGTACTCGCGGGCTTTGCCCCGAGTTCACTGTCACTTGCTCAACTGACACGCTGACCCTGCTCGATTTGATAGATAGGGAATATAACCATAAGCATATAACTATAGAAGAGTGGGTCTATAGAAGCATGAATTTAGATAAGAGAAGATCGAAACGCCAACTGAAAACCATACCTTACACACAGACCAAAACAATAGAGAGGATGAGATCCCCAATTGACACCGAGCGTCCGTCGGCAGCGTCCGACGCCTTTTAAATAGAATTTTTCAAATTTTGTTTTTGTGTCTTTCTCCCAACCAAGTTCCAATCCCAATAAGATCCAAATAACACCTGATTGGACTTGATATGAGAACCATCTCTCAAACACTCATTTTCAAATAGTTTGCCATAGGCTTAGATTTTAGTTTTAGCTCAAAATATTCGAATGGAAGCACCAAGGAGTCATCATATGGCCACAAGAGGGGTATAGAAGTGTCTTGAGCTTGGAATGCTCCCCCTAAGTGGACGAACACAGAGGATGCTCAAACTTAACCGAAAAGGAACGGCAAACAACACACATGCATATGCCATGCAATACGAAATTTGAATCTAGGTTGCTTGCAAGTTTAAACCGCAGTTAAGCTTTGTCACACGCTTTGAGGGCGGTTATCTTAACCGCGTTAGCCAAGCCTATGTGCATTACCAAATTAAACATGTTATATTACATATGAATGCATGGTTCACACAAACTCATCTTTTAGTGAAATTAGAGTGATCAAGCACATTTAACTCGCTTCTCAACCTACAAAAGGTTGTTTCATCGAGTGGTTTAGTGAAGATATCCGCCAATTGATCTTCGCTCTTAACTCCAACTAGTGTTATGTCTTTCCTAGCCACATGATCTCTAAGAAAGTGATGGCGAATATCTATGTGCTTGGTGCGAGAGTGTTGAACCGGATTGTTTGCAAGCTTTACGACGCTTTCATTATCACACAAAAGTGGAACTTCTTTTAAAAATACGCCGTAATCAAAAAGTGTTTGGGTCATGTATAAGATTTGTGCACAACTTGCTCCCATGGCAATGTATTCCGCCTCAGCGATTGACAATGCCACACTATTTTGCTTCTTTGAGGACCAAGAAACAAGTGATCTTCCTAGCATGTGGCACCCGCCGGAGGTACTCTTCCTATCAACCTTACACCCGGCGTAATCCGAATCGGAATAGCCAACTAGTTGGAAGGGAGCTCCTTTGGGATACCAAAGACCCATGCTAGGGGTGTGCCTTAAGTACCTAAGGATTCTTTTAACCGCACAAAGATGCGACTCCTTAGGGTTTGCTTGAAACCTAGCACACATACACACACTAAACATGATATCCGGCCTAGATGTGGTGAGGTAAAGTAAACTACCGATCATAGAACGATAGAGAGTTTGGTCAATCGGTTTACCTCCCTCATTGAGATCGAGATGCCCATTAGTAGGCATTGGGGTCTTGATTGGTTTGCAATCCTCCATCTTGAATTTCTTGAGCACATCATAAGTGTACTTCTCTTGAGATATGAAGGTGCCCTCCCTCAATTGCTTCACTTGGAAGCCAAGGAAGAAGGTTAGCTCGCCAATCATCGACATCTCGAACTCCTTGGACATCAATGCACCAAATTCCTTGCTATGATCTTGGTTTGTTGACCCAAATATAATGTCATCGACATACACTTGGCAAACAAAGATCTCTCCATCTAGCACCTTGGTGAAGAGTGTGGTATCCACTTTCCCGATCTTGAAGCCCTTCTTGAGTAGAAAGTCCCTTAGCCTCTCATACCAAGCTCTTGGAGCTTGCTTCAATCCATAGAGTGCCTTGGACAATGAATGGCTTCTAGTCTTGCAACCGATGCAAAGGTCTCCCCAAAATCCAAGCCTTCAACTTGGGAGAACCCCTTTGCCACCAATCTTGCCTTGTTTCTCACAACCACACCTTGATCATCTTGCTTGTTCCTAAACATCCACTTGGTGCCAATGATTCTTGCTCCTTTGAGCTTTTCTACTAGTGTCCACACTTCATTCTGGGTGAAGTTGTTCAACTCTTCATGCATGGCATTCACCCAATCCGGATCCGCAAGTGCATCCTCCACACTAGAAGGTTCAACAAAGGAGACAAAGGAGTGATGTTCAACATAAGAAGCAAGTTTAGATCGAGTTGTTACCCCCCTTGATGGACTCCCTATGATGAGGTCTTGTGGATGAGCTTGAAGCATAGGTGTAGATCTTCTATTAATCACTTGGGGAGGAGGTTGTGGTGCATCAACATCACTAGCTTGAGCCTCGGCTTGATCTTGAGGGATGAAGGTATCTTCTTGTGCTTCCCTCACTTGTTCTTCATCAACTTGAGGCGTGTGAGATGGAGAGGGTACTTGATTTGCATCATCTTCAACTTCTTCCACCTCTTGTGGGTTGATTGCACCAATGGGCATATTCTTCATAGCCTCCCTCAAGGGTTCATCACCTACATCATCAAGATTTTCATGCTCTTCTTGAGAGCCATTAGTTTCATCAAACTCCAAGTCATATGTTTCTTCAACTAGGCTGGAGGCTTTGTTAAATACTCGATATGCCTTGGATTTAAGAGAATAACCAAGTAAGAAACCAATGTCACATCTCCTTTGGAACTTGCCCAAGTGTTGGCGCTTCTTGTAGATATACACTTTGCATCCAAACACTCGGAAAAAGGATATATCCGGTTTCTTCCCATTCACAAGCTCATAGGGGGTCTTCTTGAGAAGCCTTTGGACAAAAAGTCGGTTGGCCACATAGCATGCGGTGTTGATTGCTTCGGCCCAAAACTTCTCGGGGGTGTTGTATTCATCAAGCATTGATCTTGCAAGAGTAATAAGTGTCCGGTTCTTCCTCTCTACTACACCATTTTGTTGAGGGGTATAGGTGGCGGACACTTCATGCTTAATCCCAACTTCATCACAATAGTCTTCAATCTTGGTGTTTACAAACTCGGTCCCATTGTCACTTCTTATCTTCTTGATC
This sequence comes from Microstegium vimineum, assembly GCA_022036555.1. Classification (NCBI taxonomy): domain Eukaryota; kingdom Viridiplantae; phylum Streptophyta; class Magnoliopsida; order Poales; family Poaceae; genus Microstegium; species Microstegium vimineum. The sequence goes on from CM039132.1 coordinate 45,878,635, forward strand.
TTCACATCAAACTCATTTTGGGCTCTAGTTGCAAACTTCGTGAATATTGATTGAGTCTCTCCCTTGTCTTGAAGAAAGAACACCCAAGTGTACCTAGAGTAGTCATCAACTACCACCAAGCAAAAGAGATTGCCACCAAGGCTAGCATAAGTGGTAGGTCCAAATAGATCCATGTGAAGTAGCTCTAGGACTCTTGAGGTTGACATGAAGGCTTTGGTTGGATGAGTGTTTGCCACTTGCTTGCCGGCTTGACATGCACTACAAAGTTTGTCCTTCTCAAACACAACATCCTTCACACCTCTAACCAACTCCTTCTTGACAAGCTTCTTCAAAGTTGACATTCCCACATGAGCCAATCTTCTATGCCATAGCCAACCCAAAGAACTCTTGGAGAATAGACATGTTTGCAAACTAGCTTCATTTGAGGTGAAGTCCACTAGGTAGAGATTGTTGTGCCGAAACCCTTTGAATATTAATGATGAATCTTCAATCTTGGACACAACTACCTCATTTGGAGTGAAGAGACATTGGAAACCAAGATCACATAGTTGTCCCACCGATAGCAAGTTGAAGCTCAAAGATTGTACTAGCAAGACATTTGATATTGATTGATCATTTGAGATTGCCACTTTGCCTAGGCCTTGCACTTTGACTTTTGAATTGTCTCCAAAGGTAATCTTGTCTTGCCCTTCACAATCTTCCTCAAGTGTGGTGAACATCCGGGAGTCACCGGTCATATGTTGAGCGCATCCACTATCAATCACCCAATGACTTCCACCGGTATTGTAGTTCACCTACACACAAGCAACTTGAAGTTAAGCTTGTTGTTTGGGAACCCACACTTGGCGAGGTCCCATAGCCTTGTCCACCAACTCCTTAGCAACCCATAGCACTTTGGGCTTGTTCTTCATCTTAGGACCGAGAAACACAACTTGGGGTCTACCCTTGGAGTCCTTGTTGATGATGAAGTGTGCATCATGATCGAAAGGCCTTATGTGCTTGGGCAAGGTCTTGGGAGGTGGAGTATTGCATTGAGATTCAAAGTGACCCTTTTGACCACATCCAAAGCACTTCTTGGGCTTGGGCTTTGGTGTGTCATAGTTGTTTATCATGGTCATGTTCTTGTAGTAGTTCTTAGCTTCTATCTTGACCTTGGCCTTCATGATTTGGTTCTCCTTGAACCCAATGCCGGACTTGTCAGACTTCATGATAGTGTTCATCAAGAGCTCACTTTGGAGGTTGTGGCCCTTGGTGAACTTCTCCAATCCACTTGCAAGCTTGATCTTCTCAACCTTGAGCTTCGCATTTTCCTCTTTGAGAGAGTTAATCAAGGTCATTGGATCATTGTCATCTTGCTTGGTTGACTTGATAGTGAATGACTTGCTTGCCTTGAGGTTGATTATCTCTTCCTTGAGCTTGGAGTTTTCTTGCCTCATCTTCACATAGTCATCATGCTTTTCAGCCTCAACTACCTTCTTGCCCTTGCACTTAGCATTTTGCTCACTAGCAACTTCATCAAGCAAGTCCTCACAAGAAGTAGCTATATGACACTTAACAACTGGGTTAATAGCAACATGTGTAGCAAGATCATTTGAAAGCAATTCATTAGCTATCACAAGTGTACCATGTTCATTCTTAACTTGGTTGTAGTCATCTTTTAGCAAGTTATATCTTGTATGGAGCTCTTGTGTTGACCTCTCAAGCTTATCATGTTTCTCATTAGCTTGCTTGAGTGAGGCTTTGAGCTCCCTAGTGCTAGATGAGAGAGTTTTGTTCTCAAGCTTCAAATCATCATTAGCACTAGACAAGTCATCAAGTTTAGCATGCAAGTTATCGTTGGCTTTCTCTAGTGATTCACTTTTAGCTTTATACTTCCTAATGAGCTTAGTATATTTGTTGCAAATTACAATTAGCTCATCATAGGAAGGTGCCTCAAACTCATCATCACTATCATCACTAGAGTTAGCCTCATCATCACTATCCTCTTTTTGTACCTTTTTGTCACCTTTAGCCATGAGGCATAGGTGTGTAGAGGATGAGCCCGGAGATGATGGAGGGGGTGGTGGTGGAGTAGATGACTCAATCACCAAGGCGGCCACCTTCTCTTCTTCACTTTCATCTCTGGATGAGTCACTTGTGTCTTCAATGTCGGTGAGCCAATCACCAACAATGTAGGCTTTGCCATTCTTCTTCTTCTTGTGGAAGTTGAAGTTCTTCTTCTTCTTGAATGGCTTGTTATCCTTCTTCTCCTCATCACTTGACTCATCTTTGTTGCCCTTGTTGTACTTGAACTTGTTGTTTACTTTCTTGTTCTTGTACTTGTCTTTCTTCTCTTCGGGGCAAGCATGAGCCAAGTGTCCAAGTTTGCCACAATTGTAGCAATCCATCTTGGAGAGAGGCTTTCTTGAAGAGCTTGTGAAGAATTTCTTCTTCTTTGAGTCAAACTTGACTCCATTCTTGTTTAGCTTCTTCAACATCTTGGTTGTTTTCTTCACCATGAGAGCGAGGTCATCATCATCCTCATCATCGCTTGCACTCTCATACATGACTTGCATCTTATATTTCTCCGAGGAGGATGTCTTGAGTGCCAAGTCCTTCTTCTCCTCCTTCTCTTTTTCTTTCTTCTTGGGGGAGGAAGACGAGCCACCATCACCAATCTTCATGTACATCTCATGGGCATTGATCTTGCCCAAGATTTGTGTTGGTGTAGCGGTGGAGAGATCTCCTTGGTGAAGAACCGTGACAATGTGGCCATACTTCTCAATGGGTAAGACACAAAGGATCTTGCGTACCACATCGGCCGGTGCCATTTGGTTGAGACCGAGCCCATTCAATTCCTCTACAATAATGTTAAGTCGTGAGTACATTTCATTTGCATTTTCATTTGCATGCATGGAAAAAGAATTGAGCATAGCCATGACCAAGTGATAGCATTCCTCACGCTCACTCTTTGTGCCTTCGTGAAGAGCACAAATAGTGGTCCACAACTCAAATGCGTCTTTGGCATTACACACTCGGTTGAAGACATCCTTGCTTATGCCACGAAAAAGAATGTTCTTCGCCTTGGCATTGTGCTTATCAAAGTTGAGGTCCTCCGCGAAGAGAGTGCCTCCCTTTGTGGCGGCTTTGAGCACGCCCACGTCAACGGCCTCTAGATAGGCCTCCATACGAAGTTTCCAATAAGGAAAGTCGTCTCCATCGAACATGGGAGGTGGTCCATCCCCATGGGACATCTTGCTCTAGGCGGTGAGGCCTAATTTAGAGCAAACCTTGCTCCGATACCAATAGAAAGGATCAAGATGCCCAAGAGGGGGGGTGAATTGGACTCTTTTTAATTTCTAAACAACAATTAAACCTATAAAGAGCCAATTAACCCCCTAGTGCCTACCGCTTGTGTGTCCTAGCTAGAAAGCGGTAGCAAGTCAATAGAAAGCGAAAACTTCCTACACAATTCTAGTATGAATTGAAATACAAGTGCGGAAAGTAATGCGGTAATAAAGAGCTAGGGAAAGAGATGCTTGACACGGCGATGTTTTGCCGAGGTATCGAGGAGTCGACACTCCCCCCTAGTCCTCGTTGGAGCACCTCGCAAGGTATAGCTCCCCCTCAATCCCGCGCAAGGGATGAGTGCTCTCTACGGGCTGATTCTTCGCCACTCCGGCTCGGTGAATCGCCCACAACCGATCACAACGTCGATGGAGAAGGGCCGCCGACAATCCTCCGGCGATCACCTTCCTCCGAGCACCACTGGACCATCTAGGTGATGTCGATCACCAAGAGTAACAAGCTTCGATCTTCGCTTGACTAACTCAAGCTTCACAACTAGAGGATGCACACTTGAACTCTTGGATGAACTAGAGGAGAGGATGGATGGATTTGCGAATCACTCTCTCACTCTAGGGCTCTTGCTCTCTTCCCAACCTTCTCAACAAACTCAGCAATTCAAAATGAGCAAAGGCAAGGTGGGAGAGAAGTGGGAGGGGCTATAAATAACCACTCAGAAAACTGCCTCGGGCTGGCAACTTAAGTTGGCGACGGACGCTCTGTCGACTAGGCGACGGACGGTCCGTCGCATGCCCCAACGGCTAGTTCTGTTCATAGTTTGGGCGACGGACGCTCCGACGCCCTGCCCAACGGCTAGTTCTGACATGCTTTTCCCAGCGACGGATGCTCCGTCATAGGGGCGACGGACGCTCATCTCAGCTTCCGACGCTGCATTCTGGCTCGGGCTGAAAAACACCCTCTCTGGAAGGTTGACGGATAGCGTCCGTTGGACCCTGAAAAACTTAGCCAGAAAAACATCTCCACTGGAAGGTTGACGGACGCTGTGGACTCAACCACCCAGCGTCCGACGCCTCCGTCAGGAGCGTCCGACGCCCAGAAAACAGTTCTATCAACTTCGTTTTTCGTCGCGATGAATATGGAAGTTGTTCTAGGCTATCTTACGGTCAACGTAGGCTTGCTTAGAGCTATGGAAGACAAGTGTGCACCACACCTAGTTCATGAAGCTTTCCTAAGTCAAGCTACTAGTCTCAACCCCTCTTAATAGTACAGTCAAAGGTAAAAAGAGAAGCCCTATCTATTTCTAAGTGCCCTTCATCACCTTATGGCACTTAGCCTATCATTCTAGGGTCTTCATCATGTCTCCTTGAAATCCGAAATGATATCCATCTTGGGGCTAAGTGATGACCATTAATGCCCATTCTTGTTGATCACTATGGCTAAGCTACGCATAGCCTCTGTAAAACACACGTTAGCCATAATAATCTCTAATTGTCGTTAATCATCGAAACCAACTAGGGCAATGATTCTTCAGGTGGCATCAAAACGTTTGAAGCACCGGTAAGCCGGATGGCCTTCCTTACCGCAGACTATTGGCAGACGACGCCTTGCTCGAACGGATGGCGTGGAGCACCTCCACTGCGTCCAAAACCTCCATGACCAGCGCGGCCGCCACCGTTGCGGCCTCCACCTCCTCGTCCGCCACCTCCTCGGCCAGCAGAGTATCCACCAGGGCGATTGCCCCTGGTTGCAGCATTTGCTGAGGATGAGTTGCCGCCACCGTGACGTAGATTGATCGGATTGCCCCTGGTTGCAGCATTTGCTGAGGATGAGTTGCCGCCACCGTGACGTAGATTGATCCGTTGCTCGTGGCTGATGAGCTGATTGAAGAGCTCGCTGACGGAGATGGGATCCGTCTGATTCGCCACGACAGTGATGACGGAGTCTGTAACGCCCCAGAGTCCAAACGGCTCAGATCCACTCTGCACGCTGAGCGAACCACACCCACCACCATCCCACTTAAGCTTTCGTCCTCGCTTCGCTTAAAAGGATTAACCCGGGGATGGTGGGATGGACTCTAGAAGCCTTATATGTTGGTCTATCCCACCTTAAACAAGAAAGGTGGGACTAAACCCTCCACAATATCTCATTAACACACATGGGCCACTACGGGCCAAACGGGTCGGATGTGACAGAGTCGAAGTCCTCACCAAGGCCGTTGAGGAGGTAGGAGACCATCTCCTCATCTTCAAGACGACGTCCCGCCGCCGCCATTTCATCTGCCAAGGTTTTAACCTTTGCAAAATATTCTCCAACAGTAGCCGTACCTTTGGACGAATTCGCCAAGGCCATGCGTGTGGAGATGAGTTTTGCGCGTGATTGAGAGGCAAACATTGCTTCAATCACCGTCCATGCGCCCTTTGCTGTGATCTCGGTGTTGACGTGACCGAGGATCTCTTTGAAGAGATTGGTGAGCACATAGCTCGGGACCATCTGGTCCTTGGCCACCCACGAAGCGAACTCAAGATTCACAATGAGTGGTTCCTTCTCCTTTCCTGCTTCAATTGGCAGGTGCTTTGCCGATGGCTCGGCCGTAGCCTCGAGCCAGTTAGCGAGTTGGGCGCCGCGAAGAGCCGAGAGGACCTGTGCCTTGCATGACTGGTGGTTGGATCGTGTGAGTTTCTCCGTGACGGATGGAAGAAACGTGGTTAGGGAAATTGCAGTAGAAACTGCGGAGGAAGAGGAAGCGTACGCCATTGAAGAATTCCGTGTGGAAGAAGGCTCTGGATACCATGTGAAAATTGGTAGAACGAGATGTCGTTCCAGGCTCTCGGCTTCATGTTATATAGGTCGGGAAGAGCCCCCGGCGTGGTTTGTACAAGGGGAAGAAGGAAGATTGATTGTATACCTTGTATGTCAAGTTCATGATCATGTTACAATATATTCTAACAGTTTCTTTTGGTCGTCCGCATGCGCGTGAGTTCATCTTCCGTGTGAAGTTGTCTTTGTCGCCTTTGTTGTTTAGAGTCTCGCACCCTTGCAGTTTTTTCTTCTTCTTTTTCTTTGATTTTTTTCTTTGCCTTTATGCTTTGCATCTAGAAAACATTTGGTTGGCTAGAGTTAAGCTATTTGTTATTTCATCGGTGTCGTCTACTCCCTATTAATGAAATATACGTGTTATGACACTTTCCTCAAAAAAAAATGAATTGTGATGAGCTATTCACCAAAGGACACAAAAGCGGTAAGAATGGTAAGCGATCAGACAAAGACATGCATCGGAAAGGAAATTCATGCAAGCTATAGATCAGTACCAGTTCGTGACCTTGCAGAGAGAGACCATCGATGCTTTCTGTAGCTTCCTTCTGAGCTTCCTGCGCGTTCCTCTCACCTTGAGAAAAAGTTAGAAGCTGGTTGGTCCAAACGCGTTGCCAATTTGCGAAATGGATGGCAAGGTCGACAAAAGAGGAGCGCATCGCGGGGACGAGCGACACTGCGCCAACCAAAGCCGCCCACGCTGCTCGCTTTATTGAGATAAGATCATCGACCGGTGCGGTGGTGGGCTCAGTTCAGACTTTCGGCGAAATTCGGCCCAGGCCCTGTAAAATGGTGTACCGGACTAAAATTTTCGGTCCGATTTGAAATGAAATTTGGCCCAACAAGGTCACCGTAGCCCATGTATCCATTTATTTCTCTCTCTTCCTGCTAACCTCAGTCCTCGGCCCACTAGTAAGAATGGAGCCGGCGGAGGCACGCAAGGCCGCGCGGCTCCTGTCCTGTCCATCGCTGGACGTAGTTGCTGATGAACTGGTGTTGGTGGTCATGTAGGGGTGCCATGGTGGACTGGTGCAGTAGCTGATGAAAGGGATTCGTTTAGATTTTTGAGATATATTTATTTGCTTCAATTGATCTGGACAAAACAACAGGGAAGAGACCTAATCGAATTTTCCAACTTTTTTTTTAATAATTGATAATTTAGCGAATAAGCGAGAGATTTACTTGAGTATTCATGGAATATATAGGCTTGTGGTTGATATATGAGGGCTAGTTTTTAATTAAGGCAACTTTGTTCCTCAGGTTTGGCAGGTGCACCGTAGATCCTGAGAGAGGGCGAAAGAGAGATGGAGGATGGACACAACAAAAAGAAGATGTTGGCGGTGGAGATTTTATATTTTGGGGCTTGCTAAGCGGTTTGAAATAGAGGCTGAACTTCAGAGTCAATCTTGGAAATTCAGAGTGCTTTTTGAGACAACAACACTTCTCTGTTTTGCGGATTTTGAACCACCATAACTAACTCGGTAGTGATGAGCTTATCACATCACTGCCAGTACGCGCTACGTCAAACCGGCATTTATAGCTCATATATCACTGTCGGTTGGTATCACCATCAACGGTGATATATGAGCTATCACTTTCGGTTGGTTTTAATAACCGGATGTGTTTAGTATATCACAGTTGGTTTATTATTAACCGACAGTGACATATTTTTTACAATTTACATTTTAATATATTTTTTTCATTTTGAGGGGGAGGTGGTGGCGGAGATGAAGGTGGTGATGGCATAATTTGATATCGATGTTGAGGTGATGGTGGATAGTCGACATTACAAACCCATCAATATTTTTATACAAAAGTTACAAGCAAAGTTTAAGTATCGAAATAAAGTTGCATTACAATAACCAGGTTGAGAAAAATTGTGCTAGCAATGGAGAATGATCCTTGCTTGCTCAATATCTTATCAATGACAAACACAGGTAAATTTTCTCAACCTTGAGGCCGATTGCGCAAATCATTTGCTTGGCCAGGTATGTCTTTTCTCATAACTCACTACCCTTTGGGAGCAGTTTCTTCATTATAACTAACAAGTTATCGAAGCCTTTATCACTCAGTATATTCATTGATTTGAACTCTAATAGGTCGGATCTGACGAGCGGCGGTGGCCGCGGCCCGTGGATGGGCTCAGCGGGTTCGTAGGTGGACTCATTGGGCTTGTCCACGAGTTTTCATTTTTTTATTTGATTTACTGAGGCTGGCAACCAACCACCATCGTTAAGGCTGGATTAACTATGACCTTTTCTCAGAGGCGGAAACCGTTAACCGCCACCATTAAGGCTGGATTAACTATGACCGTTAAGGCCACCGTTACATGAATGCCCACGTCAGGAAACTCTTTTTGCTCGCCGTTGTTAAAGTTATTGTAGTAGTGACTACTGAGAAATAGCTAATACAGGACTAACTATATATTCTTGTTGACTGATCATGGTGCAGAGGGATGCTAATGGAGTGGAGTGCATGCGTGTAATAAGAATATCAATTAAGAAAAAAATGGGATGCTAATTTTTTAGATAATGGGAAGAAAATTGTCAAACAAAAGGAATTAGACAACCCTAGTACAACTCAAAATCACAAATCACTCAAAAGGAGTTTACTATAACTCAAAACCTAATTCTAAAATAGTACTACAAATTCAATTGTAGGAGACATGTGTCTCGATTAAAGTGTTTTTTTAACCGCCTTTGATATCATCTGGAGTAGTGATGCATAATAGGAATTGAGCTCCAAACATTAATTGATCAAACACTAGTTAATTAATAAAAAGATTACATATTACAATGTAACCAATTGACCATTTTCATTAACTAGTACTCGTCTTTTCTTGTTTGATACTCCTTATATATTACGCGCATGCACTCCACTCCATTGGAGTGCCTCATTCCCTCTACACAATGACCTGTCAAGAAGCATACACAGATATGTAACGAAGCATAATATGTACTAGTTAATCTTTTTTCAGTTAATATACTTCTCTATCATTATTTACTGTGTGCCTAGTAAAACAAATATGTCACCGTGATTTATACCTTGTTTTGATATGGATAAAGGAGAGTTCGATCCTCTTTGCACCACCATGTAAGGTGGAGAACCTTACTCTCATCATATACCGTCCTCTCTGGAAGGGACATATGATCGATGATGCACAGCATGTCCTTGATCCTTCTTACCGCCAAGCAACACACACTGTATACAGCATGTTTGATGAAAATAAAGTTCATAAAGTGCACATAAAGTTCATAGGTATAGTCTACATCGTGGAGCATGTTTGATGAAAATAAAGTTCATAAAGTTGTAGTACTCGACGAGATCTACAACTTTATAATTTATTTTTTTATTTAAGATTATTTAGATGTCCAAATATATACCACAAGATTTTGTAGAGCTAATATCAAAGGAGACACAATGGTAGTTGAGGATCTCGGATGCATAAGCGCCCAAAACAAAAGTTCCAAACCTTAAAAAGTTTTGGGACTTTATAGTTCATAACTTTTTGGTTGAAGTAGTTATGATGTCCCTCTATTTGATTCCTAAGATTCCATAGAAGTTAACACATCAACTAATTAAAGTCATATGTTCCATAATCATAAGTGAATGCGTTGATATTTAAGAATTTTGCATGGAGAAGAGACCAAAACAAAAGTTGTAGATCTCAAAAAGTTATACAACTTCAAAGTTAACAATATTTTCATTTAAAATCATCTATCTAATAACGATTACGTTTGATTTCTAAAGTTTGAAATTAGATTTTTTTTAAACCACCTTGTATTGATAAACGTCCAAAACAAAAGTTGTAGATCGGTCTCAAAAAGTTATGAAACTTTATATTCATTTGAAATTATCTATCTAAAGAAAAATTATGGTTGAATTTTCTGACATTTAAATTTAAATTTTTTAAACAACCTTATATGGGGAAATGACCAAAACCAAATTAAGATGTTGATCTCAAAAAATTGCAACAACTTTATAGTTTACAACTTTTTTATTTGAAATCTTTTATGCTTCCAAATACTCATTTCACAATTAGATAAACATAAAATGGCTAGGAAAAATATCCTAAATAGACAAAAATATGTTATAAGTAGAGAGTGGTTAGGAGACATACAAATGAAGCAAGAGGTCATAGGTTCTAGATACATATGAAAAAATGTCCCTATTTTTTCAGCCCGTTTTTGGGAAACCACATCACCGTAGCGTGGAATAGTTCTAGAAATGTATTTCCGATAAGGGTAAATCAGTAATTGCCTTGTCCATTTCCAAGGGCAAAATTGGGTTTTCATCCCGTCAGTGTCTGAATTCCCAACGGAGCCTCTCGTCGACCCTCCGGCCGCAGCCACCAACTACCTACGCAGTAGAGTTGGAAAACAAGATCTGCAACTAACTGAGAAGCAGAGTACCGAAAGATAGTTTTGCAACTACGAGTCATCAGCGGTGGTGCTACAGCTTGTGGGCACGGCGGCGGTGCTTGCTCCGAGTGGAAACGGCAAATATTATTTTGGGAGTTGGTAAATATCAACATTTGGAAAATAAAAAATGAGAAACTGTTGGAGTTATTCAATGCAACCTGCATTTTATAAATGTTTTTCCTCAATTAATTGGCTAGAAAATATAAAATGTTAAAGTACCTGAAAGTACTTTCCCAACCATTGTAAAATATCTCAAAAAACAATGCATATGGGAATTGTGCTCGAAACATTAATTGATCACACACTAGTTAATTAATGAAAAAGATTGCATATTACAATGTAGTAACCCATTGATCATTTTCATTAACTAGCACTCTTTTTTTTTCCTAATCTGATCGATACTCCTTATTACGAGCGAGCATGCACTCCTCTCCATTTGCGTCCCTCTACACAGTGATCTGTCAAAAAGCATTATATATATAGTTAATAGATCTTCTTTCATCAAATACTAATTCTCTATCATTATCTACTGTGCTTAGTAAAACAAATAGATCAGCGTGATTTATACCTGGTTTTGATTTGGATGAAGATCTATCGAGGAGAGGGTTACATGCATGTGCTTTATATTATTTTTTGCACCACCATGTAAGCCGGGAAACCTTATTCTCATCGTATGTCCTCTTCTCTGGAAATGTCATAAAATCGAGGATGCACAGCATGTCATTGACCTTTCTTACCTCCACGCAACAGGCACCGTCTTTTGGCAATGTAATAACTGGAGCACCACGCTTGACGATGTCATTACATAGGTTGAGTATTTCGTTCTTGTCTTGCTCGGTACATGCTCCAGTCACAAGGTTCAGGGAAGTTAAGAGTGTACACGCCAGCAAGATCATGACAACAGTTGCAAATTTCCCAAACGTCATCTTGCTAGCAGGTAGCGCTAGCCTATTGATCAACAACTATAGTAGGCCAAGGAACAAGGATGGAACGAACACAATGCAGCTTATCTATCTATAGAACTCCAACTTATAACCACCCTTTAAATAGAATGAGAACCCCCTACTGGTACATTTATACATAACCCTAGTGATGTTATGGGTTTTTTATATGTAGATAAAGATAGATGGGGAGATATAGAGTGACAAAGAGGAGATAGGTAGAGAGATAGATAAATAGATAGAAATAAGACAGATATGATATATAAACAGAGGTACATAGATAGATAGATAGATAGATAGATAGATAGATAGATAGATAGATAAAAAGAAATTAAGATACAGAGAGATATATATAGATAATGAAATCGATGGAACGGCATAAGTGATATAGGATTGAGATAGAGATATATGAATATAGAGAGTGAGATAAGTACGGTAAAGATAGAGATGGACATGATGAAGATAAATATAGATACCAGCAAAGTGATAAATTACAGGTAGATTAGAAGTAAACTACAAAAATAATGTGCCTAGCTATGGTCAATAGATAGTTATTTTTTGGGAATAAGAAAAATAATACAGAAGTATATATGGTGCTCCCTTGTGTTGGTCAGGAAATATATACTCTACCCGTTCCAAAAAAAAACATGGCATCCTAGCATGTGGTACCCCAATAATACACCCTAACACACGTATATTAAGCTGAGTGAAATTTTACAGTGTTTGGAAAAAGTAGAGTCTCCATTTGAATAGATCGTTTGGCTATAATATAAAGAAAAACCAATGCGGAGGAAATTAAGTTGTGGGTCGAAAACTAAAACACGTGGTCCAGGAACCTAAAATATACAAATTAGGAATTATTTTTAAAATAAATTAAAGGGTAGAATAGTATTTCTGCTGCCCCTTGTCCTCTCTGTTCGAGTTTCACCCTGACTCTCCAGCGCGATCACCGGCCTGACAAGCTAGCTCGCTGTCTACCCATACATTCACCCGCACATCGTACCTCTAGTCGCGAACATCGGCACCGCTTGGCGAGGAGGAAGAAGGGTATGTGTATGGATTGCTGCTGCCGCGAGCCTGTTCATTGGACCATCGGCGAGGTCGAGGAAGGTGATGAGCGCGCATGGACGATGGAGCTTCATCAACTTTTTCGTGTGAGCGGATCAAAGAGTGCAGTGACACAGAGCAAGGCACGCTGCGTCATGCCATCATCGATTGTGTCGTCCAAGTGTGCATGCTTGAGCTTGAGTGCTTGACGGACGCATCACAAAGACTCAAAAGCAGTACGACCGGGAGCAGAACTTGAAGCAACTCTAGCAATGACGTGCTGCTAATGTAACTCTAGCAATGGATGGATGTCGTGCTTGACCTTTACCTCGCTGGCCATCAGACGTGTGGCCTCGCTGCGGCGACCCTAGGAAGACGTGTGGTGGTGGTGAGGGCGGCGACGACCTGGGAGGCAGCGACGTAGTAGTAGACAGATCGCGTTTTCGACGCAGGCAGAGTGAGTCCCATACAATCACTACTAGAAACACAACCAAGGCCGACAGGGAAGTATAATAGCCGACGAACAGTTGGGGAAAACCATGAATGGCCAACGGTTAACAAGTTATCGACGGTTCGATGGTGAACTGGTTCGATGGTACAAGACCACAAAAACAAAGATATGAATATTTAGTTTGCAATTGGGCTCTACCTCACAGAAAGTGATTTTAGTCATCAGATGGTTGAGTGCACTTGGTATACAGTCTCTTCAGTTACAACACCTGCAATTTATGATCATCATTCTGCATAACTGTGTTGGATATTCTCCATTACCTTATATATGTTCCAAGAATGTTGATGATATGTCAATATGTCAAGTGCCATTGCTTTTACTTTGATTTAAGTTGTATCTGAAAGATATATTTTTTCTCAGTATACATCTGCTAAATTTCTTTGTTAAGAAGCTTTGTGCTTTGGCGCCTCGACATCTATCAGTCAGGTACCCTTTATTCTCCCATCTGATGCAATATAGTTACATGTATTTGTGCAGTTTGTTCAAAGGATGACCAACACACACATTCTCTTATGTTCTAACCCCATATGCATGTGAAGAAACATGTTTATTGATTCATATGTTACACTGTTCCATTTAGGCATCCACTTCATACTCATTCATGTATTATTTTCTCACCCGTTGCTGCTCCAGTTTTAATGTAGAGACAACACAGATAACTGCAACCGAATGGTCTATAATCACTCCTTTCATTATTTAACAGATGTATATTTAGTATACCACACCGAGTAAGCATTATTTTTTTATTATCTAAAAAACATCGACTAAGAATCAGTTATGTAATAGGCTAAACCTCTTGCATCATTTTCGTTTTTAAATACTAAGAGTTAACTAACCTCTTGTATCGTGTACTATAAATGTGAATATGAATCATACTGAAGTACGTACTCTACTTTGAGTGATAGATTCCATATTTGTTTTATGTAACTCCAAGGTTCCAGAATCTTACAAGACCTTTTTATATTTCTACACCTATGACAAAGCCTACCATCCATCCATGTATGATTAATACTTAAATGTCTTTTCCTTAATTCACTTATTCTATTCAGACCTTAGACCACGTAGGCAGTTCGGTTGATAAGAATCTATACCATTTTTTCCTACTATTGCTCAATTTCACCGCAAAAAATGAAATAATTATTCTAAATTAGTGCACTCTTCCATGCCTATTAAAGATATTCCTAAGCTATTAAGCATCCTATTTTGGCTATTGTCATCACTTTCGGCTGTTGTATGTCTATTATGCATTTGCCTGGACAAATGTCACATTCAATTTCAAGGACGAAATAGGGTTCATAACATTATGTGTGCCCAGGAAATAATCCACACATAAGTTCACAAATTACAAAGTATCATCACAGAGTTTAATACATAGCGTACATATATCCATTACATAAATAAATAAAACAAATGGAAGATACAACTAGCTCTCGGGGCTCCATCTCAGAGGGAAGGTCAACTGGTTGACCAAGCATAGAAATCTTCAGGAAACTCCTCATAGCCTCCTGCTTCTGTTACCCATCCGGGATTTCTATCCAAAAGTTGAAAAGTAAACAAGCGTGAGCACATTCGTACTCAGCAGTATAACATGGGGTTATGAAGCTCAAAAGGATGACACTGGCTTAATGCGTTTAGCACTTTTAGTTGGTCAAAGTTTTATTATTAAGTAACATCAGATTAAGCTTAAGCCCCAAATGATCCCACTTATACCATTGCCAAAGTTTAAAAGAACATAAACATCATCATAAAAGTGGCAACATGAACATAAAGGTTGGTCAAGTTAATTAGTTAAACCGTCAGTTTTCCGGGCCGCTCGTAACCGTGAGCACAGCTGATATATCAGTTTTAACACTCTGCAGAGGTTGTGCATCTTTACCCGTGAGTCGTGATGCCCTAAATGCCCGGGTTAATTACTCCCATAACACTGTCAAGGTAAGTGGGCGGGGTTCACTATGAAACCTTTCATAGCATCTCGTCTAACAAGATTAGGGCCGCTAGGATTGGCAAGGGGCGATAGAGCCCCCCTTCCGAGTAGCATAAAGACCGCAGCCTACGCTCAAACTCGGACAGAGGCCGCACTATAACTAGCTCGGCAAGAGCCTAATGCGCCCTTTCGGGTAACCGCTAACGAGCTAGAAAAGAGCCTACTACTGAGTTAAAGCCAGAGCCATGTAGCTCTCACCGTAGCACTGTCAGTCCCAACGCTTGCCAACAGTGAGTTATTATAAAAGGGTTATGTTCCAATTGCCATAAACAGGATCACCAATTCATTCAAAGCATTATAACTTTTGGCAGGGATCATGTATCATTTCAATAAGCACTAGCCATCTACCCATATGCATAACCCATAGGAGTCAAGGTAAAGGATTTCAATTTTATGGAATGTACTACGGGTATCAAATTAAACACATGCACATGAAATCATGATTATGGTGAATAGGATAACAAGGTAGGTCCCATTCTATACTTGCCTTGGTTATCAAACTCTTACGGGTCCTGCTGCTGGTCAAAGAAATCCTGGTCACAACCAAACTCCTCACCGTCTGAACTTGATCACGGCATTGCAACAACACACATTCCAATTTGCATACATACAAAGCAAACAAAGTTACTATTAGAACAGTACACCGGCAACAGTAAACAGAGTTAAAAGGTTTATAAAAGATACTACGCACTGCTACGATCATTTCAACGCGAATTTCACAAAAATCGGATTTAAAACTCACAAGATATGATTTAAACTAGTTCTCTAAGAGCATCTTTAGTATTTAAATTAACCTTGAATTTAAATATTTCAAACATGACTAACAGATGGTTTAACATGTAGAGAATTTCATTACGAATCTAACGCAATTCGAATCGTCCAAATCAGAGTTAAAACAAAGTTTTTATAAGCAAAACAGTGCAGTGGCAATTCTGTAAATAGTGAATTTCCTTTTAATTTCCAAAATAAAATAAACCGAACAGAACTACGCTTTTGAACAGAGAAAGCGTAAAAGGGAAATACGCCAGGGCTGTGGCGCGGGGCCGGCAGGACTGCCACGTGGCGGCTCGGGGTTGGTGCGGTGCACCGCACAGTGCGTGCACCCGCTGACTCAGCGCGGGCCCGAGGGTCCACGGGTCCACGGTGGACCGGGGAACATACCCCTTCGGAGATCTAATCCTGGCCACAGACCGGTGATCGGACGGCTGAAGAAGAACAGAGGGGAGAAGAGAGGGAGAGTCAGCCGGAGAGGACAGAGAGCACGGCGGCGCTCCATTGCCGGCGACCCGGGCTCGGCGGCGAGAAGGGGAAAAGGGCTAGGGGCCTCGGTTGGCCACCGGAAGGCCAAAGGGAGATAGACGAGAGCGAGGCGATTGTGGTGGCGCACTCGGTTGATCGCAGGGAGGCAAGCAGAGGCGGCGCGGCGGTGCGCCATGGCCGGCGGCGTGCTGCTCGCGCGGTACGCACCCAAGAGGCCACGGTTTGACTGGGCGAGGGCAGGGGAAGGAAGAGGGGATCAACGCGACCCCTGCGGTGGCCCTGATTGAAAGCAGAGAGGGGAGGAGGAACATGCACCGCGTATGCCATTGCCGGCGGGGTTCTGAGCACGCGGGCAAGGCCATGGAGGCCTCGATTCGCCGAATTGAGAGGTCGGGGAGGAAGAGGGAGTCATGGCGACACTTACCGAGACGACGAAGAGGACGGAGACGGCTCGGTGCGGCTTGTCGGCGTGCAATGGCGGTCGCCGTCGGCAGAGCTCGCGCCGGCGTGCGTTCTGTGGTCACCGACTAGGTGTTAGAGGGAGGAATTAGGCCGAGGAGGGTCGCGGGGGAATTCGTGGACTCGGGACGAAACTTACCGAGGCGGCTCGAGCTCTGGGGTCCTCTCGGTGTCGGCGGCGGCGGCATTCGGCAGATGCGGGATCAAGCGGGGCAGAGAGCAAAGGGGGAGAAGGGAAAAGGGAGCGGTCTCCTTTAAAACGTCTGGGAGCGTGCGGTTGCGGCCGAAGAATTCGGACGTGGGCGCGGGTGAGAGGGAGAGAGACGTGCGGGCGGTTGCCGTCCGTGCGCGTTCGTCGCGCGAACTCGGCGAGCAGAGCGGAAGTGGGAGGTTGGAGAAGGTGCTGACGGGTGGGGCCAAGCAGCAGCGAGAGAGAGAGAGAGGGTGAGGGAGCAGTTGAGGTTGGCGCCGACAGATGGGGCCGGTCGGCAGTGAGAGGAAGAGAGAGAGTGGGCCGGGGGAGGGAAAAAGAGAGAGGGGGGCCAGACTGGGCCTCGGCCTTGTTGGGCTGAATTGACAAATAGAGGGAGAGAGAGATCAATTCCTTTTCTTTTTATTTCCTTTTCCAAATCCAATTTCAAAATAATTTGAATTCATTTGAATTTGGTTTTGCAAACTCAATCACCACAACAAAAATATGCAGCAGCATGTATGCAACAACATGTTACTAACTAGGATTAATTTTATTTCCATAAAAATTATTCTTAAACTAAATTCAATGCTCACATATTTCTTGAATAAATCATTTTCATCTATTTTTAAATGCATTCAATTTGTGGGTGTTACAATTCTACCCCCCTTAAAGGAATCTCGTCCTCGAGATTCAGACGGACTTACTCGAACAGCTGCGGATAAGACTTTCTCAGGTCTTCTTCTCTTTCCCAAGTAGCCTCATCTTCAGAGTACCGGTTCCACTGAACCTTGCACATCTTTATAACACGGCTCCTGGTAAACCTTTCTGCCGTTTCCAAGATTCTTATCGGGTACTCTTCATATGTGAGATCTTCCTTTATAGTTAGCTCTTCTAGAGGGATCTGCTCCTCAGGTACCCTTAAGCACTTCTTCAACTGAGACACATGGAAAACATCATGTACTCCTGACAAATTCTCAGGTAACTCTAACTGATAAGCTACCTCTCCACATCTCACGAGAATTTTGAAAGGTCCAACATACCTTGGGGCTAGCTTTCCTTTCATATTGAACCTCTTTACACTTCTCATTGGAGCCACATTCAAATACACATAATCTCCAATCTCGAATGACAGACCCCTTCTATAGGTGTCTGCGTAGCTCTTTTGGCGGGATTGTGCAACTTTTAAGTTATCTCTTATTTTTCTTACTTGTTCTTCCGCATCTCGAAGAACATCCGGTCCAAACACCTGGGTCTCTCCGGTTTGGTTCCAGAATAAGGGAGTTCTGCACTTACACCCATACAGAGCCTCATTTGGTGCCATTTTTAGACTATTCTGATAACTGATATTGTAAGAAAACTTAGCATAGGGCAAACTCTTGTCCCAACTGGCACCATGTTGTAATGCACATGCTCTCAACATATCTTCCAATATTTGGTTTGTCCTTTCTGTTTGTCCATCAGTCTGTGGATGATATGATGTACTGAAAGTCAATTTTGTTCCCAAAGATTCATGCAATTTCTGCCAGAACTGTGATGTGAATTGGGTACCTCTGTCAGATACAATCTTCTTAGGGACTCCATGTAAGCATAATATCCTTTCCATATATAGTTCTGCTATCCTTGCGCCTGAGTAGTTAGTCTTCACTGGTAGGAAGTGAGCAACTTTAGTCAAGCGGTCCACGATTACCCAGATCGAGTCATATCCTCTGTGTGTACGTGGCAAACCGACAATAAAGTCCATTCCTACTTCTTCCCATTTCCACTCAGGTATTTTCATTGGCTGAAGTAAACCGGCAGGTCTTTGGTGTTCTGCCTTCACTCTTTGACATGTGTCACATAAGGCTACATATTCTGCTACATCTCTTTTTAATCCATACCACCAATATTTTTCTTTTAGATCTAGGTACATCTTAGTACTTCCAGGATGTATAGAGTATGAAGAATCATGTGCTTCTCGAAGTATGGCATCACGGATAGACTTTACTTCGGGAACACATATTCTCTTTCCAAACCACAATGTACCATCATCATCCATCCTGAAACCTGGTGCTTTTCCTAGCACTATATTCTCCGCAATATCTTTCAGTCTCGGATCTTCCAACTGACCCTTACGTATCTCTTGTTCTAGAGTGGGTTCTATGGTCATCTCCACTGTTTTAATGGTAAATCCCAAATTAAGAGATTCCATATCAGCACACAATTCAGCAGGCATAAGCTTCATTCTTAAAGCATTAGCATAACTTTTCCTGCTTAGTGCATCGGCCACTACATTAGCCTTACCTGGATGATAATGTACTTCCAACTCAAAATCTTTGATCAGCTCAAGCCAACGACGCTGTCTTAGATTCAGATCTGACTGTGTGAAGATATATTTCAAACTTTTATGATCTGTATAGATATCACACTTATGCCCTATTAGATAATGTCTCCATATCTTTAGAGCATGTACTACTGCTGCCAATTCCAAGTCATGAGTAGAATAATTCAGCTCATGCTTCCTCAACTGCATGGATGCATATGCCACAACTTTCCCTTCTTGCATAAGCACACATCCAAGGCCTAGACGAGAGGCATCACAGTAGATTGAGAAACTCTTGTTCAGATCTGGTAGTGTCAGTACTGGGGTTGTGGTCAACCTTTTCTTCAACTCTTCAAAGTTCGTTTGACATTTGTCAGACCACACAAACTTGGCACTTTTCTCTAACAGGGCTGTCATTGGTTTCGCTAGTTTTGAAAACCCTTCAATGAACCTCCTATAGTATCCTGCTAAACCCAGGAAACTACGGATTTCAGTAACATTGGTTGGTGGGTTCCAGTTTAGAACATCTCGTACCTTACTTGGGTCCACTGCTATACCTCCATTAGAGACTACATGACCCAAGAAAGACACTTCTCTCAACCAAAACTCACATTTACTTCTCTTTGCATACAACTGATTTTCTCTGAGCTTTTGCAAAACCATCCTCAGATGTTCAGCATGCTCCTCTTTAGTTTTAGAGAAGACTAGAATGTCATCTATGAACACTACCACAAACTTGTCCAAAAATTCCATGAACACCTTGTTCATCATGTACATAAAGTATGCAGGTGCATTAGTCAACCCGAAAGACATAACTGTATACTCATATAGCCCATATCTTGTGGTAAAGGCTGTCTTAGGTATGTCTGCCGCTCGGATTTTTAATTGGTGGTATCCAGAGCGGAGATCTATTTTAGAGAATACACAAGCACCTTTCAACTGGTCAAACAAGTCATCTATTCTGGGCAAGGGATACTTATTCTTGATGGTAACTTCATTAAGAGACCGGTAATCCACACACATTCTCCTAGTACCATCTTTCTTATCCACAAATATAACTGGTGCTCCCCAAGGTGAAGAGCTAGGGCGGATAAAACCCTTTTCTTGCAATTCACTAATTTGTTTCTTAAGTTATTCTAATTCTTTTACCCCCATTCTATAAGGTCTTTTAGCTATGGGTGCAGTACCAGGTAGAAGTTCAATAAGAAACTCAACATCACGATCAGGTGGCATACCTGGCAACTCTTCGGGGAACACATCCGGAAATTCCTCTACCACTTGTTCCTCATCCAAGGTATCCTCAGATAACTGGTTCAGAGTGGCTTTTGGTGGTACTTGCATTTCTACCTCAACACACATCTTATCCCTATTAGGCGATGTCACAACAACACATCTCTCTTGGCACTGAATTACAGCTCGGTGTTGTTTCATCCATTCCATTCCCACAATAAGATCTATTCCAGCTGTTGGTATCACAACTGGACTCACTTCAAAGTCTACCCCCCTTAGGGTAAGTCTAGTGGAAGGACTCCAAACAGAAGCTGGTATGCTACCCCCTGGTGAATTTACTTGCATACGGTTTTTCATGGCACGCAAAGATATACTATGCATTCTAACAAAAGCTTCAGATATGAAAGAATGCGAAGCACCAGAATCAAAGAGTACGGTAGCGGGGAATGAGTTGACATTAAACGTATCCATCATGACCTCAGGTGCCTCCTGAGTGGTTTCAGCGGACACATGGTTCACTCTTCCAGTGTTTGGGGGTGGTTGGTACCTTCCTTTCTGTTGGTTGTTCTGATTCTGGGGTGCCTGCTGGTTCTGCTTCTCAGGGCAATTGTAAGACATATGCCCTTCTTTCCCACAACGGAAACACTTGTTGTTGTTACTGTTGTTGGGTTTGTTGTTCTTCATTGCCATAGCATTTGGGTTTACTTGGCGCTGAGCTTGGTTAGAGACCTGCTGAGATGGGCGCTGGCCTCCAAACTAGTGCTGACCTGGAGGGCGTTGTTGGAACTGGTTGCGCTGAGGGAACTGACCTCTGTTCCACTGGTTAGACTGCCCTTGGTTTCTCTGCTGGAAACTCTGCTGCGGGTAGGGTCGAGGGCGAGTGTTGCTGCTCGAAGCCTGACCCTGTAGCTTCCTCTTCTTAGTTTCCATTTCCCGGCGCTTATTGTCAATCACAATAGCGCGGTTCACCAATGTCTGATAGTTGGGGTACTCATTTGACATGAGTTGTAGCTGAAGACCATCATACAGTCCTTTCAGGAATCTGCGCTGCTTGTCACTGTCCCTGGCCACTTCATGTGGAGCATAGCGCGACAATTGAGCGAACATGTCACGGTACTCAGCCACTGTCATAGAACCTTGCTTGAGGGATCTGAACTCCTCTTGCTTCAACTCCATCATACCTTCAGGAATGTGGTATGATCTAAAGTTCTCTCTAAACTCCTGCCAACTGACATCAGGAGCATCATCAGGACGTCCATACTGGAAAGACTCTGACCAATCTTGGGATGCTCCTTGTAGCTGTCCAGAGGCATACAACACTTTTTCAGTGTCATTGCACTGCGCTATGTTCAGCTGCTTCTCCACAGCTCGGAGCCAATCATCTGCATCCAAAGGGTCGGGTGCATGGGTGAAGACGGGAGGTTGTCCCTTCATGAACTCTCCTCTTTTGTCCCTAACTTGGACTGGAGGTAGTATTCCAACAGGCTCGCTGTCCAAGCGCTGCATCATGGCTTGCATCAGTTGTGCCTGCATACCCATCAGTTGTTCCACTGACACAGCAGGCGGTGGTGGTGGCGGGTTGACAGGAACTCCCCGTCCACGGCCACGTCCACGACCACGAACTCTAGTACCTCTACCGTCCATCTGTTTTCAGCAAAGATGTAAGGTTTAGTGACTTTGTAATGCATATAACATGCCTATGTCAAACTGAAATTTTCTGAGCATGATGTTACAACAGCAGTGTAGTAAAAAGCTCATATCTCGAGTTCTGGAACTCAAACAAAATTTTAGCTTATATGGATGGAAATATCAGAAAGTCCTCCACAACTTTCATGTTCATTTGATTTTCAGATTTTGTAGCTATATTAGTCAAAAACTCGAAACAACCAGATCTGTTCAGGTTCACAGATTGCGCAGTAAGACTAACTTGCAACAGTAACATCTCTTAGCTCAGAACAGATATGGGGTTGGTTTAGGCGGCGTTGGAAAGGTACAGAAGTCTAGTTTCTGGTATGAAAGTTTCATCAACATAGCATTCACTGATTTGGAGATATATAGCAAAGAACAGATACTGCTCCAGGAAAACAGCACACAAGATATATGACAAGATCAACCCAACTGATACTATCAAACATTAAACCTAATGATCCAACTTGTGAGACTTGTGGACAGGCCCACAATTTCCCACACTATCATTCAAACAAAGAACCAAATCAACCAAGTTCATAATAATAGACAATTAGACATCAAGTTCAGCAAACACACAAGACTAAGACAGACTCGCACTACTACGCTTTATTACAAAGGGGAAAAGGCTTCATCTTCTAAGGAGCTTCATCGGTCATGATGTGGTTAGGTGGCTTTTTCTCAGACATTGGGGCCATGTTCAGCTGGGCCCTCAAGTCATCCACCATCTTCTGAAAACGAGCCACTGACTGTTGCTCATCACGCAGCTCCTCCTGCAATCTCTCATTCGCTCCTTGGAGCTCATTGAGGTGTCTGACTGTGGTGTCCAAGGTAGAGCCGGGATCAAGCGGGTTCTGGATGGACCAAGTATTAAACCTGGTGGCATAGCGAGGCAGGAACCTGTAAGCATCGCCCTGCATCGCTATGTAGCGTCGTCCATGATAGTAGATGTAGGCGTTCTCAGCTGCATTCTCCATGCTGTCCCTGTCATGAGCCCTCCTGGCTATATGACCATGGACAATCTCCACCTTCTGACTATCATGAGCTTCATTCCATACTGAGACAACCACCTGTGCCTTCCAGTAACTAGCTTCATGAGGGTGAGAAAACTCAGAAACTAGGTACCTCACCATGGTGTCCATATCCGGATAGTAATCCTCCAACACTTTCAATAGTAGGTTGTGGAAGTACGCCGCTGGAGAAGGGTACTTGTAGAACTGCTCCTCGGTCCATCCAGGCTGCTCCTCCTCTGGTGGCGTCGCTAGGGCAGGTGCTGGTGCTGGTGAGAGGAGTGGCGCTGGAGTCGGTGAAGGCAGAGGCGAAGGTGCAGGAGCTGGTGAAGCAACTGGTGTAGGGGCTGGTGGTGGAGCTGGTGGTGCTAGATTCACGTCCATCCACTCCTGTTCATCTTCCGTGTTGACATCCTCCACCAACACGTGCTCCTCCTCAGGGTCCTCCTCAGACTCGGACATCATCTCATCATCTGAGATGTCCACCACTGGCTGAGAAGTCTGAGGCGTGAACTAGGATAGGTAGCTCCTGGTGCTCAGGCGACGAGACCTCGTGACAGGTGGCATCTACAAAATTTTGTTTAAACTTAATTAGAACAACATTTTAAATAATAGAATAAAGACATAAAAGCATATACATTTTATAAATAACAAGAGCAAGATAGAAAGCAGTAAAATAGAGAAGCAAAGGATCCTAAAACGACCATTGCGACCTAGGCTTACGTCCTACAGTCAACTCAAGCTCTGATACCAATTTGTCACACTCAATTTCAAGGACGAAATAGGGTGCATAACATTATGTGTGCCCAGGAAATAATCCACACATAAGTTCACAAATAACAAAGTACCATCACAGAGTTTAATACATAGCGTACATATATCCATTACATAAATAAATAAAACAAACGGAAGATACAACTAGCTCTCGGGGCTCCATCTCACAGGGAAGGTCAACTGGTTGACCAAGCATAGAAATCTTCAGGAAACTCCTCATAGCCTCCTCCTTCTGTTACCCATCCGAGATTTTTATCCAAAAGTTGAAAAGTAAACAAGCGTGAGCACATTCGTACTCAGCAGTATAACATGGGGTTATGAAGCTCAAAAGGATGACACTGGCTTACTGCGTTTAGCACTTTCAGTTAGTCAAAGTTTTATTATTAAGTAACATCAGATTAAGCTTAAGCCCCAAATGATCCCACTTATACCATTGCCAAAGTTTAAAAGAACATAAACATCATCATAAAAGTGGCAACAGGAACATAAAGGTTGGTCAAGTTAATTAGTTAAACCGTCAGTTTTTCGGGCCGCTCGTAACCGTGAGCACGGCTGATATATCAGTTTTAACACTCTTCACAGGTTGTGCATCTTTACCCATGAGTCGTGATGCCCCAAATGCCCGGGTTAATTACTCTCATAACACTGCCAAGGTGAGTGGGCGGGGTTCACTATGAAACCTTTCATAGCATCTCGTCTAACAAGATTAGGGCCGCTAGGATTGGCAAGGGGCGATAGAGCCCCCCTTCCGAGTAGCATAAAGACCGCAGCCTACGCTCAAACTCGGAGAGAGGCCGCACTATAACCAGCTCGGCAAGAGCCTAATGCGCCCTTTTGGGTAACCACTAACGAGCTAGAAAAGAGCCTACTACTGAGTTAAAGCCAGAGCCATGTAGCTCTCACGGTAGCACTGTCAGTCCCAACTTTTACCAACAGTGAGTTATTATAAAAGGGTTATGTTCCAATTGCCATAAACAGGATCATCAATTCATTCAAAGCATTATAACTTTTGGCAGGGATCATGTATCATTTCAATAAGCACTAGCCATCTACCCATATGCATAACCCATAGGAGTCAAGGTAAAGGATTTCAATTCTATGGAATGTACTACGGATATCAAATTAAACACATGCACATGAAATCATGATTATGGTGAATAGGATAACAAGGTAGGTCACATGCTATACTTGCCTTGGTTATCAAACTCTTGCGGGTCCTGCTGCTGGTCAAAGAAATCCTGGTCACAACCAAACTCCTCACCGTCTGAACTCGATCACGGCATTGCAACAACACACATTCTAATTTGCATACATACAAAGCAAACAAAGTTACTATTAGAACAGTACACCAGCAACAGTAAATAGAGTTAAAAGGTTTATAAAAAGATACTACGCACTGCTATGATCATTTCAACGCAAATTTCACGAAAATTGGATTTAAAACTCACAAGATATGATTTAAACTAGTTCTCTAAGAGCATCTTTAGTATTTAAATTAACCTTGAATTTAAATATTTCAAACATGACTAACAGATGGTTTCACATGTAGAGAATTTCATTACGAATCTAACGCAATTCGAATCGTCCAAATCGGAGTTAAAACAAAGTTTTTATAAGCAAAACGTGCAGTGGCAATTCTGTAAATAGTGAATTTCCTTTTAATTTCCAAAATAAAATAAACCGAACAGAACTACGCTTTTGAACAGAGAAAGCGTAAAAGGGAAATACGTCAGGGCTGTGGCGCGGGGCCGGCAGGGCTGCCACGTGGTGGCTCGGGTTGGTGCGGTGCACCGCACAGTGCGTGCACCCGCTGACTCAGCGCGGGCCCGAGGGTCCACGTGTCCACGGTGGACCGGGGAACATACCCCTTCGGAGATCTAATCCTGGCCACAGACCGGAGATCGGACGGCTGAAGAAGAACAGAGGGGAGAAGAGAGGGAGAGTCAGCCGGATAGGACAGAGAGCGTGGCGGCGCTGCATTGCCGGCGACCCGGGCTCAGCGGCGAGAAGGGGAAAAGGGCTAGGGGCCTCGGTTGGCCACCGGAAGGCCACAGGGAGATAGAGGAGAGCGAGGCGAGTGTGGTGGCGCACTCGGTCGATCGCAGGGAGGCGAGCAGAGGCGGCGCGGCGGTGCGCCATGGCCAGCGGCGTGCTGCTCGCGCGGTACGCACCCAAGAGGCCACGGTTTGACTGGGCGAGGGCAGGGGAAGGAAGAGGGGATCAACGCGACCCCTGCGGTGGCCCTGATTGAACGCAGAGAGGGGAGGAAGAACGGGAACCGCGTACGCCATTGCCGGCGGCGTTCTGAGCACGCGGGCAAGACCATGGAGGCCTCAATTCGCCGAATGGAGAGGTCAGGGAGGAAGAGGGAGTCATGGCGACGCTTACCGAGACGACGAAGAGGATGGAGACGGCTCGGTGCTACTTGTCGGCGTGCAATGGCGGTCGGCGTCGGCAGAGCTCGCGCCGGCGTGCATTCTGTGGTCACCGACTAGGTGTTAGAGGGAGGAATTAGGCCGAGGAGGGTCGCGGGGAGTTCGTGGACTCGGGACAAAACTTACCGAGGCGGCTCGAGCTCCGGGGTCCTCTCGGTGTCGGCGGCGGCAGCGTTCGGCAGATGCGGGATCAAGCGAGGCAGAGAGCAAAGGGGGAGAAGGGAAAAGGGAGCGGTCTCCTTTAAAACGTCTGGGAGCGTGCGGTTGCAGCCGAAGAATTCGGACGTGAGCGCGGGTGAGAGGGAGAGAGACGTGCGGGCGGTTGCCGTCCGTGCGCGTTCGTGCGCGAACTCGGCGAGCAGAGCGGAGGTGGGAGGTTGGAGAAGGTGCTGACGGGTGGGGCCAAGCAGCAGAGAGAGAGAGAGAGAGAGAGAGAGAGAGGGTGAGGGAGCAGTTGAGGTTGGCGCCGACAGATGGGGACGGTCGGCAGTGAGAGGAAGAGAGAGAGTGGGCCGGGGGAGGGAAAAAGAGAGAGAGGGGGCCAGACTGGGCCTCGGCCTTGTTGGGTTGAATTGACAAACAGAGTGAGAGAGAGATCAATTCCTTTTCTTTTTATTTCCTTTTCCAAATCCAATTTCAAAACAATTTGAATTCATTTGAATTTGGTTTTGCAAACTCAATCACCACAACAAAAATATGCAGCAGCATGTATGCAACAACATGTTACTAACTAGGATTAATTTTATTTCCATAAAAATTATTCTTAAACTAAATTCAATGCTCACATATTTCTTGAATAAATCATTTTCATCTATTTTTAAATGCATTCAATTTGTGGGTGTTACAACAAATTGGTAGGAGGATGACGCTTACAAGAACTTAAAATTATGGTTCTCCCTGTGCGGCCACACCATGCAATCTACTTCCTGTACTACGTACATAGTAGTCTACTTATCCTGTACCAGATATTGGTGTGTAGCTTTGTAATTGGAAGGATTGCTACACAACTTTGCTTTATTAGACAAAAAATAATGTATGTACTGTATTAGGTAACACTTTAGATCGAATATTGTTTTTATCCTCAGTGGTCCTGACAACGCCATTTATTATTAGTCTTAATCAGACTCTTGCAATGAGTACTGCATTGTTCCACAGATGTTACTGGTGTAACTAAAGCACAATGAAGTAGTGTGATTTTAACCCTAAGGTGATTTGCATTATTGTAATTGTGCCTATGTATACAAATTTTGCTGAATTAATATTGCTTGTGTTGTTTATCCTTTGTTTTCGGGTCCATGACCTCAAATACCACAACATGTGTCCATACTTTGTAACTGTCGATATAATATATATGATTTTACGAAGGTTGTGAAATTTTTCATTTGCTCATACCAAAGGATTTCGGGGTGAAGTTCGGCAGTTATGCTTTCTTATGCAGTGACACCTCTCACTACACAGACATGCGACATTTTCTTTATATCTATGAACACACCTCATGATGCTTCTATATCGAGGCTTGGACACACCTCATAACGCCAAAAAATACCGGTGCAGCGGAGCGCGCCATATGTGCTAGTAAAATCTTATGCTCTGTGAAAATCCCTGTTGTTCACATCGCATCAGCTGCCAAGCTACTTTTATCTGCCTTTCCTTTGCTATAACAAATACGTGGAAGCAGCCAAAACTGGTCTAGAAGTGCTATAAATAAACGATATACCTATACACAATAAGAAACATATACTTGAAACATTGATCAAACACTTATTAATTAATATGAAACATTACATATTACAATGTAACACATTGATTAATTCCATTATCCAGCTTATTAATTAGCATCCCTGTTTTCTTAATCGATATTCTTATTGTGCGCATGCACTCCCCCACTCCATTGGCCTCCCTCCACACCATGATCTGTCAGGAAGCATATACATAATCTTCTTTTAGCTAATTCTCAGCAACTATAAATACTGTACTCAGTAAAAGAAAAAACTCAAAAGGTACTTTAATTTCAACCTTATTTGATTTGGAGGAGGATGAGAAAGCTGTCTATGATCCGCACTGCTTTTCAAGGCCTGCAACCCTGTCCGTATCTTATGTCAATCTCTCTTGACGTTCCATTCGCTCGATGATGCACTGCATGTCCTTGATCAATCTTACCTCCTCGCAACAGGGACTATTTGTTGGCACAACATGAATGGGAGAACCACGCTTGATGTGAAATTTACATTGCTTGATTATTTCGTTCTTCTGTTGTACAGTACATGCCCCGGACACAGGGTTGAGGGATGTTATTAAGAGCATACACACAAGCAACATGACAGTAGTTGCAGATTTCACATCCAACATGTTGCTGGGCAGCTGGTGATCAACTAAATCAAGGAACAAGCTAAGGATGGAACGCAATGCAGCTTATCTATCTAGAACTCGATCCATCTGATAGGCGCCCTTATATAGAATAGAAAACGCCTAGTGGTGGTACATTTATACTTAATACTAGTGATGTTCTGAATTTTTTTATAAAGAGATAGACAGATAGAGATCAAGATACAGGGATAGAGAGGAGATAGATAGAGAGATAGATAATCCCTCTGTATCCTAATTAAATGACGTTTTGGACAAACTTTGAGTCAAACATGAATATAAATTATCAATAAATTTTAACCAACAAAAAACTACATGCTCTCCTACAAATTTAAAACTAAAAACGGCATCAACCCAACATTAAAAGTGACTTTTGGTGCAAGGGTGAGGACATGAGAGAACCCTCGGGCCCAGCCAAACTCCAAAGTTGTAACTCCTCCTTGATGAGCAACATAACCTCCTTTAAGCTTGGCAAAAATCCCATAAAAACACAGTGATTCCAAATTGCCCAAGCTCCTAAATAATGTTGGAATTTAGCCCTTTTTGCACGCGTTGCATCCTTATGAATGCACCTCAAAGTGATAGGTGACCAAGTGACTAATACATTCCTTTTGTATTCACCTTTCTGAAATATTGCAATGTATATTTGAGATTTGAAAGGAATTGAAGTAAAAAAGTTCAAAATAAAAAGTTTTAGATCTCTTTGATACTACAACTTTGGTTTAGATCATTTCTCCATCCAAGCACATTTCAAAAATTAAAAAAAAATCAAAATAGTTAATCTTAAAACAAAATCTCTAGTAACTAAATGATTTTAAATGAAAAAATTAGTCAACTATAAAGTTACTGATCTTTTCAAGATCTAGATTGTAGTTGACATCATTTCTTGATCCAAGTTTTTAAAAAATAAAAAAATGATTTTTATTTATTTGTACTAGTGCTAGGTTAAAAAACTACTAGTGTAAATACATCTCTACTGGTAATTTTTAAGGAAAATGGACAGTCCAAATTATCTATTTACACGGCAGTTGTTCTTAAGCCTAGCGCTATGGTAATACACTAGCAGTAGAAATCTGCTAGTGAAAATACATCTCCAATAGCAATTTATAGCCATGGACCCACAGTTCTATTTTTACTCGAACCTGTTATAAATGAAATGCATGCAATAGAAAAAACCCCTAGAGTTGACAAAAACCATTTATGTACTTGTTAAAGAGACATAAAGTGACAAATAGATATAGATAGAGCGATATAGATAGCTAGATATATAAGATAGGTAGATAGATGGATAGATATATAGATATGAATAGATAGAAAGAGAAATAGATAGAATAGCATGAGTGATTGGGGATATAGATATAGATATAGAAAGCAAGATAGCTAGATAGAGATAGATGGAAAGAAAGAAAGATAGACAGACAGAGTAGTAGAAAGGCTAGGTAGTTTGGTAGGTAACTAGAAAAAATAAATAATTAGTGTTTAGTAAAAAGAAAATTTATATAGAACATCCTTATAATTCATAAAGTATATACTCCATTAGTATCAAAAAACTTGCTTTCAAAATTTGTCCCAAAAACATGATATTCTAGTAACTTTCTAAATAGCCCTTTATATAGCTTTCTCATAGGATCTGCCACTACAATTTTACTAATTGTTCCACTATTTCTAATTGGAAAAAATAATGGTTTTTTTTTTTCTGGAATTTTTAAATTTTTTTTAAAAATTTTTAAATTTGGAAAGTACAAAAAAAAATGAAAATTTCAGTTTTAAAAACAGGCCCTTTTTTAAAGAATTTGGGGGTTTTTGGGCTTTAAAAGGTTTAATTACTAATTAAAAAGGGGAAAAGGGAAAAACCCTGGCCGAAAGGGTTTTTTAAAAGGGAAAACCCCTTTTTAAATTGGGAAAAAAAAAAATTTTTTGGAACAAAAAATTTTAAAAACTTGAATTAAAAAAGGGTGAAAATTGGGTAAAATTTTAAAAATTAAAAAAAAGGAAAAAAAAAAAAATTAATTATTTTTTAAAAAAGTTAACTTTTTTAAAAAATTTATAAACAAAATTTTGTTTTTTAAAAAATTGGAAACCCCCTTTTTTTTTTTTTAAAGTGGGGAAAAAGGTTTTCCCAAACAAAAGAAATTTTTTTTAAATTTTTTTTAATTTTTAAAGGCAAATGAAATTTAAAAGGGCCCTTAAAACTTCTTTTTTTTGCCCCAATTTTTTTCTTGGGGGAAAGAGAGATTTTTAAGGGGGACTTTTTGGCCTTTTTTTTTTTAAAAACCTGTTTTATTTTAAATTTTTTTTTTTAAAAAATTTTTTATTCAAATTTTTAGTTTGCCCAAAAATTTTTTAAAAATTTTAAGGGCATAAAACTCGGAACCCCCCTTTTGGGGGAAATTACTAAAAACCATTATATTTAAAAAAAATAATGATTACCCTTTTTCCCTAAATTTTTGGGAAAAAACCCCTTTGGGGGGGGGGGAAGGGGGGAATAAATTGGTTTTTTTAAAAAAAAAGGGGGGGGAAAAAAAAAAAAGGGGGGGGGAAAGTTTGGGGGGGAATTTAAAAGGGGGGGAAGGGGGGGGGAAAGAAAAAAGGGGGTGGGGGGGGGGGGGGTGGGGACGGGGGGGTTGGGGAAGGAGGGGGGGGTGGGGGGAAAGGGGGGGGGAAAAAAAAGAAAGGGGGGTTAAAAAGAAATTTTAATGGTTTAAAAGGGGTTGGGGGGGGGGGGAAAGAAGTTTTAAGGGGAAAGGGTTGGGGGTCAAAAAAGTGGGGGGGAAAGGGGGAAGGGTTTTAAAAAATTTGGAAAAAAATTTTTTAAAAAAAAATTTTAAAAAAGGGGGGGGGAAGGAAAAAAAAAGGGGGGGAAAAAATTTTTGGAAAGGGACTTTAAGGGGGACAGGAAAATGGGAAATTAAATAAAAGGTATATTGGGGGGGTTATGAAAAAAATTGGGGGAATAAATGAGGGGGGGAAATTATGGTATGGGGGGGAAAGGGGGGGGAAAAGGGGTTTTAAGAAAAAAGGGGGGAAAATTTGAAAAAGGGGGGGTTTTGGGGGGGGAAGGGATTGAGGGGGGAAGGGGGGGGGGGGAATAAAGGGGGGGGGGGGGGGAAAAGGGAAAAAGGGGGAAGGGGCCCAAAGGGGGGAAAAAGGGGGAATTAAAAGGGGGGGGAAAAAAAAAAGAGAAAAATTGGAAATTTAAAAAAACCAAAGAAAGGGAGGAAAAGGGATTAAAGGGGGAAGAAAATTAAGGTTTTTGGGGGGGGGAAAAAAATAAAAAAAAAGGGGGGTAAAGGGGGGAAGGGGGGGGGAAAAAAAAAAAAAGGGGATGGGGGAAAAGGGGGGGGGAAAATCGGGGAAAAAAAATAAAAATTTGGGGAAATTAAAGGGGGGATAAGGAAAAAAACAAGGGGGAAGGAAAACCAAATTTAAGGGGGGGTAGGGGGGGGAAAATTTTTTGGGGGAAGGAAAAAGAAGTTTTTTTTTGGGGGGTTTTTGGGGGCCAAAAAATTGGGGAACTATAAAATGAGAGAATAATTTAATTAAGGAAGTTTTAAACCCCAATTTGGGGGAAAATTCCCGGGTGAGGGGGGCTAAAAAGTTAGGGGGGGTGAGGGTCGGGGGGGAATAAAGGGGGGGGTTTTTTTTTAAAAGGGGGGGGGGGGGGGGAAAAAGGGGTTTTTTTTTGGGTTTTAAAGGGATAAATTTTTGGGGGCATCGGAAGGGGGGAAGGGGGGGGAAAGGGGGGGGAAAATTTGGGGGGAATTAAAAAAAGTTTAAGGGAACAAAGGGAAATTGGGGGGGGGAAAAATGAAAACCAAAGGGGGTTAAGTGGGGGGGAAGGGGGAAAAGGGTAAAAAATTCCAAAGAAAACCTTTGGGGAAGATAGGGGAAAAAAAGGGGAAAAAGGGGGGTAAGAAGTACTTTTAAAAAAAAGGGCATACACAAAAAGGAATTTGTTGCTTTCAAGATTGTTTCAAACACATTTTTTAAATTTAAGATAGTTTTACATATAACGTGATAAAAACACATTCGGGATTCTTTAAAACCAAGCATCCATTTCTTTTTAGTTCTTATTCGGGGGATGCACTCCTTTTAGCTGTGACAGCTGTCGACTTTCCTCTACACCCCCTGATCGTCGGGAAAGGGCATTTATATATTGTAAACTTCATAGATAGCTAATTCCAAAAAAATTTTATATGTTGCCCCGGTGAAGAAAAATAGATCAGCTTTGATTTTTACCGGTTTCCCTGTTTTGGGAAAGGATAAATCTAATGGCACTTCCTTTCAAGGGGGGTCAATGTTTTCTTTAGAGTGGGCCTTCTTCTTTTTTCCCCCTTTTGCTTGTGATGCACTGCATTTTCCCTGCCCTTTTTTAAACCTCCACACAACAGGAAATTCCCTCGGGCCATTAATTTTTGGGAAAACACCCCTTTGATGTGAAATTTACATTTTTTTGATTAGTTTTTCCCTTCTGCCCCAGGGAAACATGTCCAGTATTTGGCTGAGGGAAGCTAGCGACGTACACACAAGAAAAGATGACAATAGGGGCCCAAATTTTTGGGGGGAAAAAATTTTTTTTGCTATTCTGGCAAGTTTTTGGTGATCAAGTAGCGAACAGGAAGGGAAACCCAAATTTACCCTTTATCTATCTTGGACCCAACTTTTAAGCGCCCTTTATTAGGAAAAAAAACCCAAACATATTTTGTACGTTTGTACTTAATGCTAGTCATTTTTGTTTTTTTTTATAAAAAATTGACGGGACAGATAGTTGGGAAAATAGACAGAGAAAAAGGGGGGTGGAATAAAATAGAGTTAGAAAATTGGATGGAGATGGAGAGGGAGATGGGTAAAATTTAAAGTTGAGATAGGATGGAAATAATAAAAAGAAAAAAAATTAGATATATACAGATAAAAAAAATGATAGAAATGTTTGAAATAGAGAGATAGAGATAGAGATAGAGATAAAAGATACAAAGATAGATAAATAATTAAAGGTAGGTGGTGGGTTTGATAAAAATAGGCAATAGAAAGAATAGCAAAAATGGATATAAATGATGGGATAGGGGATAGGGGTATTTTAAAAAAGGGGGAAAAGGGAAAAGGATATTGTTAACTTCTAAAAAAAAATATTATAAAAAAGTTTTTATTTTAATAAATAGGGGGAAACCGTTTAGTAAAAAAAAAACTTATATAGAACTCCTGTTTCCATTTCTATTCAGGGGAAATTTTCACTACCTAGTCAATCTTTGTATATGGTTTTATATATATGAAAAAATAGTTATATTCGGGGGGGGGGGGGGGGGGGGGTTTCACTTTAGTAAATATTGTACTGCATATTTATGAACATAAATACATTAAAATATTAAATCTTTTAACTGGAAAGTTTTAGACCTTTTAGAATACTACAAGTTTATTTTAGGTCATTTCTCATCCAAGGTCGTTTAAAAAATAAAAATAAATAAATTTCAAAATCTGAAAACTTAAAAGGGAATTTCAGGGCACTAAATGATTTCAAATGAAAACATAGTCAACTACAATGTTGCTGCTCCCTTCGATTATAAACAACTTTGGTTTAGATAGTTTGTCTATCCAAGCTCATTTAACAAATTTGAAAAAAAAAATGAGTTTCAAATTATAAAAACTTAAAGCATAACTTTCAGGCCATAATTGGTTTTAAAAGGAAAAGATGTCAACTATAAAGTTGCAGATCTTTTGGAGTACTACAACTTTTATATAAAACTTTTAAATAGTTTGTCTTCATCCAACTTGATTGAAAATGTTATGAATTGACTATATTGCATCTATTTTAGAGGAGAACCAAATTCCAACCATCTAAAAATCCATTTCTAGAGAGGACGGCAATTCGAACCACCTCTAAAAATAATATTTAGTAGAGGCGGTGGAAAATCTCAGATTCATCTAAAAATGCTAGTCGGTTCAAGAACTATTTTGAAATACAAATTTTGATAGAACCACCTCTATGAAAATGCTTTCGTAGGTAAAAAAACATTTGTGTAGCGTAGTGGTTTTTAATTGCTTGTCAAGCCGTCCAAACTGAATTTGTCTAGGTAAAAAAACATTTGTGTAGTGCACAAGCTCGGCTCATTCTTTGCAAGAAATGCAATAAATTCAAACAAGATTTAGGCCTTCGCACTGAACCTGAACATGTGCAAACGCAGCCTGAATTGTGCTTGAAGCCTTGAAGGCTTGATCAACAGTTCTTTATTTCACATATATATGACAGATACATATCACAAAGTTCACGCTTTATTGATCGATTTTGTTAACTAGCATATGTTTCTTCATCCACATTAAACTCCTTGTATATTAGGCATATACCTACGCTTCATTATTCGATCTGACGACGACGGCTTCTTCACACCATGATCTGGAATGAAATAGGGGATTAATCTTTTTTATATATCAATATTCATGTATATATAGACGAACCGTGTTATGAAATAGAGCAGGAATATATATAATCAAGGATTTTTACCTTATGCTCGCAGATCTTTTTAAGGGAGAAGATCCTGATTATATCGTACTTGCTCTTCTTTTCATTTGTAAGTAAGAGCATCTCCAACGGTTTTGCAAATGGGATTGACATTCTTATTTTTGTAAAAAAAATCTAAAAATCTCCTATCCAACGGTTTGACAAATCAACTTGACATTTTTGTTAACTTGGCAAACACCAGGTGATATTTGGCATATATGTCAACCCGCAGTTCACTTGGCAATCGCCCCACGCGCTACTCTTGTGTACAATTTTTAGTTTTGTCAAGTGAATAATGAGAAACCATTGGAGATTGACTCTTCTTACCTTTGCCATATTCATTGAGACTTGGCAAATTCCTAATTTTGTCAAACAAAAAATACAAAACCATTGGAGATGTTGTGCGCTATGCAGGCCATTGCCCTATCCTTCATCTCTCACACCGCCTCACAACACGCACTCTCTGGTGTACAGCAATATTGGGAGTTCCACGCTCTACAAAAGCTATACAACGTAAAAGGATTTTTTTTTCCTTCTGTGCCACGGTACAGTCTGGATTCCCCGTAACTGTCACTAGGTACGGCCAAGCTATCGAAAACAATAACAGCAACGTTGCAATGGGCAATACATATATGGTGCGGGATGTGCTATCATTTATATATGAATAGTAGCTTTTCATCATTCATTAAAAGGTTTATTTATATGGAAGATATGCATTCCAGTTTTTGTGTCATCCTAGCTTCTCGTTTGAGTAGATGCATGCCAATTAAATGAAGGAAATCATTGTTGGTAAATCATTTTATTGTTGTTTATAGATTTTTTTTACATTTAAAAATTCAACGTAATACACAATTCAAAAGTGGTTTCAGATATTATTCAGAAACAACTATCGTCTTCGTCGCAAAAAAGAAGAAGAGAGAACTATCGTGTCTTATTGTAAGCAAATAATCTGTATGGCATACAAATGTTTTCTTTTGAATGCAATTATCAGTAATGGAATGCAAA
Source organism: Microstegium vimineum (assembly GCA_022036555.1). Lineage (NCBI taxonomy): Eukaryota > Viridiplantae > Streptophyta > Magnoliopsida > Poales > Poaceae > Microstegium > Microstegium vimineum. The sequence goes on from CM039132.1 coordinate 45,914,843, forward strand.
TTGAGAAACAAAATGAACTCTGGAAAAAAAAAACTACTTGTATTCCATTCATCGTGCTCAACAAATTATATGTGATGTAACACTGCCAAGAATTTAGCGATGTTGACCCATTGTGCCTAAAAAGTGTTCTTTGCCTACTGGACAAAGTATTGCACCCTAGGTTACAACTCACACTAATACACGTTAAGAATGTAAATTTGATAAAGTAAATGCGAAAAGTAAAGAGAGTAGGAGGTATTGGAGGGTCTACACTCCCCACGAGTCTCCTTTTGGAACACCCACAGTCCCACACAAGGGTCTAGCATTACTACACAAAGTTTAATCAGTGCTGGTTCAAAATCCGGGAATTTTGAACCGGCACAACCACTTCGGCAATGATGAGGTGATCACATCACTGCCGGTTATGCCAAACCGACAGTGATGGGATTTTGAACCGGCACAACCACTTCGGCAGTGATGAGGGATTTTGAACTGGCACAACCACTTCGGCAGTGATGAGTTGATCACATCGCTGTCGGTTATGCCAAACCGGCAGTAATGGGATTTTGAACCGGCACAACCACTTCGGCAGTGATGAGGTGATCACATCACTTCCAGTTATGTCAAACCGGCAGTGATGATCCACATCACTGTCGGTTCGTCAGTGATGGATGTGAGAGGATTCGAACCTCAGACCTCAGTCTCGCGCGGTACCTTCTTTACCACTCCACCCATAACTCACTTGTGTCTAGATTAGGTTTTAGTTCACCTCATTCTATACTAAACCGAGTGTAAATTGATTGGTTAAAGGACTAAACAAATTCAAATGAAAAAGTTGTAAACTACAAAGTTTCATAACTTTTCGAGATATACAACTTTCATGTAGAAAGTTTTTCCATCCGAGGGCGTTTACAAAATTTTGAATTTCAAATTTGACACATTCGAATATATTTTTCGATGACAAGATGATTTCAAATGAAAAAGTTGTGAACTACAAAGTTTCATAACTTTTCGAGATCTACAACTTTCATGTAGAAAGTTTTTCCATCTGAGGTCGTTTATAAAAATAAAAAAAATAACTGTACAGGTATATCAGTGTCGGTTTCAGCCACGAACCGGCAGTGAAGCTCCTCATCAGTGTCGGTTCGTGGCAGGGACTGACAGTGAAAGTGTCTAGGTTATCACTGCTGGTTCCAGCCACGAACCGGCAATGATGATGAGCTTTAGTGTCGGTTCGTGGCTGGAACCGGCAGTGAAAGGGTAGAGACGCTGCACTGATTTTTCCAGCCACGAACCAGCAGTGAAGAGGCATCACTGCCGGCCCAAACAAAACCGACAGTGATGGGCCGACAGTGATGTCTGATTCTGTAGTAGTGTAGGTCCTCATTGATCCTGGACTAAGTGCTCGATATTGGTTGATCCTTCTCCAATCTAGAATGGTGGATCACAAAAAGGCCATCGAGAGATCACCAAGAGCCACAACACCACCATTGACGATCATTATGACATGTTTTTACACTATGAAAATACAATCAACATACCTTGGAATAAAAAGAAGTGAACATTTTTATGATGAATATTTTGTTTAGATAATATGTTCCACATGTGCATGGAGTTGTATTTGAGTAGAAAGCATTGTTGGGAAGAGGTAGGCCAAATCATACGGCCGACCATACGGGGTCACCCAACCCCTCTGGTGGCCCACTAACCCTCAATCATGGTTAAAAGAGATAAAGCACAATCCCAAAGCAGACTTGACCATTAGTCAGGTGTGTGTTTCCTCTCAATGAACGTATTTGCATTTACGTGGATTGAAGGACCCACATCTCGAATTAAAACAACACGTCATGGAAGTGTGCAAGATTGGTGGGCCAAGCTCCCTCAATATGGCAGTAGGAATTTAAGTCTGCATCATGTAAGGCAGTTTTCTTGCAAGATGTTTTTGAAGGCACATGATTTCCATCTCAGCCTTGCAAATTGGGCAATAAGTATGAGCATCAAAACTTAACCTGCAAAATGGTGGACAAAGGCATGTCAGCGTACCCATGAAAACATTGGTGCTAACATTTTACTCGTCAATACATTCAGCGTACGCCGGGTCGGAAGGCCGAAGATAGCTTGAGGCTGGGGACTGATTTGTGGCGCCGATTTGAACCGTAATTTGTGGCTGGGTTCAGGCGTCGTCGTGGCGGCGGGCGGCTCTGGCGGCTAGGTGCTAGGGCGACGGGTAGAGAGTGGGGAGCGTCGGGTGGACAGAGTTGAAGGGGATGAGGAGGTCGGATGCCGGGATTAGGGTTGTGGTCGCGGCGGGCAGCGGCGGCTTGGTGTGCCGGGTAGACGAATAGAGAGATTTGTTTTGTGGGAGTGTGGGAGAGTGGGAAACGGCTTGTAACTTTTAATCTCATCTGTTGTATTTGTAGTAGACGTGTTGTGAGTCGTTGATCTTGAAGGAGGAAAATGACTTAGAGAAGTTTTCAATTATAGTAGAGATTAGCATCTTTATGAAAGGGTGATTTGAGGTTCATGATATATTAGACGATGGGAGAAAAGAAAAGCTTAAAAAAATACACAATCGTTCGAATAGCCATAAGAACAGTAAATATTTAAAAACATACAACCGTAGACAAACTCCAATTTTGATTATCGTTTGTTGCAAAAACTCCTGTAATGATCATTAAAACTACACCAAAGAAGTATGAGTATGCAGTCAGCGACAGACTTGAGGATACTTCACCTGATACGAAATACAGACATGATAAGAATAATAGTTAAAAGAAGTTTCTACGAAACATAAACATACTAAGAAATTGAAAGGAAAACTCAAATGCAAGCAAACGATGTCATAGTAACGATGTCAGATAGATCTGAGCAGTGGCGGACGTACGCACGCACGTGGGCGGCAGATTCAAATCTAGAGATCTTAAAATCTTTATAAATTGAATCATGTCAGATAGATTATCTCCTTTTATAAAGACTCAAATCGCTACAGCAAGTTAATTTTTTTTTCTATCAAAGGAAGTGACGGAAGGCACCGGCGAGGGTACCTACGTGGGCAGCGGACGTACCTGGCCGGCCGGCGTGCGGCGCTCGACGGATGTGAGTGCCGCCGGACTTACGTGGGCGGACGGCGCTCCCTGTATGCGTGGGCGGTGTGTGCAGTTATTAGGTGCATACAACACTACTACAGAATCGGCAATAAGTGCCGGTTCAAAACCACCCTACAGTGGCGGATTTTGAACCGGCACTGGCGAATCGGCAGTGATGAGCCCAAGCCGTCACTGCCGGTTATGCCAAACCGACAGTGATGGCTCAAGCATCACTACCGGTTCATGTTACCAACCGGCAGTGATGCTTGAGTCATCACTGTCGGTCTGTTTCACCAACCGGTAGTGATGCGAAGCCATCACTGTCGGTTTGACACCCCAACCGGCAGTGATATTATTTTTTAAAATTGTATTTTTTAATTGTTTTATTTTCATTTGGGGTTTCTTGTTTAGGGTTTATGGTAGAGGTGGTGGGGTGGGAGATCGTGGAGGTGTTTGCTATCGAACCACTTGATATCGATGTGAATTGAAGGTGGTTGTGGACTAGCGACAATATAAACTCATCACACATTTATAATAATTATTACAAAACATCCAAACAAAAATTAAAGTATCGAATTAATTGTCGCATTACAATAGCCTTTCGAAGCGGTCTTTTCCGTAGATCTTCTTGAAGTCCTTACTCTTCACAATGGATAGACATCCTTTTGTATACAGTATATCGTCCAGAATAAGAGTTGTTATCTCCTCTTGAAATCCTCTTATCTCAAAATCCAGCAACCTATTGTGGCCCTGTTCTTTGCGCTGTAAATTGATACAAGATGATATTGAGATGCACATACGTAAGATAAAACAATAGAATTAAAATGCGACGCGTACGTACCATGTCATCTCCTATTCCTAGTTTTGCGCCACAGAAGGCAAGCATTGCCCACATCACATAGAACCCGCACTCGTTGTTCCCCATTGGTTGATCTAGGGTCTTGACCCCCTCCATATACTCCACTCTGAATGGTTCTCTCCATTTCTTTTGCATCTTAGGCTCCACATTTTTTCAATCAGGTAACGCCTTCATTCTATGTGACAATGTAAATGAAGTGTGAAGGTTGAGGACATTATTAATTACAATATCATATGTGATTGAAAAGTGTGATGATATTGGGTTCACTTACATATTTAGCACTTTGACTAGGGGTTCGATAAGTTTAAGTGGCTTCTTTTTTGAGTCTCACACCTCGATAGTTGAATTTTTAAGACTTATATCTACGAGGACGTAATGGTTGCTGCAATCACAAGGTTCATGTTATTATTGAATGATATATCAAGAAAAAAAAACACTTAAGTAAGGGTCGAGAACACATACTCGCAATTGTAGGTTAGCAGTGCGTTTGTTTTGCCGACTGAGAACATTCTTTCAAACTCTTTCTTCAAACTCGTTGAGACATACGGATCTTTGAGACCGGCTTTGCATGTGTTCTCATTTACATAGACGGGGTCCAAGAAGTCAAAATTGCTTATTCGTTTTTGAAGGCAAAATTTTGCTATAGACCTACAAAATAAACATGCATGGATATATTCAAATGCAGATCACGTAGTTTATTATAACGTTGTTAGGGTATGGTACTTACAAAGTCCATAACATCATAATCTGCACACACAGCGAGCGTCGTTGAAAGAGTTTTTCATACTCAATAGTATGCACAACTTCTTCAGGATGATTAAAAATAAAACATGGAGGGATGCATAGTGCAAGGTTTGCATTCTTGACTTTGCTTTTTTTTACTGTCAAAGATGTAATAATCATGCAACTGTTGCATGTTTGTTGGCAAATTTCTATACTCTTCTTGGCTGGCGACCATAGGCACGCCTAGTTCAAACGTGTATGCAACTTCGGCCTTTTGAAATTCGGTATTTTCAAAATAGAGATTCTCGTCATCCTCCATGCTTATACCCAGTTCTGCGACCAAGTTTTGAATCTCTAGCAGCTGAAAGGTGTGCATTTCTCTAGCTCTTTGTTGGTTACGCGGATTTTTGCTTTGCCTTTCAAATTGGCTCTGTTTCTCAGGTATATAAGCCAATCGTTTATACAAGGCAAGTTTGGCGGTCTTTTCTGCAATCTGAGCTTTTAGAATATCGTTCTTAGTCAGCACTAGCGAAGGCCTTTTACTAGTCATCTTGGGATCTTTACCAACTGAAGCTGATGACCTCCTCTGTTGCAAAGTCGAACCTGATCTGGAGCAAGGGGGCCGTCGAGATCCCAGTCCTGAGGACTTTGAAGCTGGTGGAGGAGGAGGAGGAGGAGGAGGAGGAATCTTCTCCTTTGGCGGTGGAGAAGGAGTCTTCTCCTTTGGCAGTGGAGAAGGAGTCTTCTCCTTTGGCGGTGGAGGAGGTGTCGGTGGATCTTGACGAGGAGAGAAACCTCTTGGCGGAGGCGACCGGGATGATCGTTGACGGGTTCAGTCCTAGCGGAAAGGCTCCCGTCAGGATTGTATCGTGCCCCCCTTGCGAGTAGGTAGTTCACTGATCTGGGCTGCCAATCGCTTGTCTGAGGCGTAATGCCGCTCTGCTCTAGTGCTTCGACTTGGGCATCCCAATCCGGAATCTTCCTTACGTACCCACGCGATCCTAGGCGGTGAGGATTATTTCACCTAAGCGAGTTTGCTTTGTTTCTTTCGCTTGATGCCTTGGCCTCATCAGATAGCTTGTAAGCCTTGAACTCCTCCCAGAAGTCCCTCTGCTTGCTGAATTCACCTCCCGCAAAATTCGGTTCTTTTTCCTCCTTGATGAGCTTGTGCAACTTTCCCTTGAAATTCTTGAAGGAGTGACCCATGATTTCCTTGGTCCTCTTCTTGACTGTCGCTTCATCACAATCATTAGGGAAAGTGAAATACCCTCTGAGCTTGTTCCAAACTAGTTCCTTCTCAACTGCTGGAACCCTCCACGGGTCTTGCTCACTTCCATTCCACTTCCTATATTTGATCGGGATGAAGTCCCTTACAAGTGCCCTGATGGTACTCTTGTATGGGCCCAATACTTCTCGTGGCTCCACCGGCTCCCCTATTTGATCGAACTGAGAGATGTGCCAGTGTCTACTTGTCTGAGGGAGCTTTGTTGGACCACGCTTAGTCCTTCTGGAACCCTCACCAGTACTTGGGCCTTCCGGCGGAACCTGCTTCAAAATTTATAAATAAGTCCCCATCAAACTTTTATGGCTATATCTACCGTGTTTTAGGTATGACCTAAGTTATTACCTCGTCTCCTTGGCCCTCTTCTAGGTTTAGCATATGGCTAGGGCTCCAAGATCTTTGATCCCCTTGCTGGTTGTCATCGGCTCCTTGGTCACGTTCAGCACCGCCACCACTAGTTCCTTGGTCATCGGCTTCGGTCGCAGAGCGACGGGTGGTGAATCGGCGCTTAATTGTCATGCTTCTGGACATGAATTTCGATTATTGGTATTAGCTCATAGGTAGATAGATAGACTCAAAAGCCATACATAAGCCATACATAGGTATTATCTCTATCTCTCTATCTCTCTATCTCTCTATATCTCTCTATATCTCTCTATCTCTCTATCTCTCTATCTCTCTATATCTCTCTCTATCTTTCTCTCTATCTCTATCTTTCTCTCTATCTTTATATAGAGATTAGTCACAATATAAAGCTATAGACAAGTATATAGAGATTAGTCACAATATAAAGCCATAGACAAGTATATAGAGATTAGTCACAATATAAAGTCATAGCCAAGTATATAGACAAGTATATAGAGATTAGTCACAATATAAAGCCATAAACAAGTATATAGATTTCTCTCTATCTCTCTATCTTTATATCTCCCTCTATCTATCTATCTTTATCTCTATCTTTGTCATGTATATATGATATGACATATAAGGATGAAGGGACAACTCTTTCTCTCTCTCTCTATCATGATATGGTACAATATCGTTCTCTCCATTAAAAATGAATCATGATATATATATATATACAAAACTTGAATCTTCAAATATATATATGAATTAATATGGATCATGCTACCATCAATATGAATCTATCTCTAATCTCTACCTACCTCTCTATATCTATCTATCTTTCTCCCTCAGCTTTCTCTCTCTGCCACATTTTGTCGAACACCTTGGCTGCATGGAGGGGAGAGCTCACCGTGGAAACTCCTGGCGGGATGTAGCTCTCCTAGCAGTGTCGTGGACCACCGAGCGGTGTCGTGGAGGGAGGAGTGGCGGCGCCGAAGCAGCACTAAAGCACTGAAGCTCGCGGCGTCGTGAAGTCCAGCGGCGGGCGTCGGGCTGGAGGGGGCGAGCTCGAGCGTCGGCGGGAGGGTCCAGCTGCGGCGTCGAGCGGCAGCGGCGTCGGCAGAGAGCTTCCTGCTGCGGCGTTGGGCTGGAGTGCGGCGAGCTCGAGCGTCGGCGGGAGGGTCCTGCTGCGGCGTCGAGCAGCGGCGTCGGCACAGAGCTTCCTGCTGCGGCTAAGTGTGGAATGGGCGCGAGTCTGAAAATTTCAGACCGCGCCCTTTCCTTATATAGTACGCCTCATCACTGCCGGTTGGTTATTAGAACCGGCAGTGACAGAGGCACATAACTGCCGGTTCCTCAATAACCGACAGTGATGTCTTTATTTTTTAAATCTGTCTTTTGCTTTAGAATTCAAATTACTCCTGATTTTTTACTAAAACTTGAAAAACTCTAAACATAGAAGTTGCATAATTTTTAATTCTCTACAACTTTTGCTGAAGTAGTATATTCAAATTCTTTATAGTTTTTGAATTCCCTTTTGAATTTGAATAAGGGTTTAAAATTCAATTACCCCCTTTGTAATTACTCCAAAAATTTGAATAGAAGTTGAAAATCTTCCAACATAGCTTTTGCTAGTTTTGAGGAGCTCTACATTATTGATTATACACTCAAGGTCTAATTCTTCATAGTTTTTGAATCCCTTTTTGAATTTGAATAAGGGTTTAAAATTCAATTACCCCCTTTGTAATTACTCCAAAAATTTGAATAGAAGTTGAAAATCTTCCAACATAGCTTTTGCTAGTTTTGAGGAGCTCTACATTATTTATTATACACTCAAGGTCTAATTCTTTATAGTTTTGGAATCCCTTTTGACATGGCATACATCAATCAACAACGTGGTACAATCTCTAGAACTCCATATGATCTCAAATTACTAAAATAACATTTCATTAAGGATTACATAGTTTATGATACTCTAACAGCGAAGTGTGCTTGTCTGAAGGAGACAACTTCGTCCATTTTGACAGCTTTCTCACCTATTGTTCCTTTGCCCCCTAGTCTTCCATCGTGATGAGATACTGGAACTCCAACCCGCTTGATGTCCAGATAATATGTGGAGAACTCAATAGCCTCCTTTGTTGACCATCCTTCTACCATGCTCCCTCCTGGTCTGAATTTATTCCTAACATACCGCCTGAAAACTTTCATCAGCCTCTCGAAAGGAAACATCTGGTGTAGGTACATTGGGCCAAGGGATTTTATTTGATCCACAAGATGAACAAGTAGATGCACTGAAATGTCGAAGTAAGTCGGTGGGAAATGCATCTCAAGCCTGCATATAATCTCGGCTATCTCCTGCTTCAGGTGGTCTAACCTGTCCACTTCAATGACCTTTTCAGAGATTGCGTTGAAGAACGAACACAACTTTATGATTGGAGCGCGGACCTTGTCGGGGAGGATACCTCGCAGGGCAACTGGGAGCAGCTGAGTCATTATGACATGACAGTCATGGGCCTTCATAGAACCATAGTTAAACTTAAGTTCTCTTATGTTAACTAGCCTCTTCGGGTTCCCACAGTAGCCACTCGGTACTTTGAGATCATTGAAGAAAGAAATAAGCATTTCCTTTTCCTCCTTTTCAGTGTCCATGATGCCACCGGAAGTTTCAAGTGGCCATACTCAAGAGGTATTGGGTGCAACTCTTTCCTGAGGCCCAGGTGTTGCATGTCCAAGCGTGTCGCGAGAGAATCCTTGCTTGTTCCCCCGGTGTTCATCAACGTGTTAAGTGTGTTACCGCACACGTTTTTAGTTATGTGCATTGGATCAAGACAGTGGCGTACACTCAAAAGTGGCCAATAAGGTAGTTTCTAGAAGATTGATTTTTTCTTCCAGATACTATCGGTTGGTGCTACTACTGCCCCATCCCCCTTCCCAAGGACAACATTTGTGAGTTTGCTTAATTGTTAAAGCATCTATTTCCTGTCTCGATACTTTGGAGGTCCACGTTTCTCAGTAGTCCCATTAAAATCTTTTGTATTCCTACGGTAAGGGTGATCACGACGTAGGAACCTATGGTGTCCCATGTAGACCATCTTCCTGTTTTCTGGTAGATGTGTAGCATCAGTCTCGTCCAAGCACTCGACACACCCAGTGTATCCTTTTGTCTTCTCTCCAGACAAGGAACCTCGCCCTGGTAGGTCGGTGATTGTAGCGATAAGTACAACCTTTACCGTGACATGTTTTTTCTTGTACTCATCCCAAAATCCTTCACACTTGTCTCCCACATCTGTAGTAGTTCATCGATCACTGGTTATAGAAGCACATCAATATCATTACCAGGTTGTTTTGGTCCTTGGATTAGTAATGGCATCTGCACGTATGACCGTTTCATACAAAGTCAGGGTGGAAGGTTGTATATACATAGCGTCACTGGCCAAGTGCTATGATTGGTTCTCACCTGGTCAAACGGGTTCATCCCATCCGTGCTCAAAGCAAACCACAGATGTCTTACCTCTCCACCGATGTTCTTATAGAACATAGTGTTGATAGTCCTCCAGTCCGACCCATCGGCGGGGTGTCTCATCATTGAATCTTTCTTTCGCTCTTTGCCGTGCCAACGCAACAACTTGGCTGACTTCTCATTTGCAAACAACCTATGCACTCGTGGAGCTATAGGAAAATACCACACGGACTTTACTGGCCCTCCTCTGGTCTTGCTTCCATCATTTGATGGCCCTTGCTTGTATCGGGGAGTTTTACACTTGGGACACACATCCAAGTCTTTGTATTTCTCTCCACGGTATAATATGCAGTCGTTGGAACACGCGTGGATTTTCTCAACCTCGAGGCCAATTGGGCAAATCATTTGCTTCGCAAGGTAAGTCTTTTCTGCTAACTCAGCCTCCGGGAACAGTTTATGTAGTATAACTAACAAGTTATCGAAGCCTTTATCACTCAACCCATTCGTTGATTTGAACTCCAATAGCATGATGTTGGCTTCCAGTTTGCTTATTGGGCAGCCCGGAAACAATGGTGTTTTCGCATCCTTTCTCATCATCTCCAGTTTTTTCAACTGTGAAGCACTAAGGAATCCCCCATGCACATCATGTAGAAGCTGTGAAATACCATCATTTTCCTCAGTGTCGTCAGCTAATGTATTCACAAACACATCATCATTGGTAGGCACATCTTCTGTGTAATCATGAACAGGCAATAATGCTACACTAGGTATGAGCACATCATCATTAACATTTTGACCAACCTCCCCATGCAAAGTCCAAATCGTGTAGTTTCTCATGAACCCCCTTGTGATCAAGTGCAAACGTATATGCTCCACGTCGCCTCATTTTCTCGTATTCTTGCAGTCTTTGCATGGACAGAATACATGATGTGAGTCCCCAGCATTGACTCTAGCTCGCTTGATGAAATCGTCGATGCCCGTTAAGTACCGTGGGTCTATATGTGACAGATCGTACATCCACCCTCGATCCATGTTTGCACTGATAAAATAAGATGGGCAGAGCAAAGGAAACATAGGAACATATTAATAGAAGTATTTTTGAACAATATTCTTCGATATAAAATTTGGTCGCGCTATAAAAATAAAGAGAACAAATAGATAACAATGGAAGCATGGAGTATTAAATGTAAGTATTAAATACATGCATGGAGTATTAAATCTAAGTAATAAATACCGAATCTATTCCACATCCCATCATATCTTTCATGCATGTATTGAGTATTAAATGTAAATAATAAATATAACTAATTATAATTTTTATCCATAATTTTTGAGACGAATCTTTCGAACCTAGCTACTTAATGATTATACAATAATTACCCAATAAAAACAAAGTGCTACAATTTTTCTAAATAATTTTGGATCTAAAAGCTACAAAAAATTGACACAAATTGCAACATCTCTTTCTTGATCATGAAAACTAGCATAGCTCTAACACAAATTGACACAATGTAAACCAACAATGCTAAAGAATTATGCTTGTTACTAACCAAGAGCAAGAAGATATGAGGATTCAAGAGTGAAGATGAGCCAACAATAGAGATCAAGAAATCCACCAGCCGCAACAATGGATAGATGGAGCTCCTCACGCACTGTTCTGCACCGTTGGAGCAGAGGAGGGAGAGGAGATCGAAGCTTTATAGTGTACAAAACTTCACTGCCGGTTGGAGCCAAGAACCGGTAGTGAAACACCACATCACTGCCGGTTGGTGGCTTGAACCGGTAGTGATAGGGTCGAGAGGCATCACTGCCGGTTCAAGCCACGAACCGGCAGTGATGTGGTGTTTCACTGTCGGTTCAGCCTCTGCCCCCAATAATTGGGGGCCTGTCAGAGGAAGAACCGGCAGTGAAGGGGCATCACTGCCGGCCCAAACAAAACCGGCAGTGATGGGCTGGCAGTGATTGCCGATTCTGTAGTAGTGCAAGCTCCACCAATGATTGCTAATTACGTATATTTTTCTTTTTTTTAGGAGCTCGTATACGCAATGTACGAAAAGAAAGGGAAAATAAGAAGGAAAAATACACGAGACGTCTAATGCAACCTTTAATTTCCTACGACGACGCGTACCAGAGGCCTAGAAGGAAAAAATTTCTTTCCTTTCCTACAGCGGCACGTACAAGAGGCCTAGAATATCGCACATGTATTTTTTTTTGTTTCCTTTCATTTTTTACGTTCCCTTTTCAATTTGGTTTCATGTACGGGTGGGCGGCGCTCGCGGTGTATGTGCGCGGGATGAGATGTGGGTGAGAAGCCTTGGACAAACATCATCCGTGAGTCATTGGATCTGACTTTGATGCTTTGTGAGCCCTTGATTTTAAAGGAGGTAAATACCTGTGTGCAATTTTCTGGGTGCATGAAGGTAGGATACCTCAGTGGGGGACGTTCGTGTGGGTGGACCTAGATTTATTTGAAGTATTCAATTATAGTAGAGATACAGTTGATATCACAGTCATACATCGTAAATTACAAGTTACAAGTATTACAACTTAGAGACTCATACCCTACTACAACACTCTATTAGCGGAAGACGCACGCGAAACGATATCAGAGTAGAAGCAACGCGCCAGTGGGTGAAGGCTCCTCCTTCACAGACAACCTTGAACGTAGGACAAGACCACCTAAACCTCCGGATCCTTGTTGTCGTCATCGAAGATAGCACCCGAACCTGATAAATAACTTTCAGTACGATTTGTATTGGCCACTGTTTCCCACCCTATGCTTTGCTTTTGCTTTGTGGAAAGTGGTATGCAAGGGGTAGAGAAGAGAATCTATATCTGGCTATGGTTTTTCCTATGCAAGTTCATTATTAAGTAATAATAATATAGTGGTAAGTTGTATATCAAGTTTTAACACATTTCCCACACATCCATCCCATCCACACACATCTCACCACACACACTCTCACACTCTCTAGGCGACAAGGACAACTCCCTCTCGTCCTTGTCTCAGCGGCTCACAGCCGGATCCTACAAAACCCAGGGGGAGAGAAGAAAGGACTCATCTCACTACTCAAGAGAAGCGTAGGTCAAGGGAATGTCCATATCCGGGGACACGGCTATATGTATAGATCGATCAACTCTGCAGAGTGTGTACACTTGTACCCACAAGATCACCATCATCGGCATGTGCACTGCCTAGGCTGATACCGGGCTGTCTTCCAACCCGGAACGATACCATCCTGCCACTCAGCCCTTGGGCTCCCCGGTGCACCGGCAAACTGAGACTGGGAGACGCAGTACCTGGCCACGGTGGTACTACACATCTAGGATGGTGCAGGATCCCCAACACCGACACCACCCACCCTATCACCTCACAACCAAACAGTAATGGCATCGTCCAGATTGGTCGAACATCCGTCCCCCGCCCATTCAGGGACGAGTGGTGTGTACGAAAAAGTCCCATGGTTCCGGTCCTCTCGAAATCCAGTTCCTAGGTGGGATCAGACAGGTCATCTCCTCAATCGAGGTCCTCCCCCGTGCCATCACAACACCTCTATCCCGGGGCTCGCCCCGGGATCTCCTCAAAACACATGTACCCGCCACAGGTACCTCACGTGGGGATGCCCAGGTCGCACCCCCGGCAAGACTCGTCTCATGGACTCGTCGTAGGGCCTGTCTGATCGACTCAACCCTCACCACACACCCAAGACACACGCCAAGATCTCCCCCAAGTTGTTATCATCATTATAACGGCACACAGTGCCTAGCCACTCACAAACAATCCTCCACTCAACATCACATCAATGACATAATGCGAAGTAGAAGTAGTAAGTAAGTAAAGTGGGTGTCTATCCTAACAGCGGGTATGCAGGGGTAAGGTTGCGACAAGGTATAGGCTTTCCAAGCAATCTACCATGCAACCTATCAGTTTAATTGCAGAAAGTAAAGCACTAGCATCTCTGTATATGCATGTCTAATAGGATTCTATGCGGTTGGGTGGGACGTGGCACCTGTTTGTTATAGATCCATATATTCATCCACATCTGGTTGCTGCTCATGCCTCCTGCCTCCAACGGATCACCGGTCCGATCAACATCGCCCTCGATGCAACTACCTCGATAGAGCGACAAACAAGGAAGAAAGCAATCAATCCTTAACTAAGATCCAAACTAAAAGACAGCGAGACACAGGAAAAGCGGCTATCAACAAAGACACCAAAAGACTTAGCCCTCACGGGGTTGTCCGCTTTCCTCAGGCTCAAAATAAAACACGAGTGGTTGTCTGTTAAGCATAAGCTCGAGTCACGACCCCGAAATAGCCACACTTCCCGGGTTGAGGGTGTCAACCTGTATGGCTTCAAGAAAAGGGGGCTTAGACTCTAGCTTAACTTAGACACACACCACGACTTTTGATCTTTCGATCCGAGTGTCATGGAAATTGACAAGAACCGAAAGGATTGCAAGTAGGAGGGAAAGACAAGCGCAACAAGGTTTGTCCCTTGAAGCCCTGTACCCCACATGTCACAACTAAGCACGGACAAGAAGGAACGAACAACAACGCAAGAAGCAAGAGTTGTGACTTGGTCTCATAGACTTTGACTTGCACGCCATGGAAATTGGCACAAGCAAAAGAGAATGGGACAAGATAAATAGGCGAAGGGTTGGCTAGGCCGTCCACATCACGTCCTTGGTAAAGATGGTTTTGTGACGGTCGATCGATTCAACTCGTATGGTTCCAAGGACATGACATAGACCATAGCTTCGCTAACTAGAAGAGAGGTTGGAAACGGGGAATAACGAAAAGAGGAAGTGGTCTACTTCTCCCAATCCACACGCCATGGTAAGAGGCGAGGCATTGGAAAGGAGCAACACACAAGAGAACACACAACACCCAAAACCACTTGTAGGGTACCATGACCTATGTGCACTAAATGCACCTAGACACCCCTAGGGTCCTAGCGGTGCGGTTGTCACCGCAAGAACCTAAGAAGCGCCACGGTCTAAAATAGGTACAAGCATACAAGGTGGGTAGGAAAAGAGAAGCAAAGGAGGTAGAGCCCAATGGTCATGGCAAGGGAACTCGCGGCCATGAGCTTCACCTACACGAGTTGGCTTCTGAAGTTTCCACGATAGTCATCCCTAGTTCGGCTCTAGTGGACTAGGTCACGTGAGACTCACCATGTGCGGGTAGGAAGCGCACCGTTATCGAGTCCACAATAGCCATGCCCTAGGCTCGAATAGGGTCGCTAACGACCGTAGTTCTACGGGGCCAACAAGACATGAGAGAAGGGGTCGTGCTTAGCGTTATGGCCACAGTGGGATGAACCCACGACCAAAATGACCAAACACATAGCTTCTCAACCGGCTCGAAGGCTCGGTCCACAGAGTCAAACAAAATGCCACGCGCAAGAACCAACACACAAACCGAGACTGACAAAGGAGTAGCACAATCCCATAGCAAGAGAGATAAAGACCGGCACGAAGGCACGGCATAGGCACATAGATAGATATATATCAAGTATGGATGACAAGTGTAGATGACATGTACAAATAAGAGTATGAAATGAAATGAGGAGCTTTTGTTGACGTAAGGATGGGGTCGACGGGTTTCAAAGACTCAACCTTGAAGTGACGGGGGAAGGTGCCTGGTTGGTTGCTGCGCTGGGTCGACCGGACGTCCGGGATAGGTACAGAACAGCTGTGGCGTCTTGTGGCTGGTCGTGGCCGGCTATAGCCTCCTCTTGGCCAGCGGTGGCCTGCTCGGGCTTGCTGCGGCTTGCTGCAGGTGGCTGTGGCTGGCCGGACGGGGCTGCGGCTGGCCGGTAGCTGGCCGAAAGTTGCAGCAGGTGGCCGAGAGGTGTTAGGACCCCGACGAACATCATGGATGGTTGCTGCTCCCCTGCAACAGAGAAAACCATGGCACAAAGGCCGGACAAAGGAGTAGGTGGACGAAAAGGTCGTTGAAGCTCCGACCGATGACTCGCCAAGGTTGTCGCCACCCTGCGGCAGTGTAACACAACGGCACGAAGGCCGGTCTCAAAGTCAAGCCACCACAAGAAGGGAAAAGCGGGGGCTTTGGCACTGGTGGCTCACCGACGGTGGAGGAAGGCAGGGCGACGACATGCTGCTGGGGGTTGGAGCAGAATGTCCGAGCATGCATCAACCGGCGGTGGCCTCTCCTGGTTGGCGGTGACCGGCTGCAGCAACCCACGGCTAGCTGTGTCTAGCCACGTCCCGCTGTAGGTGGTCACGGACTGGCTGCGGCTGGCCGGACAGGGCACCCGGTGGACGGAGAAGAGGTCGGAGCTGCACGCCCACGGCCTCCCTGTGGCAGTGATGAATCATGGCACGAAGGCCAACCTCAGAGACAGACAACACAAGACGACAAGGTGGGGTTTTTTTTCCGATGCTGGGAAACTCACCGGTGGTTCACTGTTGGTTTCGGGACGCCACGGCAGGGACGGTGGGAGAGCGACGTCGCAGCCAAGGGCATTCCCGATCGCATTCTTGGTGAGGGTTCGGCTGATAACAGCTTGGCGGCCAAGGGTCGTAGGTGTTGCCGCGGCTCGACGCGGACAGTGTGGTCATGATGGTGCTCGGTCATGGTTCGGCTGCGCACGTTGTGGTCGGCGATGGCTTGGCGTGGCGGTTCGTGAAGCAGCGTCACGACACGACATCGGGATGGCGAGGCAGGGGCGTCGGGGTGCTGTTGCAAACGAAGCGGTGTTGTGGCGAGGCGACGACACAGCAGCAGCGACACGACGTCGAGGCAGCTTGGTTCTTGGCTGGCGGAGCGAGACGGAGCAGTCCGGGTGACGTCGCGGGCGTGGACGACGTCGTGGTCAGGTCGTCGGCGTGGCTGGCTACGTCATGGTCGAACTCGGCAGAGCGGGCCGGGGATGTTGTGGAGGCGTTGTCGTTCAGCGAAGATGACGGCGCGGCGAGGTTGGGGGGATGGTCGGCTCAACGCGGGAACGAGCTTGGGGGAGCTTCTTCATTGGTGGTGGCGGCGACGAAGGCCTCGGCGGAGGCGCACTCATGGCCGGCCAGGCGGACACCGCAGCACGTCACGACGCCGGCACGGCGGCGAGGCGCACCGCGGTGGTCACAGCTGCTGCTTGCAGCACCGCGGTCATGGCTGGCTGGGTCTGCAAAGCGGCAGCGACGGCTTTCGCGAGGAGCAGGATGGGAGGCGGCGCTAGTGGGGATGAAGAGGGGAGCGGAGTGGCAACGACGACATTTATACACGCGAGTGGCTAGGGTTCGGGGTGCTCCGTCCATCCTAGGCGTCTGTGCCCTGGACAAGACACATGGCGGTGGATGCGGGGCATGTACGGACGCCAAGGCAAGGGTTCGCGCGTGGCTCGCATGGAGGAGGCCAAGGCATGGCGGCTATCGGGCGGGTGCGGGGCCGCAAGGTGCAGGCGCGTGAGGGAGGGCGTCGTGCGGCGCGTGAGGTTGCGTGCGTGGGGACGAGCCAAGATGCTCGGCGTGTGGGGGCAGCATCGTGCGCGCGCGCGTGCGTCGGGCAGCTCCTGGCGGCGGCGGCTGCTGGGAACAGGCTCCCGCTTGCTAGGGTTCGGGGGGGGAAGGGGCGTGCTTGGGCCAGCTGGGCTGGGGAGTGGCGTGGGCCTGCGCGTGCGTGGAGATGGGCCAGCGTGGTGAGGGGGAGTGAGCGGCACCGATGGGCCTCGCGATTGCCGCCGCTGCTGTTGCCTGGGTGGGCCGAAGGGGAGAGGAGGGAGGGCTACGAGTGGGCCGGCTGGGAGAGGAGATAGGCAATCTAGCCAAGGAGAAAGAGATGGGCTAGATTAGATGGAGAGGGGAAAAAAGAGTATTTCCTTTTTAGGACATGAAATTCAAAAGTAATTCACAAGAGCTCACGGGAAGTTCAAAAGAAATTGAGGGGGATTTGAAAAGGGACGCCTACGGATTTGAATTGGATTCAAGGTAATTTAGAGAGGTTTAAAAGGGAGTTGACAAAGGTTTGCCATGGATTTGCGTACTCCAAACTCCGAACGAAACTCACGACCCGAGATGGGCACAACAACAAAGACACTCTCCTACAAACAATTCTATATGAATGCAACAATTTGTCGGTAAACTCCACTAGGGTTAGCTCGGTTTTACCTAGCAACTACATGTTACACACATTGCACGAAAAAGTTTTTGAAAGTTTGGATTTTTGGTTGTTGAAAAACCCGGGTTGTTACACCCCCACCACCACCTAGGGTCGTCCTACCCTCTAAGGTGCCATCCACCACCTCTCCTCTATCAACATGCAATGAAATACACTTAGGAGTGATCTCCACGTTGATTTCATGGCAGGTTGATCCCATGGCCTTCATTAATTACAAGCACTTGGACCCATGGGCCCTCCTCTAATGACTATAAATAGAGGGGTACCCCTAACTTTGAAGACACACAATAAGGTAAAGAGCTCCACAATATTATTAGTATTTGTAGAATAATTTATGGTGTTCCTCAAAAAAGAATAGTTTTGTGTTAGAGTTAGAGTGATTTGAGTTAGTCTTGTACTATTTCTTGATTTATCTTTACGATATAGTCTGGTATAGAACTTGTATAATTTTCTTCATTGTGAGACTTGAGTTATCTTATATAGTGTCACACTCCAAAATTTACAAATTTGGATTGTGCTTAGAAAACACTAAATAAACTAAATGATTTCTATGTTGATATAAAATTTTCCAAGATTAGTTTGAGTTCGCACAAATTTAGTTTAGGAAAAGTGAATTTATAAACTTTTCTAAATTAATTTGATAGGCTTGATTGTTGTGGTGATTGTTCGTTGCTTGTCTTGATGCATGTGAGTGTATAAAGTTTTAAAACCCGCGTTTAGTAAGTCGTTTATCTATCTCGGGCTCGTCTCTATCTTTTTCTATAATCAAATTCTTACTCTCAATTTTAATCTTTCTTTTAGACATTCCCAAGAGCCTTTGTCTCTTGATCCAAATCATTCCCTTGAGTTCATCATTCATCAACATGTCTCTAAATTCTTTTTGGGAATTTTTCTGGTTTTTTAGGATTTTTTTCCTATTTACCTATAAGCGTAATCTAATTTTTAGATGCTCCAAAATACCTTTTCATGAGCTCCAAATATTTTATTTGGGTTCATCATGTTCCAAGTGTCTCCGAGAATTTTCCCCGAAATTTTGGAGCCTTGGGAGTATTTTTCGTGGCTTAAATATTAATTCTGAACTATTCTGGAATTAGTTTATTCACAAAAACATTTTATTCTGAAAATAAATAATAAGCGTCTTAATTTCTCACCAGCCCTCAAAGCTCATGTGCAATAATCCTAATAAATATCACAGGTCCATGCATTTATTTACTAATGGGTTTTTATTTCTAATTGGCCCATTAATAAATATATGGAGGTGCCCTATCAATTAGTACTATATCACTAGTTGATGGAGATATGGGTAGTTTCTCTCTCTCTATATATATATATATCCTCTTGAGCTAAGCACACCACATCTACGGTAAGAGGAACCCCTGGTTTGGGAAATCCTCAGCAGGCTTTTCTGGCTAACCTCGACGTCCTCCGCTGATTCCGAGTTTATAAGGTTGGTCTTGTGGTTCTCTTCACCATATAGCCTTTCTTTCATCAAATCCATTGTTTTCTGGTCATCTTTCTGGCGAGAAGATCCATGGACGGGTTCATCTTTTCTGGCCATCGTGCCTCTCCTCTTCTCAGGCCGAACCAGCGCCACGACCGAGGACCTGTCGGGCACCCTACCCCTTGCGGTCGTGTGGCATCGCCGCCGGCCTGCTGCTGTACTCCGGCTCCCAGCTCCTCTCGCACCCTGCGTGGCCGAGCAAAAGCTTGCACGGTCGCCTCGCAGCCGCCCGTTGCACAGCCGTGCAGACTAGATCGGCCCCATGGGCTGCCGTCATGGCAGGCCACCATGCTGCCCGGCGGACTGCCCCTGGCCACAGCTGAGTCACCCTGACACCCCTCCCCCTCACGTACACGGCAAGTTCCAGGTTCTGTACGAGAGCCAAAAGAAGAAGCAAGGTATAACTTATTTACAAGTTTGCCACCCATCATTTAATCTCCGTTGTTTAATCGTTTACTTTCCGATTCAAGTAGTTTTAGTTGCGTTAGAATCATGTCGTCGTGCTCTACGCAGTAGTGTTACTGTTTTTCATGTCATATGTTTTTCATATATTTAGTTAAATATTAAATTGATTAAATATGATTGCAATTAGTTAATAGCTTATATATATGTAGGTTTATATATACTTCGATGTTTTATATGCTTCTAAAGTATTAATTTTATATGCTTTGTATCATATGGTCTTCTATATATAGTTATTAAATATCAAATTGATTAAACATAATTGCAACTTGTTCAATAACTAAATCTAAATGGATGTTTTATGCTCGGGTCTTTTGTATAGAATTATTAATATGATTAATTGCTACTGTTAATGTGCTCATAAATTGTAATTTGATTACTTTAAATAGGTATCATATATTTCGGTTACATGCTCTCACATGTTATTTCTCTTTTGCAAAGATTAATTTTAACTTGTTTAATACATTATGTGATATGTTTATAACTATAGTATGACTAGTTTACCTTGACTTTTAAAATTACAATTTGATTAATAGATGATGTTAATATGCTATCAAATTATAATTTTGCCTAGTCTAGATATGCATGTTAATTTTGAGTTAGATGTCGCACATGATTGTTTCTTTTGCTAAGTAAAGTTTAACTTGATAAAAAATTATATGCTCAATAAGAACTACTCATATTTCATTTATAAACAATGCCATATGAGTAGTTTTTATTGAGCATTTGAATTAATTCATGATATAAGTAACCTGATATTAATCACTTTCACATAGTTTTATTTAACTAAAATAAATTAAGCATGCATGTCTTTGTTTTATAATATAGTAAATCTTTCGGTAGTCGTTTCTTTTAACGATAGTTTTGTTATCGACGTTTTTGCGTTCTCTCGACCGTAGTACCGATCTCTCTTTAGTATGTTGTTTTCTCTTGTATGATGTATTGTTCTTAATTGTCTCTCTTGTTGCTTGTATGTTGTTTATGTGTGGTGCGTGCTACGAGTAGAACGAGAACCGCTTGTGAGTGCTGAAGATCGGAAGATTATGACCCAAAGCTGATGATGTGAGAGTTGAGCAAGTGTTTAAGGCAAGTATAACATGGGATCATCCTTGTTACCTATTCACCTTAATCAATCTAGTCATGTTGCATGTGTCTAATTTGATTCCTATATAGATCTGTCATAGCTTTGTTATATTTGCTTCTTGTCACCACTGGGTTTCTATGCATATGGGTATCTTCGTTATGCTTTACTTAATTATGAGTTGAATCTGGATTAATGATATATGCAACGATGAGATAAAACTGACTTTTATAGCAACATGGAATAGGACTCCACTGTAGGGCAAAAGCTGGGACTTAAATGCAACCACGAGTGCTATATGGCTCTGGCTTTAGTCAAGTATGAAGATTCGTACTGGCATGTTGGCAGTTCGTGAAAGGCACCATTGTCGAGTTGGTTGTAGGGCATGGCCTAGGGTGGATACCGTTTTGAAAAGTACCATCGAGTAGGGGCTTTACATACCCCTTGCCCTTGGGTCCGTAGGGTCTGTCAACATGTTAGGAAGACTTTTGAAAGACTTCGTAGTGTACCTTGCCCGCTCACCTTGGTAGTGTTTTGGGAGTTATAAACTCGGGCATATAGGCTACACGGCTTGTGGGTAAAGTGTGTAACCTCTGCATAGTGTAAATCTATCATGATAGCCGTGCTCACGATCACGAGTAGCTCGAAAAACTCACAGTGTTAGTTACTCATGTTGTTATAACTACTATGATGGTAAGTTTGGAGTTATGACATAAAAGGTGGTTTCATTAATGATCATGTGGTTACCAACTGGGTTAAGCATAACTAAAGCTAATTGTTGTTAAAACTTAACCAAGTTAAAAGCAACCACAGTAAGTCAGTATTAGCCTTTTGAGCTTCATAACCCTATGTTATATTGTTGAGTACGACATGTACTTACGCTTGCTTTACTTTTCAATATTGGATAAAAATCCCGGATGGGTAACAGAAGGTGGATCTAGTGAGTTTTGAGAAGTTCTAGGCTTATGCAACCCCCAGTCAATAGTCCCTGTGAAGTTGAAGTTGAAGCCTGAAGATAAGACTAGTAATAGTTTCGCTTTACTCTGATGTAAGTGTTAATATAGCTAAGTTTTTGTTATATAATGTTGTTTTTTATATTTTCCTATTCTGTTGTTGTATGTGTGGACTTCCTGGGCACACATATAATGATCCTGGTTTTGTTCTTAAACTCGGGTGTGACATATAGTTATCTCCTCTACTTTACTTAAGTGATTTACTTTATTGACCTGGTTGAGTTATTGTGGTTATGTGCTAGTAAGATAGTGGTAGTACGCCTTTGCACCTGATCATTGTCCTTTCCATGGTGCTCTAATTGATCTATGGGTACACAATTAGACTATTAAGATATACTGTAGATGTGTGCGGACTTGGAAGCTTTAAGACCATGTGGATATATCCCCACTATTACTACCATTTTTTTGTTCAAGCCAGCAATAAAATAATACTATCAAGTCATGGATCAACCTGATAGTGATAGTGGGCTTTACTACAAGGTTAATAGGATGCCCAATATCACTACAATGAAGCAATATCACTATTGGCCCATGCACACTCGTCAAGGATTATTTCTTGTGTAGTAGTGTAGTTTAGGCTATTAGCACAGTTATTTAGTTGTTAACTTCTTGATATGTGAGAACTATATACATCTTGCTCATGGGTGCATGTAATTCAGATATTGATGTAGGTCTTGCAAGACCATCCAAATGTCAATGTTTTCTGAGGGAGCAAATGCCCTCTTGTTTTGGCCAAACTCTCTACCACAAATGAAGGGGAGTGTTCTAGTGGAGGTGATGTGGAGATCTACATATGCATTGAGAAGTTCCAACCCATGATGTTGCCTAACTACTTGTACTTGTGAGAACTTCCATAAGAGAGGGCTAGTGTTCTAATGAGGACTATGGGAAATTGATAGCTCTCTGACACCTCGATAAATATCAATATGTAGGAGTTTGCACTATATACTTTGTGTATACCTTGATTAAGATTGTTCGTATAAGTTCCCTTTTGTATAAGTTTATATTTTCATTTACTTGTGCACCTCAAGAAACATTTTCTTGGTGGTTTTTAACTGCCAAGGAATTTTTTATTTTGGTGTACTGTGTAGTTGCTAAGAGTACAACCAGGATACTGAACTTTTGTGCAGTCGAGACAATAACACATGGAAAAAACACAATATAGATAGTACGATTAGGACGCTGCCATTGTACTTGGACATTACCGGGCATACCTAATAATTTTAGAAAAAATAGTAGTTTTTGGGTATATAAAAATGTACTCCTTCCGTTTTAAAATATAGTTTGTTTGACTTTTTTATCCCAAATTTAATCACTCATCTTATTCAAATAATTTGTGCAAAAAATTATTTTTACCTTTTTTTACTATCTCCTTTAACCTATTTTTTCATTATCTGCTCATTGTATTGCTATTTTCTGAGTTAATTATGTGGTCTTTTCAAAGTCTCGATCAAAGGAGTGTGTGATGGAATCCATTGTTATTTATTTTTTATTTCTATTTTTTCTCTGTGTTATTATTTTTTCTCCTATAAATCAAAGAAATATGTGACGGGTCCATTGTTGTCCTTTTTTATTCCTATTCTTTTTCCATGTACATTCCATTGCTTTTTTATTTATAAATAATCCTTTTCTTTATTATATAAACTATGATCTCTTTGGTCCATGGTTTACCCTACCGTTTTGCAACCGGGAACCGTCCACGGGCGGTTTGCCGGTTACCGACGGTAACCGCCCAAACCGGCCCCAAACCGAACGGTTTGGATTTTGAATTCAAATGGCGTAGTTCAAACGGTTTGCGACCGGTAACCGGTCGGATAGGGCCGGTTACCGTTCGGTTTGGGCGGTTACCGATCAAACCGACCCAAACCGCCCCAAACCAAATTTCAAATTTGAATTTCAAAAAATGGAAAATGTTGAAAAAATTCCTAAAAATAGTTCATGATTTATAGAGTCCAATGGTGTAAATTTTTTTCAAATTGCAGTTCGTTTGCTATTTATTTTGACGTGTACAAGTTTGAAAAAAAAAAGAAAGTTTGAAAAAAAAAAGAAAAAAGATCTTTTTTCTTTTTTTCAAACTTGTACACGTCAAAATAAATAGCAAACGAACTCCAATTTGAAAAATTTGTACACCATTCGCGACTCTATAAATCATGAACTATTTTTAGGAATTTTTTCAGCATTTTCGATTTTTTTTAAATTCAAATTTGAAATTTGAATTCAAACCGGTACCGAAACCGAACCGGTCCAGGGCGGTTTGCCGGTAACGGTCGGTTACCACGGTTACCGAACGGTTTTGTAAACACTGCTTTGGTCGTCTAGTTTTTGTTTTATATTTGTCATTATAAACCATGTTGAAATATGATTCGTATGTGAAAATTGTTTTTTTTAAAAAAATGGTCAGAAAAAATATAATATAATCTTTCATTATTAACCATGTCGGAATAGGATTCATATGGAAAGTTGGTTGTTTTCGGGTCCAAATCACATACATGACCTAATAGGTTTTAGAATCAAATTGTGTATCATACTAGACAAGAGCTATTCAAATTTGTATTAGCACAAATTATATATAGAATTAGAAATAGATTTACTTGCTTTTGATTATTTGGATTTGGATTAGGATCCCTATTCATCTTACTTGGAGGTATTCTATTTGGGTTATAATAACTATACTTGTGTTCAATGCCTGTATATAAAAATAGGAAGGTTGTAGTAGACAAACGAATAGAGATATTTACATTCACGAAGTTAGTTATAAGAAAAGTTATATCAAAAAATGAGGAGAAATTTTGCCTCTTAATTTGTTTATATATTAGATATAGATTTATTAGTAGACAAATCATTAAAGTAGAAAAATATTTATTCAGCGATAGCGACAGTACAAACTAGCAAGGTGTTCAACTAGTTACTTCAGATTCAGATCTTCAGTCCATTATTAGTATTGGTAGTCTGCCCCTTCACGCCATGCATGGTCTGGTAGGACACAAGGATTAATTAGCATTCTAATAGCTTATCATATTTTATGTTGTAAGAAATAGATCAACAATCAACGATGGATTTTACCTTAGTTAATATTCTGGTTACGAGGGGTCGCAATTTGGCAGAGCGTTTCAAGGGTCAAGATCTTGTCTGTGTCGTGTTCGCTCCTCTCTTTATCTGTTAGTATGGAGACGACGCAGCGCATGTCCATGTTCTGGACCTTCCTCACCTCCTCACAGCACGGGCTCTGCGGGGATACAACACGAATGGTGGATCCTTTCTTGGTGAAAGCTCGACACATGTGGAGGATTCTTAGCTTCTGTATCTTACGACATATTGGCTGCCTTTGACTTGTGACAAGGTGGGGGCAAGTTACGGCCAACACCAAGAGGACAATTGCCAATTTCCCAAAATACATTATTGAGCCTAATCGATCTTGCACTTGACGATAAACTAGGGTTAGGAACAAAACGAATGAGCCCCAATGCATACACTCCATTATTATATAGTGGCACCGTCCCTAAGTGTCGTTGTGAGGACCGTATTAATTAAACTTTCTGAAATTTAACTAAGTTTGTAGCAAATATTAATAACATATTTATCTTCAAATAAATTTGTTACAAAAATAAATTCAGAGATCTAATTATATACTATAAATATTAATATTTTATTTTTTATATTTAGTTAAAGTTAAATATGTTTTACTTCTATGAAGCGAGGACAGTAGATAAAAAAATGGCAGAGGGAGTAGGAACGAAACTGCCTGTGTAGGTACATGAGAATTTAACGCTAAGGGTCAGTTTGGATGCGAGAATTGATTCTGTTTCTTTTCAGAATCACTTGAAACACATCCAAATGATCAAACATTATACTGATTCTAGGTAGAAATGTTTCTAGTCATTCTCTCTTTTTGTACTACAGATCAGAATCACCTCAAGAGTAGTTTCTCAAGATTCAGTTTCTTGTGTTCTCACCTCCCATCTGATCAAAATACGCCTAAAAGTTGCAAAGTAGTTGATGCATTCTTTTCTGTTCACATATTGTAATGCATATTTGAGAATAAATAAATTAAAAATAAAAGATCATTGAATCGGAAGGTTTTATATCTTTTAGAATACTACAACTTTCATTTAAATCGTTTCTCCATCTAAGGTCAGTTGAAAATTTTAAAAAGCAATAAATTTCAAAATTAGAAAACTTAAAACAGAATTCCAGGGCACTAAATTTCAACGGACTTGTTACGTCTACCCAGGGACAATTACATTGGATCTGAAAATAGCCCTGTAGCGGAAGGTCAAAGTGTAGTGCTCTATCAGTTACTGTTACAACGAGGATTAAGCACACGCAAAACTCAGCGAAAGAACATAATGCACATCCCTCCCTCCTAAGCACATTTTTATGCAGCTCACAACAAACTGAACCACAATTTGGACCAGGGCCGTGCGCAGGGGCGTGCAAGCAGTGCGACAGTACAGGGCCTCGGATTTTTTGGGGCCTCAAATTTAGTCTAGGAATTGTTGTGATACTACATCCACCGATCAAAACCTGTCGACCTGATAACCATCTAACCGATCTCTACCGTTCCACAGTTCTGTCATTTATCATCTCTCCTAATCTTCGCTAGGCCTAGAAATCTAATCTCAAGTATGCATCCTACGCTTTAGCTGATTTGTAAACTGGTGATGAACTGATGTAGAGGCTGCAGGTTGTCTGTCCCGTCCGTAGTGCCCCAAATTGCTTGCATTGGTAATTGTCTCATATAGTTTTCTATTGTTGGAATTATTTCTTTTGATTAATTACTTAGTAAATGGTAAACTTTAGCCAGTTTGTATAGAACTTTAGTGCTAGCTAGAATTATTTCTTTCAAAGGTTTGCTATATAAAACATTTTTTAAAAAAAAATACATTTTAGCATATTTTATTATTTATTTATTTATAATCGGTAGTAGGGCCTATTTTAAAGTTTCGAACAAGGCCTCCGATTTTGTCGGCACGGCCCTGTTTGGACCAATGTAAAGTAATTCAACTTGTTATGTCTTTCGGGCCTTGGCCTTGTTTAGATGCCCAATTTGGGTCCAAAATTTACTATGCAGAATTCATATTCCCTGTCACATCAAAATACTGTCACATACATGAAGTACTAAATGTAGATGAAATCAAAAACTAATAACACAGTTTTATTGTACTTTGCGAGACGAACATTTTGAATATAATTAATCAATGTTTAGATAATTATTATCAAATAAAAACAAAATGCTACAGTCCGCTGATGTGACATGCTACTGTGCAGAGTGCCGATTCGGCCGGTATCTAAACACGGCCCTTGTTTAGATCCAACATAATTTGGACGTAAAGCACTTTCGTTTGTATTGTAAAGTTTTAGAATTTTGAGGAGAATTAAACAAGGGCGAATCATATGGGTGTCAGAAGCTGAATCTTGCGGGAGCTTAAATTTGGTCCTCGCCTAAATGTTTTGTGCAAATATAAATTAAACACAAGATGGAGCCCTTCGCACTGAACATATGCTAGCAACCTGAATTTTGTCATGGGTATATATCATTAAAAAATATGATGTTTGTGATTGAAGGCTTGACCAAAGAGTTCGAGCAAATATATATAAATTTAATAATATTCATGATGTATAATAGTAAATAAATATCATTAGATTTATGTAATATATTTTAATAGTATATTTATTTAGATTAGAGATATAAATATTTATACTAATTTTTGTATTTCTATTTAAACTTTAAAAATTACTTCTTGTAAAACGAGATATGTATTTATTTTAGCAAGTAAGATTATCCATGTGAGCCAAAGTGAAACATTGAACTCGCAAATGAGCAAGCCATACACTTTTCTGGTGGGCTTCCGTTTCGGTCACATATTAGGTGGGCTGAATTACCAGCCCTATCTACTTGAATGGGCCCACTACCAGCCCTATGTACTTAATGGGCCCACTCAGAAAGTAAGAATCATATAGTATGTCCTTTTTCGGGAGGAAAGCTGTCCTAATTTATTTCCCACTTGGGCCAGGTCAAAACGAGTTTTCAGCCTTTTTCAATTTGGATCAGATAATGTTTTGTCTTCTTTTTTATCTACTATAAAAAATATTTGTTTCTTTGGAAAAGGCTTGTTGTCTACAGATAACTTGAAAAAAGAGAGAGAGGGAGAAAAAAATATTTACACGATGACATTTTCTAGAAAATCAATGGTCACGGCTAGTCCCTCAGTCTTGCCCGTGACAAATGTGGCGAGTGATCGTAGCAAGTGAATTAATCTCTCTGTCCAAAAATATAATTCATTCTCATTTACTGAAAATTAACTTTTTAAAATTTTAACAAATTATATAAAAATAATATTAATATTTATAATATATATTAATATCATTATATAGATCATTAAGAATACTCTATAATAAAATTTAATTGAAGATATAAATACTATATAAATTTTTTATAAGTCTAGTTAAAGTTGAGACCTATATTCATCTCATAATGTCTATTATGGGACAGGAGTACTAATGAATGGCCATGGTGTCAGCAAACCCGGCTTGGAGCGGCCATGAAATGTGCAACACCTTCTCTCTCTCTTTTTCGCTTGTTTCTGCATCATCAGCAATGGGATCCCACGCACGGTGGTGATCGTCGTCAAATGCGGAGCTTTCCGCTGAAGGAAGCGAGCGCCGGGGTTTGTCAGTGAGTGGTGGAGACATCTCTGAACTCTGTCTCATCTCTGCTCTGGTCCAACCAACGGACTCCTGACTCGTTCAACGTTCCTAGCTTCCTTCCTACAACGTCGTTTTTGCTTGATTTTTTATTTAGATTTTCATGATCGTTTTGGTGGTTGATAAGTTAGTTACGACTGTTTTTTATTGTTTTCTTATGAGAGAGAAAAACACTGTTTTAGTGGCTGATAAACCGGCTGATAAGCCAAACCAACATGACTAAAACACAGTTGTCGACTTCTTCAAGGAGAATCTGGCTTGTTTTGCTTGTTTGGCTAGCTATTTCTACGGCTGATAAGTCAGTTAATGTCGTTCTTAGGTGTTTTATTGAAAAAGAAAAATAATATATCATAATTGATAAGTTTAAATGAAGAAAGCTGTCATTTCTAACCAGTGAAACACTTAAAATGACAATTAATTCAAGTGGAGATCAAGAGATAATTTTTTTTACATTTACATTAAGAGCTGAAAGAAAAAAACATGTCTTACTTTGCTCTCTAGTTTGTTTCGATGAGGATTATTATAGAATCAATTACCATCAGCTCCCCCATCTTACTCTCTTCTGGCAATCTAATAGAAATTACTGCATCATATAGTCAAAGAGCAGAGCTAAAAAATAATAATAAGCGAAGCTCCAAACAATCAATTTATAAAATAGTTTTTTTCTATTTTGAAATGAAGATAGCCCCGTTTGGATCATTTAGATATGATGTTGACGTCAAACATTTGTAAAATAAAATATGCAGCACATCTATCTACAAAGTGCTTTTAAAATCATACAACAAACCGTTCTGTATTTTTCTTTTTTGATTTATACAAGTAATTATGCCGATATATCTCGAAATTGACGAAATCATCAAAGGTATCTCGTTGTCGACGCGGACATAGCCTAAACTGTTTAGTATGGGTACCCATGTCAAGTAATAAATCCAGAAAAACATGTCGTTAAATCCTAAAAGAATTCAGAAAAAACCGCGAGCACCCATGTTAAGTAATAAATCCACTTAAAGATTGTGCCGTCATATTTTAAGATTGATGAAGTCATCACAGACACCTCACTGTTAATGAGAATGTCGTGTCAAAAAATATGAGCATCCATGTCAAAGTAATGAACCAGAGAAAAATATTGTTAAATCCTGAAATAAGTCTAAAAATACAAACAATCATGTCAAGTAATAAATCCATAAAAATGTCATTAAATCCTAGAAAAAACTTTGAGAACCTATGGTAAGTCGAGAACATGAACTCGGGTGGACAGATTTTACCGTAAAGAAGAACTTAAGCAACTAAACTAGGCTCAATTTGCCATTTATTATATGAACAATATATACAAAAGTGTTGCAACGAATTAACAAAAACGAGATACTCTCCAATATTTTGGTAAAATCGTACTTCGCTGTGTTTTCACAAAGTAACATTTGATTTGCTCTCCTCTTCTTTAGTTATAAAAGTAAAAAATATGTGAGGAACAACATACAAAGCTGAAGGTTGCTTGGAAGCTAATCAACTATATCAACATTAGACATGAAAATGATGATCAGCATCGTTCGCATGCCAACCACACAGCTACAACATTCGACTTTATGTGACAGTAACAACCTCACAAATGGCGAAGTAGCCAAACCAAAACTTGATCCAAACGACGAAACCAGTCACATATATAAACATCACCATCAAGACGGTGCCTAAACCTCTCCCAAAACTTAAAAAATCAGCTGAAAAATAAATAAATTGCAGCCATCTATTCTCACACCCAAAATTGCAAACGTAGCCCTACCAAAACTTAGTCCAAACAGCAAAGTCAAACACATAGCATCACTATCCACATGGTGTCTAAACCTATCCTACAGCTTGAATGAAACCAACTAAAAGAAAAAAAGACAAATAAATCCCGGGCCATCTATTTGCACCGAATAAAAATCAAATTGATCCAAGTAGCAAAATCAAACCTGACATACAAGAACCATCTTCCTGATCTAGATGTTCAAAATTTCGCCCCCAAAATTCCAAACCGACATCGTCGCAAACAAAAAAAAAATTCCAAACCGACAGAAAAATAATAAAGAAATATCGTTACCCTCGTATTCACACTGACAAAAAAAAAAGTCGATAACCGCGTTTTTCTCTTCTCCCTTTGGTGCCGCCGGCCGGGTCTACTCGTCCCGTCTTGTAGCTGCAGCTACCTTTCTTGGCCCCTCAAAATTCTCCAACCAATCCCACCAGCTGCTCATCTTGAATCCACCCCGAAACCTCCCACCACCCTCACCGTCTACCCAGTTCTTGCGCGATCAGCTGCTGTCCGGCGCTCAGGGATCGGGAAAAGGAGGATCTTTGGTGTTCTTGCGGGCGAATCTCGCGGCGATTCGCTCAGATTTGGTAAGGTTTCGGGTTCTTGCGGGGTCAAAGTGGTTCTTCGGGCGGATTCCTTCGCAGGAGCGGTGGAAAGGTGGGATCTTTGCGCTGATTCGGCCGGTTTCGCGCTGCAGGATTTAGGGTTTAGCAGGCGGCGGTGAGATGTCGGCGGCCGTGGCGTGCGCGGAGAGGGCGACCAACGACATGCTGATCGGCCCGGACTGGGCGGTCAACATCGAACTGTGCGACATCATCAACATGGATCCCGGGTCTGACCAAAGTCTCCCTCCCCATGTAGTTTTTGTATGTATGATTTGTTTGTTCTTTGATATGTCTGGGTCGGTATTACTGCCGAACAGAGTAAATATGCGTTACTAATTTGCTACAGTATTTATCCTGGAGATCGAACAGGGTTTTGATGGCATTATTCAACCCGCTGATTTGTTCGCAGTGATTAAGTTGTGATTTCGTTTTATTATCCACTGGAACGTCTCGTACTTGCATTGTTTTAGAACACACATGTAAATTCAGTTATCCTGTGGTGCTGTGGTACTGCTTGATTGCTTCTATGGTCCTTTGAATCTGCTCCACTTGCGTTGTGTTTCCATTACTGGTTGAATTAATGTGTTTTCCTGTTTTGATTTCTCTGCACTTCTCTCTGCAGTTGATTAGGAATTTGGAATCTTAGGTTTCTAGTTGTTGGAATGGAGGGTGAGATCTTTTTTTAATGATGAATAGTTTGGTGTTGGTTAGTTGAGTCATGGTGCTGCAGAGGGTCACCAAATTTTTGTGGCATTTGTTGGTGATGAGGTGCTGCTGTACCTATGCTCCAAAGTTGATTAACATGTCCCTCTGAGGAGTGTTTTTGTGGCAACTTATGGACTTTCTATATTACTAATATTTAGGTATGGAATGTAACTATATATGTTTTGTTTGGTACTTTTTGTTTGTCTTTTCATGGTTGGGTGATGCTTATCAGAAAGTTTGTTTTTTGTGCTGGATTGTTGAATGTGGAGTTTCCAAAGTTACTAATAGGAAGTTTGCATTTTTCATATGCCACTTATCATTTACCATTTATCATTTTATTTGCTTCATGCTGATATAGAATCTTGTTGAAATGCAGACAAGCAAAGGATACGCTCAAGCTCCTAAAGAAACGTCTTGGAAGCAAGAATTCCAAAGTGCAAATTCTAACACTTTATGTGAGTTCTACAAGACTTCTCCTTTACTTTAAAAAAAACAGAATTTTGGCATATTGTGAATTCACTTAGCAATGTTTGGGTCATACAAGATCAGCAATATTCATTTGCTAACATCATGACGAAAATCTTTTAGAGTATAGTTTCCACATTATGACTTGTTTCATAAACACAGAGTTTAGTCATTTTTTTATAGTTAGCACCTCCATTATTTCGTTTTGGAAAATTATGAACATAACACATAGCTTTTACTGATGTTCATGCTTCTTTCCTTTGTATTGATGTGATGATTCTGACTTGTTCCCTTATGTCAGGTGCTAGAGACTCTAAGCAAAAATTGTGGGGATATTGTTCATCAACAGATCATTGAGCGCGACATATTGAGTGAAATGGTTAAGATAGTAAAGAAAAAGGTGATGAGAATACCTGTTTGATATACTGTTTTTTTCTGCATTCATGTGCTTCTATGTTTGATATCTGTTTCAACTTTTCAGCCAGACTTAAACGTCCGAGAGAAGATATTGAGTTTGATTGACACATGGCAAGTGGCTTTTGGAGGTCCATCTGGAAAATATCTACAGTATCATGCGGCTTACCAAGAACTCAGGGTACCATCAGCTTTTGTTACCGAACTTTTTCTTTGCCCTCTTCTTATAATTTATATATGTGTGATCATGGCATCTGTTCCCATTTTCAAGTTTGTTTGATTCCATCTTTTCTTTGAGTTTTGTACAGCGTACTTTTATTAGTTGGCCGAACCTTGATTAGTACATTGCTATCATAATGTTTGCAGGCTGCTGGTGTTGATTTTCCACCTCGTGAGGAAAATTCAGTCCCGTTGTTTACACCACCTCAAACTCAACCGTTAAGGCATCCACATCTATATCCACCTCCAGGTCAAAGCTATGAAGATGCTGCCATACAAGCTTCTCTTGAATCTGCCCCTCCTGCACCTGCCCTCAGGTAGTCTTTTATGTGCTTACCAATGTGATCTCTGAGCTCTGGCTTTTCTGATTTAGTTTCTTTTGTATTGAGAAGTCATCTTTTATGTTTAATGTCCAAGCGTTGAAAGGAGTACCACTAGTATCATCATCTTATGTTGATTATTCATTTTTATGCTTAGATTGTACCTTGTCTTGTTATTTTCTCCTTGTTTCAGCCCATGCTTAATAGTTCTAAAAATTCTATGCTGAATGATTGCTCGCATTTTTTTTATACTTCCTGTAAATACAATAATTTTAGATAACACAAAAACATGGTGGAATTGTGGGAATAAGCATGTCTGAGGTCTGCAAAATATACAGTCCCATAAAACAGCAAACACCTGACATCTACAAAATATGCCTCAGCACACAACAATTTTGCAGGACTAAATGTTTTAAACTGTTTATATAAAGCCTATTGATGATCCTTCTAGGTAGCTGGGATGATGATGATGAAATAATGAATGTATTTTCATGTCTATTAGTTTCATCTCAGTTGTTGCTGCTACCCCCTTGTTGGTTTTAATCAACTTCAAACCATACTAGCAAGTAGCAATGTGGCAGTACCCTGATTATAATTATATCTGCTGTGCCCCCATTGTGCACGTCACATGCTCCTGAAACTAGGTCGAAAATATTCTTAAAAGGTTCTTATTGCATTGGCAGTTCTTTGACCAAACATTATGTGACATGTTTTTACTGTCAATACAAAAAGAACATGTTCTTTATTTTCTTTCTGAAACTTCTTAGTTACATAATTAGTTTACGAGTCAAATTTCCATTGTCATGTCATGCCAAACAACTCAAATTCTGTAAAGTTTTTCACTGTTCATAAATTTTTGTTTCACAAAATCTTTGTAGTGCAATTTTAGCTTTATTTATTTTCTGCATCCATTATTTTTTACAGTCTGAGCGAGATTCAAAGTGCTCGAGGGATTGTGGATGTGTTAGATGAAATGTTAAATGCTCTAGACCACCGGTATCCTGAGGTAACTTTCTTATAAAGCACCAAGTTTTAGAATGTTTCAGTACAATCCTTGGATCACTTCTATAGTTTTATTTTGTCATTCAGTACAAGTTATTTTATAGTGATGTTAGCTCTACTATACACATTTTTTTGTTCAATTAAATATTTTTTTGGCATAAACCATTTGATCCGTCAATGATCTTTGTGCTATGCTATGTAAAGTTATTTGCATCTATTATATTGTCATGTTGATAGCTGGTATTACTCCAATTGTTTTGTAGGTAGGATTAACAATGTTACTGTGCAAGTATTAATCAAGTTTACATTGGGTTGCTTTTATTTTAAGTATTTTATTCATTTCCTGATTTATATATGTGTTTTGAGTCAAGTATATTATTCCATTGTGAGTTTTTCATATTTGTTCAAATAGAAATGTCGGGTAACTAACTCTGTGGTGTGATGGCTTACTTTTCCGTTGGGCTCCTAATGAACCATGTTTTCTATAAGGACTCAGGGTGCAGGAATTTGATTGAGATTTCAGCCCTGCAATCTTTTCTAGATGTTGGTTTCATTTTGCATAAATCTACCTTCTTCAAAATGCTTTTGGTCTTCAATGACAAATGAGAATCTCAACAGAGCAAATGCATTTCATCAAGTGCTTTTGTTTATTTTTTTATCTGTTTTGGCAAAGTAGTCTTGTCTCTTTGTTTCTTT
Organism: Microstegium vimineum; assembly: GCA_022036555.1. Lineage (NCBI taxonomy): Eukaryota > Viridiplantae > Streptophyta > Magnoliopsida > Poales > Poaceae > Microstegium > Microstegium vimineum. The sequence continues at coordinate 45,949,693 of CM039132.1, forward strand.
ATCTTTTATCATGCTCTTTGGTGTGAATTGATCTGATTGGGCTTCATACTGCAGGGTGTAAGGGAGGAGGTCATTGTTGACCTTGTTGGCCAATGCCGATCATATCAATCTCGTGTCATGGATCTTGTTAACAGTACTGTGTATGATTTTATTTTGTTGTTTCTTTTTCCTTGTATTTTACACTTTATGATGTAACATAACATCCAGTATTCTCTCTACAGCGATGAGAGCCTTCTATTTCAGGCTCTAGGACTAAATGATGAGTTACAGCGTGTTGTTCAGCGTCATGATGACATAGCAAAGGGGATCCCTCCTGGTACTGGAGCACCTGTACCTGCTTCTGCAAATGTCAACCAAGGGACTACCCCACCTAGGTCCACTGCAGTTTCATTTTCTCCACTTCTAAATGTGCACGATGACGATGAACCGGAAGACGAGTTCTCTGTGCTTTCCCGCAGGTAAATTAAAATTTTAACTTAATACAAGTTATTTTAATACATGCTACTGTTATTTCAAGTTTGGGGGATTGTTGTTATATCATGTCAAATTATATAAAGTAAAACAAACTATATAAAATAGTCTTTCTTTTGTTCATTTTGTGTTACTAAAGCCTGTAGAAAGAAACCTACAGGGTTCTTTTATTCATTGGCTGATGTACAGTATATGCTTGTAGGTCTGCAAGGGATGGCACAGTAGCGCAGAACAACCTGCCTTCTGCTCCAAGAAATGAAAGGCCATCATACCCAAGCCCACTTCTTCCTCCACCACCAGCATCTAAGAGGCCTGTTTACACTGAGGCAAGCAGTATTGACTATCTTAGTGGTGAATCCTACAAGTCAGAAAAGGTTTCAGATGATTTCATCAACCCAACTGCTCCGGCTATTATATCTACGTCATCCAATTCAAAGCCAGAAGCATATCTGCCGCCAAGTTATGGTAGCAGGCCAGACAGTGTGTCTGACGACTTTATAAACCCAACCGCACCTAGCTTCTCTGCGCCTTCTCCTCCTATAAACGAGGAGCCAACCCGTTCATCTGTGAAGCGGCAGGAGAGTCTACCTGATGATGACTTTATAAACCCAACTGCTCTTCCTGGTTTTTCGTCGTCTTCGGCTAGTAAGGAGTCTAGTGAAGATCTTCCAAAGGCTCCATGGGAAGCACAAGCTGCTGCAGGTTCCCTGCCGCCACCTCCGGCGAGGTATGGCCAGAGACAGCAGTTCTTTGAGCATAATGTGTATTCAGGTGGGAGCAATGGAGGTGGCTACGATGGACTTTCGACACAGACCGAAAACCTCTCCCTGAACCCACGGAGCAGTGAGAATGAGAAGAGTGCATCACGGCCGACAGCATCCCGCCAGGCTAAACCCGAGGACTCACTTTTCAAGGACCTGGTTGACTTTGCAAAGACCAAACCTTCATCTCCGTCGAAACCAGCCAACAGCCGCAGGACCCGCTAAAACGACTTGTGCGATACGTGTACATTGAGTCGTCCAGCTATTCATTTCACAGGTTAGCGGCTTTAGATTATACCCGTGGAATAAGTGTGTTTGAAGACTGGTTTTCATTGCATCGCATGGGAAATTATTTGGTTGCGCTTAGAATCACAGCTTTCAGATACAGTACTTGGTCATAATCCTGGGTGTTTGTTGTCTAGTTAGCTGCTCTTAAATCTCTGTGTTGTTGGCTTTACTTCCATTTTTTTTTCTTTTTACTTAGCTGTGTATATATATGTTACCTAATTGGACAGCAATATTCATAGTTGAGTTTGCAACTTGAGGACAAGAATTGGCTGCCTATTTTCAGTATAGATAAATTAGGTTCACATCGCCAATTTTCTCTTGTTTTTCATACTCGCCGAGCAAAAAGGTTGTGTAGACTTCCATGCTGTCTGCAGTCAAATTTCCAACAGGTTGAGTAACTGCATTACAATTCTGTGGCTGTGGCTAGTTTTTTTCCCCTAGTGCTGTGGCTAGTATTTGTTTCTGTTTGCAGCAAAGCAGGAAACCTGCAGATATAATTATTTGCTCCCTCCGTCCCTAAATATATGTCGTTAAAGATTCTGAAAAATATTTTTGACTAAATATATATTTAAAAACATTTACATTTATGTTACATAATTAGTATCATTAGAAAGATCTTTAAATCTAGTTTTGAATAAATTTATTTGGAAATACAAATGTTATGTGTATTTTCTATAAATCGAGTTAAATTTGTGACACGGATACAATAGCGATAGTTATTTAGTGATGAAGGGAGTATGCATTACAAATTTACCATCGCCCGTGGCTGAAATGTGATTTGAGGGACGTCTCATTTCTCCATGACTTCACGGATGGTACTGACGGGTTTGCTGGACAATAAGAGTATTTGAACAGAAGTTTCCGTTGCACTGCGATTCTGCGAATTATTTCTGTTGGTCATGAACTCGTGATCCTGGCCATGTTGACTGATGCGTGGTTAGGAGTAACTACAAGAAGAGCATCCGTAAAAGTAGGATTCAAAATCTGTTGTTTCGAAGATTTTTAAATCGTTTGGTAACCACAACCAAGCGCTGCATAGCAACAAAGCCTGCTCCCTGTTGTGTGCAACCGTGCACTAGAAAGAAAACAACCTTGTCTCATTTTTCACCACAACTCCATCTCCTCTCTCTCTCTCTCTCCCAAACACGCAATTAGCATCAGCTGCCTGCAAATGGACAGACGGGGACCCATCCTTCCTCCTCTGCACTCCATCTCCATTTCGGAAAAAGCCTCTAGAGAGGCTGCAGGAGTTGTTTCTGCTCATGAGCATGTGCGCTGTTGGCTTTACTTGCATTTTGTTCTCGATCAGCTCTACATATGTGCCACTCAATCCGGACAGCAATATTCGTAGTGCCATCTAGTATAGTGGACAACCTTTTGCTCTGTAATTATCTTCTCTTCAGTTAAGTGGACGACCTGATTGAATTAGATCCACCTTTCAGTGACTCAAAACCGAGAGCTAGCTGCCTTTTGGTCATTTGGCAGGCAGTTTCCCTGGTCAGCAGAGCAGGGAGATTGTGTGGAATTCTATGCTCAGGCGTATCCCTTCATTAATACTGTAGTACACTGCAGTACTCTCTAGTCAACAAGAGGCAGAAGGCGCCCGCAGTGTGCACGGGTTCCAGTCCAGGCGCATATGTCGGCGGCCCGGCTACGTGGCGAGATTTGTACAGATTCAGATTGTACTACCCGCCTACCCGGGACCTGAGACCGACGTGATTTGGGATGGAGCGTGTATTTTTTATAAACGAAAATAGGGCTGAACTTTTCATGTTGTAATCTATTACTGGTTAAGGTTGTCTTTGGTTGGGTTCCAGTCTGAGCCGCCCTGGCTCTTCATGCTCTTCATGCACTGTGCCGTATTGTAGGTTATGTAGCATAGCAAGCATCGACTCATGCTCATTTGGCATGTGAAATCAACCGAGCCAGTGGAGTTCTCTTTTTTTTTTGGCTCCTTCGGCTCCGTGCTACAGTACATTATAGTATTTGAGCTGAAGTCGGAGAGAGTTAAATCAAACAGGCTCTAAATTGTGTCAAGAGGTTTCGTAAATTTTGTAACATATATACTCTCTATGGAGATATTTAGAAGAGAAAGAAGCACTCATGTGGACGCTGGCCGACCATACATACTTCACGCCGCTCCGCCGTTAGTAGCTATTTTTTTAGCTTAAATTAGTCTTACTACTCTTTTATTAGTGCATTTTAAACATAAGGACTATTAGGTGGTTCATTTTTCTAGCCACATCTCTAACTCTATGTAGCCAACCAAAACTAATTTGGGTTAATTTCTACTCCTAACTAGTGACCGTAGATTTAAGGGATGGGTTAGGTCTCAATTTACTTCTCACACTTTAAACATATGAGGGCACGCACCTACTGAAGGGATCAGAAACATTAAACAATGCACACACCATCTGTGTGATAGGAGAACTCTCGTTCGGATTTATGACCGTACTTTAAGAACAATATAGAAATTTTCAAAGTAAAGGAAAAAATATGGATAAATAAATTTTCATCCTCTTAATATTACGAGTATAGGTAGATGAAGATAGATATAGATATAAAAATAGATATAGAGATGTAGATATATAGACTAGGCACTATTAAAAAAATGAAAATAGTATGTTATATGGTATTCACTCGGTCTCAAAAATATTTGTCACTTTTCGAGAAATAACTTTGACAAAAAAATATGTTAAAAATATTTAAATTTATGGTATATATTTAGTATCATGAGAAAGGTCTTTGAATCTAGTTATTTAATATATTTATTTGGAGATATAAATATTGCACGTATTTTTTATAAATCAAGTTAAAAAACCCGAACAAAATCAAATTAAATTTGTGGCTTGGACATTGAAAACGACAGATATTATGAGAACGTGGGGTGTATTTGTATTCATTTATAGCGAGGAAAAATAAATATAATAATAAACTAAATATATTATAACATAGTGCATGGAAAAAAAACCCGGCATTGGGGATGCCTAGAATGGCACCATATCTGAACTCCAGGGCCTAGAACTCGGGTACTGGTGATGATGCAGAGGGAATCGGATCACCGTACCTGTCTTCTCCTCGAGTCCGTTGTCCTGGTCCCCCGCCGCCGCGCGGGCCTCACTCTCACTCACGGCCGCAGCGACCAGCCCACCATCCACACACACACACACACACACGTTGCCACACGCACAGCGATAGCAATAGCTAGCAGTCGGTGCAGTGCAGGGGCGCGGTCGCGCGGATGGGGTCAGGTTCAGTTCGCTGGCGCCGCGTCACAGCCGCGCCGCACGCCATCCGCGTGCTACGGTAGCACATCGCTGGCCACGTCACGCCCATCCTCTGTCTGCGTTCTGCTTTCCCTAAATTAAGGTAGAGTGGTGGTCACCCACGACTGACGCATCCTGCACGTCCAGCCAGCGACGATACTGCTGCTCCGGATTGTACATATCTCTTGAGGTTTAAGCTTAGGCGTTGGGGTTACCCGTTTTTCTCAGGTCGGGTAATTCAGATAATTCAAAATGTGGCTAATGAAAATTGCTACCTAATATTTGCTCCGAAAAAATACTACCTGAAATTTCGGGTACCCGATAATTCGGGTTCGGATATTACCCGATATATCCGAATTTAAAAAAATCAGCAAACTATTATACATAATTTCATCAGCAATTGTATAGAATTTTAACAACAATTTATAGAGAATCATTTATTATAGTTATTTTATTCAAAAAATAGAGAATTATATTTTAATAAAATGATATGTTCAAGTGTTCAACTAACAACACATCATAAATACAAAAACACATACAAAATTTTGGGTAGTTTGGGTATCGGAGGATATTACCCGAATTATCCAAACTAATTTCGGGTAATCAAAATCACTATCCAAATTTAGGATTGGGTACCTCGGGTTCGCGTAATTCGGATCCGAGTTCGGATAATTTGGGTCCGGGTTCGGGTATCGGGTTTTTTTTTCCAGGCTTATTGAGGATTGTTTAATTTCTTCCCTGTATTTTCCTTTCCCTTTTTTTTATTACCCCACATGTTACACGCACGATGTGGCTGTGTGTGTTCTCGCGTTTGGTTGGTTGGTTGATTCACGCAAGGGCCACCTCCTAAACTAATAAACTATCGTCACCTAATAATTCATATTAGGAATTAAATTTTAGTCGTAAGGTGTTTGGTTTGAGTAATTAAAAGAGACATCTTAGTCTCCTTTAGTTATGTTGTTTGACTTCAAAGCGAATAATGCATGAAGTTTAATCCAATTTAGCAACTTCCTTATGAGATTCGTTTATGTGGCTGATAAGCCGGTTGATATCGTTTTTGACTATTTTTCTATGAGATTCGGTGACTGATAAGCTGATTGATAAACCAAACAAACAGGGCTAGCAGATCTCAGCCCCATTGATTGAACTGTTACTTTTTTTTTTGGTGACTCTTGATTGAACTGTCTGCTCCCCGTGACCCCGTCATCCTCCTCCCTGCTTGCTTCTCTCTCTGGTGTGTTTTTCCTCGAGGAATGAGAATAGAACAACAGTTGAGGCTTATTTGATGTTGATTGGCGGACGTGGATCGAGAATCTGCTCCCCCCTCTAATCTAGTAATAATATATGTAATGATTTGTTGTATGCTATGATACCGATGGATCGTGCCTTGGTGTGGTCTACTCCTATGAGATTAGCTGGGACAGACAAGCTGTACCAGGATAAGGTCTCGTGGGGTCGTGATCCATCCATATACGCACGCACGTGAATGCAGAGTCAACAAACAATATACTACAGCATCACCTGGTAAGACGAGCAATTGTAATAACAGACGGTAATCTGGTTAAACACTGAGGCGATGTTTAATTCCTCATGAAATTTAAAATATTTTGGATTTTGACTCTTCATTTTCTAAAATAAAACTAAACACTACCTAAACTATTTAGCAAAAAATGGTTCATTCCTCATTTTGGATTTTAGACTCAAGATGCCAAAATAAGGGAATCTTTGCATTAGTTATGTCATCCTCACAATTCCCATCATTGAAAGACAAATTTTGGTTAGAACTAAACACCCTACCAAAATATTTTGCATTTTGGATTTTGAAATTCAAAATAGTTGAGATTTTAAATTTTGGATTTTGGTTGGAACTAAACCGGGCCTGAGGTAAAAAGAGAGAAAAGGAAAGTGAGAAAAAATGGGTTGTAATTAAGCTTGCAACTGTCTTAAACATAAAAATCAATAAATCTTATAAAAAATAGATATGGGCTTTGGTGTTTCTACCCTTGTTTTTAAGTCAAATGGTGATTTTACCCTTGTTTTTTTAACTTTGTGATTTTACCCTCCCCTACAAGCAAGTCAATGCGATTTTACCCTTAGTCAATGGTCAAAACAGGGGCAAATTCGCATTGACCAGGGGCAAATTCGCATTGACCAGGGGCAAAATCGCTTTGACTTGCTAATAGGGAAGGGTAAAATCACAAAGTTAAAAAAACAAGGGTAAAATCACAATTAGACTTTAAAATAAGGGTATAAACACCAAATTTTCAAATAGATAAGTGTATCATGAATTAATAAAGAAGAGTTTGCTATTATACAAATATATTGAGTGAAGGCTATTGTCATGGTTTTGTTCATTTTGCTAAAATTTAGGTTATATTAAATACTAATTTATTGTGAGAGAAAAATAATATTTGTTCACTCAAAATTACCGTTCAAACTGTGCTTATAAATATGGCCTATATTTGTAGGTTGATGGAAGGCTGAAAAATTACCATTACAAAAGCAGTAAATACGCCCTTCACATACGGGCCACTTCAATTTTGTCACAAAACCGTATTTAATTTAAACTAATTTTGCTCACAGCAACATAAGGCCTTGGGCGCACCTCTCTCCACGTCCTGACCCCGTATACGCCCCAGCGCCTACGGCTAATCAGAGGCCGTGGACATGTCACATCCGTGAGGTGGCGTCCCCCGATTGGTCCAGGCCCAGCCCAAGTACGTGGCCGCCCGCCACCGTGTACCCCGGCGGCGCGTGCCACGCGCGCGCGAGCCGTGGCAGGACACTCTACTACAGCATACCATTACTATTTAGCCCCCCTTAATTTACGATTAATTACATCCTAAAAATACAGGCGGGCACGGTCTTTTCCTATCCCACCACACTTTAGCGCCTCTTAATGACGCGATTATCCAAATCAATTCGCGATAACCACAGGGACCCAACTGCAAACGTGGCCGTGCAAATATCTCGTGACTCCCCGCGGGCCGGCCGCCCCGCCCGCCGCCTGTGGGGCCCCGGTGACAGTGACCCGCGGGGCACTGGTGGACCCCGCGTACCAGTCTCTGTGGGCTGTGGACTTCTCGCGTGCCCGCCCCTATTAAACCCCTCCCCACGGCAGCAGTGTCTCATCCTCTCTCCCTCCAGACGAAATCTGACGGACCTGACCCGGGCGCCAGCCACACTGCTCCTCCGCCATGGCGATCCGCTCCAAGGCCTGCTTCTGGATCTCGCTGCTGCTCGCGCTCGCCTTCGCGCTCTCCGCGCGGGCGGAGGAGCCCGCCGACGCCGCGGAGTCGGCGGCGGAGGTCGACGCCGTGCTCACCCTCGATGTCGGCAGCTTCGATGAGGCCGTCGCCAAGCACCCCTTCATGGTCGTCGAGTTCTACGCCCCCTGGTGAGTTGCTCGCGCTTGGCCGATTCGTCCGTCTAGTGGCTGGTACGTACGGGTAGATCTCGTGCCCGAGTTGCGAGGGTTTAGCGCGCTAGGATCGGTGATTCCGCTGTTGGCTTGGAGAGATGCTTGGCTGTTTTTTCTGTTCAGATGCGCGGGACTTGTGCTTGGATTGGGTTTTGGTGATGTGATGTGATTCCGGCGTCTGGGGTCGCAGTTGCGCTGATTTGGTCACTCTTCTTCGCGCGGATTTGTTTCGTTCTCTTTGTGCACCTTTTTTGAAGCGCCAAGTCCCGATTTACAGACTCAGATGAGTGAGTAGTGCTAATTTTAGTAGTAGTTATTTTCTTGGATTTGTTGTTTGGTCTGGGTACTCGATGGCGGCTCAAGGATGATGAATCGCGGGTTTTTGTTTGCTTTCTGCGGTTGGTGTGCTTGATTTGACGTCTGTGCGATGCTCTCTCTCTTTTTTTTTGGAGGGGGTCATGTTTAGAATCAGTCCAGCCGCACTACCAACTACACTCATGTGCTGTTGCTTCTGTGTGATCACTTTTGGGACACACTTTGCAAGTTTGCAAGTTGCGACTTCACTGATGTCCCACTTCCGTGTGATTACTGTTGCTATCAGTACTTGATCTCTATTAATAGTTGTAGCTAATGTGGTCAGATCGAATTTGCAGGTGTGGACACTGCAAGAAACTTACTCCAGAGGTAATAATGCTTCTCTTATCCTGTAGTCACTCCCTTCAATTTCAGAAGGTGTTAGTGTTCTAATTGGTTCAATCTCGTATGCTAAACTGTGTTTTCTTTGATGTTTTCAGTACGAGAGTGCGGCCAAGACACTTAGCAAGCACGACCCACCGATTGTTCTCGCTAAGGTTGATGCTAACGAGGAGAAAAACAAGCCTCTTGCTACCAAGTACGAGATCCAAGGGTTCCCAACCCTCAAGATCTTCAGGAACGGGGGAAAGAACATTCAGGAATACAAGGGCCCCAGGGAGGCTGATGGCATTGTTGATTACTTGAAGAAGCAGGTTGGCCCTGCGTCCAAGGAGCTCAAGTCACCGGAAGATGTTGCGGCCCATTTCGATGACAAGAAGATCTACATTGTAAGCTTCCAATTCAAAGTTTCCATGTATTTTTTATTTAGCAATTGTTTACTCAGAATTTTGATGCGCATGCCAAGTGATACTCTTGAGCTGACAACTGACTGATAATTGCAATTTTACAGGTTGGCATCTTCACAGAATTCAGCGGCACTGAATTTACAAACTTCATTGAGGTCGCTGAGAAGCTGAGGTCTGACTATGACTTTGGCCACACTTTGCACGCCAACCACCTCCCACGTGGTGATGCGGCTGTGGAGAGCCATTGGTCAGGCTGATGAAGCCCTTTGATGAGCTTGTTGTTGACAGCAAGGTTTTACTCACATTTCTCTGTTACATTTGGTGATAGTTTTGGTAGCACTCATGTATTTCATACTGATAATTAAGCATACAATTTATGTTAATCTCATGTGATTGTCATTAGTAACACATTGCTGCTACATTGTGCAGGATTTTGATGTCGCTGCTCTGGAGAAGTTCATTGATGCTAGCAGCACCCCTAGAGTTGTCACTTTTGACAAAAACCCTGACAACCACCCACACCTCATGAAGTTCTTCCAAAGCACTGCTTCCAAGGTAATAATACGACATTTGTGCTTGAAATAGTTTTGAGTACTTCTATCGGCCAATTGTTGGTTAACTTGGCCATTTTTTATAGCTTTAGTTACTCCTGGATATCAACTCGATTTGATCGCAAGCAACCATGTATGCATCCAACTTGCTTTAGTGTGCCATGTTAACTGTATTGAATGCAATGCTTGGCACTTTGGAGTCTGAATCACTTAATTGTGAAGTATATTCTAGTGCCATCAACGGACTTTCTGGATTTATATAACAGCTTGTTCTATCATATTTTAATTTTTCTAGTTTGAAGCTATAATTCTTGTGGGTTGGAAAAGGATGTTTACAGCATTGCACAATGGTTTTTTAATTAACCAAATGATTGGCAGGCTATGCTGTTTTTGAACTTCTCCACTGGGCCTTTTGAATCTTTCAAGTCTGCTTACTATGCTGCCGCAGAGGAATTCCAGAACAAGGAAATCAAGTTCCTTATTGGTGACATTGAATCTAGCCAGGGTGCCTTACAGGTTTGATTCTCACTTCCCTTCTACATGATATCCTTTTTAATTTATACCACAACCCTCTATGCTAACAGTCAAACTGGTTAAATGACAGTACTTTGGTGTGAAAGAGGAGCAGTCACCTGTTATCGTCATTCAGGATGGTGATTCCAAGAAGTTCTTGAAGGATCACATTGAGGCTGACCAGATTGTCTCTTGGTTGAAGGAGTACTTTGTAAGTAGTGTTTGAACTTCAATTCACTCTTGTGATTATTTGTTTTGTTTAATTAATATGATACATATTATTGTAGAGCTCATTGATCTCTTATATTTGGTATAGGATGGCAAATTGACGCCGTTCAAGAAGTCTGAGCCTATTCCTGAGGTCAACAATGAGCCTGTTAAGGTGGTTGTGGCTGACAACATCCACGATGTGGTCTTCAAGTCTGGCAAAAATGGTACACATCCTGATTATTCTGTCCTATTTCATCAAACTAGGTAGTATTTATGGTAGGCATAATTTCAACAGAATTATGTTGGGCATGCAGTTCTTGTGTCTGTCCCAGTGATGGAAATACTCTTGATATGTCTAATTGTGTTGCAGTTCTTATTGAATTCTATGCCCCCTGGTGTGGACACTGCAAGAAGCTGGCGCCCATCTTGGAAGAGGCAGCCACCACTCTCCTGAGTGATGAGGAAGTTGTGATTGCTAAGATGGTATGTTTCTTCCCCACCAGTCTTGATCACTGTTACTCCTGAACCCCTTGTAACAAAAACCGTTGTGGCTTAACCCTACTTTGTTCCCAGGATGCAACTGCCAATGACGTGCCCAGTGAGTTCGAGGTCCAGGGCTACCCAACCATGTACTTCGTGACCCCCAGCGGGAAGCTCACCTCCTATGACAGCGGCAGGACGGCGGATGATATCGTCGACTTCATCAAGAAGAACAAGGAGACCGCCGGCGCCACCCAGGCGGAGGCGGCGACGACATCCGTGAAGGCAGCTGAGACGGCCGAGCCCGTCAAGGACGAGCTGTAAACATCCAAGGCGTTGACGCTGTGGCTGTGTAAGCATGGGAGGGGCAGAAAACCTGGTGCTAACATGCTTGGCAGAGTTTAGTTTTTGAGAAAGGGAGAGAGGGCAAAGGGAGAGAGAATGCGAGGGATCTGTGACGTGTTTTGCTCTGGCGCGGTATGCATGTGTATCCCACTGAGATTATGTACAATTACAACAACCAGTCAGCGGCACCTTTTTTAGTTAATTATTATCAGAACTGACAGTAGAAAGAAAACAGATTGTGGTTGGGTTGAATGAATGAATAATTGGCGAGTCCGCCATCATGAAACAGGCGTTTTTTTGTTATACTGAGGGTTGAATGGATGAATAAAAGGCGTGTTTAGGTCTCTACATTTGGGACTCCTCGACAAACTGTACCATAAAAAAGTATCTCCTAGTCTGTGGAGTATGCAACCAAACAGTTCCAACATGCTATGCCCAGCACTAATGCTGGAAGCAACAAAACGGGGAGCAACTCACTGTGCATTGTGATAAATTATAAATTGTCTGTACATTTTGAAAAAAATTAAATGATGAAATGTCAGGTAGGGCACGGCTAGCTCTTTACCTATATATTGCCTTTGGGTGGATAGTCCTTTTTTCGGCCTTTGAGAGGCAATGGGAACCTCTCCTAGTCGATCTCAAGTTGATGGTGTAATTGTTTATTTTCCAAACAGAGGAGTGAACCCACTTCTATTGCTATTGCTAGAAGGGAAATACAGATGGTGCAAGCAAGTGGAAGTTTGATCTTACTCGCTCGTTTCAATTTGAGCTTATAAGACCGATTTATCAACTAGAATATAATATTTTCGTAGCAACCTCCACCAGAAACAGCATCTTCCTTCTCCTTCCTTGTCAAGAAGTCAGAGACTCAGCGCTACCTCTACCTGCGTGCTGTGTGCTGGCAAACATGCGGCGTCCTAAAACTAAAAGAAAGCGGGGTCCAACGTTGAGGCCGCGGCGTGTGGAGGAGCAGGAGCCCAACGCGGCGGCGTCGGTGGAGGGGGAGGAGGCCGTGCTCTCCCTCGACGCCGACGCCGACAGCTTCGACGAGGCCGTCGCCAAGCACCCATTCTTGGTCGTCCAATTCTACGCTCCCTGGTGAGTGCTCGCGGCCTCTCATGGCAAATTTTCTCTCGTATTGACTTGTCCTAGCTGTTGTTCACGTCGTACTCCTACGGTAATAATACGGTGGCCAAGTACATCAATCGAATCTGCAGGTGTCCACAGAGCAAGAAGCTTGCTCCAGAGGTAAACGCTTAGCTTAGCTTCTTTCGATGATCTAATCTCATATGCTAAACAGCTAAATTTGCGTCTTCCTTTCTGCGGACTGCGGTCGGTGTTTTATATGCAGTATGAGAAGGCGGCCCGGCTGCTTAGCAAGCATGACCCAGCGATTGTTCTCGTTAAGGTCGACGCTAACGACGACAAGAACTGGGCACTCGCTACCGCCCACAACATCCAAGGCTTCCCAACCCTCAAGATATTCAGGAACTATGGGAACAAAGTTCAGGAATTCAAGGGCCCCAGCAGGGACGACGCTGAGGGCATCGTGGACTACTTGAAGAAACAGATTGGCCCTGCGTCCAAGGAGATCAAGTCACCGGAAGATGCCACGGCGGCGGTCCTAACGACCACCAGTCACAAGACGATCTGCATTGTAAGCTAAGCTAAGCTAGCTCCCAATTCACAGAAATATTCACTGACTACTGACTGTAGACAGTAATTATTGCATGCAATCTTACAGGTCGTTGGTGTTTTCACAGAATTTTTCAAACTTCATGATGATTGCTGAGAGGCTCAGGTCTGACTCTGACTTTGCCCTCACTTTGAACGCGAACTACCTCCCGCGCGGTGACGTAACGGTGGTGGAGAGGCCACCATTTGTTAGACTGTTTAAGCCATTTGACGACCTTGTTACTGAATGCAATTGCAAGGTCTGTTATATTTTAATTGCAGTAGTTTTGCTACAACTCATGTACACATGTACTTTGTACAGTTAATTAAGTAGGAGTACACTATATATGTGCGATACCGTCATGTGTGATTGTCACTAACGACACTTTGCTGCTACATTGTGCTACATTTGTGCACAGTAGGTTCTAGTTGTTGATAAGTGAAAATTTTCACTGTTCTTTGTTGGTACCAGGCTATGCTATTTTTGAGCTTCTCTGATGGAGCTTTTGATTCCTTCAAGTCTACTTACTATGCTGCCGCAGTGTATTTCAAGGACAAGGAAATCAAGTTCCTTATTGGTGACATTGAAGCCAGCAAGGGTGCCTTGCGGGTTTGATTCTCACTTCCCTGGCCTTATACATGCTGTTTATTTTTTTTTAAAAAAAATTTCCTAAACTCCATCTGTTGAAATGACAGTCCTTTGGTCTTAAAAAGGATCAGGTGCCCCTTATCCTTATTCGGCATGGCGATTCCGTGTTCTTGAAGGGTCACATTGAGGCAGAGCAGATTGTCACTTGGTTGAAGGACTACTTTGTAATACTCTTGTTAATAATCGTTTCATTTCATATGATTTTATTTAGAGCTCATTTGATCAGTTATATTCAATTTGTAGGATGGCAAATTGACGCCGTTCAAGAAGTCTCAGCCAATTCCCGAGGTGAACAACGAGCCAGTCAAGGTTGTTGTGGCTGAGAGCCTCCATGATGTGGTCTTCAAGTCTGGCAAGAATGGTAATACACATCCTGATTAATCTGTTCTATTTCATCAATTAGGAACTATTTCTGATACGTAGGCATTATAGTTCCAAACAGAATTATGCTGGGCATGCATGTCATTCTTGTCTTTATCCCCTGTGATGAAAATTTCTATATACATGATAGTTTGGAATGAATCCCCTTGATGACATATATATCTTTTTTCTGTCACAGTTCTTATTGAATTATATGCCCCCTGGTGTCGAGACTGCAAGAAGCTTGCACCCATCTTGGAGGAGGCAGCCACCACTCTTCAGAGTGACGATGAAGTTGTGGTCGCTAAGATGGTACACCGTACACTACGTTGCTTTCCCATGTGCCTTGAACTCTTGATCACTGTTCTTCCTGAACCCCAGTTGCAAAAAAAGAGAGCATAGTATGGCTTAACTCTAGCTACGTACTTTGCGATCACTTTTGCAGGACGGAACTGCGAACGACGTGCCCAGCGAGTTTGATGGCGACCAAATCTACCCATCAATGTACCTGGTGACCGCCAGCGGGAAGGTAACTGCTTATGACGGTGGCTGGACGACAGCCAATGAGATTGTGGACTTCGTCAAGAAGAACAAAGAGACTGCCCGGGCGACGAACCCAGCCGCCACGGCAGAGTCCGTTAAGGACGAGCTGTAGAAACCCACGTGGACGATTGTGAATGTGAGCATGGGAGAGGAGGAGGAAGCCCTGCCCTGGATGTGAACCTGACGTTTGCCGTGGGCTCGCTGGCCTGCACTGATAGAATTCAGAATTCTAGAATAAAGTTTACTGTAAATCTGTAATCTGCACCGTCGTTTTTGAATTCAGAATGGTGCCTATGCACACACGGCACGGCTGAAACTGCGACCCTCTTTACTTTGTAAGCAGTTCCGGATTCTGTCGGATACCAATACCATACGATTTAGAGAGAATATAAAAAGCGCCAAAAGCTACAATGTCATATGCAGAATATATTCTACTGCAAAATATGCAGCCTGAGTCATGACTTGTACATACCTAATACAAATTTGGAGATTTCGCAGCGACAGCAAGGTTTAGGGTGCACGCGTGCACAACAGGAGGTCAGGACTTTTGGAGTCCTAGTAACTTGCCGAGTTGTGGGGGCAATTGGACGGCTTTGACTTTTCTCAACTCTGCTTCTGGTTGCCCGCAACTCTGAACCTCTTCGATTTCATCTCTATTTCCTCAGATGGTGCTGTACATGTGCAGCTCTGTGTTTAACCACGGGATAAGACTAGTCTCGGTAGAAGTTTGGTATGTGTTTCACTTGTATTAAATAGATTGTCACGTAGATATTTTTTATATTTTTTTAATGATATAACAGTGTATTATTTAAGAAAAGAGAATAAATGAGTTTTATGGAGATGAAAGATCGATTGCCACCTCCATGAAATTAAATATCCTTGAAACTATAGAATCAAACTTTGTATTGAGAATGTGTGTTTCATTCAAGTTTTATTTTATTCGATATGACATTTTAGTTTTGGAAACAATTTCATAAAACTATCCAATGAGAAGACATGCTTAAGTTTAATTACTCATGATCTCTCTTGTACTGCAAGTAGATAGTATATACAGTGCAAGGAATTAGTAGTTGGATAGCTTTTCCTTGGGGTGTTCCCTTCCCTTTCATCGAGTTTGGTCTTACTTCTTGTCACTAGGTAAAATAAAGACCACCATCAAAACTCAAACTAGAAAACTCTTGAGAAAAACACTAACACCACCGGCAAAACCACCACAGGTCTACCAAAACATCATATATAAAACATCGACAAACAATCAAGGAGAAACATCATCACCTATGACCAAAAGCACCACTAAAGTGAACCCCCCTAAGCCATGTAACAAGTTAACATGTCAAAAGGCAAGTTGGATAGGCCTATCCTAGAAAAAAAATTCAACTATGTTACCTTCAATCGTGTTTTGTTCGCCTTCTTGTTCTACCCATTTCGATTCGGGCCATGAGAGACTATATCTTTTGTTTGGTTAGCGGAGGATCGAAGTATGGCACTAAGCGATTAAAATGCACGCGAGCTTGAAGCATAAGTTGTTGGAGGATATATATATATATATATCCAAGTTTTTTAGCAATCACTTCTTGTGCTAGTGTAACACCCTAAATTTTTCTTTATTGAAAATAGGAATAAAATGTTTTATTTTCAAAATCTGGTGCTCATGAGATCATAGCAAAATGAAAACTTTTTATGAGATTAAAATTTTCTTTTGGTAGAAACATGGTTGGTGCATTCATGCTGACACATAGTATTTTTGTCTGGGTTGGAATTTGCAAAATTCAAATTGAATTCAAAACTTTATTTGGAAGTGTGTTTGAAAATTTAGAAAATAAAAAGGAAAAAAGATAAAACCCCTCTCCTCTGTTTTTGGCCCGCAGGCCCACCCCTCTCTTCCCCCCCCCCCCCCCGCAGGCCTGCTCTCACCCGGCCCAAGTGCCCCGGCCCACTCAGCCCTCCGCCCTCTCTCTCTCTGCGCCGACAGGCGGGCCCCGCTCGCCAGCGACCCCGCTCCTCTCTCTCTCTCTGCGCCGACAGGCGGGCCCGCTCGCCAGTCTCTCCCTGCCCACGCTGACATCGGGGACCCACCTGTCAGTCTCCCTCTTCCCTTTCCTTCTTCTTCTTCCTCCCCCTTTCCCTGTTCTCCTGCGCCGAAGCTCTCTCGGTCGACCTCGAATCGGAGCAGGGAAATCTTCCCTTCCCTTCCTCGCGACACACTGAGCCGCGTGCCGCCCTCTGGTTCCCTTTTCTTCCTTTCCCCTCCCTCCTTTCTCTTTCCTTTCTGCTTGCCGCAAGTTTCCCTTCCGCCGAGCACGAAACAGAGAAGATTGATCCGCCCTTCCTTAATTCGTCGCGTCCGGGACTATATAAGGCCTCGTACCCCGCCCTCCGCCTTCATACCGCCCCCTCGAAGCTTCGCAGACGCTCAGAGCCGCCGCAGAACACCGCCACCGCCGCGAGCCGCAAGCACCGACCGCCGCCGCCGTCGTCCCGCCGCTGCACGGTCTCTCTGCTCGATCCAACTGCGCTCCGAGCTCCGCAGCCTGGTAAGAAAGCTCCCCGAGGCTCCAGAACCCAATCCCGCCCTCTCTCTACCTCCGCGCAAGATCGCCGGCGACCAGAGCCGCTGTTTCACGGTCACCACCACGTCCGCCGCGCATTCGGTCCAACCGAGACCGCCGTCGAGCTCGCGTTGTCCCCCTCGTGCTTCCAGTGCCCTTCTCCCGCTCTCCCTCGCTCTCTGCACACCTACGCGCGCCCACCCGAGCCGCTGAGCCGCCACCGCGCGTGGACCGCCCTCTGGATCCTCCCTCGGCTTCAACCAACACCCCAGACGAGTTCTCCGTCTCACCCTCTCTCTCCCCGACCGTTCTGCGTCGCGATTCCTGCACCATAGCGGTGGATAGCCTCGCGCCGCCGCACTCCGGCCATGGCGCCGCCGCCAGAGCGCCGCCCCGACGACCAGACGGCCGCGCTCCTTCTCCCCTTCGCTCTGCACCGTCTGATCGACCGCAGACGGTTCAGATTAGAAGCCCTGAAGCGGTACGCTCCCTGGTCCACGGTGGACCGGTGGACCGGCGCCCTGTGCGTGGTCCACGGCCATGTGATACACCGCGCCAGTCACAACACGCCACGTGGCACCCGTCAGCCCCCACCGTGGATTCCTTGGCGTCTTCTCGGTTTACGCTTTCCCTTTTTCCAAAACGCAAACGGTGTGTGTTTTGAGTAAAATATGTTTTCTCTTTCTGAAAACGAAAAGCCCCTCTGTTATTTCAAAAATACGCTTTTCTTCTATTTACAGAACTGCCACTCCTATTCAAATGCTTATATTTTCTTCGTTTCAACTCCGTTTTGACCCAAACGAGTTGCGTTAGATCCGTAATTTCATAATCTATCTAATGGTACAGTTTTTATCTATGTTATTTACTTTTGAAAATCAAAGTTAATTAATTTGGTGATGCTTTAATCTTGTCTTTTCAAAATCTTGTTTTATCTCTATCTTTTCCGTTTCAAATCCGTTTCGTTCCGTTCAAGTTGCGTTGGCTTCGTATCGGCGTAACCTTTTCAACAATGATCTTTAATACCATGTTAATAGCTCTGTATTTTCATGATGTAAAATCCTAACCTGATTAACAACTATGCAACATATTTTACACATAAAATGACGATGCTTTCTCTTTCGTTTTCGAAATCCAAAAACAAGTTTGACCTAATCTAATCAAGGTGTTTCTTTGAAATACTTTATACACTCTTTTATATAGTTATAAACTTGATAAAGCTCGTAGTTCTCTTTTATAAAAGCAAATCTTCCGTTAATTGTATCTTTCTCATCGTAGCTCCGTTTAGCGTGATCTTCGCGACTGTGTGATCGTAGAGTTGCGTAGATTTCTTTTTAAATCTTTTTTATTGATTGGTGTATTGTTCTAATTTTAGCCATGTTTGTATGCTATGTATGTTTGTCCAGCTGTTTGTGTGGTGATTGGTTGATTGTCGTCCAATCGGTGAGTTTTGCGTTGGTGATCAAGAAGAAGTCGTCTGAAGTTGAGAAGCAGTTAAGCAAAGGATCTAAGCTTTAAGGCAAGTATTATATGGGATCTTCCTTGATGTCCTATTCATGATGTTTTAAATAAAATCATATGCATGTGTCTAATCTTGTTGCCATACGGATCACCTAGATTTGATTACCTTGATCCTTGAAATCCTATGGGTTACCTTTGCATATGGGTAGTTATTGCTAGTGCTCTTTTCAAATAAGCATGATCCTTTAATCTTGATTAATGACTACTTGAGATGACAAAGTAAAACTTGACTTTTTAGTAACATGGATTTAGGATCCTATCTGTCAGCAAAAGCTGGGACATACAGTACAACCACGAGGGCTATAATGGCTCTGGCTTTAGTTCAGTATGAGGGCAACTCTCTCGCATGTGGCAGTTCGCGAAAGTTGCCATTGACGAGCGGTTGCGGAGCGGCTGGAGTGGGGACCCGCGGCGTGTGTGTACCATCGACGGGCTCCTATATACCCCTTTCCGTGGATCCGTAGTGTCTGTTGTTTGTCAGCGAGCCCCTTTGAAAGACTTCATAGTGAACCCTGTCGGCCTTCCTTGGAAGTGGGTAATGAGGGTCGCGTCCTCTGGCGAAAGGGTAAATCACGACTCGTGGGTAAAGTGTACAACCTCTGCAGAGTGTTAAAAACTATCATGATAGCCGTGCTCACGGACACGAGCGGCCCAGAAAACTCACAGAACTCTTTGGTTACTTGTTGGTTATCTTTATGAATCACTTTATCATGATGTTATGATGTTCATTCAATTGCTATATGATCATGTGGTTTAATTTGGGGCTTAAGCATAATTTATGACATATCAATTGTAAAGTTTTGAATCAATTAAAAATGCGTATCGCAGTAAACCAGTGTCAACTTTTTGAGCCTCATGAACCTCATATATGCTTGTTGAGTACGAAAGTACTTACACTTGTTTACTTTCTTTTCAATTCTTTGGATAAAAATCCCGCATGGGTACCAGTTTGCAAGAATTGGAAGTGTTAGGCTTGTGATCAACCAGTCAGTTGGTCCCTGTGGAGTGGAGTCTTCGCCTGAAGATCAGAGTGTTTTTTTGCTGTTTGCTCTCTCAAGGTTATTCCTTTAACCATATATGTTAAATACTTAAGTATTGTCTTTGGTATTACCTTGTTCTGTGACTATATGTGGGATTTGACTTCCTGGGCTCACATATAGGGTATATCTGGTTTTGTCCTTAAAACCGGGTGTGACAGATTGGTATCAAAGCAATGCTGACTGTAGGACGCAAGCCTAGATAGAACTGGTCGTTGTAGCAAGCTTTCAACCTTGTCTAGCTCTTGTTTACTCTCTACCCTTGATAATTGTTTAAAGTTATGCTTACTCTACCTCTACTCTATTATAAATACATTGTCTCATTTCTCACTCTTTGCTCTCTATCTAAATAGATGGTGCGTAACGAGAAGGCTGCTCATGTCAACCTTGGAGGACCATGCTACCTCGGAGGAAACTCTGCCCTCATGGGACCACCAGTTCAGCAGACTTGTTGGCATAAGGAGTACAACACTACCTTCTACAACAGTGAAGCTTTCTTCCACCACCGGCTCATGCAAATGCTTCAAGATCTCTATCCTGATCAACAAGCCAGAGTGGAGTATAAATGCACCAGTTGGACTCATCCTAAGTATGAGAGTCATTGGAGCATAGAAGCACACATCACCAGACGTAATCTGATTACGGGTTCGCAAATGGTGGAATCCATCCACAGGTCTATCGCAGATCGATATAGTGTGCATGCTGGCATATCAGATGCTGCTTATCAAGCATTTCTGATATACCATGGGAAATGGTATGAAGGGATGAACAATGACAAGCAGAAGTATTTTCCGCGACGCCCACCAAGAAGCTTGCAGTGTGTGGTTACTGACCCTCATTTAGAACCAAATGAGCAAGTAAAGGAGATGGCACTAGCCATACGGGATCTCCACCAAAAGCTGGAAGATAGTCAACTGGAGTTGGCAGAAGTAAGGCAGCACTATGAAGAAGCCTTGGACGAGATAGATGATTGGAGGAGTCAAGTTGGACTACCCAAGATCAATGTGGTTGAAGATGTGTCTCGTTCAACCCCACGCAAGAGATGCTACCCCGGATGTCGCTGCAGTCGTACCTTGTTTAAGAAGTAGGAGTTATGTCCCTTGTAATAAATACGTTAGTCGAGTCCGTGTGTCTTGTGAACCTATAAGTGATTGGTTGGTTTGTCATAGTGCTTATGTCTGATTTGCATCTTTGTAATGAGTGCAATGATCTTGTGAGGTTCTTCCCACAATTTCATTTAGTTTGTAAGCTTAAGGTTTAATGAAATAAAAAGTTGGGTTTCGTTTATCTCCTGTGTTTCCCCTATCCTATCTTTCAAGTGCAATCTATCTTTATCATCTACAAATCTCTGTGTGCTGGAAGATAAGAGTTACGGGAAAATGTTGGATAATAATACACCTCCTTATCTCTTTTCTCTATCCGCAAGAACCACCCAAGTTGCTATCTTGGATATGGAGTTATGAAAATAACAAAAGTGATACATCTGCGCCGTTGTTTCTTACCCTCAAGGAGAGGTCGTGTTGTTGGTTCATACTTCGGCACAAAGATTTCATTGGAATAACAAAAAGGATATGAGGACAGTTAGTTAAAGTTGACCAATATGCAAGTTACCTTGGTGTCCCCTAGTTCATCTTTCTTAAGGGGGTAGCCAAGTTAAAGAAGTTGCAACATGGAATTGCATTGATGTTAGTACCTGGCCTTCAAAGATTGCTTATCACCATGATTGAGTTTTCTTTGAGTTTCCGTGCTATACCTGGACATCTTATGGAGCTGCATTTAAGGAAGCCTTGAATGACCCAAAATCTAATGCAATTGTGTTCCAAACAAATGGATGCTACACGGAAATACACCTCGCAGGAAGGAAAAAGGAATGATCCGGATCCTCCCTCTAGAAAACAAGCCTTGGCGACACAAACCCAACCGCTACAGTTTCTTGCTCAAACCTCCTTGTATCATACACCACCTATGGATAAAGGAGAAGATATGACAGGTCATCTACCAACTTTCTCTCATGGCACTGACCCACTAGAAGCAGATGCCTGGCTTAGAGCTATAGAGCAACATCTTGACATAGCTCAGTGCGAAGACAATGAGAAGGTGCTATATGCTTTTGGTCAACTTCGAGGAACAGCGTTAGACTGGTGGGAATCAGAGTTTGGTCAGCGGGATGTAAGCCAGATCGATTGGAAGGAGTTCAAAGATGTTTTTTGATCTTATCATGTCCCAGCTGGTTCGATAGCAACCAATAACGAGGAGTTCCACAATTTGAAGCAAGGTTCCATGTCAGTGTGCGAGTATAGTGATCGGTTCACTCAGTTGTCTCGCTATGCCCCAAGCGAAGTTGATAGTGATGCTAAGAAGCAAAAATGCTTTATGAAAGGATTGAACGATAGTTTACAACAACAACTGATGACCGTTGAGTATGGGGATTTTCATGCAATGATGCATAGAGAAATTGCAATTGAGAAGAAGCAACGAAAGAAGGGAAAGAAGAAGAGAAAGTGTGATCTTCAACGCCAGCTAAGAAACACCCATCCTCGTTTTGCTACGCAAATCCTAGGTCAGTCACAGTCGATGAATCTGCTAGAGAGTACAGATCAAGATCAACAATCCCATGATGAAGTACCACCCTCCAATCAATGTCAAAACCAACAACGACAGAAGACATAATCGAGTCACCAAAAGAAGCAGGATGAAAGAGTAAAAGTGAAGGGAAAATACATCCAAGGGATGTTGAGAAGTGTGTCCGATGGAATTGTGTATGGTCGCATTTCAGTGAACTCATCTCCTGCCCTAGCAACGTTTGATCCAAAGGCTACACATTCGTTTATCGCTAAAGCATTTGCGTAAGAACAAAAGATGACCATGCTCCCAATGGTAGGTGAGGAAAAGGCAACCCGCATATGCCCAAAAGTAAGTCTCCACATAAAGGAAGGAAACTTTAAGGTAAACCTTATTGTTTTGGACTCACTAGCCGAGGATGTTGTCCTTGGAAGAGGATGGTTTGATGCTTGTAAAGGAGTTATTGATCCTACCCAAGGCTTGATGTATGTAACCACTCTGACGGGAGAAAGAATTGAGTATCAAGGAATGCCACCTGGACCTGATGAACGTGAAGAGAACCTACTCGACAGTGGGAACACAAAGGATAGTGAAGTAGAACATGAGTTCTCGGATGTCTATGTTGAGGAACATATGCCATGGGAAGAGCTCAACACCATAGATGATTATGCTCATGAAGATTACACGTCTGAGCAATGTCAGGACACTCCAGATGACATATGAAGTTTTCTTGTGCTTTCTAGATCCAAGTTTTGTTTCCAAGAACAGATGTAACCTTTGTATCCTAAAGAATGGTTATGCTCTCGTGAAAAAGTCTCAGGTCCAAAGCAGTTTTAATCTGGAAGATATCTTTATCTCTTTATCTCTTTATCTCTCTATCCCCATCTTCCGAATCTTGAGGACGAGATTCAACTTAAGGGGGGTAGAATTGTAACACCCTAAATTTTCCTTTATTGAAAATAGGAATAAAATGTTTTATTTTCAAAATCTGGTGCTCATGAGATCATAGCAAAATGAAAACTTTTTATGAGATTAAAATTTTCTTTTGGTAGAAACATGGTTGGTGCATTCATGCTGACACATACTATTTTTGTGTGGGTTGGAATTTGCAAAATTCAAATTGAATTCAAAACTTTATTTGGAAGTGTGTTTGAAAATTTAGAAAATAAAAAGGAAAAAAGACAAAAACCCTCTCCTCTGTTTTTGGCCCGCAGGCCCACCCCTCTCTTCCCCCCCCCCCCCCCCCCCCCCGCAGGCCTGCTCTCACCCGGCCCAAGTGCCCCGGCCCACTCAGCCCTCCCGCCCTCTCTCTCTGCGCCGACAGGCGGGCCCCGCTCGCCAGCGACCCCGCTCCTCTCTCTCTCTGCGCCGACAGGCGGGCCCGCTCCCCAGTCTGTCCCTGCCCACGCTGACATCGGGGACCCACCTGTCAGTCTCCCTCTTCCCTTTCCTTCTTCTTCTTCCTCCCCCTTTCCCTGTTCTCCCGCGCCGAAGCTCTCTCGCTCGACCTCGAATCGGAGCAGGGAAATCTTCCCTTCCCTTCCCCGCGACACACTGAGCCGCGTGCCGCCCTCTGGTTCCCTTTTCTTCCTTTCCCCTTCCTCCTTTCTCTTTCCTTTCTGCTTGCCGCAAGTTTCCCTTCCGCCGAGCACGAAACGGAGAAGATTGATCCGCCCTTCCTTAATTCGTCGCATCCGGGACTATATAAGGCATCGTACCCCGCCCTCCGCCTTCATACCGCCCCCTCGAAGCTTCGCAGACACTCAGAGCCGCAAGCACCGACCGCCGCCGCCGTCGTCCCGCCGCTGCACGGTCTCTCTGCTCCATCCAACTGCGCTCCGAGCTCCGCAGCCTGGTAAGAAAGCTCCCCGAGGCTCCAGAACCCAATCCCGCCCTCTCTCTACCTCTGCGCAAGATCGCCGGCGACCAGAGCCGCTGTTTCGCGGTCACCACCACGTCCGCCACGCATTCGGTCCAACCGAGACCGCCGTCGAGCTCGCGTTGTCCCCCTCGTGCTTCCAGTGCCCTTCTCCCGCTCTCCCTCGCTCTCTGCACACCTACGCGCGCCCACCCGAGCCGCTGAGCCGCCACCGCGCGTGGACCGCCCTCTGGATCCTCCCTCGGCTTCAACCAACACCCCAGACGAGTTCTCCGTCTCACCCTCTCTCTCCCCGACCGTTCTGCGTCGCGATTCCTGCACTGTAGCAGTGGATAGCCTCGCGCCGCCGCACTCCGGCCATGGCGCCGCCGCCAGAGCGCCGCCCCGACGACCAGACGGCCGCGCTCCTTCTCCCCTTCGCTCTGCACCGTCCGATCGACCGCAGACGGTTCAGATTAGAAGCCCTGAAGCGGTACGCTCCCTGGTCCACGGTGGACCGGTGGACCGGCGCCCTGTGCACGGTCCACGGCCACGTGATACACCGCGCCAGTCACAACACGCCACGTGGCACCCGTCAGCCCCCACCGTGGATTCCTTGGCGTGTTCTCAGTTTACGCTTTCCCTTTTTCCAAAACGCAAACGGTGTCTGTTTTGAGTAAAATATGTTTTCTCTTTCTGAAAACGAAAAGCCCCTCTGTTATTTCAAAAATACGCTTTTCTTCTATTTACAGAACTGCCACTCCTATTCAAATGCTTATATTTTCTCCGTTTCAACTCCGTTTTGACCCAAACGAGTTGCGTTAGATCCGTAATTTCATAATCTATCTAATGGTACAGTTTTTATCTATGTTATTTACTTTTGAAAATCAAATTTAATTAATTTGGTGATGCTTTAATCTTGTCTTTTCAAAATCTTGTTTTATCTCTATCTTTTC
This sequence comes from Microstegium vimineum, assembly GCA_022036555.1. Lineage (NCBI taxonomy): Eukaryota > Viridiplantae > Streptophyta > Magnoliopsida > Poales > Poaceae > Microstegium > Microstegium vimineum. The sequence goes on from CM039132.1 coordinate 45,974,805, forward strand.
CGTTTCAAATCCGTTTCGTTCCGTTCAAGTTGCGTTGGCTTCGTATCGGCGTAACCTTTTCAACAATGATCTTTAATACCATGTTAATAGCTCTGTATTGTCATGATGTAAAATCCTAACCTGATTAACAACTATGCAACATATTTTACACATAAAATGACGATGCTTTCTCTTTCGTTTTCGAAATCCAAAAACAAGTTTGACCTAATCTAATCAAGGTGTTTCTTTGAAATACTTTATACACTCTTTTATATAGTTATAAACTTGATAAAGCTCGTAGTTCTCTTTTATAAAAGCAAATCTTTCGTTAATTGTATCTTTCTCATCGTAGCTTCGTTTAACGTGATCTTCGCGACTGTGTGATCGTAGAGTTGCGTAGATTTATTTTTAAATCCTTTTTATTGATTGGTGTATTGTTCTAATTTTAGCCATGTTTGTATGCTATGTATGTTTGTCCAGCTGCTTGTGTGGTGATTGGTTGATTGTCGTCCAATCGGTGAGTTTTGCGTTGGTGATCAAGAAGAAGTCGTCTGAAGTTGAGAAGCAGTTAAGCAAAGGATCTAAGCTTTAAGGCAAGTATTATATGGGATCTTCCTTGATGTCCTATTCATGATGTTTTAAATAAAATCATATGCATGTGTCTAATCTTGTTGCCATACGGATCACCTAGATTTGATTACCTTGATCCTTGAAATCCTATGGGTTACCTTTGCATATGGGTAGTTATTGCTAGTGCTCTTTTCAAATAAGCATGATCCTTTAATCTTGATTAATGACTACTTGAGATGACAAAGTAAAACTTGACTTTTTAGTAACATGGATTTAGGATCCTATCTGTCAGCAAAAGCTGGGACATACAGTACAACCACGAGGGCTATAATGGCTCTGGCTTTAGTTCAGTATGAGGGCAACTCTCTCGCATGTGGCAGTTCGCGAAAGTTGCCATTGACGAGCGGTTGCGGAGCGGCTGGAGTGGGGACCGCGGCGTGTGTGTACCATCGACGGGCTCCTATATACCCCTTTCCCGTGGATCCGTAGTGTCTGTTGTTTGTCAGCGAGCCCCTTTGAAAGACTTCATAGTGAACCCTGTCGGCCTTCCTTGGAAGTGGGTAATGAGGGTCGCGTCCTCTGGCGAAAGGGTAAATCACGACTCGTGGGTAAAGTGTACAACCTCTGCAGAGTGTTAAAAACTATCATGATAGCCGTGCTCACGGACACGAGCGGCCCGGAAAACTCACAGAACTCTTTGGTTACTTGTTGGTTATCTTTATGAATCACTTTATCATGATGTTATGATGTTCATTCAATTGCTATATGATCATGTGGTTTAATTTGGGGGCTTAAGCATAATTTATGACATATCAATTGTAAAGTTTTGAATCAATTAAAAATGCGTATCGCAGTAAACCAGTGTCAACTTTTTGAGCCTCATGAACCTCATATATGCTTGTTGAGTACGAAAGTACTTACGCTTGTTTACTTTCTTTTCAATTCTTTGGATAAAAATCCCGGATGGGTACCAGTTTGCAAGAATTGGAAGTGTTAGGCTTGTGATCAACCAGTCAGTTGGTCCCTGTGGAGTGGAGTCTTCACCTGAAGATCGGAGTGTTTTTTCCGCTGTTTGCTCTCTCAAGGTTATTCCTTTAACCATATATGTTAAATACTTAAGTATTGTCTTTGGTATTACCTTGTTCTGTGACTATATGTGGGATTTGACTTTCTGAGCTTACATATAGGGTATATCTGGTTTTGTCCTTAAAACCGGGTGTGATAGCTAGTTGCATTGAGTTCTTCTGTGGTGTCCTCTCTTGCTTTTTCTAATAATCCGTAGGTTTTTCGTTGGCTATCTTGCATTGTTACTATCTCAATTCTTGTCGGTGTTTGTGTTTGTTCAGTCATCTCAGACAAGTTTAGGGGCAATAGTAACAAAGGTTATATCGATAAAGTGATATGCTTGATAAATTGGTCAATAGTCATGACATCTCTTGCCAACCGCGATTGGCATCTTCAAGTTAGATACACAGTACAACATCACCCATATCCGTGTGCCGTGCCACGACTTTATGTCACAAACATTAGCACCAAATGGCTAGGCCAGCTACGTGTCATTCACAATATGTGAAGCCTCCATTTCATTTTATGTGATGCTTTTTTAAGAACAAATTTGCCCATATACCACTTTTTTGATAAATCTCATATACCACTTAATATTGGCTTTGCTAATACACATGTTATTTTTTTTGCATGTGAGGGAAGAGAACGTGTAAGAAACCGGGTCCACATGTCACTTTTTTCTCCCTTCTCCATAAGTGGTTCTTCCTGCAAGGGCGAACCAGATTTTTCCCGTGTTCGCCAGCAAATTGACATAAACGAGTAGCGTTCTTTAGCAAAACCACACTTTAATGATGTCCCTAATTAAGTAAAGACTATGAGTCGAAGAGTGTTGTCTGTTAATTGCCATTTTAGGTGAAAAAGATGTAATGAAAAGAATAATCTGCTAAGTGGAAACATGAAAACCAATTTTAAAATATATTTTGGTTATAAAAAAATTGAAACCTGGCACATCCATAATGCTAATAAATATGTACTCACAAGAAAAAGTTAAGACGTAAATTCAATCCAGAGAAAAAGCAAACAAAAGTGACAAATATGACGTTCATGTGCACTGAAAGACCAAGTTTAGAATTTTGTCTTTTAGTGTACATGAATATAAATTTTGTAATTTTTGTATGAATTATTTGAATATGAGTTTGAATTCAAACTTTTGAATGTGAATATGTATTTATATGAACTATTGATGTGTTAAGTTTTAAAATCTTTTAAACAACTATAACAATGGATTTAAATAGCACGCTATTTTCGCGCTATAGCGCCGCTATAGCGGCCCAAAGAGCTTAACGCGAAGCTATTCCTCCTTTTCACGCTATAAGCGCTATTGACGCTATAGCACGCTATTGCGCTACTAAATTGAAATAGCGTCATAGCGTCGCTAAATTGCCGCTATCACCGTTTCCCTAGCTGAGCAAAAAAAAACTACGGCTCGGTCAGTTTAAGCCCACTAAGGGCCCGATTCAGGAACATACAGGATCCAAAAAAAAAATTATGTCAAGTATTGTGTCAGATGTGGTTTTGGTTTTTCTGTGGATGAGTTATAAACTTAATATTATTATCATATTATGAATTTATGACTTATGAACTTATGATTATCATGGGAATATGTTTAGTGTTTAGTTGATTGACTGTTTTGCTGGTTTTGTCTGATTGTAATAAAATAGCGGGATATAGCGCCGCTATAGCGTGTTAAGCTACCTGGCGCTGCATCATTTAGCTGTCGCTATAGCGGCGCCATAGCGTCGCATAGCGCCCAGAAAAGCTTGCCGCGAAAATCTTTAGCGCACGATTTAAATCATTGACTATAACTATAATACATTTTTTCAATTGATTTTCATCTAGGTAGCTTCCATAGTATATTTCGATTACTTTTTACTGGATTATCGCCGAACATCACGACGAGCTGCCGTGTTGTGTCCTTCCTGGTGGAAGAACCACAAAATGGACTCTAACCTGATGAGAGGGCTGGTGTCACAAACCTATGCTTTAGAAACGCGAAGTAGGTGAGGAGATTTTTTTCACAATGCCGACGTGAAATTTACCTTCTCATGCCTTTGAACCCTGGTTACGGAGGACGCTCCCTAGATGCTTGACCAACTAGTGGCTTTGTACATCTTGAGACTTACTCCGATTGTCCTTTTTTTGCTGCTTTGGTATTTGCCAAATTCTTTTTTTTATTTAACTAGATTTATAAAATTATTAATAATATTTATAACTCCAAATATATTTATTATGAAAATCAATTCAATTATATATCCATAATACTTAGTTATGTACTGTAAATAGTAATATTTTTATATATAGTCAAAATTGAGTTATTGAAGAGTGAGAACCATAGTTAAAAAAACAATGGGAGGAGTACGCCTTGTGTGCATAAGAACTTAGTCCCTAAATAGAAGTCATTCTCACTTTCAAAAAGTCAAACTTTTTTTTAACTTCAACCAATTATATATAAAAGAGTATACATATTTCTAATATATAATTAGTATCATTAGATAGATCGTTGAAGTTAAGAAAATTTAACATGTACGCACTCTACAACGACTTTCTTTTTAGGACGGAGGGAGTATACTACTACACATCTGATTTATAGAGGTGGTGGGATAGCCACCTCTACTATCCTGTCAATAAAATTAACGATTCGTGACTAGTAACTATAACCGTGATTACAACCGTCTTTCAAATCCATTTCCCATAAAAAACAATAAAATAAATTAGGCTAAAAGTAGAACAAAACTAATTCAAGGAGACTTCACCAGATAAGTACATAACCACACAGCTGCAAGTCGCACGCTTTTTCACAGATAATGAGCATGGCGATCAGGACTCGGCCCCTGAGCTATGGCCTCACACGTAACTCCACCACAAAGACAATTGTCTTGCTAAGACATATTCATTCTCCTCAAATTATATTTTTAGGATTTTAAAATAATTATTTGAAATACTAAATGATTTTAAATAAAAAAAGATCAAATGCAAAGTTGTTATATGTTCTACAAAATTAATTTTAGTCATTTCTCCATTTGAAAACATTTGAAAATTTAAATTTCAAATGTTAGAATCCAAACATAATTTTTTTTTGGATAAATAGTTTTAATTAAAAAAATTGTCACTATAAATTTGTATAATTCTTCAATATTTACAACTTTAGTTTTTGTTATTTTTTCATTCGAGTTCATCTGAAAAATTTAAATTTCAATGTAAGGACTTTAAACTAAATTTTCGTACCATATACTATCTCAAACTAAGAAGTTGTCAACTATAAAATTTTATATATTTTTAACGGTTGTTCTCCATTCGAAATCGTTTGAAAGACTCAAAAATATTGAATATCAAAACGGCCTGTTTTTTTTTACAACAATATCAAAACGGACTGTTGACCAAGGCCCAAGGCCCAGCCTGACTGAGTGACTGACGAGCTGCTCCTTCCAATCGAAACACCAAATCCCCAAACCCTCCGATCCGGCCACCGCCGCCGCCGCCGCCCGCCGCCGCGCTTGCGAGCACGCACAATGCTGCGTCCCGCACTCACCCGGCGACAGCCGCGCGCTCTCCTTGAAGCGATGACTGCATGATCGGGGACCGGAGCAGTGATCGAAGCAATCTCTCCACCGCCGAGGCGCAGCTCGCGAGGTGAGTTGGGGATCTTGCCTGCAATGCACTCTGTTCGTGCCCTGCCATCCTCCTGACCCTCACTACTCCATCGCTCTGATTCGGGGGTACCAACCAAGCGATGGCGTCTCGGAAGAGAGCCCTTGCCGTGGCACCTCCTGTGATCGCCCCCGCGGACCGCCTCAGCAGGCTTCCGGACGAAATCCTGGCCCAGATCCCGTCGTTCCTGCCGGCGCAGGAGGCCGTGTGCACGTGCGTCCTCGCGCGGACATGGCGCGACGTCTGGAAGTTCACCAGACGCCTGCTCATCACGGGGGGCACCGTGCTGGACGCCCGGAATTCGTGGACCGTCTGCTTCGCCTCCGACTCAACGGGCTCCAGCGCGCGTCCCTCGACGAGTGTGAGATCAGGTTCCGTATGTCTGACGACTATGGCACCGAATCCACCGTCAACAGCTGGATCCGCCGTTCCTTGGAGTGTCAAGTCCAGGCGCTTCGGGTCTGCAGCGATGGAGACGGGGAGGCCTATCTCCCGATGAGAAACAGGCGCCTCATCTCTCCGCACTTGACGAGGCTAGAGCTCCGTGGCCTAGAGTTCAAGTGTAGTATCTACCTCAACCTGGATGGCTGTCCTGCGTTGGAACATCTGGAGATTAATGAATGCCACTTTGCCGGTGTGAGGGAGATTATGTCCCCGTCACTTAAACGCCTGGCCATCACAAGATGTGAGTCAAAATATGATGAAGAACGCTTTAAAATTAGAGCTCCGTGTCTCGTTTCGCTGTGGTTGGAGGTTGATGGATTCAGGACTCCCATTCTGGAGAGCATGCCAGAGTTGGTGGAGGCACTTGTCAGGATTGACTCATATTCGGATGATTACTGCGATGATCCCATGGGTTGTTATCACATTATGCGGGCAGGCGATATTTCAGATGATGGCGGCTTTGATAGCGACAGTGAAGAAGATACAGAAGATTATCCTGGACCAAATACAGGATGTGTGCTTCTTGAAGGTTTAGCACAAGCTAAAGATCTAGTGCTGTTATCTCATCGCTCAATGGTACACTTGACCTTGACCTTACATGTCTTTTTCAATCCCATCAATTATTCACAATTTGATAAGAAAATATGGGATCCAGTCATGTTCGTGTCGACTGATAGCAGTCATATATATTGACTAACTGGCACTCTTGCATTCCCACACTTGACTAACTGACAACAATGGTACACTTGACCTTTGACGTCGACTCGACCTAGAGCTGTAACCTCACGTGTAACTCCACCACTCCACCTCGTCTTTATAAGGCATATTCAATTTTCCTAGTATTCTATTTTTAGGATTTTAAAATGATTAACTGGAATACTAAGCGAGTTTAAATAAAAATGTTTTAAACTGCAAAAATACCTATACCATCAAGTTCTACAAAATTTGGTTTGGTCGTTTCTCCATCCAAGGTAGTTTAAATTTTTTGAAATTTTCAAGCATAGTTTTTATTGAATAAATAACATTACAAATGAAAAAATATGCATTACAAAGTTACGTAACTTTTCGAGATCTATAACTTTAGATTTTGTCATTTTCTCCATTTGAGATTGTATGAAAATTTTAAACTATAATATATCATGACTTCAAACTAAACTCCCGTACCATGTATTATGTCGAACGAAGAAGTTTTTAACTATATTTATATTGTTTTACTAACATCGTGCCCGTCCGTTGCTACGGGGTAACAAAACTTTTATACTAAGAACACATATATCATACCATAATATAACATTATTGTAAAATTAAATATATATGTTAAAATGACATATCTAAAAAATAAATTAAGTACATGATATTAACATAGTCGCGAATAGCGCATAGTCTTAGTTTTGTTCTTTTTAGTTGTAGGAGATATGAGATATTAATTGTTCGATTTTAGGAGTGCGTGAGATTTATTTTTTTGCCTCCGCAAATCAACCAGTATTCATTTATCAATAATAATTCACATGTATTTTGTTATTTGAAATACATCTCTCTCTGTACAATATAATAACCCGAACATAATTAATAGGATTCACATGTGTTGACATAATTTTGGACAAATAAACACAAGTATAGGAATAAACACAAGTTAGCAAGGCACGGGTAATTTTTATAATATATTTAAGTTTTATTATTACATTAGTTGATTAATCCAAGAAGGTCTTTGCTGAGTGGTCTTTGCTGAGTGCCCGACCCTCGGTAAAGAAAAATAAAATAAAAACTCACCTCTTTGGGCCCGACCTGAAAAAAGGACCCAAGTCCCATCTCTCCAGAACCCTATCCTCACTCTGTCACCCACTCACCCACACGCCTGCTCCCGTGCCGCAGCCGCCACGACTGCTGCCGGAGCGCCGCCACGCCTGCTGCCGGAGCGCCGCCGCCCCGCCCGGTGCGGCCCCGAGCCTCCCTCCCGGTGCGGCCCCACCCGCCTCCTCCCCGCTCCTCAGCGGCGGCCCGCGCCTCCCCGCTCCTCGGCAGCGGCCTGCGCCGCCCCCCGCTGCCGAGCCCCCGGCCAGCCAGTAGGGAGGAGTTCCCGTGGCCACGAGGTGAGGAAACCCTAGCGACCGACCATGGCGCTGCTCCCGCGCACCGCGCGGCTGGCCCTCCTCTCCACCCCGTGGGCCTACTCCGCCGCTGCCGCTGCGGGCACCTCGGGCATCCGCCTCTCGATCGACGGCGCCGACGAGGTCGACCCGGACCTCAACCTCGTCAAGGGCCGCAGCGGGTCGCTGCTGCGGGAGAAGATGGTCGAGGGCGCTGGGGAGCGGTTCGTCGTCATCGTCGACGAGTCCAAGCTCGTCCCCCGGCTCTGGTGCACGGGCGCCGTCCCCGTCGAGGTCGTCCCCTTCGGCGCGCCCCACACGCTGGCGCTCATCCGCGAGCTGTTCGACGGAGTGCCCGGCTTCCACGTGAGGCTCAGGACCGTCCCCGCCGCCGCCAAGGGGGACAACACTAACGCGCTGCCTTTCCGAACCGACATGCTAGCTGCGATATGCCACTGCAATAGTTGCTGCTGAGTATATCCTCAGATGGGTTAGTATCTACCCTTCTTTCATATTTTGGCTTCATTTTTTAGATCAATAAATTTAGTTGGGTAGTCCATTGTGTTGGAGGAATTTGCTTGCTTAGTAATGTTTTTGACTCGAGTGGAACTTGTAGTGTGGACTCTGACAGCTATGCTTCTTATGAACTTGAGCTATAACGAATCAGTCTTTCAAATCTATTGATCAATGAATAGACGATACACAACCCCAAAAAGTTCAAGTCATGTATGTACATATCTTTTACACCTTTTACAGGAAGCTAGCCTTCCTGTACAAGGTGTCACAGACTCAGGGAAAAATCCTTGTCAAAAGTTTTGTCCTAAACTCTGAGCACACATGAATTACTTCAGTCAAATTTAAGTTAAATTTCTTTTTCCATGGTCTCTTTTCCTTGAGCTGGTTTTCACACATGGAAAAAAGAAAGTACAGTTATAAATGCAAATAATGTGTTACAGAACAATCCTTGTAAATAAAAATAAGATATTCTTATTTCTAAAATGGTATTGACATATTAGAAAATACTTCCATTGTGATTTCTCAATAGCAGGCAGTAACAAAAAAATTGCAAAAGAAAGATCAAATTATTATAAACATTGGTGGCTAGCTGCCTAGGAGCCTTTCCTCTAATGAAATAGCTAGAAGTTTGCTTAGTCATGGACAGGCATGACTTCTGTCACACAAGTAAAGAACCACCTTTCAAATATATTAAAAACAAACCTGCAACACAAGAAAAGTATTTTCAATCAATGAAATGATCAGAAGACCCTCGTGAGCAAGAGTGAATTTTTAGTCACTTACTCTGGTAACCACATAGGCCTACCAGTTTGATGATGTACTGTAGTGTAATCCTCTATTGAAGACAGCAATGATCTTTACTTTATGTCCATGTGTAGCCCTAAGGAACATATTCCTGATAGTTACAACTGCCAATACGTAGCTCCTATTGCTCTGTGAAACTTTTGCAGGTATGCCTAACGACACACCATATACTTCTAATAGTCAATTTAGAAGCCACCATCAGTCATTTACCTGTACAAAACTCCACTGTCATTCTCTCTTTTTTCGTTTCATTGTTTGGTTGCATTAATCTCTTGTACTCCAAAATCCCCTTTAATACCAACTGGAAAAAGAATTACTGGTTCATACGCGAAAGTCGGGTCTACAGAATTATAGCAATGGTATAATAAACCGAGTACATTGCTAGATGAATTTTTGCATTCTAGCAGTGTGAGCCAAAGCGAAGGTCAACAACATTGTGATTAATGGGAAAAACAGAAGAAATATCACTAACTTCAGTCTGGTAACACTGTCGTTCATGAAAAAACATAAGAAATAACAATGTGTTAAGTGCTTTTTATTGCAAATAAATGGAAAAGTAAAACTACAGGAGTAGCAAAGCCACATACCAGACCAGAAACTTGTGAAGGCCAATGAGAACTTGTAAGCTATTGTCTTGTAGGACATGCTAATGCTATGGTTTTTTGACTTTTGCCGAAACCTATTACATTCCATAATAATACTGTAAGTTGTCTGCATGTCGTGTCGAACCAAAGATTGCTCAGACCAATCTTAAATTTCTTCGATTTGCATATGCAATTTCTGGACCTGAAACACAGTAAATCTAGATAGTCAAAACAGGGTCAAGCAAGCAGTACACACTACACAGCAAAATGATGCAAAAAGATTCACAAATTATTTGGTCGCAGGAAGATGCACGGAAATCTCCATAGTCCAGTCAAACAAGTAATAAAAAAGAAAACACATGTAAACGGAGATTGCTGGACCGGACGGTGGTTGCGGCGGCGGCGACAACGCTCGAGATCCGGGTGTCGCCTCAGGGGCAGGCCGTAGCGAAGAAGGGTCGCACAGCGGCACAGGTGAGAGGTGATCTCCTGGTGTGTGGCAGCGGCCCGAAGGAGCGATGGCCTGGCGGCGGCGGCGGCGCGTCCGACTTTCCTGCGGGGTCGTCGGCGTCCTGGGCATCGCAGCCGGTCGTCGTAGGGCGGGGAGGAGGAGCGGCGCGTGCGCAGCTGGGAGGAGGACTTGAGATGGCCTGGCGGTGATTTTTGCGGGGGCAGCGGAAGTACGCACGGCGCCGGGGCAGTGGGAGGAGCGCGTTAATGGCCCTGATTGGTTGTTTCCATCTAGAGTACGCACGAACTTCTTAGTCTTTTTTCTTCCCTTTTTCTGTTTTCTTTCCTTTTTCTTTGCCAAGAGAGCGCAGGATCTCTTTTTTCTTTCCTTTTACTTTTTTTTCTTTCCTTTTTCTTTGCCGAGGGAGCGGTAGTGAGGAGAGCCCGCGGGTTTGTCGACGCGCGGTTTCGCACGGCCCCTACGCCGTGTGAGGCGAAATTTTACGTCACCAAACCGCATAACCTTTTCGTTCTTTTTAGTTGTGTGTGGGAGATACAGTCTTTTGAGATATATCCAAAAAATAAAAAAGTTGTAAACTCTAAATTAAGATTCTCAACAAGGGGTGCGCGTGCGTGTGTTACTGGGCTTTAGCCAGTATGCTTGGCCGTCTTTACTCATCGCTCATCTGTGCCTTGCAGTCAGCGACAGCGCTCTGATTCGGTGGGTAAACACCAAGCGATTGATGGCGCCTCCGACGAGACGCCGGAAGAGAGCCCTTGCCGCGGCACCTCCTGTGATCGACCCCGCGGACCGGCTCAGCAGGCTTCCGGACGAGATCCTGGCGCAGATCCTGTCTTTCCTGCCGGCGCAGGAGGCCGTGCGCACGTGCGTCCTCGCGCGGGCATGGCGCAACGTCTGGAAGTTCACCACGCGCCTGCTCATCACGGGTGGCATCGTGATGGAGGCCCGGAATTCGTGGACCACCTGCTTCGCTTCCGACTCAACGGGCTCGAGAGCGCGTCCCTCGACGAGTGTGAGATCATGTTCCGTATGTCTGATGAATATGGCACCCAATCCACCGTCAACAGCTGGATCAGCCGTTCCTTGGAGTGCCAAGTTCAGTCGCTTCGGGTCGATGGAGACGGGGAGGGCTATCTCACGATGAGAAACAGGCCCTTCATCTCGCGGCGCTTGACGAGGCTACAGCTCCGTGGCCTAGAGTTCGAGTGTATCTACCTCAACCTGGATGGCTGTCCTGCGTTGGAACATCTGGAGATTGCTGAATGCCACTTTGCCGGTGTGAGGGAGATTATGTCTCAGTCACTTAAACGCCTGGTCGTCATCACAAGATGTGAGTCAAATTTTGATGCACAGCGCTTTAAAATTAGAGCTCCGTGTCTCGTTTCGCTGTGGTTGGAGGTTGAGAGATTCAGGGCTCCCATTCTGAGAGCATGCCAGAGTTGGTGGAGGCACATGTCAGGATTGACTCATAATCGGATGATTATTGCATTTGTGATGATCCCATGGGTTGTTATCACGTTATGCGGCCTAGCTATATTGATAAGGACAGTGAAGAATATATGGCAGATTATCCTGAGGGGTGCATGCTTCTTGAAGGTTTAGCACAAGCTAAACATCTAACGCTGTTAGCTCGTGACTCAACGGTACACTTGACCTTGACCTTATATGTTTTTTTTCCAATCCCATCAATTATTCACCATTTGACAAGAAAATATGGGATCCAGTCATGTTCGTGTCTGCTGATAGCAGTCATATATATTGACTAATTCACACACTTGCATTCCCCACACCTTAGTATCTTAAGTAAATTAAATAGGTTCATGCCCATCTTTACCTTTGTCCAGATAAATCAGCCATTTTTACTGTGTTTTCAATCTGTCCAGTATATTTTCAGAAGGGATCTGAGGATGTGCCCAACATTTTCCAACTTGAAGACTCTGGTACTGAATGGTTACTTGTGTGAGCCTGCAGATTGCCCTGCACTAGCTTGTATTCTTGACCATGCACCAGTTTTAGAGAAGCTCACTGTCCTGTTTTCTGAAGAGGTAGAAAACTTCTAAATGGACAACTATAGCATTTCAGGTTCACATATATTGTAAATTATTGTTTATTGACCTTGGTGACTTCGTTTATCATTTGCTGCAGGTTCAACTCGAATATGACATTGTATTGGAAGGACTTCCTGATGCAACGACTAAATCAACTATGACAATTCAATGCCTTAAGAGGTTAAATGCTGTACTGTCCATGAAGGAGTTCAAAACGTTCTGAAATTTCTGAGTACACTCAATGTTTGGTTCCGTTATGTATCAAGAACCTAGTTGAGTTATACTTGTTTTACTATGTCAAACGTACATGTGTATATGCGTTACAGCCTAACGGGACCATACTTTGTTTCAACTCTAGGGGCCATCATATTATCTTCATTGTTGTTGAACTTGCTTTGTTTCATCTCTAGGAGTCATCATATATTATCTTCATTGTTGTCGTATTTATAGGATATCAGCTTTGCATTTTAACTTTACTTTCTATGAAATTCAAATCTCCAATTATCGTTCAAACAGAGTCGTAGAGTTAGGGTTAAAGCCACGTTATTATAGATTGTATAAAATCGTAATGTATATTGTTTAGTAGTATTTGGTAGACGAATCTACCATGTTCTTTGTTCCCATATACCAAAACATCAATCTCACTGAGCCATGTCATTGCTTCCCTGAGTTTCCTGTGCACCTGGGGTTGGATTGCTGCTGGCGGAGATTATATTACCTCCTCGCTTAATCATTGCTACGCTCATTTCTAGCACTATGGGGAGGAGACAAAAGAACATGAAACCGCTCACTTCCATGCCACACACACAATGAGCTGGGTTGTATTATCATGAGTCATGAGGTGTGATTTTTTTATGAGACATCTATAACAAACATGAAATAGGTCAAATAATATTTGAACCTTGAACTGTGAAACTGTCTGTACCACTGTGTGCCTATTGGCTAATGTTTGATTCTTATGCTTAGCTTGATTGAAATTTGATCATATGAATATATGGTGTGATGAACACCTGAAGATTCAAATCAGATTTGTTATGTATGGAGTTTTTTCAAGTATGTACTGCGTAATCGATTGAAAGTTTCCATACAATAGCTTGAAATCTAATCTTTTTGATTGAACTCTATGGCTCCCTGTGTCGAGACTGCAAGAAGCTTGCACCCATCTTGGAGGAGTCAGAGTGATTTTGCTGTGGGGTTGCTGCACTGCACTGATAGAATTCGTTCAGAATACTATATCAGTACAAGTTCACTGTACTCTGCACCGTCTTTGGGGAATTTTTTTTTTGTGAAATCGTCTTTGGGGAATTCTGTTATGCACACACGGCACGACTGCGGTCCTCGTGCTTTCAATATTAATATATATGCACTGACGGAGTGCCGCTCACCTTCGACGACTAGGAATTAGTATCACCCATTTTATTTACTGCTATTAATGTATAGTGGAGTAAAATCACTTGTCTTCAATTTACTAGAACATCAGGCTCCCTTCGGGCGCCCTGCAATGTCTTAAAGAACAAAAGTTGGTCTATAAATCAACAGACATGGCTTTATAATTAGATACGGTAACGCTAAGATATCAAATGCATACTATTCTATTTATAGTCATTGTCATTGCTGCCAAAATATCAGTACCTAAGTTCAAGCATACCAAACCAATATTTATAGTTATTTTGCACCAGCGAACTAACTATATGTGCAGATAAGAAATTTATCATAGCATTTTACAACCAGCTCAAACCTTTTGGTTTCGAGTTACTAAAGGTAAGCCCTTCAACATTATTTTCTGAACCCTCTGTCCACATCTCATTAACAGAACTATGAAGCTGGTTATGACATAACCACGTCATACCGAAAGGCACTAAAGGGGGGAAAGAAGGAAGCAAATCCGTGCAAAATAGGATATATCCATGAGGGGTAAGCCATAACTTACGGAACTGTTCCTTTGCATGTTTTATCGCCATTGAGTCATTGCTTGTGAACCTGCTCCTCCAATGTCCCTGTAGCCACCAATGCATGGCCATTATTGGTCATCAAACCCCTTATGCTCCAGATAATGTATTTTGCACCATAAGTGACACTTTTGGCAACCTATATATTCAAGTAAGGTACTCCCTCCGTCCCAAATTATAAGACGTTCCAAGAATCTTGGAGAGTCAAAGTATCTCAAGTTTGACCAATAATTATAGAGAAAACTATAAAGATTTATGATATTAAATAGACATGTTATGAAAATATAATTGATAACGAATCTAATAATACTTAGTTGGCATCATAAATGTTATTATATGGACATGTAACTTTGGTCAAAGTTGAGATAGTTTGACTCTCCAAGATTCTTGGAACGTCTTATAATTTGGGACGGAGGGAGTATTTGATAATCAACATAGTAGGGTAAATGGGTAAATAAAGAGATTGTACCGATTATCACATCCCTAAGATTATCAGTTATAAGTTCAGAAGTCAAAGCTCAATTAGAAAAGTGCTGAATGGATGCACTTACATCCTTCTTATCTTTCCATTGTCACTTCAACTGCCTCTTGATTCAGTATCATTATTCTCCCATCCAAATCTGTAAACATTGAGGAAAATAAGTGTATGATTTTGCAATTAACTTCTTATTCTCTCTGTTCCCTAGTGTTATTTTTGTGCAAAGATTCCATTCTAAATGGTACAATGGGGCCAAGAAACTTATCCCATATGTGAGGAATTTTTTCACATCTTTGCTTGGTAAATGTACTTGGGTCCTTCCTCTTCTTAAGTGACTCAAGCCTTTTCTGCCAGAAAACTCTATATGAATAAACCCAAAAAGAAAATAAATTGACAAGTTTATTTTGGGCGCGGAAATAAGACCTGCAATATGTTAACAACCACCTGAAACTTCATAAACACTTATAACCAGTATACTGAAAGGATTATCAGATGTATGCAAATGATTTTTTATTCCTTTGCTATTGCTTCTAAGGCTGTAACATGGTAGAAACCTATATGCAAGGAAAGCATAGGCTAAAACTTCACTTAAAGTACTAACAATTCAATTTCATTCTAACAAAATATCTAGAGCCAGTTGATTTCATTGATGCACTAATCCAAGTGAAGTTCCCCTGGGCATGTATATCTTGACTCATGCACCAATCAAATGGGCGGGCACACAAATCATCAAACACCATGTAGAGCAACTCATGGGAAATCGCACAGCTCATTGCAAGCTAGCAGAGCAGGTGAGGCCTACAAGTATCTGTGGATGTAGTCCTTGAGCTAGAACAAGAAGCGTTTGTTGTTTTTGTTGAACTGGAGCGACACATGCAATGTGCTGCACGAGTGCCCGTAGTCTGCACCTACCGAGGCCAAGCACGTCGATGTTGACTACCCCTTGTCGTCGATTGCCTAAGCTCTGTGGGTGCGGACGACAGCCTGGATGATGGCAGGGTGGATGAGGTCGTACTCGTCGGTGGGCAGCTTCTCAAGCGCAGCACACTGCAATGCCTGGTCATCCTCCATCTTGGACGCGAGAATTGTCACGCGCCACCACAGAGAGGCAGTACCGACCTCCAAAAGGGTCGCCACATTAAATCAGAACTCAGTCAACTAAGCAAATTCACAAACAAAGTTGGATTTGCTAACCTGTTGTCATCGAGGTTGCAGCCGGCCACCAAATCCACTTGCTGGGAGAGCGGATCACGAGCACGCATGAGGGGTTGTTCGAGTTAGGGACGGTAGATGACTCATGGAATGCATCCGGGAGTCTATCCCTCCTGCGGCCACCACCGCGCTCGACCTCGACGATGACGTGGGAAACAGGCAGCGCCGCAGCTGGAGCGCGTCGGCACGCAAAGGCGCAAGCAAACACGTGGAGAGTCAGCGATCTAGAGTTTATTGACTTCATCGGCATGATGTGCCGGTGGATGATGTGGAGAAGCCACGGTGAGTGCGTGCGGCAACGACGGCGGGGAGAAGGGTGAGGAGTAAGGAAAAGGAAGAATGCGAGAGGTTAGGGTTTGGGCTGGATGGAGGGGTTCTCCACAAAATCTCCCGCGGGGAGGTTTGTGCAAAAAAGAGGTATTTGTCGAATTTTCTCTTCTTCATGTGTAGGAATAAAATTTACATAAGGGTCTCTTACAAGAAGTAGCCAAACGTGAATGATGTGTGGGGATGTTAGACTGGATTGCGGGTCAATTTACGGAGAGGCCACCGATGCTCCAAATTCAGAGGTGCGAGTAGACTGGAGTAGTTTTTAATAACTGTGTGATGTGATTGCTGCGTTGGTCCGTGATGACATCCGTGGATCTTTAATTATGTTCCTGCCGTGAACCCCCCCTAACACCCACAAATTTGTTTGCCTTTAAAATAATAGAAAATGATTTATTAAAGAATTGTGTGAGCATTTCACTTAGGGAAATAATAAAAATTTTTGGAAATAAAATCAATTCTTAGTTTAGTAACATGTTAATGCATACATGCTGCTACATAATTTTTGTTGTGATGGTTGAGTTTGCAAAGCAAAGTTTAAATGAATTCAAAATTCAAATAAAAAGGATTTGGAAAAGAAAGAAAAAGAAAAGGATTGATCTTTCTCTCTCCCTCCCTTTTTCTGTTTTGGCCGAAGGCCCAGCCCAGCCCTGAACTCCCTCTGTCCCTCCTTTTAGCCTAGCAAGGCCGCAGGCCCGCTCGACTTCCCCCTCCCTCTTCAGCTCGGCCCACCAGCGCGCAGCACAACTCCCTCCTCCTTCTCACTGACCAGTCGGGCCCACTGGTCAGCCCCGTCCCCAACCGTTCCCCTCTCTCCCTCTCTCTGCCAACCGGGCCCCAGGTGTCGGCGCCGTCTCCCTCCTCCCGCCGCGTTCGGACGCACGGAGCCGCGACCGCAACCGCCGCGTGCCCCGCTCCCCACTCCCCCACGATCCTCCCTCGGCTTCGCAACCGACCCCCGCGCATCCAGTGCTCGGCAACCGGTACTACAAGAAGAGGAGCGCATCCCTGCTCTCTCCTTACGTTCCCTCTGTTCTCCCGAACGCATAGCGCCGCCGCTGTCACAGAGAAGGCCACCGGAGCCTTGACGCCGCCTCGGTAAGCCCCATCCCGAGCCCGCTTACCTCCTGTGGATGTTTAGAGCCTAAGCTCTCTCTCTGTTCCTTGCCCCTGGCCGCAGAACGCTCGTCGGCGCGGACACGAAGGCCGCCGACCACTGCCGCACGTCGACCGCCTCCCTCGAGCCTCTGCCGCTCTCCAATTCACCTTGGTAAGCTTCTCCTTACTCCACTCTCCCTCCCCCGTCCTCTTAATTCGGTTGATTAGTCTCTGTTTGCGCCGTTCCGAGGCACACCGGGACCGGCGGCAATGGCGCCGCCATGAGCATCACGCTCCGGCCGCCCACCGCCTCGCATGTTTACCTTTCCGGCACCGCACGTGCACACCGCACCTCCCTGACCTCTCAATTCGGCGGATTGTGGCCCCTGTGGCACTGCCCGCGTGCGCCCCGCGTCGCCGGCCATGGCACGCCGTCGGGCAAGCCTCTGGTCTCCTCTTAGCACACTAGCAAGCGCACTGTTAGGTTCGCCGTGAGCTCCTCTCTCTTCCCGTGCCTCTAATTTGGCGATTTATGGCCTCTAGGGCCTTACCCGCAAGTATCCCGCGCCGCCGGCAATGGCGCACCGCCGCGCCGCCTCTGCTCGGCTCCCTAGGTTCGTCCGAGCACACCAACGCGTTTGCCTCGCCGTGTTCTCACTCCCCATGCCCTTGTTTTGCGAAACCATGGCCGGAACCTCCGTTCCAGTGCGCTCCGGCGAGCTCGAGCTGCCAGAAATGGAGGCGCCGCCGCGTCCTCTTTCCTCTCCGGCCGACTCTCTCTCTCTCCCTCCCTCTGATCCAATCAGAGCCGTCCGATCCAAGGCCAACGGCCAGGATTAGATACCCCTTCGGGGTTAAGTGATCGGTCCACCGTGGACCCGTGGACCCTCGGCCTAACGCTGAGTCAGCGGGTGCACACACTGTGCTGTGCACCGCACCAACCCCGAGCCGTCGCGTGGCAGACCTGCCGGCCCCGCGCCATAGCTCTGGCGCCTTTCACCGTTTACGCTTTCTCTGTTCAAAAGCGTAATCCTGATCGGTTTAATTCATTTAAGAAAAAAATGGAAATTCAGTATTTACAGAATTGCCATTGCACTATTTTGTTTATAAAATTTGCATTTTAACTCCGATTTGAGCGATTCGAATTACGTTAGATTCGTAATGAAATTCTCTACATGTTAAACCCTCTGTTAGTCATGTTTGAAACATTTAAATTGAGGTTAAGTTTAAATAATAAAGTGCTCTTAGAGAACTAGATTAATTCATATCTTTTGCGTTTTAAATCCGTTTTTCGTGAAATTCGTGTTGAAATGATCGTAGCAGTGCGTAGTATCTTTTTATAAACCTTTTAAGTCTGTTTACTGTTACTGGTGTACTGTTCTAATAGTAGCTTTGTTTTCTTTGTATGTACGCAAATTGGAATGTGTGTTGTTGCAATGCCGTGATCGAGTTCAGACGGTGAGGAGTTTGGTTGTGACCTGGAGTTCTTTGATCAAGAGTGCTTTGACCAGCAGGAGTTTGATAACCAAGGCAAGTATAACATGGGATCTACCTTGTTATCCTATTCACCATAATCATGATTTCATGTGCATGTGTTTAATTTGATACCCGTAGTATTCTTTTCCATAGCATTGAAATCATTTACCTTGACTCCTATGGTTTATGCATATGGGTAGATGGCTAGTGCAATATGAAAGGATACATGATCCCCGCCAAATGTTAAAATGTTTTGAATGAATTAGTGAACCTGCTTATGGCAATTGGAACATAACCTTTTTATAACAACTCGCTGTTGGCAAAAGCTGGTACTGACAGCGCTACCGTGAGAGCTACATGGCTCTAGCTTTAACTCAGTAATAGGCTCTTTTCTAGCTCGTTAGCGGTTACCCGAAAGGGCGCATTAGGCTCTTGCCGAGTTGGTTATAGTGCGGCCTCTGTCCGGGTTTGAGCGTAGGCTACGGTCTTTATGCTACTCGGAAGGGGGGCTCTATCACCCCTTGGCAATCCTAGCAGCCCTAATCTTGTTAGACGAGATACTATGAAATGTTTCATAGTGAACCCCGCCCACTCACCTTGGCAGTGTTTATGGGAGTAATTAACCCGGGCATTCGGGGCATCATGACTCACGGGTAAAGATGCACAACCTCTGCAGAGTGTTAAAACTGATATATCAGCCGTGCTCATAGTTACGAGCGGCCCGGAAAACTGACGGTTTAATTATAATTAACTTGACCATCCTTTATGTTCCTATTGCCACTATAATGATGATGTTTATGTTCCTTTAAACTTTGGCAATGATATAAGTGGGATCACTTGGGGCTTAAGCATAACTTGATGTTACCTAATAATAAAAGTTTGATTAACTAAAAGAGCTAAACGCAGTAAGCCAGTGTCATCCTTTTGAGCTTCATAACCCCATGTTATACTGCTGAGTACGAATGTGCTCACGCTTGTTTTACTTTTTCAACTTTTGGATAAAAATCCCGGATGGGTAACAGAAGCAGGAGGCTATGAGGACTATCCTGAAGATTTCTAGGCTTGGTCAACCAGTTGACCTTCCCTGTGAGCTAGAGTTCCCTGAGAGTTTGATGTACCTTCCGTTGTTTTATTTATTTATGTAATGGATCTATGTACGCTATGTATTAAACTCTGTGATGGTACTATGTAATTTGTGAACTTATGTGTGGATTGCTTCCTGGGCACACATAATGTTATGCATCATATTTCGTCCTTGAAATTGGGTGTGACACCCCCCTTGATGATTTCTCCTCTCTTAAAATCACCGTGATGTTAGCGACGAATAAGCCAATCCTCTCCATTCCCAGGGTCGCAGCTACGACTGACTGGGGGCAGACGAGGCATTACTCCTTCCTCTGTGCGGCGACGGCAACGACAACAAATAGGTGCGTCGCCCCTTTCCCTTCTGTTACTACCATACGGGTCAAGGTGGGCCTCTGCGTGAGGCCACCTACCTCGCTGCCTGCCGCGGCCACCCCTCCACCCTGCAGCTCAAGAGCATCGTCGCGGACGTGGTGATGGGGTGTTAGGATTCAAGGATAGCTAGGAGGAAGATCCATTAGGGAAATACAGTAGTTCGAGTAGATAGTATATGCAGTTTATCATGATGCAGAGAGATGTATAGAAAGAGAGAGACTGGTAGATCACCGACCAGAGGAGTCAACAGGAGACGCAGTGGTGGCGGCGGTAGGAGTCGGGTTGGAGTTGGAGCCGCTTCCCGTCATGGTCGTCGGAGTGGCGTCGCCTTCCACGCGTGCAGCGTCGGTGGTCGCGTCAGTGGCCGCCTCCTGCATCCGGGTGCTCGCCGACGTCGGTGAGGAATCCCGTCGCTGGCTCAGATCGGGTTAGGGTATGGATGTCGGTGGAGTGACTGGTGGCTCAGGTGAACCTCGTACGTCGTATTGAGCGCCCCGGCCCCCATCTCATCTATATAGTGTTGTGTGACGGGGGCCCACCAACCACAAGGTTAGGCGCCCCCGATCAGGGCGTAGATCTAAGGCCCTTTAGGCCGTTGGGCCTAAACGGTGGGAGATCTAATTCCAACATTCTCCCCCTAGATCTCACATAATTCTGTTCTATTCTTCAATTTTCATTATAGTTCAATATTTCAATCATTCTATTCCATCACAGATCAGTATATAGAGCATGCTTCATCGTCACAACAATTCATGTCGTTAGACTGACAGCTACTACACACCTTTCTATTTGGAACAAAGTTTTCATTATTCTGAGCCCTTCTTGTTCTTCAGGAATCATAGGCTCTCCCTTAAACCCATGCCGGCTATGTGTCCTCTGAACACACTGGGTGGAAGGCCTTTTGTGAGCGGATCCGCTAGCATCTTTTCTGTTCGTATGTGCTCGAGATTTATGATATGATCCCGAAGTTTATCTTTCACAACATAGTACTTTATGTCAATGTGTTTGGCAGCACCACTTGACCTATTGTTGTGAGCATATTCTACCGCTGGGTTGTTATCACAATACAACCGCATCGGTCTTTCTATACTTTCAATTATTTTCAATCCGGGTACAAATTTCTTCAACCAATTTACCTGCCCCAATGCCTCATAACAAGCTACAAACTCGGCGTACATTGTCGAGGATGTAGTCACTGTTTGTTTCGAACTGATATCGCTCCTTTAGCGAGAGTAAAGATATATCCCGATGTGGATTTTCTTTCATCTCTAGCATAATCGGAGTCTGAATACCCCTCTATGTGTAGGGAATCAGATTTTTCATATGTCAACATGAGACCTTTCGTACCTTGCAAATAACGCAAGACTTTCTTCACTAATTTCCAATGTTCAATTCCTAGATTCTTTTGATATCTGCCAAGTAACCCGGTAACAAAAGCTATGTCAGGGCGAGTACACACTTGAGCATATTGCAAACTTCCAATTGCCGAAGCATACGGTACCGCTTTCATTTGATCAATTTCATATTTGTTCTTGGGACACTGATGTTCCCCATATTTATCGCCCTTGACAATCGGAGCAGGAGATGGACTACACGCATGCATACTAAATTTCTTCAAAACTTTTTCTATGTATGCCTTCTGCGACAATCTCAAAACCCCTTTTCTTCTATCTCGGTGAATCTCAATTCCCAGAACAAATGAAGGTTCACCGAGATCTTTCATATCAAAGTTCGAGGACAAGAATTTCTTCGTCTCCAATAGTCGATTGACATTACTACTAGCAAGTAAGATATCATCTACATATAGGATCAGGAATATGTATTTCTTATTCTTAAATTTCACATAGACACAATTGTCCTCGACATTTTCTTTAAACCCAAAACCTTTTATAGTTTTATCAAACTGTTGACACCATTTTTTTGGTACGTGTCAATATGAACCGAGTGCGCTAATCGGCAAGGGGATGGTCACTGTCCCCTATAGGCATCAAGATACTACCGGTTAGATTACCGACGGAAGAAAAGGAGGTTGCCGATGGTGAATTTGATTGAAGGAACGTCTAGGGAAGAAGAAGGCTACTTGCTGATATGAAGGTGTTGACACCGTTTTTTTGGCACGTGTCAATATGATCTAAGGATTGTGCCGATCGGCAAAAGGCTAGTTGCCGTTCCTTATCGGCATCGGAATATTACCGGTCAGATTGCCGATAAAGGCAAGAATATTGCTGATGAAAACAGGGACTTGTTGCCGATGGAGGCCGGAAGACACTGTTGATGAAGGCAAAGGGGTGTTGCCGATAGAGACAGGAATGTTGCCGACCGAAAGAACATTGCCGATGAGAATTGAAGCTCATTACCGATGTGATGAAGGCAACAATGTTGCTGATGGAGGCAAGAAAGCATTGCCGATGAGAGCCAAAGCCTATTGCTGATGGAAGGAATATTGCCGATGAGGACGGAAAGCTGCCGATGAATGGTAGATGATGCCGACGAAAGCAGGATGACGTGGCTGGCGTCAGAAGAGAACTGCCAATGGCAATAGAAGAAGGTTGCAGATTGGAAGAAGTCTACCGATGGAAGGTTTCATCGCAAGGGAGACGGATAAGGAAGCTGGTGCTTTACGCCAGTATTATTATTATAGATTATTTTGAGTCCGACTCTTGCACGAGTCGTTTATTTCCTTTAAAATAGAAGTTTTGTTTAGGAAAGGTACGGGTCGTGTCTATCTACAACTCCCCTGGCCGGAGTATAAATATGTATCTAGGGGTCGTGAAAAATATATCCAAGCATATCAAATAAATCAATTACTTTTTTATCTACTTTACCAGTAATTTACCTTTACCGCATTAGGTTTAATTATCTACGAGTTCTTCAAGTTTCGACGGGCTGCATCTCATCGATCTCCGTCAATCCTTGCAAGTTCTGTGTTTTGAGCAATCAGAGCTTTGACGTCCGGGTGCATCGCTGTCGTCTCGTTCTGCTATTGTTCTAGTTATCCTGATCAGGTTTGAGCCTTGACATCTGGGCACATCGCCGTTGTCTCATTCAGATCTTGTTCTATTTATCGTCCTTGTCGATTAACTGGTCGAATCGAATGGCACGCCCTCGGATATCGAATTCGGGTATAAGCCCGAGGTGTTCGCAGATCCTGACGCTTTTTTGTGTCAACACCTCTTTTGACACGCTCGGTGGGACCAATTATACATCTGCTATGGGTGATAATACCGAAGTCAATCCAAGCAACGTCATAGAAGTCTTCGAAGCTAATCTGAGAGATGATCAAAGGCAGACCATGGAGCGGGCTATGGAGGAGTACAAGCAGTTATATCTGAAGTCCTTCAGCCTAAACCGGAGTGGAGAAGCTATCCAGAAGCAAGATCCGCCATTACCGCGACAGTTCACCTTCGACGCCAATCCTGGTAAATTACAAGAGATGGTTAATTCTGATCTTAATCAAGCATTAATTAGCCACTCCAATGTGCTGTCCAATACTGTGTACAATGTTGTTATGTAATCTTTTATGGAAGGACAGGCACCTCATTATGTTGGTCCAGCGTATCATCAACCTGGATCGGCATCTATTATAAATCCATCGGCGGCTCCAATGTCATCTTCACAACCTGTGGATCCATCTGCCGATGCGGTTACGCCGCCAAGATCGAGCCCTGCAAGCGTCACTCGATTAAACACAGATCTAGTGGCATCGACAATGTCAGGACCTGCAATGAAGAGTCAACCAACTCCCGCCAGCTTGTGGGGATACGGTATGCCTCCAAATCCATCTGTTGAATCCAAATTGGTCCAAGATAACAATGCAGGTTGGAAGGTTCCCGTGGCATCGGCAACACTTGCACAACCGATGATTCCAATGATGCATTATGCTACATTCTCTCCAACGGTGCAGTTGCTGACAGAGAATCTTCAGATGATACACAAAGTGCCCTACGCGAGGCCATCGGCAAATTCTTGGCCGATGCAGCAAGACATTGCGATTGGGAACCAACCCATATCGGCAATGGCTCCTCAAGCTGTGGTACCCGCAAGTCAAGGCGATCATTCAAGGGTACAAGAGCAGCAAGCGTCAACTGGTTATCAGCCATCGACAAGTCATATGCCGATGACATCTGATGTAAGTTGGATCGGTCAATTGCCGATTCAACAACAAGTAATGCAGCCCGGATACCAAGTGGCAAGAGCTCCACAGTATTATCCGCCAGCGAGTATGCAGAGTAAGATATCGGCACCCCAGCCGATAAGTGGTATTTCGCTGCATTACCCTCAGGCGAACGCGCACAATGAGACATCGACATGCTAGCCGATAAATCAGACTTTACCACAGCACGTTCCAGTGGGCGTTCAAGATGTCCATTGGCAAACCAGCCGATGCATAATATTCAACAAATTGGTGCTGCGCCTGCGCCAATTGTTCCGGCTTATTTTCCACAGAGACATGAGGAAGCCTATCAACCAGCTCAGCCAAGCAATATCCAGCCAGTGCATCGGCAAGATCAGGATGCATATTGGGCCGATAAGATTGCCGAAGTAATGAAAGAACAGTTCGGCATCAAACCTAAGGTTAATACCTACTCTTATCGGACGCCATATCCTCCAGGATACGATTTAATCACCTTCCCAAATCGGTACAAAGTACCAGATTTCACAAAGTTTTCTGGTCAAGATGATATATCAACAATGGAGCACATTAACCAATTCATTATCCAATGTGGTGAAGCAGCCAGCAGGGAGGAACTGAGGGTGAGATTATTCTCATCATCATTATCTGGATCGGCATTTACATGGTTCATTTCACTGCCTCCAAATTCTGTGATCACTTGGGTTGATCTAGAGAAGCAGTTTCACAAATACTTCTTCGCTGGCGTACATGAGAAGAAGATTACCGATTTGGTCAAATTGAGGCAGCATAATGATGAATCGGTAGAAAGCTTCGTCCAAAGGCTGCAAGACGTAAAGAACAAGTGCTACAACTTGGTACTTGATGATCGGCAATTGGCGGATTTGTCCTGCCAGGGATTACTGCCGCACATTAGGGATAAATACGCATCTCAAGAGTTCGAAAATTTAAGGCATCTTGTGCAAAGGTTTGCCGATCAAGACAGTAAAGTTTTTGAGCCTAGAGGAAATTCGGATGAGGAGGTGTCTTTAACTAAGAAGACAGATTCAGACAAAGAAGCAAGTATCGGTTTAGTTGAATGGGTAGAGAATAAAAAGGCGATATCTTGTCCGTTTGACCAGAAAGAAGCTGAGAGATTCACCTTTGATATCACCAAGGCCGATAGGATGTTTGACCTATTACTTCAAGAAGGGAGGATTAGGTTGATGCCTAACTAGGTAATTCCATCGGCCGAAGAGCTCAGAAGGATCAGGTATTGCAAGTGGCACAATGTGACTTCGCACAGTACCAATGATTGCAATGTCTTTAGGCAGCAGTTGCAATCAGAAATCGAATCTGGGCAAATTAAGTTTGAAAATTCTAAGGCCCAGAAGCCGATGAAGATCGATCAGCATCCGTTTCCAAGTAACATGCTGGAAACTAGTGAAAAGACTAAGGTGTTGACATCGGAAGCTGCCAAGAAAAGCACATCGGTAGACCCTGAACATCATATAGCTGCGCATGAAGTTACAGGGAGGAAGCTTGCCGATGATAGAAAAGGCAAGAGAGTTTCCGATGAGAGCAGCGGCGCTAGGAAGCCTTATGGATGTGCACCATATGGCGTTATAATCACGCACAGGCGGTCACGACAAGATTGTCGG
This sequence comes from Microstegium vimineum, assembly GCA_022036555.1. Taxonomy (NCBI): domain Eukaryota; kingdom Viridiplantae; phylum Streptophyta; class Magnoliopsida; order Poales; family Poaceae; genus Microstegium; species Microstegium vimineum. The sequence continues at coordinate 46,000,792 of CM039132.1, forward strand.
CAATCGCAGGAGGAACGATATCAGCAGCAGGAGGAAGAAGAAAGGCACCAGGAGTGTCATCGGCATAAAAATCATTGGAGTTGCCCCTTCTTTGTTCTCTGTTGGGAAGAAGGTATCAAGCTACCGACTACTGATAATTGCCCTGAGTGCAATGGATACTACCCTGCTGATCGGTCAGAAAAGAAGCCTTGCTTTGACGATCGGGAACCCAGATATGCTAGGCCGCTCAGAGAAAAGAGATCGGCACATGATCGGCTGGGGGGCAAGCTCAGTGCACATGACAGGCTTGGCAGACGTGTTGATCAGGAGGAGCTTGAGGAGATGGCCAATGCCAGAATGCCCGATGAAGAAATTTTCTCTAGGGATCCAAACATAAGAGGTAGTGCAGATACAAGCAGTGAGAAGCAATATCAGCCTGTTTGGAAGACTAAGCTTCCTCAATGGTGTCCTAAGGGTCTGACGAAGACTTAGAAAAGAAGGATACAACGCGAATGCCAAGAAGATTTGTGTCACGATGAAAATCCTTCCAGAGGGAAATCTTCAGTTAAGTAGTGAAGGCCAAAGCACAAAGATGAGAATCCATCGGCAGATCTCAATATGTTGTTGATAGCATAACTAGAGTCGATGGCCTTAGGCATTTTGGCCTGGGAGCAGTGCTTGATGAGCCCTGGTGTTTCAACTGTTACACTTGGGGGGCATCGGCAGGCTGAGCATGAAAAGTTTGTGCACTGGGAACAGCTGCCGATAAATTTGTTGGCCGCAAAAGGAAATATTTGATACAAGTCAAAGGATTGTGAGAGTGGATCTGCAATGCTTACGTGTGATAGTCAAGGAAGTGGTGCAGGTATTTTGGAGGAGATGCAGTAGAAGAAATTTCGGTGCATAAGATATCTTATACTCCGAAATTGGGGGGCATGTGTTGACACCATTTTTTTTGGCACGTATCAATATGATCTAAGGATTGTGCCGATCGGCAAAAGGCTAGTTGTCGTTCCTTATCGGCATCGGAATATTACCGGTCAGATTGTCGATAAAGGCAAGAATGTTGCTGATGAAAACAGGGACTTGTTGCCGATGGAGGCAGGAAGACACTGTTGATGAAGGCAAAGGGGTGTTGCCGATAGAGACAGGAATGTTGCTGACCGGAAGAACATTGCCGATGAGAATTGAAGCTCATTACCGATGTGATGAAGGCAACAATGTTGCTGATGGAGGCAAGAAAGCATTGCCGATGAGAGCCAAAGCCTGCTGCTGATGGAAGGAATATTGCCGATGAGGACGGAAAGCTGCCGATGAATGGTAGATGATGCCAACGGAAGCAGGATGACGTGGCTGGCGTCAGAAGAGAACTGCCAATGGCAATAGAAGAAGGTTGCAGATTGGAAGAAGTCTACCGATGGAAGGTTTCATCGCAAGGGAGACGGATAAGGAAGCTGGTGCTTTACGCCAGTATTATTATTATAGATTATTTTGAGTCCAACTCTTGCACGAGTCGTTTATTTCCTTTAAAATAGGAGTTTTGTTTAGGAAAGGTACGAGTCGTGTTTATCTACAACTCCCCTGGCCGGAGTATAAATATGTATCTAGAGGTCGTGAAAAATATATACAAGCATATCAAATAAATCAATTACTTTTTTATCTACTTTACCAGTAATTTACCTTTACCCCATTAAGTTTAATTATCTACGAGTTTTTCAAGTTTTGACGGGCTGCATCTCATCGACCTCCGTCAATCCTTGCAAGTTCCGTGTTTTGAGCAATCAGAGCTTTGACGTCCGGGTGCATCGTTGTCGTCTCGTTCTGCTATTGTTCTAGTTATCCTGATCAGGTTTGAGCCTTGACATCTGGGCGCATCGTCGTTGTCTCGTTCAGATCTTGTTCTATTTGTCGTCCTTGTCGATTAACTGGTCAAATCGACTGGCACGCCCTCGGATATCGAATTCGGGTATAAGCCCGAGGTGTTTGTAGATCCTGACGTTTTTTGTGTCAACAGAAGGTGTTGCCGATGAAGGCACAAGGGTGTTGCCGATAGGAAGGTATTGCCGATGGATGCCGGATGACGTGGCTGACGTCAGCAGAAAGCTGCCGATGGCAATAGAAGAAGGTTGCAGATTGGAAGAAGTCTGCCGATGGAAGGTTTCATCATGAGAAAGATGGATGTGGAAACTAGTGATTTTATGCCAGTATTATTATTATAGTTTGAGTCTGACTCTTGCACGAGTCGTTTATTTCCTTAAAAATAGGAGTTTTGTTTAGGAAGGTATGAGTCGTGTCTGTTTACAACTCCTCTTGTCAGGGTATAAATATGTACCGAGGGATGGTGTAATAGATATCACAATCAATCAAACAAGTCAATTACTTTCATCTACTTTTCCAGCAAATCTACTTTCATTGCATTAGTTCTAGTTTATACACGAGTTCTTACGAAGCTTCGACGGGCTGCATCTTTAAGATCTCCGTCAACTTTGCAAGTTCCGCGTTTTGAGCAATCCGAGCCTTGGTGTCCGGGCGCATCGCCGTCGTCTCGTTCAATTTTGTTCTAGTTATCGTCCTTGTCGATTAACTAGTCAAATCGACTGGCACACCTCGGATATCGAATTTGGGTATAAGCCCGACGTGTTCGCAGATCCGACAGCTTTTTGTGTCAACACGTCTTTTGGCACACCCGGTGGGACCAATAACATATCTTTTGGCCACGGTTTAACCCATTACAAGCTTATGGACAATACTGTTGAGATCAATCTGAGCAATGTCATTGAAGTCTCCAAAGCAAATCTGAAAGATGATCAGAAGCAGGCTATGGAGCGGGCTATGGAGGAATACAAGCAGTTATATCTGAAGTCCTTCAGCCTAAACAAGAGCGGCGAAGCTATCTAGAAGCAAGATCCACCATTGCCACGGCAAGTCACTTTCGACGCCAATCCTGGTAAATTACAAGAGATGATTAATTCTGCACTAAATCATGCATTAATTAGCCACTCCAATGTGCTGTTGAAAGGATCAAGATGCCCAAGAAGGGGGTGAATTGGGCTCTTTTTAATTTCTAAACAAGAAATAAACTTATAAAGAGCCAATTAACCCCCTAGTGCCTACCGCTTGTGTGTCCTAGCTAGAAAGCGGTAACAAGGCAATGGAAAGCGAAAACTTCCTACACAATTCTAGTATGAATTGAAAGACAAGTGCGGAAAGTAATGTGGTAATAAAGAGCTAGGGAAAGAGATGCTTGACACGACAATGTTTTGCCGAGGTATCGAGGAGTCGACACTCCCCCCTAGTCCTCGTTGGAGCACCTCGCAAGGTATATCTCCCCCTCAATCCCGCGCAAGGGATGAGTGCTCTCTACGGGCTGATTCTTCGCCACTCCAGCTCGGTGAATCGCCCACAACCGATCACAACGTCGATGGAGAAGGGCCGCCGACAATCTTCTGGCGATCACCTTCCTCCGAGCACCACCGGACCGTCTAGGTGATGTCGATCACCAAGAGTAACAAGCCTCGATCTTCGCTTGACTCACTCAAGCTTCACAACTAGAGGATGCACACTTGAACTCTTGGATGAACTAGAGAGAGGATGGATGGATTCGCGAATCACTCTCTCTCTCTAGGGCTCTTGCTCTCTTCCCAACCTTCTCAACAAACTCAGCAACTCAAATGAGCAAAGGCAAGGTGGGAGAGAAGTGGGAGGGGCTATAAATAGACCCTCTGAAAACTGCCTCGGGCTGGCATTTTAAGTTGGCGACGGACGTTCCGTCGACTAGGCGACGGACGCTCCATCGCATGCCCAACGGCTAGTTTCTGTTCATAATTGAGGCGACGGACGCTCCGGCGCCTAGGCGACGGACGGTCTGACGCCTCTGTCTAACGGCTAGTTCTGACACACTGTTCCCAGCGACGGACGCTACGTCACTGGGCGACGGACGCTCAGCCACAGCGTCCAACACTGAATTCTGGCTAGGGTTGAAAAACACCCTCTCTGGAAGGTCGACAGACGCTCTTCGCAGCGTCCGACGCCTGGCCGACGGACAGCGTCCGACGCACCCTGAAAAACTTAGCTAGAAAACAACCTCTCTAGAAGGTTGACGGACGCTGTGGACTCAACCACCCAGCGTCCGGCGCCTTTGTCCGACGCGATGGACAGCGTTCGGCGCCCCTGCCAGGAGCGTCTGACGCCCAGAAAACTCTTTTAACAACTCCGTTTTTCGTCGCGATGAATATGGAAGTTGTTCTAGGCTATCTTACTGTCACCATAGGCTTGCTTAGAGCTAAGGAAGTCAAGTGTGCACCACACCTAAACATGAAGCTTTTCCTAAGTGAAGCTACTAATCTCAACCCCTCTTAATAGTACGGTCAAAGGTAAAAAGAGAAGCCCTATCTAATTCTAAGTGCCCTTCATCTCCTTATGGCACCTAGCCTATCATTCTAGGGTCTTCATCATGTCTTCTTATCAACCGAAACGATATCCATCTTGGGGGCTAAGTGATGACCTTTAGAGCCCATTCTCCTTGATCACTATGGCTAAGCTACGCATAGCCTCTGCAAAACACACATTAGCCATAATAATCTCTAATTGTCGTTAATCATCGAAACCAACTAGGGCCATGATTCTTCAATCTCCCCCTTTTTGGTGATTGATGACAATAGAATCTCGAGTATGGATAAGAGTTTTGGTTAAGATTCAAGGGTGACTTGGAATGGTTGAGCAAGGGTTAGTGAAAATGTAATGAAGCATACTTGCTCACCCAAGCCAAATCACAAAACATGGTACTTATGAGTATGAATGAAAAAGCAGTACCTCATGATATTCTCAAAGGATGTATCGGAGTAAAGCGCGGAAGCTCAAATATCGTTAAGCAATGAGATATATCATGAACATGAGACAACTCACAAGATGTATTAGAGAAAATCAAGAGTTTGTCACATGCAACCATATATACATCAACCATCATCACATCACACATATAGACAAATGCATAAAAGAGACATGATGAAAGAGTACGGGGAAATAAAACAAACAAAGATCCAAATCCCTCCCCCTATCTCTATACTCGACCCTCTCTCCCCCTTTGGCGTCTAGCACCAAAAACTAAGAATCTGGGGCTGGAGAAGAAGGCGAAGTAGCGGCAACTCGACGATCCAGCATGATGAAGTCCTGAAGGTCGGACTCGTCTGACTCATCTGACACGGTCTCTGCTGGTGTAGGTGCAACTGTGGCGGTCTCTGAAGCTGTCACTGGCACCTCTGGAGCTGCGGTCTCAACTGACTCACCCTGAGGCTCTGCTGGTGCCTCGGACGGTCCTGCCTCAGTGGTAGCGGGCCTGGGAGCCCGACGAGTGAAAACTCGAGGCGAGGGGGACGAAGTCACTGCTAGTGCCACTAGGGACACTGCCGCTGCAACCTCTGCAGGCTGAGTCTGACCAGGAGAGGACACTGCCACTGTAACCTCATCTGCTAGAGATAGGGCATTCGTCTGAACGGCAGCTGGAGGTGTGGTGACTGTCTGTGCCGACTGCTCGGGTGCGATCTCCGACGATGCAACTGAGGACTGGTGAGTGCCTGTCACCGGAAGATCCACTGTAGTCTCTGGAGCTGGTGTGACCTGCTGAGGTGCTCCTGGGGAGTCTTCTCCCGTGATCTCAAGATATGAAGCTGACAGATCTCTCGAGGCTTCTGCTAGTGTAGTTCCCCGGGTAGGAGTGAATCCCGTCTGGAACTCTCCGGGTGAAGCTATCCAAGAGGACACCTGGGTCCTCGGAGTCTGGTACTCTGGAGAGGCTGCTGGCTGGAAGGGAGGTGTAGCTGGTGCCTGACTCTGCTGTCCTCTGGACGGTAACGCTGGAGTGGGCACCACAACTACTGGAGGCTGCGGTGGCGGAGAAGTGAACTGCTGCTGCTGAGAGACTGCGGGCAACTGAAAGTGTGGCGTCGAGGTCTGCCCGGAGCTAGAGGCCAGAAGACGCTCAAGTAGAAGTGTCTGAGTCTTCTGGATCTCTGCCTGCTGCAGCTGATAGGCTAGGAACTGGCGCTGGAACTCATCCTGCCTAGCCTGTGTCTGAGCCTGAGCTGCCAGCTGCTGCTCAGTGAGCCTCTATAGGTCTGCAGCCTGTCGTCTCTGCTCCTCTGCCTGGCGAGACTGCTCCTCCTGCATCCTCGAGAGTATAGTGAGCAGGGTAGCCTCTGAAGAACTGGAGCCTGGAGCTGGAGCTGCTGCGGCTGTGCCTGACCCACCTGCCTCGTGGTCATGTGTCATCGGTGCATACTCACGCACGGGCTGGTAGTCCTCGTCAGAGCTGTCAAAGTCGAGATCCTCTCTGAATACTGTCTCTGCAGCTGTATCGATCTCGGCGTCCAAATCAGCTAGCTTGGCCTGAGCAATCTGCTCAACTGTCGCATCGGTGACCTCGGCCGACTGTGGTGGCACTCTGGCCTGCCTAGTGCCGGGTCTGTAGGCTCTGCTGTGGCGAGGCAACTGTCCATGGGCCACAAGCTGGCTCATCGAGTAGACTGAGAACTCTGTAGCTGACCTCGTAAGGGTGACTCTCATAACCCCTGACCTAGTCTTGGCAACTATCAAGTATGAGATCCAATGTGCGAACTGTAGCTGCCAATGGCCTCTGAACCCAACAACTATGATGTCCTCGAGCTCGCTCACTATCAGATCCCATAGGTCGAACTGCTCTTTCCGGACAATGTGAGCTAAGAGCCAAAGCTGAAGACGAGTGATAGTATCCCTAGCTCCAATCCTGGGTAGAATAGTCCGTCTGAGAACCTCGTGGAGGATCCGAGCCAGAGGAGTGAGGTCTCGTGGCGTATGGCTCGAACCCTCAGTGAACGGCTGTTGAAAACACAGACTGACAAAGTCTGTGGATGGTACAATACCATCGTGAGGTCTGCGAGGAGCCTCCTGATCCCCATAGCAGAGACTGTGGATCCTGGTAGGTGAAGATCTGAGGTGAAAGAGCTCTCGGAACCTGGCAGCTGTAACCCTGAAGTCACATCCCTGATATGCGAAGTGGAGGAACTCGTGATCAGGTGAGATCCACAGAGAAGCATAGAACTGGTAAACCCACTCTTTCTGATATGCCCCTGAGCGTCCCATCAAGTCTGTCAACCCCTGAATGTACTGGAGATGCTGCAGGATCTCTGGACCACCGATCCCCTCAATCTGAGTAGATGGGCACACCCTGTGGGCCCTGAGAGGAGCATCGGTGTCAACGTATGCTCTGTAGAAGTCCTCGTGCACTGTGGTATAGAACTCTCATCCGGCATGGGGGTCCCTCTGAGGTGGGAACCAAGACTGGAAGTCAACAAACCGAAGCAGCTGAACTTGCTTCGCTGTAAGTGTCCTGACCTAGTGCCTCACTGGGTCAGGGAGTCTGGGTCCTGGAGGGCTAGGTGGTGCACCTGAGCCTCGGGAACGAGTAACTCGACGGCTCATCAGCTCTCCAATAGTAGAATGGCCCGCGGCCTCTGTCGGCTCAGTCGCTGGGACTGGCTCTGTAGCTGGTGCCTCTGTAGCCTCGACGGGCTCTGACTCTGGAGGTGGAGGGGACTCACGACGCGCTCCACGGCGAGGCGAGAGCCTCAAGCCGGCGCGACGTCCTCCTCGCTCAGCTCTCTCGGCGGCCTCTGCCACTGCTAGAGCGACTACCGAGTCTAGATCCATCGCCGGCCTCTTGCGCTTCCGAGAGATCACTTTCTGCTTGCCCTTTCCGCGGTCAGTGGGTGGACGCGGTGGAGGTGGAGGGTCACCACCACTGCCGGGAACGGGACCTGCATTCTTCGTCCTTGCCATATCTCAACTTTGCAACCAATCCACTGACAAGCAAGCTCAAGAGTCCAACCAACAACTCACTGCCAACCAACCACTGTCCCTGACCACTGAAAATCCACAGAACCAAACAACTCAAAGAGTGGCACGCTGGCCCTGGACTGTCCTCGCGAGGCTTTGCCTCGATCCGTACTCGCGGGCTTTGCCCCGAGTTATCTGTCACTGCCCACTGTCTGAGTCTCTGATCAACTGACCAACTGACCAACTGACCCTGCTCGTCAGAGATAGATAGAGATATATAAACCATAAGCAATTGACTAGAGGTAAGGATCTATTAGAAGCATGAAGATAGGAAAGAATAGATCGATGAAATCCACTGCCATACCTCGAGCCTCTGACCAAAGAGAGAAGAGAAGAGATCCTCAGTCGTTCAACCACAATCCGCAATCCGTACTCCGCAAACCGTACTCTAATCAAGGCAGGGAGAGGGGTTTAGGGTTTGGCAAGGTGATTTCCAAGAGAGAGTAAGAGTCAATGAAATTGAAATTCACCTTGGCACCTCCTTGAAGAAGGACCCCTTGGCAAAGAGTGATCTCCACGGCTTGAAGTACTCAGAGGAGCGGCAAGGCTAGGGCAAGGAGCACTTGGTGCGGCGGCGGAGCAGAGGATGGGCTCTGGTGCGGAATGCAGTGAAGGCACGGCGGCGAAGGTGGAAGGTGCGCAGGGCAGGGAGGAATCCGCAGTGGCACAGGGGGCAGCACGGTGGAGGAGCTCAACGGCGACGAGATCTGGTGGCTAGGGTTAGAACGCAGATGCGGCAGCGGATAGGTCGACTCGGGAGAAACAGAGAAGAATCGGGGTTTTCTAAAAAAATTTCGCCGATAAGTTCGCGACGGACGCTCCGACGCGAGGCGACGGACGCTTCGTCGGTATGCGACGGACGCTCGGGGAGCATCCGACGGCATCGTCCGTCGGGCTTCCAGAGCCGATTTGAAACGCCCAGTCGCATTGACCGCGACGGACGCTCCGCGACGGACGCTTGGGAGAGCGTCCGTCGCCTTTTTAGCAGGCAACTTTAATCTCCGGACGATCACGACGGACGCTGAGGCAATTGACACCGAGCGTCCGTTGGCAGCGTCCGACGCCTTAAAACTAGAATTTTTCAAATTTTCTTTTTGCGTCTCTCTCCCAACCAAGTTCCAATCCCAATAAGATCCAAATAACACTTGATTGGACTTGATATGAGAACCATCTCTCAAACACTCATTTTCAATTATTTTGCCATAGGCTTAAATTTAGTTTTTAGCTCAAAATATTCGAATGGAAGCGCCAAGGAGACATCATATGGCCACAAGAGGGGGTATTTGAGGAACTTGAGCTTGGAAAGCTCCCCCTAAGTGGACTACCATAGAGGATGCTCAAGAAACTTAACCGAAAAGAAGGTGCAAACAACACACATGCATATGCTATGCAATACGAAAAGTGAATCTAGGTTGCTTGCAAGTTTAAACCGCGGTTAAGCTTTGTCACACGCTTTGAGGGCGGTTATCTTAACCGCGTTAGCCAAGCCTAAGTGCTTTACCATATTAAACATGTTATATTACACATGAATGCAAGGTTCACACAAGATCATCTTTTAGTGAAATTAGAGTGATCAAGCACATTTAACTCGCTTCTCAACCTACAAAAGGTTGTTTCATCGAGTGGTTTAGTGAAGATATCCGCCAATTGCTCTTCGCTCTTAACTCCAACTAGTGTTATGTCTTTCCTAGCCACATGATCTCTAAGAAAGTGATGGCGAATATCTATGTGCTTGGTGCGAGAGTGTTGAACCGGGTTGTTTGCAAGCTTTACGGCGCTTTCATTATCACACAAAAGTGGAACTTCTTTTAAAAACATGCCGTAATCAAAGAGTGTTTGCGTCATATATAAGATTTGTGCACAACTTGCTCCCATGGCAATGTATTCCGCTTCGGCGGTTGACAATGCCACACTATTTTGCTTCTTTGAGGACCAAGAAACAAGTGATCTTCCTAGCATGTGACACCCGCCGGAGGTACTCTTCCTATCAACCTTGCACCCGGCATAATCCGAATCGGAATAGCCAACTAGTTGGAAGGGAGCTCCTTTGGGATACCAAAGACCCATGCTAGGGGTGTGCCTTAAGTACCTAAGGATTCTTTTAACCGCACAAAGATGCGACTCCTTAGGGTTTGCTTGAAACCTAGCACACATACACACACTAAACATGATATCCGGCCTAGAAGCGGTGAGGTAAAGTAAACTACCGATCATAGAACGATAAAGAGTTTGGTCGATCGGTTTACCTCCCTCATCGAGATCGAGATGCCCATTAGTAGGCATTGGGGTCTTGATTGGCTTACAATCCTCCATCTTGAATTTCTTGAGCACATCATAAGTGTACTTCTCTTGAGATATGAAGGTGCCCTCCCTCAATTGCTTCACTTGGAAGCCTAGGAAGAAGGTTAGCTCGCCAATCATCGACATCTCGAACTCCTTGGACATCAATGCACCAAATTCCTTGCTATGACCTTGGTTTGTTGACCCAAATATAATGTCATCGACATATACTTGGCAAACAAAGATCTCTCCATCTAGCACCTTGGTGAAAAGTGTGGTATCCACTTTCCCGATCTTGAAGCCCTTCTTGAGTAGGAAGTCCCTTAGCCTCTCATACCAAGCTCTTGGAGCTTGCTTCAATCCATAGAGTGCCTTGGACAACCTATACACATGATTAGGACAGTTTGGGTCTTCAAACCCGGGAGGTTGTGAGACAAAAACAAGTTCATTAATGAAACCATTAAGAAAGGCACTCTTCACATCCATTTGAAAAAGTTTCATTGTATGGTGTGAAGCATATGCCAAAAGGATACGAATGGCTTCTAGTCTTGCAACCGGTGCAAAGGTCTCCCCAAAATCCAAGCCTTCAACTTGGGAGAACCCCTTTGCCACCAATCTTGCCTTGTTTCTCACAACCACGCCTTGATCATCTTGCTTGTTCCTAAACACCCACTTGGTGCCAATGATTCTTGCTCCTTTGGGCTTTTCTACTAGTGTCCACACTTCGTTCCGGGTGAAGTTGTTCAACTCTTCATGCATGGCGTTCACCCAATCCGGATCCGCAAGTGCATCCTCCACACTAGAAGGCTCAACAAAGGAAACAAAAGAGTGATGTTCAACATAAGAAGCAAGTTTAGATCGAGTTGTTACCCCCCTTGATGGACTCCCTATGATGAGGTCTTGAGGATGTGCTTGAAGCATAGGTGTAGATCTTCTATTGATTTCTTGGGGAGGAGGTTGCGGTGCTTCAACATTGCTTGCTTCGGCCTCAGCTTGATCTTGAGGGATGTGAGTGTCTTCTTGAGCTTCCCTCACTTGATCTCCTTCATCAACTTGAGGCGTGTGAGGTGGAGAAGGATCTTGATTTGCTTCATCTTCAACTTCTTCCACCTCTTGTGGGTTGATAGCACCAATTGGCATGTTCTTCATTGCCTCCCTCAAGGGTTCATCACCTACATCATCAAGATTTTCATGCTCTTCTTGAGAGCCATTAGTTTCATCAAACTCCAAGTCATACGTTTCTTCAACTAAGCCGGTGGCTTTGTTAAATACACGGTATGCCTTGGATTTAAGTGAATACCCAACTAAGAAACCAATGTCACATCTTCTTTGGAACTTGCCCAAGTGTTGGCGCTTCTTGTAGATGAACACTTTGCAACCAAACACTCGGAAAAAGGATATATCCGGTTTCTTTCCATTCACAAGCTCATAGGGGGTCTTCTTGAGAAGCCTTTGGACAAATAGCCGGTTGGCCGCATAGCATGCGGTTTTGATTGCTTCGGCCCAAAACTTCTCGGGGGTGTTGTATTCATCAAGCATTGATCTTGCAAGAGTGATAAGAGTCCGGTTCTTCCTCTCTACTACACCATTTTGTTGAGGAGTATATGTGGCGGATACTTCATGCTTGATTCCAACTTCATCACAATAGTCTTCAATCTTGGTGTTCACAAACTCGGTCCCATTGTCACTTCTTATCTTCTTGATCTTCACATCAAACTCATTTTGGGCTCTAGTTGCAAACTTCTTGAATATTGATTGAGTTTCTCCCTTGTCTTGAAGAAAGAACACCCAAGTGTATCTAGAGTAGTCATCAACTACCACCAAGCAAAAGAGATTGCCGCCAAGGCTAGCATAGGTGGTAGGTCCAAAAAGATCGATGTGGAGTAGCTCTAGAACTCTTGAGGTTGACATGAAAGCTTTGGTTGGATGAGTGTTTGCTACTTGCTTGCCGGCTTGACACGCACTACAAAGTTTGTCTTTCTCAAACACCACATCCTTCACACCTCTAACCAATTCCTTCTTGACAAGTTTATTCAAAGTTGACATTCCCACATGTGCTAATCTTCTATGCCATAGCCAACCCAAAGAACTCTTGGAGAAAAGACATGTTTGCAAACTAGCTTCATTTGAGGTGAAGTCCACTAGGTAGAGATTGTTGTGTCGAAATCCTTTGAATATCAATGATGAATCTTCAATCTTGGACACAACTACCTCATTTGGAGTGAAGAGACATTGGAAACCAAGATCACATAGTTGTCCCACCGATAGCAAGTTGAAGCTCAAGGATTGCACTAGCAAGACATTTGATATTGATTGGTCATTTGAGATTGCCACTTTGCCTAGACCTTGCACTTTGCCTTTTGAATTGTCCCCAAAGGTAATCTTGTCTTGTCTTTCACAATCTTCCTCAAGTGTGGTGAACATTCGGGAGTCACCGGTCATATGTTGAGTGCATCCACTATCAATCACCCAATGACTTCCACCGGTCTTGTAGTTCACCTACACACAAGCAACTTGGAGTTAAGCTTGTTGTTTGGGAACCCACACTTGGCGAGGTCCCATGGCCTTGTCCACCAATTCCTTAGCAACCCATAGCACTTTGGGCTTGTTCTTCATCTTTGGACCGAGAAATACAACTTGAGGTCTACCCTTGGAGTCCTTGTTGATGATGAAGTGTGCATCATGAGCGAAAGGCCTTATGTGTTTGGGCAAGGTCTTGGGAGGTGGAGTCTTGCATTGGGATTGGAGATGACCCTCTTGACCACATCTAAACCACTTCTTGGGTTTGGGCTTTGGTGTGTCATAGTTGCTTCTCATAGCCTTGTTCTTGTAATAGTTCTTGGCTTCTATCTTGACCTTGGCCTTCATGATTTGGTTCTCCTTGAACCCAATGCCGGTCTTGTTGGTCTTCATGATAGTGTTCATCAAGAGCTCACTTTGAAGGTTGTGGCCCTTGGTGAACTTCTCCAATCCACTTGTAAGCTTGATCTTCTCAACCTTGAGCTTTGCATTTTCCTCTTTGAGAGACTTGATCAAGGTCATTGCATCTTTGTCATCTTGTTTGGCCGACTTGATAGTGAGTGGCTTGCTTGCCTTGAGGTTGATTAGCTCTTCCTTGAGCTTGAAGTTTTCTTCCCTCATCTTCACATAGTCATCATGCTTGTCGGCCTCAACTACCTTCTTGCCCTTGCACTTAGCATTTTGCTCACTAGCAACTTCATCAAGCAAGTCCTCACAAGAAGTAGCTATATCACACTTAACAACCGGGTTAATAGCAACATGTGTAGCAAGATCATTTGAAAGCAATTCATTAGCTATCACAAGTGTGCCATGTTCATTTTTAACTTGGTTGTAGTCATCTTTTAGCAAGTTGTATCTTGATTGGAGCTCTTGTGTTGACCTCTCAAGCTTATCATGTTTCTCATTTGCTTGCTTGAGTGAGGCTTTGAACTCCCTAGTGCTAGATGAGAGAGATTTGTTCTCAAGCTTCAATTCATCATTAGCACTAGTCAAGTCATCAAGCTTAGCATGCAAGTTACTATTGGCTTTCTCTAGTGATTCACTTTTTCCTTTATACTTCCTAATGAGCTTAGTGTATTTATTGCAAATTTCAATTAGCTCATCATAGGAAGGTGCCTCAAACTCATCATCACTATCATCACTAGAGCTAGCCTCATCATCACTATCCTCTTTTTGTACCTTTTTGTCACCTTTAGCCATGAGGCATAGGTGTGTAGAGGATGAGCCCGGAGATGATGGAGAGGGTGGTGGTGGAGTAGATGAACCAATCACCAAGGCGGCCACCTTCTCTTCTTCACTTTCATCTCCGGATGAGTCACTTGAGTCTTCAATGTCGGTGAGCCAATCACCAACAATGTAGGCTTTGCCATTCTTCTTCTTCTTGTGGAAGTTGAAGTTCTTCTTCTTGAATGGCTTGTCATCCTTCTTCTCCTCATCACTTGACTCAACCTTGTTGCCCTTGTTGTACTTGAACTTGTTGTTAGCTTTCTTGTTCTTGTACTTGTCTTTCTTTTCTTCGGGGCAAGCATGAGCTAAGTGTCCAAGTTTGCCACAATTGTAGCAATCCATCTTGGAGAGGGGCTTTCTTGAAGAGCTTGTGAAAAATTTCTTCTTCTTTGAGTCAAACTTGACTCCATTCTTGCTTAGCTTCTTCAACATCTTGGTTGTTTTCTTCACCATGAGAGCGAGATCATCATCATCATCATCATCGCTTGTGCTCTCATACATGACTTGCATCTTGTGCTTCTCGGAGGAGGATGCCTTGAGAGCCAAGTCCTTCTTTTCCTCCTTCTCTTTTTCTTTCTTCTTGGAGGAGGAAGATGAGCCACCATCACCAATCTTCATGTACATCTCATGGGCATTGATCTTGCCCAAAATTTGTGTTGGTGTAGCGGCGGAGAGATCTCCTTGGTGAAGCACCGTGACGATGTGGCCATACTTCTCAATGGGCAAGACACAAAGAATCTTGCGTACCACATCAGCCGGTTCCATTTGGTTGAGACCGAGCCCATTCAATTCCTCTACAATAATGTTGATACGTGAGTACATTTCATTTGCATTTTCATTTGCATGCATAGAGAAAGAATTAATCTTAGCCATAACCAAGTGATAGTGTTCTTCACGCTCACTCTTTGTGCCTTCGTGAAGTGCACAAATAGTGGTCCACAACTCAAATGCGTCTTTGGCATTACGCACTCGGTTGAAGACATCCTTGCTAATGCCACGAAAGAGTATGTACTTTGCCTTGGCATTGTGCTTTTCAAAGTTGAGGTCCTCCGCGAAGAGAGTACCTCCCTTTGTGGCGGCTTTGAGCACGCCCACGTCAACGGCCTCTAAATAGGCCTCCATACGAACTTTCCAATAAGGAAAGTCGTCTCCATCGAACATGGGAGGTGGTCCATCCCCATGGGACATCTTGCTCTAGGCGGTGAAGCCTAATTTGGAGCATCCTTGCTCTGATACCAATTGAAAGGATCAAGATGCCCAAGAGGGGGGTGAATTGGGCTCTTTTTAATTTCTAAACAAGAAATAAACTTATAAAGAGCCAATTAACCCCCTAATGCCTACCGCTTGTGTGTCCTAGCTAGAAAGCGGTAACAAGGCAATGGAAAGCGAAAACTTCCTACACAATTCTAGTATGAATTGAAAGACAAGTGCGGAAAGTAATGCGGTAATAAAGAGCTAGGGAAAGAGATGCTTGACACGGCAATATTTTGCAGAGGTATCGAGGAGTCGACACTCCCCCCTAGTCCTCGTTGGAGCACCTCGCAAGGTATAGCTCCCCCTCAATCCCGCACAAGGGATGAGTGCTCTCTACGGGCTGATTCTTCGCCACTCCGGCTCGGTGAATCGCCCACAACCGATCACAACGTCGATGGAGAAGGGCCGCCGACAATCTTCCGGCTATCACCTTCCTCCGAGCACCACCGGACCGTCTAGGTGATGTCGATCACCAAGAGTAACAAGCCTCGATCTTCGCTTGACTCACTCAAGCTTCACAACTAGAGGATGCACACTTGAACTCTTGGATGAACTAGAGAGAGGATGGATGGATTTGCGAATCACTCTCTCTCTAGGGCTCTTGCTCTCTTCCCAACCTTCTCAACAAACTCAGCAACTCAAATGAGCAAAGGCAAGGTGGGAGAGAAGTGGGAGGGGCTATAAATAGACCCTCTGAAAACTGCCTCGGGCTGGCATTTTAAGTTGGCGACGGACGCTCCGTCGACTAGGCGACGGACGGTCCGTCGCATGCCCAACGGCTAGTTTCTGTTCATAATTGAGGCGACGGACGCTCCGGCGCCTAGGCGACGGACGGTCCGACGCCTCTGTCTAACGGCTAGTTCTGACACACTGTTCCCAGCGACGGACGCTACGTCACTGGGCGACGGACGCTCAGCCACAGCGTCCGACGCTGAATTCTGGCTAGGGTTGAAAAACACCCTCTCTGGAAGGTCGACGGACAGCGTCCGACGCACCCTGAAAAACTTAGCCAGAAAACAACCTCTCTGGAAGGCCGACGGACGCTGTGGACTCAACCACCCAGCGTCTGGCGCCTTTGTCCGACGCGACGGACAGCGTCCGGCGCCCCTACCAGGAGCGTCCGACGCCCAGAAAACTCTTTTAACAACTCCGTTTTTCGTCACGATGAATATGGAAGTTGTTGTAGGCTATCTTACGGTCACCATAGGCTTGCTTAGAGCTAAGGAAGTCAAGTGTGCACCACACCTAAACATGAAGCTTTTCCTAAGTCAAGCTACTAATCTCAACCCCTCTTAATAGTACGGTCAAAGGTAAAAAGAGAAGCCCTATCTAATTCTAAGTGCCCTTCATCTCCTTATGGCACCTAGCCTATCATTCTAGGGTCTTCATCATGTCTTCTTATCAACCGAAATGATATCCATCTTGGGGGCTAAGTGATGACCTTTAGAGCCCATTCTCCTTGATCACTATGGCTAAGCTACGCATAGCCTCTGCAAAACACACGTTAGCCATAATAATCTCTAATTGTCGTTAATCACCGAAACCAACTAGGGCCATGATTCTTCAGCTGTCCAATACTGTATACAATGCTGTTATGCAATCTTTCAAAGAAGGACAGGCACCCCGGTATGTTGGTCCAGCGTATCATCAATCTGATCTACTATAACTCCATTTGTGGTTCCAATGACATCTTCCCAACCTGTGAACCCGTCTACCGATGTGGTTACGCCGCCAAGATCGAGCCCTGAAAGCATTACTCGATTGAACGCAGATCCGGTGGCATCGGCAATGTCAGGACCTGCAATGAAGAGTCAGCCAACTCCCGCCAGCTGATGGGGATACGGTATGCCTCCAAGTCCATCTGCTAACTCTGGATTGAATCAGGATAACAATGCAGCATGGAAGGTCCCCACGACATCGGCAATACCTGCACAGCCGATGATCCCAATGACACAATATGCTACATCCTCTCCAACTGTGTAGTTGCCGTCAGGAAATCTTCAGTTGGCGATACCCAAAGTGCCTTATGCGCAACCATCGGCAACTTGCCGATGCAACAAGATCTAGCAACTGTAAGTCAGCCCATGACAGTAGCAAATCCTCAGACTGGAGTACCAGCACACCAAGGTGGCCAATTTGTTGACTACTCCAGGGCACAGGAGCGACAGGCGCCGGTTGGCTATCATCTATCAGTGAATTATATGCCGATGACTTGTAATCCTGGATGGACTGGTCAAGTACTGATTCAACAACAGGTGGTACAACCTGGATGTCAGTACCCAGCGAACGCTCAGAATGAGGCATTGGCGTATCGACCGATGAATATAATGCCACAGTACATCCCAGTGGGCGTTCAAAGTTCTCCATCGGCAAATCAGCCGATGCATAATATTCAGCGAACTGGTGCTGCGCCTGCGCCAATCGTTCCGGCTTATTTGCCACAAAGACATGAGGAGGCGTATCAACCAGCTCAGCCAATCAATATCCAGCCAGTGCATCGGCAGGATCAAGATGTATACTGGGCCGATAATATCGCCGAAGTGATGAAAGAACAATTCGGCATCAAGCCTAAGGTTAATACATACTCTTATCGGACGCCGTACCCTTCGGCATATGATTTGATTCCTCTCCCAAATCGGTACAAGGTGTCGTATTTCACAAAGTTTTCTGGTCAAGATGACACGTCAACGATGGAGCATATCAACCGCTTCATTATCCAATGTGGAGAAGCAGCCAGCAGGGATGAACTGAGGGTGAGATTGTTCTCGTCATCATTATCTGGATAGGCATTTACAGAAAGGTATCGTTGGATAAACTTTTGCACAGAAAATATTCATGAAAATTCAATTCAAAATTGCATTCAAATATCAAAGTAATTCATAACTGGTTCTGGAAAATAAAAATTGAAAAAAGGTTCATTGTTCTTGCGCGGGTTGTGGCTAACGAATTAGCCCAGAGGCCAATTTGGCCCAGTCTAGCCGTGCTCGGGGCTCCCCCCCCCCGCCCAGGCCGCAACGTGGGCCTGGGTCGGGATTTCACTCGCCCGCCTGGGCCCCAAGTAGCCCAGCCGCCTCGGCTCAGCTGGAGCCGTCGGATCTAGAGGTCCTAGATCGGATGGTGCAGCGTCGATATCGCGGAATCAAAACCCGGCATTCGGCCGGCACACCCAAAAACCCTAGCTCATTCTGTTCCTCCCCTTCCCCTTTCTCCCTTCGGTAGGAGCGGCGGCGGACTGCCTCCCCCGGCGGTGGATGAGGAAAGGAAGCCGCCGGCGGCATGTCGCCAGCAACAGTTCCCCTTCGTGCTATTCTTTTCTCCTTCCATCACCTCTCCTGTCTCCCCCATGTGAGAGAGATAATCGACGGCGGCCGTGACCGATCGGCTGGAGGGGAAAGAAATCACCGTCGTGGGCCTTCTCGCCGGCGAGCGTGCTCACCAACGGCTGAGCACGCCGTCGTCGAGCGGGTCTCCGACGGTGTTCTGTTCATGCGCGTAATCCGGCGCCACGAGGCGAGGTAGACCTAGGGTTCTTGGTTCGTTCGAGTTCTGTGGATCGGGATTTGATTGTTTCGTTTCTTGTGTTTTGTTTCATCCCGATCTGTGCTTTCATGAATTCGAGTTCTACTCCCTAACCCTCTGATTTCATACGTTAGGGTTAGGGTTTCGTGGTGTACAGATCGGGTTCGTCCGATCCGTTTTCCAAAGGATAGATCCCCTCCAGTGGAGGCGTCTGATACCATTATTAGGATTCAAGGATCGCTAGGAGGCAGATCCATTAGGGAAATACAGTAGTTTGAGTAGATAGTATATGCAGTTCATCATGATGCAGAGAGATGTAGAGAGAGAGAGAGTGGTAGATCACCGACCAGAGGAGTCGACGGGAGACGCAGTGGCGGCGGCGGTAGGAGTCGGGTTGGAGTTGGAGCCGCTTCCCGTCATGGTCGTCGCAGTGGCGTCGTCTTCCACGCGTGCAGCATCGGTGGTCGTGTCAGTGGCCGCCTCCTGCATCCGGGTGCTCGCCGGCGTCGGTGAGGAATCCCGTTGCTGACAGCGCCCCTTCTCAGATCGGGTTAGGGTATGGATGTCGGTGGGGTGACTGGCGACTCAGGTATATAGCGCTGTGCGATGGGGTCCACCAACCACAAGGTTGGGCGCCCCCGATCAGGACGCAGATCTAAGGTCTGTTAGGCCGTTGGGCCTAAACAATAGAAGATCTAATTCCAACACGGGGGACGTGTTCGTCCCCATGAAACTGTGCTGAAGATCTATGGGTTCGGGTGTACGACGACAGCTACGAGACGAAAGCCGCAACAAGGCGGCACGTCGGAGAAAGCCAGAACCACCTGGGTGCGATGCGGTACCGCTCGCCGGAACAGCTGTATGGCGGCGTCCCCCGCTACGACCCAGAAGAGGACATCTGGTATCTAGGGTGCGTCATGGCGGAGCTCCTCGCCGGCGCGCCTCTATGACTTGCTCAAGCATACAATCGATATGAGAGACGATAATGTCACGGTGCTGATGAGTGCGTGTGCCGCGGCAGACCTCTCCCGGCCAGGAGTCGAAGCTAGCAAGCAGCTCACGTCCGGGGAACGAAACACTAGCATGCCGCCAGTAGTGACTGACTCAACAGAGATAAGGTTTTCCAGTTATACGCTTGTTTGATTAGTTACAACTTACCGTACAAGTCTAGGATTCACCATACAAATGTGTTTTTCTTTTTCTTTTTCTTCTATGCACAACCCAACCGCTGTTGTGGGCTCATATTCTTAGGAAATGTTGTAATTAATATGCAAACACAAATTCGATAGTGATTATCATGGTTACGCACGCAAGTTTGGTAATGAGATCGGACGCTTATGTAATTAGCTCAACCAATTTTTAATGCGCACGGTGCTGGTTTGAATGCGTATGGATAAAATCTTTTCAATTTAGGGCGGTACATCTCCGTTTCATTAGTGAAGCTGATTTTTTTATAGAAAATAGCTTTATGAGCAACTCTCTAGATGAAGTTGAGCTATTTTGAAAAAAATATTTGACAAAACAGCTTCACCAACAACTTCATGCATGAATATGAGAGAGAAAGGGGGAGAAAGTTATGATAAGCTACTATTTTCAGTTTTATCCCACTTCATAACTTTGTGAGAGGGAAAGAAAAACAAGAAGCTGTTTTGAAAAAAAGGTGTTTGGCAAAAAAATAGATCACAACGGCTTCATAAAGTTATTATGAGTTGTACCAAACATGCCCTTAAATAAAGAATTCCATTTATATTTTACCGCCTCGTGTGTGCTCGTGCCAATTTTACTCATGAAAAGTCGAGAAGAAATTATTTTATCCTCACACTAACAAAGGAGTATATATATATGTTTCACTCTCTTGGATTGGAATTTCTTAGCTTTTACACACCCTTTGAATACAATCAGTATATTAACGTGACAACAAGTATTTTAAAAAAACAAATTTCTATTACTCTAACCTGCATGGAACAGTTATATGAAGTAAAATGTTGAATTGAATTCGTACGCATGCATTAAGCCCGGAATTAACTCAGCTTACCTTATTACCAATGCTAAATATTTAATTAGAGTCATAAAAGTTTGACGTTCTTTACTCCATTTTTACTCTAGTCTGCCTTGCTGGAATATAAATCATCTCTGTAATAAATAATATTCAAAAGCCAGGCTTCTGTGTGGTCCTATATATATATGACTCTACTATTTAACAGTCACATCGGCAGCCTGGCTAGACATGAGGGAGTAATAGTTCAGTAAAGATCACCCAGATTTATCATCATTAATTATTCCACGTATAATGTTGGTCCAGCGAGGCATAGGAGGAGTAATAATTCAGTAGAGATCACCCAAATTTTATTACTGACATTAAACTAATCCGCTTTGAATGATCCAGAATAGTGCATGCATGCGAGCTGAGGTTTATTATCCGGCGGTAAATATAGGATTAAAAGCTGAATGATCCAAAATAGTGCATGCGAGCTAAGGTTTATTATCCGGCGGTACATATAGGATTAAAAGCTAAGAATGGAACGTGAAAAAATTACTCTAATAAACCATTCAACTTAAGTTGTGGATATGTGAGTGAATTCCGGGATTAATGCACCCATGCGAGCTTTACTTAGACTGTTCATATTGGAGTAAAACATTATTATAAGGCATGAATAATATATTGATTTTTTTTACTATTCATCATGGGCTGCTTGTTGGTGAGAAATTACAAGATAAATTGATGCCTGCAAGTACTATATTACTATGGTGCATACTGGAGAAAAAAATGTGCATATGACAATAAACTGTTATTACTATAATATCACCTGGATTTGTGAACAGTAAATTTTCTTGTTTTCTAAAAAAAGAATAAATTTGGTTGTGATAATCAAAAGGGCGTCTGGTGTCCTGTTGAGGTAATTTTTATTACTAATAGTATCTTTTGTGCCAATAAATAATTATGTTAGACCTATGAGCAATAAATTTGCCTATGATAATCAACGAGGTGTTTGGCATCTGTTAGGACATGTAAAACAAACAGAGAGAGTATTAGCGAGTGCTTAGCCACCACCCTGCCTAGAGGCACATGAGGTGGCACATTGGTATTCTCTTCCAAATTATAGATCATTCTCTTCAACTTTGACTAATTTTTTAGAAAAAAAAATACATCAATAAGTTTGAATAAATGCACATAAATATTATAATGAAACTAATTTGATGTCGGTGTATTTTTTTCTAAAATTGGTCCAGATTAAATCAGTTTGACTTGGTATAAAAGTACAACAAACTATAAAATTTGCAAAAGAGGATTGTTGATTCCATCGTAAAGCAATAAAAAGTGAACTATAATTTTGATCAAATATGCATGGATATTGTTAATTGGTCGGATATGAATTATAATTTGGACAATATAAAGTCTTCAATTTAGTCGATAGCAATAGGAGTATTCAGTTACTTTATTTATGGTTCTGGAGGAACAGAATCGTCATAAAATAAGGATTAAAGTATGAGTATATTTCCATGTTTTAAATAGCGAGCTAAGGCCAAGGTGTTTAGCGTTTTATAAACCGTAATTAGCGAACTTTAGCGGTAAAATTGTGCATGAACGCAAATAGAGGCATAATTTTTTTCAAGCTATTTCGGGCTATAGCGGCAAAAATAGCGGGCTATTTTTTTCCTTGATATATTTTATATTATAACACACATATATATAAGAACGAGGATGACTCATTGTAAATATAATATTTATCTATAAATTAATATTCATGTTTTGGTGGATATAAATCCGGATAATTCAGACTTCGATCCATTCTTGACTCTTATGGACGAAGGGGTAGAATAAAGGACGATTATCGAGTGTGGGCTTAGTCAACTTCATATGTATTTAAATTGCGTTGTTGTGTCATTCCGGTCCCTAAACTCCTAAATAAACTATTTAGGTTATTATTTGTGTTATCTCGGTCCCCAAATTTGCAAATATGTCATTTATGTCCTCAAACTTGTTCAGCTATGTCGTTCCAGTCGCTAAACTTATTGAGTCTCATTTGGGGTCCAAACATGGCAATTTTAAAACTTGATATCAAAAAATAATTCATAACTTTCTCATATAAACTCAAATGAAGACAAATTTTATTAAAAGTTGTAGCTCTCGATGTGATCCACAACTTTGTTGTTGTCGCTCATGTGGCAAAAAGTGAAGTTTTAACTTGCGAGATGCCAGGATAGACCAAGTTATCTATCACCTAGAAGCAAAGCTTAGAGGCCTACAACTTTTAAAAAGAGTAAATTACATGGTCGGTCCCTAAACTATCAGTGAGGTTTATCCTAGTCCCCAAACTATAAAATGGCTATTTAGGCCCCTAAACTATTGCTTAGGTTTCATTCCAATCCCCAAACTTTCAAAACGGTCATTTGGGTCCCTAAACTATTGTTTAGGTTTCATCCTGGTCCCAAGCTACAGTGACAGCGGTAACAATTGCTTTGTTTTTATTTAAAATTATAAAATGAAAAATCTAATTTTGTTGTACTTTCCATGATTATATCTCCATAGTGAACATATATATGGTATGCTTTAGTATAAAGTTTTTTATTTTAGCTTTAGATCTATGCTTTTATGTAATTAATTGGAATAATTCATAGTTATAGTTTCTATAATTATTTTGTTTAACTAAAGCATACCATATTATTAGTTCACTGTATAGATCTACTCACATGGAGTCAAACAAGATTGGATTTTTCATTTTATGATTTTTCTATGATTTACTATAATTTTTTAAAATTTTAGACCAAATAAATTAAAAAGAAAAAGATAAAACTTTCATAGCAAAAAAATTATACTAAAGCATATAAATCAATACCTTACTCCATAAATGGTCATTTTTCATAGTTTGGAGACCGGGATGAGTTTAAGGACCGTGTGATTTACTCTTTAAAAAACGACAACACCTTACTCCCGCCCGCTACCAGAAAAGTTGGGCGGTTGGGTGGGTTAGGACGTGGCAGTTGAGAGAAATATGAATCAATACTATAGCAAATGTGCTATCAACAAACATTTAGAGATGCTTCCCACAAAAAAAAAACATTTAGAGATGCTTGTTATTACACATGTATGTAAATTAAAATAAAACTGGCCGTTACATGTACACTCCTCCAGAATAAGTGTATTTGATTCCTATCGTGACATTCTGTGCCGATAGGTTCGAAAGAAAACAAACCATGCTACATTGTCGCTTGTGGGGGCATGCATTTTTATACTTTGTTTATTTATGTGGTGCATGCTAGCTGTAATTCCAAAAGGATACTCTCTGGCCTGCAGTATAGATGGATATATATATTGGGACCTGGGGGTACACAGGACATATGCAAATTGCCATTGAACGGAGAATGGGTCAGAGACGGGGAATGGACCAAAGACTACACTACGACAAGAAATCCTAACGGCCGCGCGCTTCCTACTATACTACGGAGTACTAATCTAACGAGCATGCTCGCTCTCATTACCCGGCAGCATGTCCTTTCTCCTGGTAACCACTGGCAAACCATGGACGAGATCGCGAGAGATGCGATTGTGAGCTCTGCCAATGCAACACTCCAGATCAGCCTGCAGCCTGCAGAGGAAAGAACGATCATAGAACGGCAGAAACTACAATGCACTCGGTCAAAAATAGGGCCACCCAAGAATCCAAATCTGCGCTTTCTTCAAAAGAAATTTTCAGCCCTTCATCATATCAGGGGATTATATAAACCCCTGCTTGCCAAGCGAATTGTAAATCAGGCACAGAGCCACATACAGGTTTCAGATTTCACCGTCGTAGACATATAATGAGGAACAACGATAATGCTGCTTGGCACTCCTACTTTTTGCTCATTATTATCTGCGTCGTCGCTGCGCTGCATGCAGATGCGTCCCAAGAGGACCGACTGAGAGAATTCATCAGGTCTAGGAGGAACAACGCTCCTAATGAGGACAACAAGGGCATTTTTAAGGTGAGTGACATACTAAGCCACAGGGTTGCCAGCAGCCTCCTGAGCAGCACAAGCTACTCCGACAGCGAACAGAGTTCCCTCAAGGCGGCTGACAAGATCACTGCGCTGCCGGGGCAACCAGCCGGCGTCGACTTCGACCAGTACGGCGGCTACGTGACTGTCGACAAGGAGAATGGGCGGGCACTCTTCTACTACTTGGTGGAGGCGCCGCAGGATGCCTCGACAAAGCCACTCCTCCTGTGGCTTAACGGAGGTTAGCAAGATAATTATATATAGTACTACTGTAATCTTCTCTCCTCGATCTCTCCTGCAGGTTCATGTTAGGGTAATTAATTAACCGTGTCGATCGTCCAACCACCTACAGGGCCCGGATGCTCGTCACTTGGCTACGGAGCAATGCAAGAACTCGGCCCGTTCCGTGTAAACAGCGACAACAAAACGCTGAGTAGGAACAAGAAAGCTTGGAATAATGGTAGTAGTAACTTGTACCCGCTTTTCTTTTTTCTTATATTAAGATAAGATGGAAATTTATTGTAAATTAATTGAAACACACTCTAATGGCGGGATTTTTTTAAAAAAAACATGTACAGTGGCTAATGTGATCTTTCTGGAATCGCCGGCGGGTGTTGGATACTCTTACTCCAATACATCATCAGATTATGACCTCAGTGGAGACCAAAGAACAGCCGATGACGTGTATTTGTTTTTGGTTAACTGGCTAGAGCGCTTCCCTGAATACAAAAGCCGTCCATTCTACATCTCGGGGGAGAGCTACGCCGGGCATTATGTGCCCGAACTTGCAGCCACCATCCTAATCCAGAATTCCTACAACAGCAAGACAGCTATAAACCTACGGGGCATCTTGGTATGGTACCAGATCGATTTTTTTCTTTGTTATTTTATAATTATTAACTTTATAATTAATATCTCCTTAGTTAATGAATTGGTGTATGTATATCCTTCTCCTTCAAAAAGGTTGGAAATCCATTTCTCGACTTGGATAGGAACTTCAAGGGTAGAATTGACTACTATTGGAGCCATGGGGTGATGTCAGACGAGGTTTTTGCAAACATAAGCAGACACTGTCATAATTTTGACGATTTAGATGCCGAGGTATGTGGGGGTGCTCTAGATGCTGTGGATCCTGGACAGATTGATTACTACAACATATATGCTCCAAGGTGTGTTGATGCGGCCAACGGAGCATACTACCCTAGTGGCTACGTAAGGCAACAATATATTCGTAATGTTTTCACTTCATAGATTTGGTTTGGCTAAAATTGTTGTGCTATATATAATAAGTCACTAACAATTATGTACGTTTTGATTTCCACATGGAAATATTACAGTTACCTGGGTATGATCCATGTAGCGATTATTACACCTATTCCTATCTCAATGACCCAGCAGTGCAGAATGCTTTCCACGCTAGAATGACAAATTGGTCAGGATGCACGTAAGATCCTTTTGATTGGACCCATCAACACACCCATGTAATATTAGTGATCTAATTACAAAGTATTCATCTCCAACTTGTGTGGTTTTTTCAGAAACTTGCAGTGGAAAGATTCACCGATTTCCATGGTCCCAACGATTGCATGGCTAATAGAGAAGAAGTTACCTGTTTGGATTTTTAGGTAATAATCTGTTGCCAGTACCCTTTAGTCCTGTATCCGCAACTAAAGCTTGTTCTCAATATAGTCTGCAGCCCATTTCTATATTAGTGTATGTCGTATCGTATCCAAACACAAAAAAAATAATGTTATTATGACTTTCTTTCAGTGGCGATTTTGATTCCGTATGCCCACTTCCTGCTACGAGATATTCCATCAATGATCTTGACCTACATGTCACCACTCCATGGCGCCCGTGGACAGTAAACATGGAGGTAATAATATAAGTTGTGCCTACAAATTAATAGTTTGTATCTGTACAAAGAATTTTGCTTTGAGACCTTGTTTAGCTGCACTGTTATACACCTCTTATTCCACATGTATTGGGCACATTGGAGGTGAAAATTAACTAATTTTTACCCTAATCTACTCAAACATACATGGATTAAGGTGCATACAAATATGGTCAAACCAGAATTTACTAGATGCCATATTTCTGATGACAATTCTTGCAGGTAGGAGGATATGTTCAACAATACAAGAGAGGATTCACATTTGCCTCTGTCAGAGGAGCTGGTCATATGGTTCCATCTTCCCAAGCTGACAGAGCATTAATACTATTGGACTCCTTTTTGAAAGGGGTGCTTCCACCGTACATTCAAGAGCAGTAATAATAGAATCTCTTCTCAATGCCAAACTCAATAAGAGGCTGTGAGTTGGACGGTGTTGGCACTATCCATTTAGTATTGCTTGGATTGATATTGGTTTTACATTAGCTGGTTGGTGGTTACAATTAAAAGGTTCATCTTTCCCTTAGTGGACATTGATTTTCTGTTCCTGATGATAGCACTACAAGTGAACAAAGTGTCGTTCACACAGATTGTCTCATGCATGTGAGATATAATTAAAGTGCATTTTAGAGTCTATACATCTTCTATTATATCTCGTGTTTTTTCTTTCTATAAAGCTGGATAACTTTTTGTATCTATCTTACTCTTACTTTTACTAATTAGAGTTTTCAACACAGGTTTCACGTTAATTCTCACAACATGCTACAAAAGATAAATTCTACAAATTCTCACAATAATCAGAAATATATATCTTTTAATTTATAGCCTCTCTTATCATCATGTACAATATAATAATAGCCATTAGATCTATTCTATTTTATAAAATATAATATTAATTAAAGTCCCCAATGGAGGAACTATATTAATTCTCGCCAGACAGGCTAAAAATAATTTTATAAATTCTCACAATAATCAGAAACATCCGGCCTTTCATCATCGCATTGTCACAACTACAACACAAACTTTAAACTAAATCATGTCATATTACATGTGGAGTAATAAAACTGGATTTTCCTTTTTATGATTTTTATGATTTTATACAATCTTTGAAAGTTTCAGTAGGTTTATTGAAATTAAAAAAACACATGCGGTGCCACATCAACGGCTAGCTAGGCAGCAGAGTCCTATGTGGCCTGTTGTGGACCTAGATGACAAGTGGAGAAAAAATCATGAACCAAGATGAGCGAAAAAAACATTCATGGACCTAGGTGAAAAATGGGGAAAAATTATAGACCTAGATGAGTAGAAAAAGGTTCATGGACCTAAGTGTGAAATGAGAAAATCAAATAAAAAAATCAAATATATATTTCACTCAACTAGTAGAAATGCACGTGAGACACACACGTGTCTATAAAAAAACATATTATATATATACGTAGCCAGAAAAACCAGGCATGAGGTGGATAGGAGACTAGCTAGGCAAGGGAAGCCAATGCATGTGGCTAAAGATATGGCAGGGTGAATCACGACCTAAATTTAGGGATTTAGAGTGCCAATTTAATCTTTGTAATAAACCCTAACGAAGACAAGCAAAAATTAGAAGGAAAAGTCCTCTCTCTTGCTCGGTAGTGAGCAAGGCCTTCGGCCAGCCCTCTCTCCCTCGCATAGTGACTGACTCAACAGTGATAAGTTTTTTTTTCAGTTGTTGCTTGATTAATTAGTTACAACTTACAAGTCTAGCTAGGATTCACCATACAAATGCGTTTTTCTTTTTCTTTTCTTCTGTGCACAACCCAACCACTGTTGTGGGCTCATATTCTAGCAAATGTTGTAATTAATATGCAAACACAAATTCGATAGTGATTATCATGGTTACGCACGCAAGTTTGGTAGTGAGATCGGACCCTTATGTAATTAGCTCAGCCAATTTTTACGGCATACGGTGCCGGTTTGAATTATTTTTAGACCTAAATATGTACGTGTATGGATAAAATCTTTTCAATTTAAATAAGTAATTCCATTTATATGTTACCGCCTGGTGTGTGTGCTCATGGAAATTTTACTCATGAAAATTGGCCCATGCAGATTTATTTATTGACCCAAATGATACTATTGGTAATAAAAAGTACATTGTCCGTGAACTGGACTCATCAATGATTGTTAGAGTTAATTTAATCCTCATGGGCCCGGAGGCAATTATTTTATCACGAATTATTTGCCAGCGATTAGCACACCTAAATTTACTGCTGACATGCTAGGAATAAAAAGTATTTACTTAACAAAATGTTTTTATTAGTAATAAAAAAATAGTCTGCCTTGCTGGAATATAAGTTATATGTGTAATAAATAATATTTAAAAGTCAGGCTTCTGTATGGGCTGTTTCATGTTCTGTCAGATACCATACGATCCCTAAGACAGAATAATATATAAAAGCGCCAGAAGCTACACTTTCATATGCAGAATAGATTCGGAAACAAAAATGTCGCCTGACGTGTAGTTAACACCAACCTGGAGCTTTAATTTCGCGTGCACAACAGGAGGTCAGGACTTTTGGAGTCCTTGTAACTTGCCGCAAGCTTAGCATGGGCATTGGACGGCTCTGACTTATCAACTCTGGTTGCCCGCAATTCTGAACGACTGGACCTCCTCGACATTGATCTCTCTTTCTGGCTGGTGGTATACTCCCTCTGGTTCTATTTATATGACCTAGTATTTTATCTTAAATCAAATATTTGTACATTTTATTCACAAAAAAAAAGTTGTACCTTTGACTATCAATTGTGGAAAAAAATTATATAGTTCATGACACAAGATTTATGTTTTTAATTTATTATGAGAAATACTTTAATAATATTTGACTATAAGGATATTTTGAAATGGGTGGTTAAATCAAAATAGTGATATTTGACTTCGGACGAAGTTAATATGGCATGTAAAACAAACAGAGAGAGTACTAGCGAGTGCTTAGCCACCACCCTGCCGAAAGGCACATGAGGTAGCGAATGCAAGGTGGCACATTGGTATTCTCTTCCAAATTATAGATCATTCTCTTCAACTTTAACTAGTTTTTTTAAAAAAATACATCAATAAGTTCAAATAAATGCACATAAATATTATAATGAAACTAGTTTGATGTCGGTGTATTTTTTTCTAAAATTGGTCCGGATTAAATGAGTTTGACTTGGTATAAAAGTACATCGAACTATAAAATTTACAATAGAGGATTGTTGATTCCATCGTAAAGCAACAAAAAGTGAACTATAATTTTTATCGAATATGCATGGATATTGTTAATTGGTCGGAATATGAATTCCAGTTTGTACAATATAAAGTCTTCAATTTAGTCGATAGCATAGGAGTATTCAGTTATTTTATTGATGGTTCTGGAGGTACAGAATCGTCATAAAATAAGGATTAAAGTATGAGTATATGGTACTTCCTCCATTTCAAATTATAAGATATCTCAAGAATTTTGGAGAGTCAAACTATCTCAACTTTTACCTAACTTATATGATAATATAATAACATTGATGATGTCAACTAAATATCACTAGATTCGTTATTAATTATATTTTCATAGTATGTTTATTTGATGTCATAAATCTTTATAGTTTTCTCTAAAATTATTGGTTAAACTTGAGTTGTTTTGACTCTTCAAGATTCATGGAATGACTTGTAATTTGGGATGAAGAGAGTATATTATATATAACACACACACACACACACACACACACACACACATATATATATATATAAGAACGAGGATGACTCATTGTAAATATAATATTTATCTATAAATTAATATTCATGTTTTGGTGGATATAAATCCGGATAATTCAGACTTCGATCCATTCTCCGCTCTTATGGACGAAGAGGTAGAATAAATGATGATTATTGAGTGTGGGCTTAGTCAACTTCATATGTATTTAAAAGAGTAAAGTGCACCGGCAGTCTTTAAAATTATGTTGTTGTGTCATCACGGTCTCTAAACATCTAAATCAACTGTTTATGTCATTATTTGTGTCCTTTCGGTCCCTGAACTTGCAAATATGTTATTTAGGTCCTCAAACTTATTCAGCTATGTCATTCTGGTCGCTAAACTTATTTTGAGTCTCATTTGGGTCCAAACATGACAATTTAAAAACTTGATATAAAAAATAATTCTTAACTTTTTCTAATAAACTCGAATGAAGACAAATTGAATATAAAAGTTGTAGCCCTCGATGCAATCTACAACTTTGTAGTTGAAATTGTTTTATTTTAAAACTGTTTAGGGTATTGAAATGGTCTAATGAAAAGTGTTTTTCAAAATCTATAAACTTTTCAACTAGAAAGTTATAGATTATATTGAGAGTTGTAACTTTCATATAGACAATTTCAATATCCAAGATTATTTTCTAATTTTAATTTTCAAAATCTATAAGTTAGAATAATATTTTGGGATACAAAACAGTTTAAATTTATAAATTTTATAACTATAAAGTTGTAAATCGTATCGAGAGCTTCAATTTTGATGTAAAGTTTGTCTTCATTCGAGTTTATATGAATAAGTTATGAATTATTTTTTATATTAATTTTTTAGATCGTCATGTTTGGACACAGATGAGACTCAAAACCAAGTTTATGGACCGGGATGACACAACTAAACAAATTTGAGGACCTAAATGGGCAATTTGTAAGTTTAGAGACTGAGATGACACAACCAAACAATTTTAGGGACCGAGATGACACAGATGAACAAGTTTGAAGACTCAAACAATCGATTTTTGTAAGTCTAGAAACCGGAATGACACTACAGCGTAATTTTAGGGACCGCTAGTGTACTTTACTCTATTTAAAAAAAATTATGATGAAAAGAAAATAACTAAAGGCTTTTATTTGCAAAGAAGTAAAAAAAAAGAAAGATTACTGAATTATAAAGACATAGCAATGAGGCGATCGATTCTGAAGTTTCAATCAGTATGAAATCATTTGCATAATATCGCGACGACAAAGTGCATCCATATGGGCCCTCATTCAGCGACAGCGCTACACTTTCACTACATCCCTTCTCGATCAAAATCCCAAGCCATCCAACAACAAAGGGCCCCATGCATGCATGTATGCATGAGGGGTCCCCTCAAGCATATCCCTTACAAGTCAATCCATATCTTAATACGTTGTTGCCACGTCCACATCGTCTCTTATCGAACAGACCTGCTATCCAAAACAACCCAACAAATCCCCCCAAATTGTTTGTTTGGTGAGTTTTGTCCAAACACCCAACCTCCTCTTGACAACCATGCATGCCAAGGTCGACCAAGGAACAAGGCCAAGCAAAGCAAGCTATGTCAAGTGCATGCATAGAATAGAATAGTATGCCACTCCTCTTGCTTCACTCCTCAACTTCCTTCCTCCCCTGCTTCCCCTTTGAAATCATCTTCCCTACTCTTCCAA
The DNA here is from genome assembly GCA_022036555.1 of Microstegium vimineum. Lineage (NCBI taxonomy): Eukaryota > Viridiplantae > Streptophyta > Magnoliopsida > Poales > Poaceae > Microstegium > Microstegium vimineum. The sequence continues at coordinate 46,032,747 of CM039132.1, forward strand.
GAAACCTAGCCACCACCATTTGCAAACATGCATGCAACTGCCCAATAGCCCTTGCTGGATTTCAGATGCTCTCACCATATCCACACACGAGCACTCTTGCATGAACAAGTAGACATATATGGATATATATAGATATATGGATATATAGATATATATAGATATCATTCGACGGATTAGCCTTGCAAACAGTAGTATTTGGCCATGCATAAGCACGGGCAATTGGGCATGAGGATAAGGTGCCGCCTCAGGCCAAGCAGTCGCCGGCGATGTCGACTACTCGGCGGCGACACGGCCGCCTTCTGCGCCTCGCTCGTCGAGGGGCTGGCGCACCTCGAGAGCACGTTGGAGGTTGATCATCGTCATCACGCCGGCGGCGGCGGTGTGGCGTCAGGGTCAGCAGGGACGGTGTCGATGCGGTGGTGCGCCGACGCCATGCGGCTCGTGAAGCGGATGCAGCGCGAGATGCTGGCCATCTTCAGGAAGGCCGACGTGCCGGTGGCCGCCGCCGCGCGCGCCGGGACAGCTGGTTCGAGCACTACATGCAGGAGACGGCGGCGCTGCTCGACTTCTGCAACGCGTTCAAGGCCGCCGTGTCGCGGATGCACCGCTACTGCATGGTCGTCGACTTCGCCGCGCAGGTCATCGTCGGCCGCCGCGCCGGCTGCGGCGCAGCTGCTGCTACCTCGCTCGTCGTGGAGAGCGCCGGCGCCGCCGCCGAGCCGTGGCAGGCGGCCCAGGCGGCGTCGTCGGCCGCCGCAGCCTTCCGCAACAAGATGGCGGACGCGAAGGCGGCGGTGGCCGAGGCGGAGCGGCTAGGGAGGGCGATCATCTTCTCCGGCGCCGGCGGGGACGACGCCACTGGCGGAATGGTCGTCGTCACGCTCGTCGCCAAGATCACGACGTCCGTCCTGTCCATGTTCGTGCTCCAGGCTCTAACCGATCCACCAGCCACCGTCGACGACAGCGGCGGCGTCCAGCCCACGATCGCTGCGTCTGCCGTCGACGACGTCGTCCCGCCTGAGCTGGAGCCGTGGTGCGAAACGTTGTCGTTGATCTACGCCCGGTTCCCGAGCCCCGTGGCCGTGGCGGAGCACGAGAAGGTCGCCATGGCGGTTCGAGACCTCGTCAATGGCAAGGTGGACGGCGGCGGCGGCCACGGCGAGCAGCAGCAGGAAGAGCTGCTCAGGGCACGGTCAGGTGAGCTCAGGGAAGGGGTGGAGATGTTCGACTGTGTTCTTGACGAAGTATTCGATGAGGTGATTAGGGGAAGGAATGAGATGCTGGGGATCCTCAGAGACAAAGCTCTAACCTGACCATGCATGAGGTGACTTTTAGATTAGCGCCACTGGATTGGATCAATCCATTAATTGACCTTCAGAATTAATGCTGGCCGGGCTTTATGATGATTTATGTTTGATTAGTTGGATTTGTTTTGCAAGTGGTGTAGAAATGTAAAAAAATCTTCAGTGTTGACATGTGTATGTAGATGTGCAGATTTGTTTTCGTTTCCTTTGGTCTGTAATTTTAACTTGTAATTGACAGTCTGGCAAAAGTGAAATTATTTTGCACGTTCTACTGAATACTTCAGTTAGACGGCAGCGCTTGAAGCTGTAGTTTAAGTGCTGAAAAAACCGCAAAAGCTGTGGCTGTTTCAGCAAAGTGCACTGTAGGCTGAAACTGCAGAAGCCGAATAATTAGGTAAACACACATCGCATGTTCTATATTTCATACACAAGCTTGCTCAGTGAAAAGTGGTTCAGAGATCAAACGTACACGAGAGGATTGGAATATTTTTTTTTAAAGACGTCCAAAAATCGGTGACTCTATCCTAGAGGAAATTACATATACTGCACTTTCATGTTGTATGATACATTTCAGCAAGACCACAGAGAATTGCAGTAGAATCATGGCCTCACTACACAGTCCTACAGTGGTGTGGTAATAATAATACAATGTAAATGGACAATCTGGGAAGTCCATGCCCAGCCATAACTTTCCCATATTATCCAAAGAATAAACAGAGCTTTACGGAGGATACAGAAAAATCAAACAGCTAGAAACTCCTAATCCGCCTTTGTCAACTGCAAAAAAACGAAAGGCAGGGACTGGTCTGCAGGACTGAAGAGTAACAAGGGTAAGATGACTTGCATTATATCAAAATATGAACTCCTCAACAGGGGGCATAAGTTTCAATGGATCTTGTGGATAACTGAGCTATATCAAAAATACAACCCCTGATCTCACTTGGAAGGATATGTCATCTTGTTAGTTGTGCACCACTGTGTCTCTCTTCTGACCGATGATGGAATAGCTTTGCTATTGATCGCCTCTCACAATCCTGAAAAATTGTACAACAAAATAAATTCTCGGACAACATCATCAACTACATTCAAAATGATTACGGCTTGCAATTTTCAAACTAGCTACTTTGGCCGACTTTACCCACCTTAAACATATTGAGACGAAATGGTTTTTCAGGATTTATCCTTCTTAGTTTTAAGTATGTATACGCAAAGCTGAGCTGGTCACGAGGAGTGAAACGATCAACCTCATTGTACCACAGGCAAGAGAATAAATTGGACATTGGTGTGTGTTCTCTCACGATAAAAGAGCCTTCAGGGACATCTGTAGAAAGTAAATATTGTTAGGTCCAAGTAACTCATACAGTAAGTATCAATACTAGCAGGTAACAGAGCATACAGCTTGGTAGCAGCTTGTTGGGATCCGATGGGTTGAACCTTGTCAGTCCATCTGCTTGGTAAAACTCAAATTGCTGATCAATTATTGTATGATTGAATTTGTTCAGCTTTTTATTTTGTGCTACTTCCTCCCAAACGCAATGACGATCATAGTGATTGGAAATAGCATATTCATAACCATGCCGCCAGAGAAAATACTCAAGGATAAGGATAGGATCAGTTTGTAGTCTCAGTTTGCTGTCTAACCAGATTGAGAACCTGATACAAGTACCGATGTTGTTACAGGTGGTAAGTAAAAATAAATAAAATTAAAGAACAGATATAAGATATCTTTGCAGGATGCAGAATTGAGCACGAGGTCTTCTATCTGAATGAGCACACTGGTACTTCAGTAAAGTGAATATGTAAATTCACTCATATTTGCAGCAAAATATATAAAAAAAAGCTTGTTGCATGTTTCTCTAAATCTCATATAATATCCATAAACATTTACAGCTTTGAGTTTAAATATCCTAAAACTTAAATCAAGAAGATTTATTTATAAACTTATTACTTGGACCAAATCAACAAATCAAAACCAGTATATATATGCGTGCAAAAGAGAAAAAAAACTTTTGTTGCCTTTGGATTGTAATGCAATTGGACAATATAGCATACCAGGAACAAACAAATATTATAACTGTATACATCCAGATGGGTTAACAGACCTAGAAAGTGATAGCAGTAACAGTTATAAACTGACAACTCAAGAAAGAATGGAGTACTACTTCGAGATATCAGTCATGCAGACAAGCAAGTGGAGCCATGTGATGAGTTCCAGGAAGTGGGACTGTTGGAATGTGTAATGTGCACTGCAAGCAGAGAGGTGGTCCCAGAGAAAGGCAAGGGGTTGCAAAACACCTTTGTTTGTTCTCTTGAAAAGAAGATGACATGCATGCACATAAGAAAATAACGGGACTGAAAAGGTGTGTTGCCCAAAAGGTAAACTTCTTTTCAAGAGTATACAAGGTCAAAATTTGAGAAACTCACTAAAATAAAATACTTCAAGAAAAAGACTACTAAGAAATTCACTATAATCAGACATGCACTGTCATCGAGAAATTCAGTCTTACCTCGATGATGGGAATAACCTGTGTGCCAAAAATTTTGGTATTTTCCCCACTCTACGCATGTCATTATACGGCATATTCTTAATCAAGATGATCTTCCATATACCAATGAAACCCATGCTGTCCATTTTCTGGCCTTCAGATTCTAATGTTTGCAATGTCACTTCATCCAAAAACATAGCAAAGCAAACTGTCTTCTTTGAGAGGCTTGTAATCTGCAAAGTGTAATAAGAAAGACATTTCTAAGAGATGTTACAGGATCTACATTTCTGAAATAAATCCTCAAGCAGCAACTTCAGAAACATCTTAAAATTTATGGCAACATTGGAATGAGATCAATACCTATTTAACTTAGTACATATTAGAGAATGTGGTTACGGTAAAAAAAAACAAAAATATGTTGATAGTGTATTATATATCCATATTAAAAGACTTAATGACAGATATAATCAGCACAGTATTATAAGAGAAGTTGCATTTCACAGCCCTAATATCTCTAGCGCATGTTTCTTATGTGTTCCTCTGAAAATAGAAAACAATAGAAGTTCTTTTTAAAGTGAATGAACTAGGATATAAGTATAACTATATGAGACAAGACATAACAAAATGATAATCATATGACCTGCCAAAATATACCACAGAACCTAGAAAAAATTGATATAAGCTGCCGAATGCAATGTAAGCAGGACACAGGAAGCCTAACAAATTTAGTCAAGAATTCAGCATCCAGAAAAATATCATACCGTTTTGCCAAATGGGGTCCTCAGTCGATCAGAATTTCCAAAGATGCAGGATGATACAGCAATGTGGCATTTACTCATGTACTTTTGGACATCATCAGATATATCAAAACCAGTGTTTGTACTATTTGGACCCTTAACAAAAGCACATTTCAACTGTTGATCATGAGCTTTGTATGACTCCTCTCTTTCTTCCAGACTTTGGTGCCCAGCAAATCTCGGTTCCCAATATTCTGATCCAGCAGGTCTTTCTTCAACTTCTACATATTCCAAATTAAAACTAGCAAATTTCTCATTTCTTGCAGGCTCCACAAGTTGAGCAGTTGAGTTGAGAAACTTCATCTCACAAGTTGAACCTGTTAAATTTATCCCAACTTATTAGACAACCATCTGAAAAAATGTGCTACTCGCTCATGTGACAAAAAGTGAAGTTTTAAGTCATCGGCAATGAAACTATCCAAAACTTGACCATCAACATCCTTTTACAAATTCATGTTGAACGTGTATATTTGTTTTCATAATGTCCTATATGCATGTAAGATCTGTGAAAAATACATTTTCAAGACTAAAACGATGTCGAAGGCTATCTGTCTTTTGTCATAGGAGGAACTGATTATTCCCCTTATCAATGTTGAAATCATATGCATAAACCTCAAAATGTAGGTCACGATTAGTGATTTCAAATCGACTTGCATTGCATGAGCTATTAAGGCAAAAGCATCATGACATTGTCGTGCTGCAAACATGCTCACATAACAGCAGTCCCATGCATGTGAATAGTTAACTGGAGAATCGGGAGCTGCAGAGGTTTAGAGAATCAGGGCTGGTTTCCCTTATAAACTAGGTCAATTTTATCCTTCTCAATTGAAAGGCAAAGCTCCTGCCATTACGTTCAACAATTGTTGGGTTCCAAATCCAAGAGCAAATCACAAACATGTTGTGACGCCATAATACTAGTTGGCAGTCCAACACCAAGTGTCCAATACTCATGTCATGCTATTCGAGTTGCAAGACACATCCTCACCAGGTACAATAGGCATTTATTCAGGCTCTAAGATGCTGGTAATTACCAGGTGCCACAGCACCTGTTAGAGGATTCATAAAAGAAGAATCTGTGTTTCTAAAAATAATAATGATCTTATGAGTCGGTACAGCGAAAATCAAATATGAAACAAAATTTGTACCTCATTTACAACATAGAATTACCAAAGTAGAGCAAAAAAGAAAAAAAATGCAGAGTTTTTGAGTTGCTACTGCCTCGCTGGAATCAAAATGTCTAAGTTAAACTATTACATAAGGATTCAAAATTTTAAATTGCAAGCAACTTCAAAGAGGCAAACAACTTACCAGACTTCTTACGTTTCGGTTTCTTCTTGGACCCATGCTTCTTATCTCCAGTGCCTGAAACCTTCTTTTTGTCTGGGCTACTAATATCATGACTATCAGCGACCCCTCCACCTGCTTCTGTGTGCCTCTCAGTGGCGACCTCGTCCTTCTTCTCAGCACTCTCATGGTTGCCACCACCAAGCTTCCTCCCACCATCAGATGAATGCAGGTGAGCATCCTCCAAATCATCCTGGGCATCGATGCCATCATCATACTCGTCATCTGGATCAACCTCCCTCACCCCTGTCCCTGTGCCTCCCATGGCTGCAGCCTCATACTGCTCCAACTCCTTCCTGCCACCCTCATTGTACAAGGTCCCTCCTTTCCCACCTTCAGACGCCTCTGGAACATCCTTAGCGCCACCGCCAGTATCTAGAGTCAATCCTTTGTCCTCACCACCTGCCTCAGAGGTGGTACTTCTATCGCTGCTACCGCCAGCATCAGCTGAGGTTCCACTTCCACCTGATGTCTTCTCCTTCTCGTCCTCCGTGTAGTCCTCGTCGCGGCGCCTATCGTCCCTGTCCCAGTATCTGGAGTCCTGCGCGCTGCGGCCGCCCCCGCCGTGCCCGAACTTGAGCTCCTTGCTCTGGTTCCACTCCGGCAACCCCTCCCCGGCGCTCGAATCTTGGCTGATCTCTACGAAATCACAGAGACAAGGCAACCAAGCGGAGAAATTTTCAAATCAAGCGCGCAATGGGAGCTTCAACCAAACATGAAACCGGATCAAGAACTCTCGGGCGGTACCGAATCGCGCCACAGAAGAGCCCGGGCGCGCCAAAGACGCGATCTTTTTGTAGGAGAGAAATGAGAGAGGAGGAAGGCCAACGGTCGCGAGGAACCCAACCTGCGGGGCTGCGCGAGATGCGGCGCGAGAGGAGGAAGACGGCGGCGAGGAGGAGGAGCGCGGCGGCAACGGCGACGGCAGCGGCAGGCGAGCGGCGGCGCGGCGCGGGCTTCCCGGGGCGGCGGATCCGGGAGGAGGGCTTGGCGGAGGCGTGGTGGGGCCGGTGCCAGTCCGGGAGCGCCTGGTGGTGGTGGCCGCGGGAGTCGGAGAAGCCGCCGCCGTACTGCTGCCTGTACTGCGCCATTAGAGGCCCCCGCGGCGGAGGTGGCGGTCGACGGCCACCAGCACCATGAACGGAGAGGAGGGGGAACGGGAAGCTAGGGGCTTTCTTGTAATTCCGACGGGGATTGGTTGGAGATGGTTGGTTAATTGCACGTGATGATGGTGAGGATTAGGAGCGGCGGTGAATGACTATTGGAGTCACCGTCGACTCGACTGTCATATGGGGTTTGGTGAGATGGGAAGACATGTGAGCCGACATGCTAGTACATACTTAAGGGTGAGTGTCTATGTATAAGTTTTTAAATGCCATATGTGATGTTATATGGAGTGTATTTGAATACTAATAAAAAATAACAGAATATATGTCTAAATCACGACGAATTTATTAAGTCTAATTAATCTATCATTAACACATGTGTTATTCTAGCAATTAGTGTCTAATCATAGACTAATTAGGTTTAAAAGATTTGTCTCGTAAATACGTGCAAACTTTGTAATTGGTTATTTTTTTTTATCTACATTCAATGCTCTATACATGTGTCTAAATATTTGATGTGGTAGGGTGTAAATTTTTGGGTGGGAACTAAATAGGACCTAAATGCATTACTGCAATGGAATGCTCAATTGCAGACAGTATTGGTTCTAGGTACAAAGAATTTGGGCTAAGATAGTCTCAGCCTAAAAACTATAACATAATTTCTATACTTGTCAAGTTAAAACTATAAAAGAATTATGTTTTCAATAAATAGTTTTCTTTAAAATAGAATTTTATCCAGTCATATATATCTCTTCTTTCTCCTATCATTTATTATCACATTTTTTTTATAATAAATTATTTCCTTCTCTCTTCCTTTGTTTTGGTGTCATATTATCATTTTTCTTAGTTAACACTCTAATTGATGTACATAGAAATCATCCAGTTTTGTCGATTGGAGTGTCTTAACAAGTTCATGGATGAAATAATGGGTGTCTTGGTAAAATCATGCCTGAAGTAGTAACTTTAATACTCTGTGTTAGAAGAATGGTGTCCTGGAACTTCAAAGACGAAAGAATGAACGCATCTAGTACTATAGTAGCATATCAAATTATGGCACTATTTGGAAGGGCTCCACCAATTTCATATCTACGAAAAAATAGTTGTACTTCACGAAATGTAAGCCAAATGCTTAAGTCCATGAAATCTAGATAAAAAACATGGAGGTAGAAGCCCAGATTCATGAATTTCATAGACCTCCTCAAGGGTTGCCCGACAAACGCTTGTTTCATACCTTCTTGTATAGTTGGATGGAAATTATCCATAATGTCATTGATTACAAATCCATCCCACCCTCAGTACATGTATGTTTTGTTTTATGTACACCTCCTCGATCTCCCCCAACATGTTTGTTCATCTACCAAAACTCCTATGCCGCCCTAGCCATAGTAGATATTGTATCCTATAAAAGTCACTCATTGAACACCTTTGGCAACCCGGTGACCATCAGAATGAGTTGATCTGGCCATCCTTCATCTTCCCACCCCTTTCCTCATTGATTTCTGCTTGAAAAGGAGCTCCTAGGGTTATGTGACCATCGACCAACGACATATGCATTAGCCCTAGATCCTACACGCCCTTTGACATGTTATGACCATGCTTACACCTACTCCGGAGTGGATAGGGGCTGCCACAAGCCTTGCCCTTAGCCACCCTAGCCTTTCTTGCTATGCTTCCTAGCTAGCTAGGGATGACCAAAAGTGCTTCAACTTGTCACACCCAATTTTAAGGATAAAATTAAATAACTCATGTGTGCCCAGAGATCAATCACACACATAAGCCGACAAATCTTTAAATAGTACCATCACTGAGTGCTTATTACATAACGAATAATATTCTTAAACAAAACAGCGGAAAATAAAGATAAATCTCGCGACGAAGCTCCACTTCACAGGGAACGCCGACTAGTTGATCACTAGTCTAGTACTCCTCACGGTAGTCTTCATAGCCATCTGAAGGGGTTGAGAAAGCAAGAGTGAGCACTTAAAGTACTCAACAAGAGTAACATAGGGTTATGAAGCTCAAAAGGCCGACACTGTCTGTACTGCGGTTGCTTTTAACTTGGTCAAGTTTTACCAACACTTAGCTTTAATTATGCATGACCCAATTATTAACCACATGATAAGATCAATAAACATCATTAACAATTAAACAACATGTCCATCTACACTGTGAGTTTTCCAAGCCGCTCGTAACCGTGAGCACGGCTATCATGATAGATTTACACTCTGCAGAGGTTATACACTTTACCCACAAGCCGTGTTGCCCATATGCCCGGGTTAATTACTCCCAAAACACTGCCAAGGTGAGCGGGCAGTGAACATTATGAAGTCTTTCAAAAGCCCTTTCTAGCATGTAGCGGACCCTACGGACCCAATGCAAAGGGGAATATGGGACACCTCGATGGTACCACCCGTAGCGGTCCCCACACAAGCTATACCCCATAACCAGCTCGGCAAAGGTGTCTTTCATGAACCACAAGCATGCTAGTCCAAACTTTATACTTAACTAAAGCCAGAGCCATCATAGCACTCGTGGTTGCATTTAAATCCCAGCTTTTGCCCTACAGTGGGGTCATATTCCATGTTGCTATAAAAGCCAGTTTTATCTCATTGTTGCATATATCATTCATCAATATTCGATTCAATATTCATCATGTAAAGCATAACAAAGCTACCCATATGCATGAAACCCATGGTGACAAGGTAAAAGGATAACAAAGCTATGGTATAGATCTAATAGGAATCAAATTAGACACATGCAATCATGACTAGATGAATTAGGGTGAATAGGTAACAAGGATGATCCCATGTTAAACTTGCCTTGATCCCAAAGCTCTTGGTGATCCTGATGTGCTGCAAAGAACTCTTGCTCACCGAAGATCTCACCGGCTGTACTCGATCAACATCACCACGCAATCATCCGAACAATCATACACAAAGCAATAGAGACATGATCAGAACATTACACCATAAACAATAAAGAGACTTTGAAAAGGTTATAAAACAGATCTATACTTTACTACGATCACAAAGGCACGAGAACCACACTAATCGGATCTAAAACGAAGAAGTTATAGATTAAACAGGATTTTGAAAAGGGCAAGATTAAAGCATTAAAGAAATAATTTACTTTGATTTTCAAAAGTAATTAACATAGGTGAAAACTATACTACTGGATAGAGCATAAAATTACGGATCTAACGCAACTTGAACGGATCGATTTGGATTTAAAACGAGCAAATTATAAGCATTTGATAATTAGTGGCAAAACTGTAATTAAGGTTTTTATTTTATTTTCGAATTAAATAGATCTGAAAGGAAATACGTTTTCCCGAGGGGAAAGCGTAAAGCTGGAATCCGCTTTATGGACTGCGGGTTGAGAGTCAGAAAACTCAGGGTCTCTCTAGCAAATATGCCACGCGAAGGGGTACGGGGCAATCTGGTTCGTTGGATCTAAGATGGATGGATCGGATTAGAACAGAGGGAAGAGGGAGCGGTGCTCCACCGGAGCAGAGGCGGATGGCGACGGCGCCATGGCCGGCCGGTGGTGGAGCTCAGCGGCGCGAGGGGTTCCGAGGCCCTGGTGCTCGGTTTCCAAAACCGAGAGCACCGGGAGAGAGAGGAGAGAACCGCGAGCTCGTCTAGGGCACTGGCCGGGCTCGGAGACAGACGGGAAGCGCCGACGGCGGTGAACCACGGCGGCGGAAGCTCTGTGCACGGCGGTTAGGGGTTCGGGTGCCCAATCCGACCGGGAAAAAGGTCGGGGAGCACGAGGAGGCCAAGGCGAACCCACCCAGGGCCACTGCGGGGCTCGATCGAGGGCAGAGGACAGCCGTCGACGGTGGACAGCGGTGGCGGCTCTCGACAGAACGGCGGCGAGGCCAACCAGAGCGCCACAGAGAGGGAAAAGAGGGAGAGGAGACGTTCCGCGGGCTTGCGAAGACGATGCGCGGGTCGGGGGAACTTACCGCGGTCGGAGAAGCGCGGAACGGCGGCGGAAAAGCTCGGTGCGGTGGCGGAGCTCTGCTCGGCGGTGCTGCTACGTTTGCGAGGCGAGCCGAGGCGAGAAGATGGGGGAAAAGCAGCGCGGGGGCGTGCTATTTATTGCGGGCCGAGGGGAGGAGAGTCCCGCGCGGAGGGGAGCGTGGAAACCGCGGGGGAGGTGGTTGCGGCGTCGCGGCGCGCCAGAGTCTGGAGCGGACACGGGAAGGAGAAGAGGGCGGCTGACACGCGGGGCCACGTCGTCAGCGGGAGAGAGAGAGAGGGAGGCGCGGCTCTGCGCGGGCCTGCGGAGCTGGGCCGCAGGGAGGAGGCCGGCCCACTGCGGAAGAAGCGAGGGGGGGGGGGGGGGGGGGGGAACAGGCCGACTAGGCCAGACAGGCCGAAAGAGAGATCAGAGAGGGTTTTCAGTTTTCTTTTTATTTTATTTTGCAAATGAATTTCCAAATTGAGTTTTGAACTTCCTTTTTGGAGATTTTGAAAACCAAGCCACACAGAGAAAATGCAAGGGCATGATATGCACAAACATGTGGTAACCCTAGCATGGTATTTAATTTAGTTTTATTCACTTAATTCTATGATTCACAGAAATGCTTGAATTAAATCAAATTAAACAAATTCAAACCTAATTTACTAATTCAAATTTTAGGGTGTTACACAACTGCCCCTACAATAATAGTCGACTAACCAAGGCTAACCCCAACCTTAGCAGAAGGTGCCTCTGGCTAGCCATGGAGTTAGCCATGTCAAGGCTCGATGATGACTTGACAATGCCTTCCTAAGTGCATGCATCGCAACAGTCCTATTAGTGACATAAGTGAAGAAATGTGCTCCATCAGCCAACAAAAGGACAAAGGATGATGAGATATCATTTTCTATTCCAATTTTATTGCTATAACTTTAAGTGATTGTGGAGCGTAATGTTGTTTCTACCTCGCTTCGCTCGAACACCTATTACTTTATGCTTCGTGCTAGATAACCTATCTTTCATAATGAACATCTATCACTAGGCTACACTAGGAAGGGAGTGCATGGAACCACTCCCTTCTGTCAATATAGCTTATTTTTCAAAAATACTATCATCAAATTTCCTTCTAGGGAAGTCAATGAGAGGTTTCTCAAAGTAAAGTTTAGGGTTGGTGGAGTTTGATTGACCACTTTTATGTATCCCAAAAGGACGTATCAAATGACATTAGTCTTGTCCATCTTCCCTTGCTATTGAAGTATAAGTATATGTGTTTCATAATATCATTATATGAAAATATATGTGAATTGGAATTTGAAAATCGTTGTGGGGAAATCATGGTTAGGGTGATACAATGGATTCGAATGATGAGCATACCATGTTTTTTGCATGTTGTTCACCAAATAAGTTATAAAAGGGAATCAGTTGGACACTCATTTGAACACTATGGGCTTTGCTGAGGTATCAGATAGGTTCTTTTGACATACTAAAATCATGTTGAGAAAAATCATGTTGATAACCCCGTATTAGATAGAAGAAGCGGGACAAGTTGAGGGGTGATTTGACTGCATAGTAAAATTAATGTGGAAGAAAACATGAACTGGTTGGAAGAATGAAAAGGGGTTATCAACATGTACCTTGAGTGGTGGAAGAAGACAAAACATGTGAGTGTTCGATCATTGTCTATTATAATGTTATGTTTATTTTCTACTTTTATTATTGATGTCTATTTCTTATCTCATCAAATGTTTTAGAGAATTCCTAGATGTAGAAAGTTAAGAAGATGGTTCTCGAGAACGAGGATGGCCTAATGTTGATGTTTGGTGACATCACTAATGATAAGCAAGATCATTGGAATCCCAATGATGGATTGGAGGACAAGCAACCTATTGGTGGTGACATGCTTTTGATGCTAGAGATTAGGTTGATTAGGTTTGTCCTACCATTGACAATGCTAAGGAAACATGGCTATTGTAATCCTTGATGAAAGGATCAAGATGCCTAACTAACTGATGTACTTTGGAATTAGGAAAATGGTCTTGACTTGAGGATGAACATGCAAGAGAAGTAAAGTACTCCCTCTGTTCTAAATTATTATATGTTTTAGTTTTTTATATTCATGACTTTTGATATGTATTTAGATATGCACTATGACAAAAATATATTGTAAAATTAATATATCTAGAAAAGTCTTAACGTCTTATAATTTAGAACTTAGAACAGAGGTAATAGGAATGATCCAGAAGGCAGTCTTCAAAACAAAAGAATTGTGAAAGAACAATTCTATACAGAGTATGTATGATATGACCTCATGTACATGTGCTAAGGAAACATGGCTATTGTAATCCTTGATGAAAGGATCAAGATGCCTAACTAACTGATGTACTTTGGAATTAGGAAAATGGTCTTGACTTGAGGATGAACATGCAAGAGAAGTAAAGTACTCCCTCTGTTCTAAATTATTATATGTTTTTAGTTTTTTATATTCATGACTTTTGATATGTATTTAGATATGCACTATGACAAAAATATATTGTAAAATTAATATATCTAGAAAAGTCTTAACGTCTTATAATTTAGAACTTAGAACAGAGGTAATAGGAATGATCCAGAAGGCAGTCTTCAAAACAAAAGAATTGTGAAAGAACAATTCTATACAGAGTATGTATGATATGACCTCATGTACATGGACATATATTGGATCAACAGATGTTTACCTTTTGAGAATGTTGTAGTCCCGTTCTTGTTTTTGACAAGTTTATACCATGGACACTTATGAGCTTTGTTACTAGATATCTATTTTATTTGAATATAAATATTTTTTACTCAAGAGATACGACTAAGGTTAATGCAAAAATGGAGAAAGAGACCAGGCCCTGATTGTCTGATTGTTTCAGTGACTGATAAACTGGCTGATGTTATTTTTCGCTGTTTTGTTGTGAGAGAAAAACACTGTTTCGATGTCTGATAAGCCAAGCGAATATGACGCAAGTGAGTGAGGGTAAAAATGAATAGAGTGAGAAGGCCAGAAGGAAAAAGAGAGGTTACTGGTGTATATCTATATACATAGTAAATCGAACATATCTATAAAAGTCAAAACTTATAATTTAAACTAATGAAATAATATATATCATTAAATGGAAATATATTTTTTAATATATATAGATATAAATATTGTCATTTATATGAACTAAATTAAATATTACTCTTTCTGTTTTAAATTATAGTTCATTTAATTTTTTAATCCCAAGTTTGACCACTCGTATTATTCAAATTTTTGTGTAAAATATCACTACTTTTGTTGTGACTTGCTTATTTAATAAATGGTCTACAAGAATAACTTAAATTTAACTATACTTGTACAAATTAAGACGAGTGGTCAAACTAGAGGTAAAAAAGTTAAACAAATTATATTTTGAAATGGAGGGAGTATTACTATATTTTTTATTTAATGAAATACTCCCTTTGTCCATGAAAGAAAAGATTTCTGGAATTGTTTTAAGTCAAACTTTTACCAATTTTTTACAAAAGAACATTAAAAATTTATGATATCAAATTAGTATCATTAGATTTATTATAGAATATATTTTCACACGGTGCATATTCTAAGTCATAGATATTTTTATATTTTTTTCTATAAAGTTAGTCATAGTTAAAAAAAATTAACTCACATGAATTTTATTTAGGAATTGATTTTTTCAAAGGACAAAAAGAACAACATGATTAATATTATTTTCAGGATAGGTAGTGCGTATGGACATCTCGTGGAAATAAAAGTTACTCTCTCGTTTCAAATTATAATTCGTTTAACTTTTTTATTCAAAGTTTCATCAATCGCTTTATGCAAAAAAAATTATGCAAACATAGTCAAAATTAAATCCTTCTTATACACCATTTATTAAATAAGCAAGCCACAATAAAAAAATAATGTTTTTTTTTTCAAAAAAATAATAATTTTTTTCAAAAAAATTGAATAAAATGAAAGTCAAACGAACAGTTTTTTTTTTTTGAAAATAGAACTGTAATTATTTGGGACGGGGGAGTAGAAATTGCTGTAGAGGCTTCCCGTCGAAGGAAGAGTAAATTCTGCACGGTAGGAAAGGGAAAGGACGGCTGGCAGCAGCCGCCCGCCGCTCTTGCAGCCCGCCGCCGCCGTAGCCTGCCACATGTATATTTCTGCTGATGTGATAATATTTTAATGAAGAGAGAGAGGAAATGAGTGTCATGTGGATGAAACTCTCTTAACACGATTACCAACCCTCTATGAGTCGTAGAATTAAATGTTTATAAAACTCTGGAAGAAACTTTGAATTGAGAGTGAGAGTTTCATTTAAATTTAATTTGACATGACAGTCTTGAAAACTCTGCACTGATCAGACTGACCCGTATGATCACACGAAGTACTCGAGCTACACATTCAAAAGATCGTAGGAACCGAAGGGCTCGTCTGGAGCCGAGAAGTCGCAGCAGATTTTATTGTCTTTCCATGCCATTACTACTCCTAGCGCTTGGGGTTCTGCACTGCATTCAACCATTCCAGCATTCAAGCCATTGAAGCTTACGAGAAGTAGTACCTCCCTAGATAGTCCTTCCATATACTCCAGAACTCAGAGAGAAAGCGAATCGTCTGGCCCGGCGTCGGCCGCCGCTTCCCTCTCGATCTGTTAGGTGATTGATGCAGTTGCATATACATCTTCTCGACTTCCTCTGTGGATCGATCTGCTACTCGCTGTTTCACGTAGCTAACCTCTAGTAGTAGACTTCTTTGATTGTTTCTTTTTGTCGCACAGATCGAGAGCCTGGTGGAATCCTGGACCGGATGACCGGCAGGATGCCTCCTCAGAAAGCGCCCAAGAACGCGTCTGCCGCCGCCGCAGTCGAATGCCGGGACCACATCAGCAACCTCCCGGACGGCGTGCTCCAGCACGTACTCTCCTTCCTGCCGGCGCAGGACGTCGTGCGGACATGTGTGCTCGCCAAGCGCTGGCGCCACTTGTGGAAGTCCACCACTATCCTCCGCGTCGTGTGCGGCGGGTTGCATGAACCAGGGTCCATGGAGGAGATTCAGGCGTTTGTGGAGCATCTGCTGCGCCTGCGAATCAGCGGAGGCACGCCGCTCAACACCTGCGAGTTCCGTCTCCGCGACGAGGATGAATATGAAGAGTTCGAGATGAGCCGAATCGTGCTTTGGATCCGCATAGCTCTCCAGTGTAAAGTCCGGGTGCTCAAGTTCATCGGTGTGGGAGGTAGTTATCGTAACAGTAGTCTTGGAGATGGCCATCGTCCCTTCTTTATCTCCCAATACCTGAAGAAGATAGAGCTTGCAAATGTTGACGAAAT
The DNA here is from genome assembly GCA_022036555.1 of Microstegium vimineum. Lineage (NCBI taxonomy): Eukaryota > Viridiplantae > Streptophyta > Magnoliopsida > Poales > Poaceae > Microstegium > Microstegium vimineum. The sequence continues at coordinate 46,049,087 of CM039132.1, forward strand.
TGAGCCCACATTCCTTGACTTCTCCTTCTGCCCATTTTTAGAAGACCTTGAGATTGTTTCCTGTGTCCTAGAGAGTGTTAGGCTCATCTCGTCACAATCCCTCAAGCGTCTAACCATCAAGCGTGGTTATTTTAGTGATGAAGAGCGCTTGCCTATCTGTGCCCCGAATCTTGTTTCACTATGGCTTGAAGTCGTTAGCGGCAGGACTCCATCGCTTCAGAGGATGTCATCCTTACTAACAGCAGTTGTCAACATCCAAAGTTATGATGATCATGTTCTCCTTCATTCTGATAATCACAACAGCCAAAGTATTCTCTTGCAAGGTTTGTCGGAAGTTCAGAACTTGGTGCTAATATCTCTTGACACGAACATGGTATTCGTACACACTGAGTCATAAAAATGTTTATGCTTACAGCCTACATTTAGATTTACTGATGTTTCTTTGTTTGCATTGTCTAGTTTATTTTCAGAAGGGACTTGAGATTTTGCTATAGTTTCAACAAGCTGAAGTCTTTGCTCCTCGACGAATACTGGTGCAAGCCTGCTAATTTCAGTGACCTAGCTTGCCTCCTCAAACTTTCACCAGTTTTAGAGAAGCTCACTCTTCAACTATATTCAAAGGTATATTTTTTCAAATGCAACTTCTGCTTTGAAGAAAGTAGAACAAATTATAATTCTAGTTTGTCGATTGACCTTGGCAAAATCACTGTATTCACTACAGGGACCTAAACATAAAGTGGAGATTAAACTGAGCTGCAAACCATTGGAGATGTCAGCGGAAATATCACAACACTTTAAGATGCTTGAAGTCAAATGTAAAGTATATGACGATAGAGTTCACAATGTTTTGACGTTTCTTAGTAAACAACTTAACATATGTAAGTTAGCTGACATTACTGTTCACGTTTTGCTTATATTTATAGTCTATGGTTCCAAATTATATGAACCGAACTATTAGTTCTGATTTCTGAACCATAGTGTGTCGTCTTGCGTATTGCTTATGAACAAAATGTTTGTTTTAATTCTTGTTAATCATCACTTTAGCTTTGCTTCGTGGCAAACATTTGGTATATTTTTGTACCTTGTCTTAGCATCACCACCAGCTTAGAATGTTGTATGGCATTAAGTATGTAAAAGGATGACCACCTAACATTTTTTTGAGTACCTAGTACATGGATATTAAGTGTCATGCCAGAATACAAATTTGTGTTAAACATAAATACCTTGATGGCTAACAGTATTAATGTTTTCTGGCACTTTAGACAGAACTACCATTGATTTTTGCGGTTATGTTAAAATATACAACACCAGGACCTTGTTATATTATATAATACAGTTATTTTGAAACAATATTCATTTAAAAAGTGACCAATTATTCTAAATAAATTTCTGTTAAGCCTGGACAGATGCCTTGTAGTGTGGTTTCATCATGTCTTGTGTGGTTTCATCATTTTTCTAGCTGTTTGCAGAAGTCTTTTCCTGTCTAAATATTGTGATTCATTTCTATGTGTTTGCCATCTATTGTTATTGCTTCGATTCATTTCTATGTGTTTGCCATCTATTGTTATTGCTTCTCAACTTATGGCATGACTGTATATGAAGGGTTTCAGTTCAGCGGATAAAAGCCTCTGCATGGAGATGGACCTACTATCACTTAATTAAGTCAAGGTTAAGGAGGCAACACTAGTATTAAGGATGTAGTCTTGTGTCGACATTGGTAGCCGGCGTGGTACCACGCTATGGAATTCTGGCTACCCTATTACTTAATAGCCTGCTCAAGCTAAAGCTACCTTTGTATCTTTCATTTCCTATTGTTGTCTTAGAAACCTAATATTGGTTTGTTATTTGAACCTGTGCTAAGTAATGAGCACTTATATTTCTCGAAGTGAAGTATTCTATCATTTTTTTCCTAGCGTTGTAGTAGTGGAGAACATGTTCAGATGTAACCACATTTTGCACATGTGAGTAACAGTAGTATTCTGAGTTTCCATACCAGAGATGCTTCTGAAATTTCTCATTATATCCAGATGTGTTGCTGAAGATGCTTGGTTAAAGGGTTTGTTCTTTCAAAAAAATGTAAAGGGTTTGAAAATGTATCTGATTTTTTTGGGTCATTGTAACAATGCTGAATCAAACTCACATTATACAGGGAACCAATAATATATATTCTCCAGGATTTCAATTCAGAGTAAAGATTTAGAGGACACAAGAACTGGGTAGGGAGGAATCGACAGGGGACGAAGACGGTTACAGAGATGTTAGGTTCGATGCCCTCTCTTCAAAGGACAGCTTATTCCCGCTCAGTCTTTAAGGTCTTAAGTCAGTGTCAGTTCCTGGCAGTCATAGTGTTTGGTTTATGGGTTGTAGCTTGGCTAGATAAATGAATCACAAAACTAACATGCAGGATTGTGTTTTTCTATTTCAAGAATGATTGATAACCAACATCGTTATCAATATAGTAAAGAGGAAACAAGCATGTGATTCTCCATGGCAATGTTGTACTCTCACTTGTTTGATTCTGCTCGGTCCAAAGTTGACCAAATCATCGTCGTCAATGCAAAAGGGATTTAAATAGAATGTACGAAGTACTAAATGCGGATTCACATTCTAATTTCAGAGCCTAAGATCAGGCTGAAAGGCTTAGTCTTTATTTAGTAACCACATTTTGTGCCCCCGGATGTAACAACTTCTTGATTGTAAAGTCAGATGTTTATATAATAGTGTTATCAGAGAGATATGGTGCTTGCTTTGAGCTGAGCGAGATGTGAAAGGCAATCGTATAATGGTGGATACACATGCAAACAGGTCTCGTGAGGATTTGAACTCTTAGTGAAACCTTGAAATATCGCCTATCTATAACTCTCCCATTATGTGATGCACTGATGCACCGAGTAAATTGATTGTCATGTGCAACGCCTAGTACTTCCGAAATATAATGAAGGATTTTGCAAACGAAGCGGCATCTCCACTACTGCTGGGATGATGGCAGTCTCATATGCGCAGGAGGAGAGCAAAGCATGCCGAGGACCAAGGAGGAGGGTTAGCACGCGCGCGCCACCGACCTGCGCCGCCAGCCTGAGCCGCACGCTGTCGATCTGTGAGGCCAGCGAGCTAGTGTGACAATGGCTACTCCAAAGACGCACGTCTGGCTAATGACTACTCCCCGTTATTACAGATGTTTGTTTACAACACAAGTCTGCCAAATATCGTAGACACGTATATTGAAGCACGTGTCTACTCCAACTACGGAACAGGTATGTGTTTGTAAGCATCTGTAAGGTATCACACATTTGCAATATACACTAGTACAAAACCGGCGTTTTTCAGAGCCGCCTGCGCTGGGGAAATAGGGCATTTCTACAGGCGGTTGCTTGTGAACCGTATGTAGAAACCCATTTTCACAGGCAGTTCTCTTAGTGAACCGCCTGTGTAAATGACTCATTTACACCGGCGGTTCACTAAGAGAACCGCATGTGAAAATGATTTTCCAATTTTTATTTTTTGGTATTTATATATTATTATATATATATATTTTTATATATATATTGTTATTGAAACTAGTAAACCTTATTGGATGATGCTCAACTATAGCAACATGTAATTTAAATACTTCATATATACATCTATCATTACTTCAAAGTTTTATGCTTGCAATAAAGTTACAAGTGTATGTCACCCTATATACATTAGTCTCATGCTCACACACATAAAGTTACAAGTGTATCACACACTATATACATCAATAGTTTACACATGTCCTCTAAAAACCGCCCCGAGTAAGATTTAGGCTATAAACCTCTGTGAGCGCTTTATACTCTGGCTTGGCTAATTCACTGTTATGATCATGATATTTTCCAAAAGTTGAGATGACCTATTTGATTAGGAAAAGACTTACATCCTCAACTATGTCGTACAATGTCTTTTCATTGATGGTCGTCGCCTTGGCTTTCTTGGAAGGTTTCTTCATGTATCTTGACATGTCTCCTCTCATGTGTTCGCACACGTAGTATCCACAGAGGACAGATCCTGGTGGTTGCTTGTGGCACTATATACAAAATAGAAAAGTGGTTATTTATAGATGCTCGCACACACGTGGATTTTATAAGAGTAAGTTTTCATACAACTTACCGACCAGTCATATATAACTTCCAATGATTCCTTTTCTTTTTTCTTCGACTCAAGCTTTCCACCGTGGATTTTATAAAACCGCATAAAACCGCCATGCTCTACGAATACAATCACCATGTTAATTACTCTTAAAATCTTATAATGCAAAAGTATATGTGCATATATTTCGACTTACAGCTCTAAGTTCTCAATGAAACCTGCATAGTTTGCTGGCGGGTAATTTGCGGAGTCTAGTACCACCACCCTTCCTTTTCTAGGATAAATGATGACACAGATCGAGTGGTCACTGCATAAATCAAATTCATGATACATTTGTGCATTGAAAATATATAGTTTGATCACCCAAAGTTATACGGTGTCACTGCCCAAACTCATACTTACCCAAAGTTGTACGGTGCCACAATCGATTTCCTATCTTGATACTTCTGCATACACTTTGAAATGTAGAAGGCGTACTTGGAATCAAATTGAAACTTTAAACTTTTTTTTGTGGCACGTGCTTCACCTACTAAGCCCCTTAAATCGTCGTTGTTTTCCCCGTTCTGAAGGTGTGCCTTTCTTCGCATATATCAATTAGGTTTAGATAGCCAACCCTTTGCTCGGCACAATAATCGAAATCCTGGCCGTAAGTCTGCTCCTCCTGATCATATAGCATTCTACAAGGCACATGCATGTCAGATATTGAATATTGATGCAACAACAATGGATGTGTAACTATGTAACACTTACAATGCAAACGTCGTTATGATCTGTACGTCTAGCCTCTCGAAGTTCATCATCAATCAAAGGTCTTCAAAGCTAATCACGCACAGATCATGAACACTTTGAAATGCCTTATGTGGTATACGCACATTGATGGCGTGAATGCCAGCAGAAGAGGCTCTCATGTACCAGTCATTCAGCCTTTTTACATTGTTTGGCACCTTTTGGAGTTTATCCCAGTTTAGTAGAGGCTTTCCCACCACATAGTTTTTAGGCACAGACTTGTAGTCTTCAAAAGTGGGCACCTTGAATGTGCAGGGAATTACCTCAGACACTGGTTGCGCTGACTTCTTTAGCTCAGACAAGTTGCGGACTTCAATTTTGCGTTTTGTCCCAAGTCCTTTCAAAAATCTGGTCGTGCCAGCTGTTTTCTTCTTTGGCTCGAAGGGGGAAATCAACTTGGGCACCAAAAACTTCTTCTTTAGCGGCGCTGGTGTTTGTTTATTAGGATCTTTGAGTTGTGGGGAAGGTGTGGATTTTTGTTGTGGAGGCGGCAGAGGTGATGTTTGTGGTGCAGATGGTGCTAACTGTGGTGGAGGTGATGACTGTGGCAGAGGTGACCGAGGTTGCGGAGGTGATGACTATGGCGGCGATGATGGAGGTGGCGGGGTGATGGAGGTGGCGGAGGTGATGACTGTGGCGGAGGTGACCGAGGTGGACTCCAATGAGAATGGATTGATGATGGTGGTGGGTTTGGAAGAGGATCAGTCGGTCCCGATGACTCCTTAACTGTTATCACTTGTGTCGGTTCCGTCAGCTGGACGTCTCGCCGAGGCCAAAGAATGAAATTGTTCAGAGCCTGTCCGAGTTTCTCAATTTCCTCGGGACTGGGGATGTCTAAAATCTCATCCTCATATGCTTGGACCACGATCGATACTTCTACTCTGCAGTACTCTTCAGGAATGTCAGCACCGTGGTACTTGTGTCCTGGGATCGCTTTGCCTGTGGCTACTTCCCTTGTACGGTGATTGTTAATGCCATATCTTATGACTAGGGAGCAAGCCACTGGAGTAACAATGTCGTCAACCGGATATTGAACCTTATTCCTTGTAGACGCGACACTGCATGGTATCTCAGCAACGGTCTGCTGGGACACCACTAGGACTAGCTGCATCTGGTGTGCCTGAGTGCTCATTTGTTGATTTGACACCGCACCCGCCAGTTTCTGCATCAACTCATTAGGAGGATCATCTACCAATTTTTGCTCTGTGAACTCTTTCTTAGCCTCCTCCATCCAACAGCTAGCAATTTCTTCCTTGTATCGATCATGTTTCCTATACTCACCTTCCCATTGAGGGCTGAATCCCTCCTTCCATCCTTCTTTGGATGACACGCCTCGAACATGGCCAGGATGCTCAGGGTTACCCAGGCCCTCGCTAAGGATGTCCCTCTCTCTTCGTGGCTTGAATTTACCTTCCTGCTGCTTGGCTGCCACCGCAAAGATGTTCTTTGCTACTTGTTCGACCTCAGGGCCATCAAAGGACAAACCGCTCTCGGTTTCCTTTGGTTTTCGAGTCCGAATCCAATTCGTGGACCTTTCACCAACTTGTTCGGACAGCGCCGGCAACCCTTTCGCCTTCTGCGCAGCATCTTCTTGTTGCTATTTGGGAGCCTGACGCTGATAACCACCTGAGCCTAGATGGTGGTGGTACTTATTCTTCTTAGCGAGAGTGGAGTTGGCTCGCTCATAGATACGAAGTCTGCCTCTTTCTTTTGCTCTAGAAAGACCGCCCACTGCCCTTTAGAAATCTTATACATTGTTGTAGGGTCTAACCCTTTCTTGGCAAACTTGTTATTCAAATCGGACCTCCAGTTTCGGAAACTGACTGCACACTGCTTCAATGTATAGTCCTTTACTAGTGCCTCTGGTACGGCTCGAGGAACTGGAACCTCGTCTTCATTTTTCCCAAATTCTCGTCTTGTCATCCTCCGACACACTAGACCATTTCTTGATAGTGATGTCAAGAAAGTCCCTAACACAGAAGCCAATTGCGTTCCGATACTTGGCTAGGGCCTCCAAAGGAGCCGTGGGTTGTCCGGTCATACTGACTTCTAAGATGGCATATACGTCGTATGGAAACTTGTTCAATCCTCTCGCCTCGTTTGGCACCACTCCGCTTCCTCTTCCTTGATCTCTCAGTAGTCATCGCCGCAGTCGGTTCGGGTGCACCTTCGACACATTCCGCGGCATGTTGCGAGATTAACTCTTGCATCTGAGTCAATGCCCTATGAATATAGACATTGTGAGTTTAATGGTGATGGTTTATAAACATCCTATCATATAATAATAGGCACAATATAATTACCTCCTCGGCTTCTTGATCATAATCAGGGTCTTGGTGTAATTCACGCTCAAATTGTTCTCGAGCCTTCCTCACTTCGGGAGGTTCGAAGTCGTCGCTCGAAGATGATTGGTTCCCTTCTTCTTCCTCCATGGGGTCGGACGACCCCAGGCCTTGCCCCATTTCATGGGTATCTTGTACTTGCTCCGTGGGGTCGGACGACCCCACGCCTTGCCCCGTTTGGTGGGTATCTTGTAGTTGCTCCGTGTGGTTGGACCCTGGGGCATGTTCCGTGTGAACGGACCCTTGTGCTTGGTCTCCGCTTGGAGATGTCATCTATATAAAGGATAGACATCTATATAAGCATACTTATAAGCATTTAAATAAGCATATATATATATATAAAGAACCATTTATAGATATAAGTATTGGAAAAACATGCATTTATATAAGCATTTATATATATATATATATAAAGAAGCATTTATAGGTATAAGTATTGGAAAAGCATTTATATATAAAGAACCATTTATAGATATAAGTATTGGAAAAGCATTTATATATATAAAGAACCATTTATAGATATAAGTATTGGAAAAGCATTTATATATATATATATATATATATATATATATATATATATATATAAAGAACCACTACTATACAAAAGAGAAATAGATACAAAAAGTAAATGAAAAAAGAAGAAAAACCCCTCCTCAGCCTTCCCCCTTAGCTTTCGGCCCGAAGGCCCAGCTCAGCCTCTCCCCCTCTCCCCTTCTGTGCCGCGCGGCCCAGCCCCAAAGCCCAGCTCGGCCTTCCCCCTCTCCACTCATGTTCGGACAGCCGAACCTCTTCCCCCTCTTCCCTTGCTGACGTGGTGGTCCCACGCATCAGCCGCGTCGGCCTTCCCAACTGCAGCGCGGCCACGCCACCACCGCCGAGCACCGCCGCCGCCGCCACGCCACTGCCACCAGGACTAGCAGCGACACCGTGCGTGACACCACCACACCACGCACCGTCACCAACGCCGCGCCGCTGCACCTGCCCACACCGCCGCGCCCGCACCGCCACGCCGCGCCCTCCACGCCGATGTGCCCGCACCGCCACGCACACCACCAGCGCCGCCGCACCCGCCACCGTGGACATCCAGCGCCACCGCGCCCGCAGACCAGCAGCGCCGCCACGTGCATACAATAGAGAGAAGACAGAGCGCGGTGGAACTTACCACGGGCACGCGTGGTGTGGTCGCGACGAAGATGGCCGGAGCAGGAAGGGAGGCGGCGGAGAAAATGGGCAGCCTGACGACGTCGTTTGGAATGAACTCGCGCCTTCGTACTTAGAATTTTTTGTGCGGTTCGCGCGGGATATTTATACTGAGTGCATTTCTATAGGCGATTCCCATCCGCCTGTAGAAATGGTTTCTACTGGCGGTTCCCATTGACAACCGCCTGTAGAGATGCATTTCTACAGACTGACTTCTAAATTTTGTTATGTTTGTCTTGAAAAGATATACATGTTAAAAATATGAAATCACATGAATGAGATACTTTTGTATTGAACTAGAGTTTAGCTAGGGTTTGGTGTTTAGGGTTTAGGGTTAAGGGTTAAGTGTTTAGGGTTAAGGGTTAAGTGTTTAGGGTTTAGTGTTAGGTTTCATATTTAATGGTTTAGGGTTTAGGGTTTATGGTTTAAGGTTTAGGGTTAAGTGTGTAGGGTTTAGGGAAATAGATTGAAATTATGCGAAATAAGCAAAGGGTCTCTACATGTTTAAACATAAATAGGGTCTGACATTGTAACATAAATAGATTACATGGCAAATAACAAAAACAATCTAGGCAGCTATACTGTTCTTCCTTGTCCATCGTGGCGCACCCAAGGTAGCGATTTCTGTGGGATGCTTCACTCAACACTCCTTATTTTTAGTGGATGGTTATCTGAAAAGAGACACATGTTGTTGAACTCATTAAATTCATCCAGGTCAGATACGCCATCAACCCCTATAGCTTATTGCTTTCCAGGAATAACTACATGCTTTGGCTTGTCGGTACTTTTCTTCTCATTAGGACAAAGGATCTGTTCAACATAGAGGACCTGTGCAGCACAGTTAGCCATTATCCACAGATCATCTTTGTAGCCTACCTTACTTAGATCAAGAACTATGACCCCATAGTTGTCCACTATGACATGTTTGTCTTGAACCCATTGGCATCGAAACATAGGGACCTGAAATGTACCATAGTATAGCTCCCATATGGCATCAACGAAGCCAAAGAACATAGTTTCATCCCCAGTTTCAGAGTCTAAGGCATCACATCAAACTCCACTGGTTTGTGCAATGCTCTTTTGATCCTTAGACTTGGTACAAAATGTGAAGCCACTAATGTCATAGCTTTGACATGTTGTGACCTGGCATGATGGTCCAGAAGCCAACACCTTGATGGTGCATTCCTCAATTGTTTCCCCCTCTAGAATGTCAAGCTCCTTTATCCATGAGCTGAACTTATTCTTGTGTTCCTTCATTAACCACTCATCTGTGTGCCCATGATTTTGTTTGCGAAACTCATCAATATGTTGCTCGATGAAAGGCTTCATTATTGAGAGTTGATGAAGTATGCTATGATGTGCCTCGAGGACTGAATTGTAATCTTGCGGGACTAATGATTTCTTTCCCATCCTCCCTCTTCCATTCAGCCTACCATCATGTCTTGACGGAGGCAAACCTATTGCATCCTGGTCTTTTAGGACGCTGTTGCAGAATGGACCACCAGACTCAATTGTCTCTTCGGTTAAGTACCCCTCTACCATGGACGCCTCAGGACGAGCATGAGTTGATACGTAGCCATTAAGTGTTGACATGAAACACTCATACGTCCACATCTCATGCAAATACATGGGACCCAGTGCCTCTATCTGTGGAGCCAAGTGCACCACCAGGTGAACCATAATATCGAAGAATGCTGGAGGAAAACACATCTCGAACCGTGAAACTATCTCCGCTGCAAATTCCTTAAGAGATGTCAACTCATCACGGTCGATCACCTTCTGTGAGATCTTGTTGAAGAAGTAGCACAACCGTGTGACTGCAACCTTTATCCACATTGGATTTATAGCCCTGATGGCAATAGGGAGGAAAGTAGTCAGCATGGTATGACAATCATGTGATTTGTAGTTGGTGAGTGTAAGGTCTTTCATTGACACAATACTTCGTATGTTAGAGTAGAATCCAGATGGGACCTTCAGATTCTTTAACCACACACACATCGAATGTTTCTCATCATTGTTGAGGTTGTAGCTTGCTGCCGGGAGATGGTACTTCCCATTTTCTTGAAGAATAGGGTGGAGTTCTTTTTTATGTCTAACTGTATCATGTCCAGATGTGACTTTAGTCCTTCCTTTGTCTTTCGCTTTATGTCTAGCAAGGTTCCAATTAGGCTTTTAAACACGTTCTTCTAAACGTGCATACCATCGATCGCATGGCGTACGTCTAACTCAGGCCAGTTTGACAAATACTCGAAGAAAATAGATTTCTTCTTGAACGTAGCCCCTGGAGTTGGTTTGACATTCTTTCTTGGTTTTCCATCTGTTGTCTTCTTCCCGAAAACAAATTTAAGGTTCCTGACTAGGTTGAAAACTCTTTTGCCTTTACTGTTGCCTAGTGGGGCAGTAGACTGGAGTTCAACGTTATTGTCGAAGTACTTATCCATCTTCTTCTGGCGGTACCTGTGTCCTTTTGATAAGAAGCGTTTGTGTCTCATGTACACTATCTTCTTAGATGCAGTAAGGGACACGTGAGAGGTTTCATCGATGCATACCACACAACCAATCTTTCCCTTGAACTGGCCTGATAATGTGACAAAGATAATTGCTCTAAATGTGAATGATTCTTTGCGGTACTCGTCCCACATTTTAACACCTAATTCCCACAATATCTTCATGTCTTCCATTAAGGGATCCAAGAAAACATCCATGTCAACTCCAGGTTGTGTAGGTCCAGAGATAAGGATGGTTAGCATGAGGTACTTTTGCTTCTGCATCAACCATGACAGAGGTTGTAGATGGTGAGGATCACCGGCCATGTGCTGTGCGTGCTGCTCCTCTCAGCAAATGGATTCATTCCATCAGTACTCAGTGCAAACCTAATATTTCTTTGTTCCTTTACAAAGTCTTCGTGGTTGTTATTGAAATCTATCCACTGATTGCCATCGGCTGGGTGCCGAAGCTTCCCATCGTCTTTGATGTGCTCATCAGAAGCATGCCAGCTCATAAGTTTGGAATCCTCTGGGTTAGCAAACAAACACCTTAGTCGATCGACCACAGACAGGTACCATATCACCAAAGCAGGAATCTTTTTCTGCGCATAATAGTCTACTTCGTCTTTTTCTTTGCTCGTGGGTTTTGAACTCTGTTGGCTCTTCTTTCGCTTCTTTCCTTTACACACCGAGGCAACACAGTGTTCCTCTTTGTAGTCTTTATTCGTTTTATACCTACTTGCATTACACTTTGGACAACTCTCCATGCCCTTATAATCGTCACCTCGATATAGGATACAGTGATTTATACAAGCATGGATCTTCTCAACACCCATTGTGAGTGGACTGATTAGTTTCTTTGAATAGTACGTGTTAGCAGGCACTTTGTTTTCCTTTGGAAGCATGTCTGTGATAATACTCAAGAATGCATCAAAGCCAGCATCACAAATACCAAACCTAGCTTTGCACACCAACAACTTTAGCACCGAACGCAAGGTCGTGAACTCTTTGGTGCAACCCTTAGACTCATCGTACAAAGGCTCTTTTGCTACCTTTATCAACGCCTCCATACCTTTCTTGAAGAACATTGATGGATCTTCTGCATGACGACGCAACATTGCCTCCAGGAATTCTGCATCTTCTACAGCCATATTATTTTGCATCACATCAGTTCCGACGCCTTCAATTCCTCCGGCGAAATCATGATCAAGACCATCGGTGATATGTTGTTGTGTCTCGTGTAATAACTGAAACCCACCGTCAACAAGCATATCTGGACCATCGGCGTCGATATTTGAACGACTAACAGTTGTATAAGGCACAAAGCTCTCCTCTCCATACTTTGTACAAATCAAGTAATCCTTCATAAATCCTCGGCGGACAAGATGAGAAAGGATTTGTTGATGGTCATCAGATACAACAACATTTCTGCAGTCCATGCATGGACAATATATGTGCGTCTTCTTTGTTCTCGAAGCATGGTTCTTAGCAGCATCAATAAACTTATGAACCTCGGGTATGTATGCTGCATCTAGTCTTGATAACTTATACATCTAGAATGACCTTTCCATCGATAATTACCTGATTTTCAAAAGGGACAGACAACAAATATTATGTAACCATCTTAATCATCCCGACTTGAAGAAAATGGATTAAAACTGACATTTCTTAGCAATCTCCTTCCAATAAATGAGGATGAAAACCTCCCCCCTTGTAAATGTGGCTCTCCAAAATCACCTCCTTCCAACAGTGCTCAAATCAAAATGCCCCCTTCTCTGTGTAAATGAAGCTAGGGTTTAGGGTTTAGCTAGAGATTATTAGCTAGGGTCACTGGATAATAAATTTAATCAACCTCACATGAATAAACAAAGAAAATAACATAGGTGTTCTTCTCTCTCACTCATGGTGAAACCCTAGATCCAAAATGTGGATAAAATTGAGCAAAAGGGACATAAACTAACCTTGGAGAAATATAAATACAAAAATGTAGCTATTGTACAAATATATATGTATCCATCTTATTTTAGTCACCTAGCTATAAATATAAATACAAAAATGTAGCTATTGTGAATATAAATATATCTTAGAGAAATAATATCTATCCATCTTATTTTAGTCACCTAGCTAGAAACAAATATATATCTTGGAGAAACTAAATCAAGAAGAAGCACAATAATATATATCTATCCATCCTAATTAAGTGACCTCATTACTAGAAATAAATACAAAAATGTAGCTCTTCTTCTCTCTAGCTAGCTCATGAAACCCTAGATCCAAAAAGGGTACAAATTGAGAGGTTAAAAGAGGCCAAAAGAGGCACCAACTAACCTTCCTTAGCGACCTCCTTCAAAGAAATGAAGATCAAAACCTCTCTCCTTGTATTTTGAAAAATTTAGACCTCCAAAATCGCCTCCAATGGAAGGTGGCGGCTAGAACTGTAGCTGGTCGGGAGAAAGAAGAGAGTGGGGGTCGGGACTGTGGTATATATAGGCAGGCCTTACCACTGACGGTTGGCATAAGAAAACCGCCAGTGTAAATACTCCATTTACACTGGCGGTTGAGTTATGCCAACCGTCAGTGGAGATCGGTTACGACTGGCGGTTGGCATAACCCAACCGCCAGTGTAAATGGAGTATTTACACTGGCGGTTTTCTTATGCCAACCGCCAGTGATAATCGATCTCCACTGGCGGTTGGAAAGTCTGCCCGGGCTATTTCAAACCACAGGTGGTTGGCAACCAAAACCGCCCGTGGTGTGTTTTGGGTGGCGCCAGTAAAAACGACTTTTCTACTAGTGATAGGACATTACTTCCAATAAGCTAAGAGGAGAGGAGGAGGAGATGCTCTTCAAGCTCATAAGATCAACATTTAGTGCTCTCAATCTCTCACTTAGATTCAGCTCAAAGCTATTGGGAGAGAAAGAGAGGGAGGAGCTTGTTCTTCCTTTTGGAGTCTCAAGTTGCAAGAATGAGGAAGGAGGGAAGTGTGGGGAGAAGAGGAGGCGTTGGACTTAACCAAGCAGCTGGTCACCCATAGCACAAGGTGTGGCGCACTCCCCGCACCGACCCACTGCTAATGGTCCAGTGCAACGGTAAAAAGAACAGCAGCCCTACTCGGGTTCCCACAGATATGCAAGACGTGGACATGGCACAACAATGAGAAACGGCGGGGAAGTAGAGAGGACACGACACGCAGTCACGAGCACCAATCTGTGGTCGCGCAAAACAGCAGCCAGTGGCACCCCGACCAATCTGGCGCACATGTGCAGCGGCAGCAACAACAAGCGCAACGATCTCTTCCTCTGTTAGAACGCCTGATGAGGCAGCTGCTCCAACAGAGGATCGTTGCTCGGAATAATATCCGTTTTCAACCGGAAATATCAGCGCGGAATAATTTTTTACATGTGGCGTCCAGCATAATATCCGCGCTGCACCTAGCGTCCAGTTGGTGAGTTGGAGAGATGCGTTCGATCTAGCGTCCGACTACACTGCGGGAGTAACACCTAGTGGAGACTTGGGGTCTGTATCTAAAGGCTTGGGCCGTTTCTTGTTCATATGCTTAGCACTCTAACTTGGTGATACACCTTGTGAGTATACTCCTTTACCTCTCGTTCTCTTGGTTGATTGTGCATCCAAAGTGAGATTGAGGGTGATCTAAAGTGCATTTGCTTAGAGTTTGAGTATCTAGTGGCACTAGAGATCGTTGAACATCGGGTTTTCTTGTTATTCTTGGTGATTTCCATCACTTAGACGGCTTTGGAGTTGCGGAGGAGTTTTGGAATGAGTTGGTGAATGTTCGTAGTCATCTTTGGGTGATTTGTGAGGGTTCTGTGCAGAAGATGACTCTAGTAGATTGCTCGTGTCATTGAACGACCACCACTTGTGAGTAGGTAATTGCGGCGCCCTAGAGTAGGACTAGACATTGGAATCTTATTAGCTCACACACCACCAAGCGATTGATCGACACAACGGGAACTAGCGTGCCGGCAAGCACGTGAACCTCGTGTTAAGATTCTTGTGTCTCTTGTCTATTGTGATTCTCCCGGTATTCATTTGATATTCATATTGTGATTAATTGTCTCTAGCTATTCACCCACTCTAGCTATTTAAGACCTTTCAGATGGCCAACTAACTGATGTACTTTGTAATGAGGAAAATGGTCTCTGGCTTAGGGATGGACCTGCAATACAAAAGTAAAGGTTTTTTTTAGATTCATGAATAATTTTTCTATATATTTAGATATATACTAGGACAAGACAAATATTAAAATCAATTTATCTAAAAAAACGTTAACGTCTTGAAAACAAGAGACTTGGCAAAGGTAACTTAAGTCTATATGCATGATGTGGTCTCATGTACATGGATATATTTTGGATGTTTATCTTTTGAGAATGTTATAGTTCCTGTTTTTGTTTTGGACAATGCTAAGGTACATCCTTTACCTACTAGGAGGTAATATCTCAAATGAATCTAAGTCATTGATTTTTTTAGATTTTATGAATTACTTAATAAACTTAAAAAAATAGAAAAAAAACTTCCTCAACATTCCCCTAATAACGGGATGTCAATCTTGCATGTCCCCTGATGACCGGAGAGAAACGTCCATCCTATATATTCCCTAATCGGTTTCCTTAAATCGTGACCTCTTATATAATAAACACATTAACTTTAACTTTTGTTATACATGTTTATATATTATAGTCTCTTATAATATTGTCTAATATAATTAATTGTTTATTAGTGGATTATATGTACATGACATGACACGACATGCCGTGGCGGAGCCAGCCAGAAAAATAAGGTAGGGCGAACTTAAATAGCTCGGTGGCTCGGCCGCAGGCGTGCAGCGGCAGGGCCGCCGCCTTCGGTCGATTCCCGGCGCCGGAGCGCAGTGGAGCGGTCGGCGTAGGCGCGGAGCCAGCGTGGAGTGGCGTGGAGCAGAGGCGCTGTCGAGCGAGCGCGATGGGAGATTGGTAGCGCGGCGCGGCGCCATTGCCGCTGCCCTAAGGCCTCTAGGGCTGGGTGCGTAATGGGCCAGTCACTATTGGGCCTGGTTGCCAAGATTTCTTAGCAACGTGTAGTGCCTACCTTCAGGCACAGGAGGACGGACTTCGATAGTTCGACGACTCCATGGCCATGGCGCTTGCTGGGGGCAATACTGCTGGGGGTCGCCGTCGGCGATGTATGGCGGCCGCCGTACCTCGCTATACTGGTGGCTCCGCCACTGACGACATGTTATATTAATCAAAAGACTTATCAGATCCAAAAGTTACAAACAATAAAACGTTACACACGCTAACCACACACAAACCACATACACGCTAACCACACACACTAACCACGTACACACAAGCACACACACTCGCATGTGCACGTTAACCACGTACACATAGGACGCACTCAAATTCTACCACATCTAGTGTATAAAGTTACATACAAAATTATATGGTAATTAAAATATATCAAGTACACAGTTACTTACAAAATAAAAAAGATTTATTATATCAGTCAATTCATGCAACAATCATATCTATAAATAAGTTTTTTATATCTAAAACTTTCCTTATATATCGTATTTTATAAAATAGAAAATTAAATAGATATATATTTCATCTATTACCTCCTAGTAAGTAATATGTGACTGTGATGGTCCAATCAAAATAAATGGATGGTTCACAGTTATTTAGAGGTACAACAACAAAGGCAAGTTTATATGACAGACACCTATGAGCTTTGTCACTTGATATCTATTTTATTTTGAAATAAATATTTTTCACACTTGATACCAAAAGGAGTGAGGTTAATGCAAAAAATGAAGAAAGAGAGGTGAGTGAGGGTAAATAAATGAATAACGTGAGAAGGTCAAAAGTGAGGACATGGACATGGAGAGTCAGAAAGTTTGCAGGGCTCTTGCCGACTCTAACATCTCTAACATCTCTGACGCATTCACTATTTAAACATTGTTCACAAGAGTCATTTTTATCTCCTCTTCCCTCCTCTCACAGAGTCGGTGGGAGCAGGAGAAGCCAGCTTTTTTAGGTTCACCTGCTCCCACCCGCTCCGTGTTAACAGTGAATGCGTTAGAGAAATTAGAGCAGGTAGGAACCCTGCCAAACAAAGCCTAAGAATCCATCAAAGTATTTCCTCAGAGGCAGAATAAAATATATGTATTACTGCATATTCATATGGTGGGATACGGTTCTTCTCCAATTCAGCAATGGGTGATTGCCCATAGAATTTTATTAGATTACTCTGATATATTTTGCCACTATAATAATACTCAGTCGGACTAGTGGTTTCCGTGGCTAATAATATTTATAAATTAATTTGTAAATGCCAATGGTACCTACATTTAGCACTTGGACTTCATCTTTTTGACTTGGCATTGGGATAAGGATAGCACTAAGCTTCAATACTTGATTCAATCATATGATGAACAATATGAACCACATTGAATCAAGCCTCCAATGCCAATGGTACCTACACACATTCATCCACTTGTTGATGGTACCCAAACTAGTTTGGGTCCTCTCAAGTTAGGTGCATCATACTTAGGCAATGCCTTAGTATGAATAGCGGGATGATTTGCAATAGCAACTATAGAGGTACCATTACCATCCTTTCTAAGCATATGATTATCAACCATTGAAATAGGCTTAGAAGTCATACCTAGGGGACATGAACTAGCCATGTGTCCCCTTTCCCGACATGAGTAGCACACTCTCTTTGCTTGAGCCTTTTCTTCCTTGCTCATGTTGTGCTTCTCATTGTCTTGCCTCTTCTCTTTTGCTTGAATCTTCATCTTAAGCTTGGTAGGACACTTTGAGGCAAAGTGTCCCATATCTTCACACTTGAAGCACTTGATGTGAGCCAAATGATTCTTCTCTTGATCTTTGCTCATCATCATCTTGTTGGCATTTTGGATAGGAGTTGGATGCCTTGCTCTTGCTTTGCCACCTCTTCTAGTCTTCTTCTTTGTCATCCCCGAATCACCATCTTGATGGTTGATCTTGTATTGCACTTGGGGCTTGACTTGTGGCTTAGCTTGAGCAATCTTGGTTGGACAAGCATTTGCAAGATGTCCTATCCCATGGCATTTGAAGCACATGAAATGAGATAGCTTCTTTGGTTCTTGATTCTTCTCTTTCTTGCCCTTGCTCTTGTGGAAACCAATTCCACTCTTGTCACCATAGCTTCTCTTGTTTGTCAACTTATGCTCAAAGGTGACTTTGGAGTTGTAGCACCTCTCTAACTTGTTGCTCATATTCTTCAATTCATTTTTGAGCTCATTGTTCTCCTTCAAAAGGTTAGTCTCACAAGACATAGAAGTAGAACAAGCATCTATATTTGAAGAACAAGGCATATCAAGTAAATCATCACAAGAGGTGGATACATTCTTCTTTCCTACATCATAAGGGTTAACAACAACATGTGATTGATCATTTGACCCAAGTGATGAGCTCTCTTTATTTTTATGATTTAGCAATTCATTGATTAGAGAGCCATGTTTGTGAACTAAATCTTCATGAGACAAGCGAAGTTGCTCATGATCCAATTTTAGTTCATCATGTGAAGATTTAAGAACATCAAGAAAGTGCTTATGTTCTTCACATGAGGTCTTTAGAAGTGAGTTTTCATCTTTTAGTTTCTTAGTTTTGTTTAGCTCACTTTCTAAAGCCTTTGAGAGTTTGCACACAAGCTCAAAGTTAGGGTCATCACAATCTACAATCACATTGCCAATTGATACCTTAGTGTCACCGTGTGACATGAAGCAATGTGATGAGGTAGAAGAGCTTGTGGAAGCATCACTCTCATAGCCCGTGTATGCTTCATCATCTTCATCAAGTGTGCTTGAAGTAGCATCATCAATTGCAACACTTGATGTTGGGCCTTCATCATTCTTGTCAAGTGATCTTGAGGTAGGTAGATCATCTTCATCACTTAACCATGAGGTGGAGCAATCTTCCACAACCACCAAGGTGTGGTCATGCTCAACACTCTTATGTGCCACCAATTTGGACACTTCATCATTATTGTTTGGAGCCTTCTCATATTTTTCAATGAGGTAGGTCCAAATCTCATGAGCACTCTTCATGTCCATGATTTCACCAAAGATATTATCTTTCATAGAATGGTAGAGAATGTTAGTAGCTTGGCAATCGAGATGTATGCACTTATTTTGTGCTTGAGTTGCATCCTCTCTCTCAATTGCACAAGAGAGTCCCACCTCAACGATCCACCACATTTGGGGAGAAATAAACTTAAAGATGCTTGTCAACCAATTTCTCCACCGTGCAAAGTGTGTGCCATCAAAAATGTGTGGACACTCAACATCTAGCCCATAAGTCGCCATCATCTCGGGTCGGTGAAGACCACAAAAGAGAGACCAAGCTCCGATACCACGTGTAGGGTCGAGATGGCGGACTAGGGGGGGTGAATAGTCTTTTCTAAAACTTAAGCGCAACGACTAACCGAAACAAATGCGAAATTAAAACTATCGGTCTAGCCAAGACTATACCCCTCTATCTATAACTTTAGCACCTAGCAAAGTATACTAATTGGGCTCCCTAAGGTGCCAACCTAGGAAGCTCACCTAAACAAGTCTAGGTTGCAAGGTCACACAAACCTAAGCAACTAGTACTCTAAGCACAAAGGGAGCTCCTACACATACTAGTAAGCAAAGCACAAAGCACCTAAGCTTACTAGCAATGCTCTCTAGCAAGACTACACAAGTCAACTAGAGAGCTCAACTTACTTAGCTACACAAACTAAGCAATGTGACTTACAAGGCTACACAAGCCAATAAGACACTCAAGAGGTACTTCTAAGCTACACAAGCTAGAAGGTAACTAGGCAAGCCACACAAGCTAAACTAGTTACAAGAGCAACAAATAAACACTAGCACAAGATATGAACAAGTAAATACAAGCTAGTGAATCGGAGAATGCAAACCACCGAGAAGAGTAGACAAGGTTGACACGGTGATTTTTCTCCCGAGGTTCACTTGGTTGCCACCAAGCTAGTCCCCATTGTGTCGACCACACACTTGGTGATTCGGCGGCTAATAGGCGGTCACAAGCCTAACCCACTAACTCGGGCGCCACAAGAATCCACCCACAAGTGAGGGTAGCTCAATGACACGCTCAACTAGAGTTTCTCTTCGCGATCCCCGCGGGGCGAGCACAACACCCCTCACAAGCACTTCTCTGGAGCGCCGCACAATCTTCTTGCGCGCTTCGATGGAGCCTGAAGTCACCAAGCCATCTAGGAGGTGGCAACCTCCAAGAGTAACAAGCACCACCGGCTTGCAACACGATCACCTAGTGCCACACGAAGCTATCTCTCAAAGCAACGCACTAGAGATCACTCACTCGCAATTAGAATCATACTATAGCTTGCACAAGTGAGTTAGAGGGCTCCCAAACCAAGCACACTAAGGGCAACACATGCCAAAGGTGCTCTTGCAGCCCCAAGGGCCGGCCAAGGGCTATAAATAGCCACACCATCGAAACTAGCCATTTTGCCCACTCATTGGGCCTTCCTGCGTACCTCCGGACGCAAGATCAAAGGGGGTCCGGACCAACACGCGCGCGTCCAGACATTCCTAGCCGTTTGAATTCGCCCGTTGGCGCGCTCACCGCGCTCTGCCATGCATCTCCGGACGCAGCCAACAGTGCCACTCCGGACCAACGCATGCTGCGTCTGGAGCTATGCAGAGAGCTCCCCGAGAGCCCTTTTCATCCGGACGTGTGACCGGAGTTCCCTGTCTGGACGGCAAACAGCGTCTGGACCTCCTCAGTCAGCACAACACATTCAAGGGGGCAGATGACCGGACGCAGACCTAATGGTCCGGATTGCCCAAGACCCTGCGTCCGGACTCGCTCCACCGAGCGTCCGGACCTCCAGAGATAGAGTAGGGACCTAGGGTTAGGTTCCGGATGCACTTCATGGTCCGGACACCACGCCACCCTAGCGTCCGGAGCTCAGTTTTCAGCCGAGACTCCACTCCACCTCTTCCTTTGCTTCACATGTGTTAACACAAATGTGATCACCACCTTGTGCATGTGTGTTAGCATTTTCACAAAGATTTTCAAAGCTTTTTTCACTTGTTCTCACCGCTCCACTCGATCCTAATGCATCGCAAAGTTAGATAGCTCCAAGTGGCACTAGATAACCGATATTCAAACAAGTTTGCCCCTCTTGATAGTACGACTATCTATCCTAAACCCGGTCATATACTTCTCTACACACCAATGACCGGTGAAATGAAATGCCCTATAGGTTATACCTTTCCCTTGCGCATTCTATTCCATCTCCTTCTCCAATGTTGATGCAACACAAGCACCAACCTATCACCAAATGATATGATCCACTTTATATCATCACGTGATCATATTGGTTCATCGATCTTGACCTCACTTGCTCTTCACCGTTGTGTTGGTCCATCGGCGCCAAATATCACTCACTTGCCCTTTACACTTGCAACCGGTCCATCAAGCCAAGCCTCATCTTGATCTTCTCCACCTTGATCACATGACTCCATGTCATGTCTCATGTGCAATAAGCTCACACAATCACATGTGAACTAATCTCCTGTGTATATATCACTCAAACACATATTAGTTCACCTAAGTTGTCACTCAATTACCAAAATCACACAAAGACCTTTCAGGAGGCCATGGCTGTTCAGATCAGCAATTGTGGTTATAGAACAATATGATGGGTTTTCGGATGTGAAGTCGATAAAGCTGGATAGGATACCGGTGTGAGCACGTATCCAGGGCATGCCGGAAGGACTGATGAAGAAGAAAGAATTTGGAGAAAAGATTGCGAAGAAGGTGGGTGACCTAATCCAGGTTGTTATGACGAAGGGGAAGATAAATGCTACTCCATATCTGCGTACCAGAGTATGGGTAGACCTCAACAAACCATTAGTGAGGATGGTTCCAATTATGTTGAAAGAGAGGATGAAATACTTGGTACAATATGAAAAATTACCGAGCTTCTGCCACTTTTGTGGCTGCATGGGACATGAAGTCTTTGAATGTGGGGATGGAGTTCATCCAAAAGAAAAATGGGGGTGGGGTGATTGGGTGAGAGTGCCTTTCGCTAACCTAGGTGTTGGAAGAGAAGATAGAGGAGGAAGAGGTAGAGGAAGGCGAATGGGAAGGGGTCGTGGTGTAAGTGTTGGGCATGGTGGAGGAGTCGATGATGGTTCGTTGGGGGAGGATCTCCAATCAGAGGATGAAGAGGCAGATTGAGATGGTGATCTTAATATGAAGGGAGCACTGGTTATAAGGGGAGTACCGATGCAACAGCAAGTGCAAGAATAAGCCCTTTGGCAGAGCAAGAGAAGAAGAGGCCTAGAACCTCGAACCAGGAAACGGAAGGAAACAACCACACAAATGCAAGATCGACGCTCTCCTTCGAGGAGAGTGGCCGGGCGCAATGAAACTCGTCGCTTGGAACTGTCGGGGACTGTCTAGCCCCCGTGCAGTTCGTGCGCTCCTGGAGGTCTAGGGGCGAATAAACTCAGATGCGTTTTTTCTGTTTGAGACACATCTGGACAATGCTAAGGCAGAAAAAGTGCCAAGAAGAACGGTATTCGACCATAAAGCTTTGTTTGAAAGTGATGGAAGGAGTGGTGGTTTGCTGTTGATGTGGAAGAGTGAAATTAATATTCAAGTAAAGGCAGTGACAAAAAACTACATTGATGCGTGGTAATAGAAGAAGATGGGGGGTGGAGGTTCACTGACATCTATGGTGATCCGGAGTGGAATCGGAAAGTGTTGACTTGGGACGCTATCCAATCAATAAAAGGGGATCTGTCTACCCCTTGGTTGATCATGGGTGATTTTAATGAGATTATGTACAACTCAGAAAAAGAGGGTGGAAGACCAAGGACACAACGACAATTACAAGCATTCCATGATGTATTGTCAGAGTGTGGCCTCAATGACATGGGGTTTGTGGGTGACCTGTGTACATGGTGGAGAGGCCAGATTAGAGAGCGACTGGATAGGGCAGTTGCAAACATGCAATGGGCACAATTGTATCCTCATTCGTTGCTAGTTAACAGCGAAAGTATAAGGTCGGATCATCGTCCAATAGTGATGGACACTCACTTTGTTACACCACCAGATGGTAGGAGGGCGAAGAAATGTTTTGAGGCGAGATGGTTCCAAGAAGACACGGTGGAAGAGATGATCAAAGCCGCGTGGGCGCGAGCAAAATCTAGGGGCAAAGGCCCATCATTCTCAGATAAGGTGAATGATGTTCATGAAGAGATCCATAGATGGGATCGTGATGTCTTGAAAGCACCAACAAAAAGGATTTCTGATCTCAAGAGAATTGGAAAGACTTAAGAGGGGACCGATGACTGATGCAAATACTGAATCCCAGAAGGAAATAATGGTCCGGCTGGAGTTGGTGCTGGAGCAGGAGGAAATCCATTGGTTCCAGAGAGCAAGAGAAAATTGGCTCAGACAGGGAGATAGAAATACAAGTTTCTTCCACAACTTTGCCACAAAGAGAAGGAAGAAAAACACGATAAAAAGTTTATTGGAAGACAATGGAATAAGACAGGATGATGAGCTAGCTATGCAGAATATTGTGCAAAATTATTTTGTAAATCTCTTCACTTCTGAAGTGGGAGAGCCAGACCCAAGTGTTCTATCAGATGTTGGCCGCTCTGTCACCCCAGACATGAACACGGGGCTGATGGCTCCCTTCACGGCTATGGAGGTAAAGAAGGCCTTGTTCCAAATTGGTGATTACAAAGCCTCGGGACCAGACGGGTTGCATGCAGTCTTTTTTAAAAGATTTTGGGATCTCGTGGGGGACGACTTGGTGAATGAAGTGCTGAAAGGTGTAAACTCAGCTCAGATACTAGAAGGGTGGAATGACATGACAGTGGTCTTAATCCCCAAGGTAAATGATCCAACACTGGTCTCTCAATTCCGTCCAATAAGTCTCTGCAATGTGGTATACAAGGTGATATCAAAGATGTTGGCAAACCGGCTTCGAGGTATTTTGCTTGATGTTATTAGTGATCACCAAAGTGCATTTGTCCCAGGAAGACTTATTACTAATAACATATTGCTAGCATATGAAAGTATTCACAGGATAAAAAACAAGCAAGGAAAAAAGGGCCTATGTGCTGTAAAGCTGGATATGCACAAGGCATATGATAGAGTGGAATGGAGATTCCTGGAGAAGATTATGTCAAAGATGGGTTTCAATAGAAGATGGGTATCGTTAATCATGGCTTGCATGAAATCGGTGAAATATAAAGTTAGAGTAAACTCAAGAGAGACCGATATCTTCACACCAACAAGAGGGCTAAGGCAGGGTGACCCCCTTTCACCATATCTTTTCTTGATTGTGGCAGAGGGGTTGTCAAGCATGTTGAGAGGTGCCGAGAATAGAGGAGAATTACAGGGGGTACAAGTATGTAGAGATGCACCTCCAGTATCACACTTGCTCTTTGCTGATGATTCTCTGATATTAATGCAAGCTGACAAGAATAATGCAGAAGTGCTAAAGAACTTACTTGATCGGTACTGTTCAAACTCGGGGCAAAAGATCAGTGATGCAAAATCGAGTATCTTTTTTAGCCCCAATACCGAGGTGGATACCAAAGTGGAGGTATGTGAGATTTTGAATATAGTGATTGAATCCCTGACGGATAAATATTTGGGGTTTCCTGCGTTGGTTGGTGCTGACCGCAGTGACTGCTTCCAATACTTGGTGGACAGGGTAAGGGGAAAAACCAAAGGATGGAAAGAGAAGCTACTAAGAATGGGAGGAAAAGAAATTCTTATCAAATCAATTGCTCAAGCCGAGCTAGTCTTTGCGATGATGGTGTTCAAAATCCCAAAAACCATATGCATGGGGATAACGGATGCCATATCCCAAATTTGGTGGGGTAATGACCATGATCACAAAAGGATTCACTGGAAAGCTTGGTGGAAACTCTGTATTCCAAAGAACAAGGGTGGAATGGGCTTTAGAGATCTGGAGGCTTTTAACAAAGCACTTTTGGCAAAACAAATATGGAGGCTACTGGTAGAACCAGATTCTTTATGTGCTAGAGTCTTAAGAGGCAAATACTATCCAGATGGCAATTTACTGGAGGCTAAACTGAAGAGTGGCAGCTCCTTCACCTGGCAAAGTGTCCTAGCAGGGTTGGAGTGCTTCAAAAAAAGGAAGCATTTGGAGGGTTGGAGATGGATCCCAGATCAGAATTTGGGAGGATAATTGGATACCCTCAAGTCATAATATGAAGGTCCTAACCCCTAGAGGGAATAATCTGATCACAAGAGTGGAGGAGCTCATCAATCCAATCACAGGGGTTTGGGATATACAACTAATTAGAACATTGTTCTGGGAAGTGGATGTAAACAAAATCTTACAAATACCTTTAAGGCATGGAAGAGAGGATGTTGTGGTCTGGCACTACATAAAGGATGGACTATTCTCTGTAGGCTCGGCATATCATCTGCAATGGCTCCACAAGTTTGGAGCTAACAAAATTACTGAACAGGCTAGTGGTGTGAGTGATGATAAAGTATGGGCCCAGCTCTGGAAACTTCAAGTGCCGGCGAAGGTAAAAATCTTTGGTTGGAGGGTGTTGCACGGGTTAATTCCCTGTAAAGGGAATCTGGCAAACCGACATATTGTTAATTCAAGCAGTTGTCCCGCCTGCTATGCTAATTGTGAGGACATAAAACATGTCTTGTTTGAGTGCAGTCAAGCAAAGGAGATTTGGCAAATTCTGGGAGTAGTTGACATGATACATTCAGGACTGTCTATCCATGGCTGAGATGATCATGAAGCCAAAACAGATTGAGGAACTGAATCAAATTGGGCTTGCAGAATTGATTCTCACGGGAGGCTGGTATATTTGGTGGCAACGTCGAAATCTGGTACATGGTGAACCTGTCCAAAATCCGACAAGAGCGGCATTGTCCATCGCAACACTGACGACGAACTTTCAGAGATCGGTGAAGAAGATAAGTAAAAATAACAAGAAGGAAGACGGATGGAAAAGACCACCTGAAGGTGAGATTTTACTTAATGTTGATGCTAGCTACAAACCTGAAGTGGGATCTGGGAGTACGGGTGCGATTATACGGGATTCTACTGGGTCTTTCGTGGGAGCCAGAGTGAATTTCTTTGAACACATGGCTGATGCTGCTACCGCTGAGGTAATGCCCTTAGAGAAGGTTTGCTACTAGCACAGACTATGGGTTACAACAGAATAAGAATACAAGCCGATTGTCCGGAGTTAGTGGAAACAATGAGACAAGGAGGATTTGCATCAACCACCGATCTATGAAGAATGCGATATGATGTGGCAAGATTTTGTATCTATCTCTATAGAGCATTGTAATTGCCAAGCGAATTGTGAAGCCCATGAGCTAGCAAAGGTAGCTTTACAAGAAAAACTCTCATGTAATTGGGTCGATGAACCCCCTAATTTCGTTCTAGGAGCCTTGGTGAATGATGTTATTCATGATCAATAAAGTGTGTCAAATGGCTTCCCTCAAAAAAATTATGAATAACTTTTAAGTTGTTGAGTTTGGAAAAATAAAAATCATATCAATAGATTTGTCTTGAAAAATACTTTCATAAAAATATACATATATTATATTTCAAAAAATAAGCAGTCAAACTTACGCTTTGAAAACCGTGTCACTGTCCTAAACATCAAATAATATGAGTATGGAGGGAGTAGTATTTTTATCACACTCATATATATAGAAAATCCTTTCTACATCTGCGTGTAGTTACTCCTACATGTATATCTTTAAATTTCTTATGTATATGAACCGACGAAGTATATATATAAAAAGTATATGATTATACTAGATTATTTAGTGTAGTATGTGTACAAAGTATGCAAAAGTATACCTAGGTATATGGTTATATTTATTTTACATACAATAATAATATATTAAAAAATACGGGTTCTTTTGAATTTTTTCCGCGTAGTAAGTTTTGGAATATCTTATAATAAGTATATAAACATGCTCAAACTAATAAATGAGTATATATATACATATCTAATATAGTTTATTGAAGTTGAGAGTAACTACACACATGAGTATAAAAAAACTATATATATATATATATATATATATATATATATATATAATATTGGGAAATTTTGCTTGGGACACTTCACTTATCCAAAATTAGTTGTGGAACTGAAATATTTTTTCTTTGTTGTGGGACATTTTTCCTATGCTGTCGGGAACTTTTTTCTTTGCTATAGAACATGCGGTGTCCCATAATAATTTTGGAAAAGTTTAATGTCATGATGCAAAAATCGCCTATAATATTATATGGACGGGAGAGGGAAGGGGATAGGGTAGATCTTAGCGGAAGCGCATCGTCTTGCAGCGGCGGCCGCCGCCGCCTCTCTATAAGTATAAGGTGATTGATGCAGATGCATGTCCATCTGCTCGTCTTCCTCCGTGAATCGATCTGCTATCTGTTTAAATGGAGAAACCTCTTGCATCTGTTCTTTGACTGTTTCTTTTGTCCCACATCACCTACAGTGCCTGGTGCATCCTCCGTCGGACGACCGGCAGGATGCTTCCGCGGAAAGAGCCCAAAACTACTGCGTCTGCCGCCGCCGCAGCTCCGGTCCAAGGCCGCGACCACATCAGCAACCTCCCGGACGGCGTGCTCCAGCACATATTGTCCTTCCTGCCGGCGCAGGACGTCGTGCGGACATGTGTGCTGGGCAAGAGCTGGCGCCACATATGGGAGTCCACCACCGTGCTGCGCTTTGTGTGCGGCGGAACGAAGGAACCAGAGTACATGGAGGAGATTGAGGATTTCGTGGACCATCTGCTACGCCTGCGAATCAGCGAAGGCACGCCACTCGATACGTGCGAGTTCCGTCTCGGCGGGAGAGATGAGTTCGACATGAATAGCATCACGCATTGGATCCGTATAGCTCTCCAGTGCAAAGTCCGGGTGCTCCAGCTCGACTGTATGTGCCATTTTCGGAAATTTCCTTCTCATGATGGCCATCCCTTCTTTATCTCCCAATACTTGAAGAAGCTAGAGCTTGTAAATTTCGATGAATTGGTGCCCAGATTCCTTGACTTCTCCTGCTGCCCATTTTTGGAAGACCTTGAGATTGAATACTGTGCCCTAGCGGGTTCTAGACTCATCTCATCACAATCCCTCAAGCATCTAACAATCAAGTGTGCTTATTTTAGTGATGACGAGCGCTTGCCTATCTGTGCTCCGAATCTTGTTTCACTATGGCTTGAAGTCGAGGACGGCATAACTCCATTGTCTCAGAGGATGCCATCCTTACTAACAGCAGTTGTCAAAATTCGCTTTTACCTTGACTCTGATGATGACAACCAAAGTATTCTCTTGCAAAGTTTATCCGAAGTTCAGAACTTGGTGCTAATATCTCCTGATCCTGACATCGACACCGACATGGTATTCTTACACACTTTCATAATGTTCATGCCAACAGCCTACATTATGATTTACTGATGTTTCTTTGCTTGCATTGTCTAGTTTATTTTCAGAAGGGACTTAAAATTTTGCTCTAGTTTCAACAAATTGAAATCTTTGCTACTTGATGAATACTGGTGCGAGCCTGCAGATTTCAGTGCCCTAGCTTGCCTCCTCAAACTTTCACCAGTGTTGGAGAAGCTCACCATTTTCGGAAATTTCCTTCTCATGATGGCCATCCCTTCTTTATCTCCCAATACTTGAAGAAGCTAGAGCTTGTAAATTTCGATGAATTGGTGCCCAGATTCCTTGACTTCTTCTTCTGCCCATTTTTGGAAGACCTTGAGATTGCTTACTGTGTCCTAGCGGGTGTCGGACTCATCTCGTCGCAATCCCTCAGGCGTCTAACCATCAAGCATTGTTATTTTAGTGATGAAGAGCGCTTTCCTATATGTGCCCCAAATCTTGTTTCACTATGGCTTGAAGTTGGTAATGGCAGGACTCCATCGCTTCAGAGGATGCCATCCTTACTAACAGCAGTTGTCAAAATCCGCGGTTATGATGATCATGTTCCCCTTCATTCAGATAATCACAACAACCAAAGTATTCTCTTGCAAGGTTTATCGGATGTTCAGAACTTGGTGCTAATATCTCCTGACACCGACATGGTATTCTTACACACTGAGTCATAATGTTCATGCCTGCAACCTACATTTAGATTTACTGATGTTTCTTTGTTTGCATTATATTGTCTAGTTTATTTTCAGAAGGGACCTAAAATTTTGCTCTAGTTTCAACAAATTGAAATCTTTGCTACTTGATGAATACTGGTGCGAGCCTGCTGATTTCAGTGCCCTAGCTTGCCTCCTCAAACTTTCACCAGTATTGGAGAAGCTCACTCTTCAACTATATTCAGAGGTATATACTTTCAAATGCAACTTCTGCGTTGTAGAAACTAGAACAAATTATAATTCTAGTTTATCGATTGATCTTGGCAAAATCACTCTATTTACTACAGGGACCTAAACATAAAGTGGAGATTAAACTGAGCTTCAAACCTTTGGAGATGTCAGCGGCAATATCACAACACTTTAAGACGCTTGAAGTCAAATGCAAAGTGTTTGACGATAGAGTTCACAATGTTTTGACGTTTCTTAGTAAACAACTTAACATATGTAAGTTAGCTGACATTACTGTTCATGTTTTGCTTATTTTTAAAGTATTTGATTCCAAATTATATGGATCGAACTATTAGTTCTGATTTCTGAACCATAGTGTGTCGTCTTTCTTATTGCTTATGAACAAAAATATGTGTTTTTAATTCTTGTTAATCATCACATTACCTTTGCTTCGTTGCAAACATTTGGTACATTTTTGTGCCTTGTCTTATCATCACCACCAGCTTAGAATGTCGTGTCGCATTAAATATGTAAAAGGATGACCACCGTAACTTTGTTTTTGAGTACCAAGTACATGGAAAGTGTCATGCCAGAATACAAATTTGTCTTTTAAAATATGAATGTAACATTGATTTGATTTCCCTTGGTCCCTGGATGGCTAACAGTTTAATGTTTTCTGGCACTCTTCAGACAGAACTACCATTAATTTTTGCAGTTATGTTAAAATATATAACACCAGGCGCTTGTGATTATATAATACAGTTATTTGAAAACAATATTCATTTAAAAGGTGATGACCTATTATTCTAAATAAATTTCTGTCAAGCCTTGAGACAATTGTCTTGTAGTGTGGTTTCGTCAGTTTCCTAGCTATTTGCAGAAGTCTTTTCCTATCTAAATATTATTGTGATTCATTTCTATGTGTATGCCATCTATTGTTGATGCTTCTCAACTTATGGCATGACTTTGATGTGTATGAAGGGTTTCAGTTCAGCGGATAGAAGCCTCTGCATGGAGATGGACCTACTATCACTTAATTAAGTCAAGGTTAAGGAGGCAATACTAGTATTAAGGATGTAGTCTTGTGTCCACATTGGTAGCCCGCGTGCTACCACGCTATGGAATTCTGTCTACCTTATTGCTTAATAGCCTGCTCAAGCTAAAGCTACCTTTGTATCTTTCATTTCCTATTGATGTCTTAGAAACCTAATGTTGGTTTGCTATTTGAACCTGTGCTAAGTAATGAGCACTTATATTTCTCGAAGTGAAGTATTCTAGTCTCTATTATTTTTTTCCTAGCATTGTAGCAGTGGAGAACATGTTCAGATGTCACCGCATTTTGCACGTGTGAAACTCTAGAACGATGAAGTCAGTATCCGAATTTCCATACCAGAGATGCATCTGAAATTTCTCATTATCCAGATGTGTCTCTGAAGATGCTTGGTTAAATGGTTCATTCTTTCAAAAAAATGTAAAGGGTTTGGAAATGTATCTGATTTTTTTGGGTCATTGTAACAATGCTGAATCAAACTCACACAGGATACAGGCAACCGATAGTATTCTCCAGGATTTCAGAGTAAAGATTCAGAGGACACAAAAACTGGGTAGGGAGGAACTGACAAGTGAGGAAGACGGTTACAGCGATGTTACGTTTGATGCCCTGTCTTCCATTACACTGTCTTCCGTTACATGGAGCCTTTTATTGCGCCTGTCACGGCACACATGTCGTCTCAGCTTGGACCGAGCACATTAAGCTTGGCGAGGCCCAACCAACGGCTTCCTCCTTCGCAGGTTATTCCCGCGCAGCCTTATGACTCGTTCGGTTAGTTGATTTCAGGGCGAGAAATCATTCCAGTCCTACGAGCTTATACAAATTAACGTAAAGATTCCAACTGGATTTTTTCTAGGTTATCATTACCCGTTAACCAAACAGGGCCTTAATGGTCTTTAGTTGGCGTCGGTTCCGGACAGTTATGGTGTTTGGTTTGTAGGTTGTAGCTTAGCTAGATAATAAATGAATCAGAAAACTAACATGCCGCACTGGCTACTCCAAAGACGCACGTCTGGCTAACGACTACTCCAGTTACTACAGACGTTTGTTCATCACAAATCTGCCAAATATCGTAGACATGTATATTGAAGCACGTGTCTGCTCCAATTACAAACACTACAGACATGTGTTTGTAAGCGTCTGTAAGGTATAACGCGTCTTCAATATAGGACATTACTATAGACGCGTGTAGTCGACGGGCGTCTGTAGCTATTCCACCTGTTATCCAGGACATGAAAAACACAACACGCGTCTGTGATGTTTCGCCTAACTACATACGCGTGCTGTCGACAAGCGTCTGTAATAAACATTTATTACAGACACGTGTTTATCCTGCCGGACTGGCGACCCCATTGGACAAGTTACTACAAACACATGTTTGTCTGGCGTCAGTAGTGGGGTAGATATGACCGTTTTTTTACATAGTGTTGTCCTCTCTAATATTTATTAGATCACCATGTTTTACCTTTCATAAGCAATCAATTTTCATAGGTGATCTGTCTCTGCAACGATTCATCGGCAGTTGGAATTACAACCACATTAACATTTAGACATAAAAGAGGCGACTGTAAAATAATTTCTTTAAAAGTACAATCCACACACTGCATCTGAATTACATTGCTGATGAAGGGCAACAACATAATACACATTTTATTGGCTACACATGACATATATATAACTCCAAGAAATCTACACATGGACACTGAACCATATGTTTAGATACATAGGCAGGCGCAGGTGATGCAATCCAATGTAAATAAAAAAAGAAAAAATAACAAACAACGAGGAGACAATGTCGTCGTTCATGGCACTCACAGCTAGGACATGACTCCATCGTTCAGATCGACATATATGAACTGTACCATGGCAATAGCAATATATAAGTTCGTACCTTATTACTACACGGTGTGGTCGTCGTCATTGATGCGGCGAGTAATGCCTGCGTGAGTGCAGAACGTCCAGAGGTAGGTGATGAGGTCGCCACCTGAGGTGGCAACTGCTTTAGCATGGCCTTGGATATCGTTGGACGGCGCCAAGTAGATGAGCATCTTGACCCAGAAACAGGCCAGAACATCCCAACTGTTGTTATCCAACGCCTCCAACATCTTCATGGCATCCTGTGCCATCAACGAGTCTTGTTGCAGATCTCCCTGCATAGCAATGCTCCTGAGGGATTCTGGTATCTTATCCCTGCAGCAAGAGCTTGGAGTGCACAAAGAGCATCCACCACATTGCTGCAACACCTGTGCCAGGCAATTCCTCATGTCGCCAAGCTTCTTGGACACCCATGTCTCGTCATCAGGCAGCATGGCCGGCGAGTACGCCACCAGGTACATGCAGTACTTGGATAGCATGTTCGCCACAACCCTTGGGCTGCCATCATCGTCTTTTGGCTCCTCCTCCTCCGCCGCCTTGTGCCTGTTGTCAAAGAGCTTGGTGGCAAGGTGGGTAGCTAGGATGATCTCAGTGACACTCTTCGTTCTTCCAGTAGTCTCGTTGTAGGACCTTCCATGTGGAAGAACTGGAAGGCTGATTGTTCCAGTTTCCTCGTCGATTTCCTTCAAGGAATGGATGATATCTTTCTTGGCTTTGGTTTTCAAGATCGCTTGATACATTGGTGCATACAATAGTTTGTCAAGTGGCCCACAAGCACTCAAAATGGATACTTGGTTGATCTTCATATTGTTGGGATCAGCTCGATGTCGGAAGAAAAGTTTAGCCACAAAATGGAAGACGGTGGATACAGAAAACCTAAAAGTAATGAGGAAATAGAGGAATTTTTGCCATAGCCGGCGATCACGCCGTTGTACACCGTATAAGCACACCGTGGACACTGTGTTCCAGTTGGAGAAGACATAGCAGGTGAGGAACTCATAGAACTCAATGCAAATAAGGGTGGCCACAAGTGCCAAGGTGATGGAGAGGTAAATGATTATTGGGGTTTTGGTAAGGCCGTCCGGGCTCAAGCCCTTGGATGTGCAATATAAGAAACCAATGTCCCCGTTGGACATCAGTGTCACCAAGACAGCGCCAAGGTATATGGGCACAAAGATCATGGACAAGGCAAAGTTTGAGAAGAAAAGGATAGGCTGGGACATCACCACGTTGTCGGCTGCCAGATAGTAGCTATCAAGGAAGTCGAGTTCTAGTTGAAGCACCTTGAAGGGCCTGTGGGCTCCTGCTCCCGCGCCATCATCGTCGTCAAGGTTGAGCAGGCTCTTGAGCATGAGCCTGCGTGCCATGGCCGAGCCGACCTCCGCCATGGGGTATTTCTCAAACCGGCGCCGCAACATCTTGAAGAGGGAGAAAGAGAAGCACAAATTCTCAAGTTCGGTCCGCCTCTTGGGACAGAAAAGTTTAGCATTAGGGCCATCACTATCTTGGCCCCATTTCCATATCTTATCAATTGTGACCAATTTATCCATCTCAGCTAGGTTCATGTCGAGGCCAACAAGCTCCTCCTGGCCATTCTCATTCTTGGGGCTGGTGATGACCAACTCCACCTTGGTTTCCTTTTGCTTCTTGTGCACAAGCTTGCTCTCCCCCGCCACCACAAACTTGCATGTTTTCATGACGGCTGAAGCTGTGGTGCTGCCATGAGTTGCAGGAGACGAAGTTGTAGCAGCAACAGCACTAGTAGTAGTCGTAGTAGTGTGGATGACATGCTGCATGTAGCTTGCAATGAGAAGAGGGTTCCTCGCTGTGCTGAATGATTGGGCGGCTATGTAGGTGTTCACCGTCCTCTGCAACAGCTTCACCAAGCTGAGTGACCAGAGGGCGGCAAACATGGTCACCATCATCATCTTCAGTATTTGGGCCTCCTTCTGGTTATTGTCTCCGATGATGTTGATGTTGATGTTCATGTTGGAGTAGACGAGGTAGCCGACCCACAACACGTGAGCTGCCTCGTCGGCATAATCCATCAGCGTAAACCTCCCAATGCACCTCGAGAAAGAGGAGCCATCTGTTGGCAGCACCATCACCTGCACCTTCTTGCGGATGAGCTATATGAGCAGCATCCACAACAGCACAAGGAGGCGGAGGCGCATTTCACCCTTCTTCTTAGTGAGCGAGAAGGTGGTTGACAGAAGAGGAAGGAAGAGGACGAAGGTGACACGCAGCAGCACGTGGACGGCGGGGTCACTACTACAGAAACGGCAAACAGTGCCAGTTCAAAACCCCCCTTCAGTGGCAGTTTTTGAACCGGCACTGGCAAATCGGCAGTGATGAGCTCATGCCATCACTGCCGGTTATGCCAAACCGGCAGTGATGGCTCAAGCATCACTGCCGGTTCGTGTTACCAACCGGCAGTGATGTTTGAGCCATCACTGCCGGTTTTTAACACCAATCGATAGTGATGCTTGAGCCATCACTGCCGGTTTGGCACCCCAACCGGCAGTGATATTATTTTTTAAAATTGCATTTTTTTAATTGTTTTATTTTCATTTGGGGTTTCTGGTTTAGGGTTTATGGTAGAGGTGGTGGGGTGGGAGATCGTGGAGGTGTTTGCTATCGAACCATTTGATATCGATGTGAATTGAAGGTGGTTGTGGACTAGCGACAATACAAACCCATCACACATTTATAATAATTATTAGAAAACATCCAAACAAAACTTAAAGTATTGAATTAATTGTCACATTACAATAGCCTTTCGAGGCGGTCTTTTCCATAGTTCTTCTTGAAGTCCTTACTCTTCACAATGGATAGACATCCTTTTCTATACACTATATCGTTCAGAATAAGAGCTGCTATCTCCTCTTGAAATCCTCTTATCTCAAAATCCACCAACCTATTATGGCCCTGATCTTTGCGCTGTAAATTGATACAAGATGATATTGAGATGCACATACGTAAGACAAAACAATAGAATTAAAATGCGACGTGTATGTACCATGCCATCTCCTATTCCTAGTTTTGCGTCAAAGTAGCAAAGCATTGCCCACATCACATAGAACCCGCATTCGTTGTTCCCCATTGGTTGATCTAGGGCCTTGACCTTCTTCATATACTCCACTCTGAATGGTTCTCTCCATTTCTTTTGAATCTTAGGCTCCACATTTCTCCAATCAGGTAACGCCTTCATTCTATGTGACAATGTAAATGAAGTGTGAAGGCTCAGGACATTATTAATTACAATATCATATGTGATTGAAAAGTGTGGTGATATTGGGTTTACTTACATATTTAGCACTTTGACTAGGGGTTCGATAAGTTTAAGTTGCTTCTTTTTTGAGTCCCACACCTCGATAGTTGAATTTTTAAGACTTATATCTACGAGGACGTAATGGTTGCTGCAATCACAAAGTTCATGTTATTGAATGATATATCAAGAAAAAAACACTTAAGTAAGGGTCGAGAACACATACTCGCAATTGTAGGTTAGCAGTGCGTTTGTTTTGCCGACTGAGAACATTCTTTCAAACTCTATCTTCAAACTCGCTAAGACATACGGATCTTGGAGACTAACTTTGCATGTTGTCTCATTTACATAGATGGGGTCCAAGAAGTCAAAATTGATATTTCGTTTTTGAAGACAAAATTTTGCTACAGACCTGCAAAATAAACATGCATGGATATATTCAAATGCAGATCACGTAGTTTATTATAACGTTGTTAGGGTATGGTACTTACATAGTCCATAACATCATAATATGCATATCCAGCGAGCGTCGTTGAAAGAGTTGAAAGAGGTCTTCATAATGAATAGTATGTACAACTTCTTCAGGATGATTAAAAATAAAACATGGAGGGATGCATACTTCAAAGGTTGCATTCTTGTCTTTGCTGTTGTTACTATCTATGATGTAATAATCATGCAACTGTCGCATGTTTGCTGGCAAATTTCTATACTCTTCTTGGCTGGCGACCATAGGCTTGCCTAGTTCAAACTTGTATGCAACTTTGGCCTTTTCAAAATCGGTTTTTTCAAAATAGAGATTCTCGGCATCCTCCATGCTTATATTCAGGTCCGCGGCCAAGTTTTGTATCTCTAGCTGCTGAAAGGTGTGTATTTCTCTAGCTCTTTCTTGGTTACCCGGATTTTTGCTTTGCCTTTCAAATTGACTCTGTTTCTCAGGTATATAAGCCAATCGTTCATACAAGGCAAGTTTGGCGGCCTTTTCTGCAATCTGAGCTCGTAGAATATCGTCCTTAGTCGGCACTAGCTACCGCCTTTTACTAGTCTTCTTGGGATCTTTACCAACTGAAGCTGATGACCTCCTCTGTTGCGAAGTCGAACCTGATCTAGAGCTAGGTCGTTGAGATCCCAATCTTGGGGACTTTGAAGCTGGTGGAGGAGGAGGAGGAGGAGTCTTCTCCTTTGGCGGTGGAGAAGGAGTCTTCTCCTTTGGTGGTGGAGGAGGTGTCGTTGGATCTTGACGAGGAGAGAAACCTCTTGGCGGAGGCGACCGGGATGATTCATTGTCATCATCATCATCTGAAGATGGCTGGTTATCTAGCTTGATGAAGCATTTGCGCCAGGCGACATGAGTGCCCAAGTTGTGAACTAGACGCGGCCTATCTTCCTCCACTGGGAAATCAATATGTATCTTATTGTACTTCTTGTCCAATATCTTATCAATGCTGACCCTGACATACCCGAGTGGCACTGGCTTGCCATGAATGATGTTCTCTCCTCTAGGAAATGCTTGTCCGACCGCCACCTTGTCTTTGGTCCACTGCTGTCGGATGTACAACCTGGCATTCACAGGTTCTTTGATGTCGTCCACCGGATGAGGAGCATTGACCTCTTCATCGTTAGGCATAGGGGTTGAGCCATAGCTACTGCGGCCCTTGCCGGGCACTGGACTATTCAAAGCTGGGATTGCATGCGGCCCTACTCGAACACATGGTTTGCATAGCGCTCACCACTTGAGCAGCTATCCGTGCTTCAATGCTCTGTTCTAGCTCCTGTCGCATCCTTTGGAACTCCTCTTCTCTTTGCGTCTAGCCCTTGCCCGACTCCTATACGAAGCAGATTCACTTTCAAATGCTTTCTCCCAAGGAATTACCCCGGCTCCTCTAGTGTGACTAGGGTGCTCCTTGTTTCCAAGTGCTTGCGTGAGCACGTCATTTTCTCTATCCGACCTGCGGGCCCCTCTATGCACTTCCTCAGTGATCGTGGAAATCTTCTGGAGGGGATCGGTGACGGGTTCAGCCCTAGCGGAAAGGCTCCCATCAGGATTGTATTGTGCCCCCCTTGCGAGTAGGTAGTTCACTGATCTCGGCTGCCAATCGCTTGGATGAGGCGTAACACCGCTCTGCTCTAGTGCTTCGACTTGGGCATCCCAATCCGGAATCTTCCTTACGTACCCACACGATCCTAGGCGGTGAGGATTATTTGACCTAAGCGAGTTTGCTTTGTTTCTTTCGCTTGATGCCTTGGCCTCATCGGATAGCTTGTAAGCCTTGAAATCCTCCCAGAAGTCCCTCTGCTTGCTGAATTCACCTTCCGCAAAATTCGGTTCTTTTTCCTCCTCGATGAGCTTGTGCAACTTTCCCTTGAAATTCTTGAAGGAGTGAGCCATGATTTCCTTGGCTCTCTTCTTGACTGTCGCTTCATCACAATCATTAGGGAAAGTGAAATACCCTCTGAGCTTGTTCCAAACTAGTTCCTTCTCAACTTCTAGAACCCTCCATGGGTCTTGCTCACTTCCATTCCACTTCCTGTATTTGATCGGGATGAAGTCCCTTACAAGTGCCCCGATGGTACTCTTGTATGGGCCCAATGCTTTAAGTGGCTCCACCGGCTCCCCTAGTTGATCGAACTGAGAGATGTGCCAGTGTCTAGTTGTCTGAGGGAGCTTTGTTGCACCACGCTTAGTCCTTCTGGAACCCTCACCAGTACTTGGACCTTCCGGCGGAACCTGCTTCAAAATTTATAAATAAGTCCCCATCAAACTTTTATGGCTATATCTACCATGTTTTAGGTATGACCTAAGTTATTACCTCGTCTCCTTGGCCCTCTTCTAGGTTTAACATATGGCTAGGGCTTCAAGGTCTTTGATCCCCTTGCTGGTTGTCACCGGCTCCTTGGTCACGTTCAGCACCACCTCCACTAGTTCCTTGGTCATCGGCTTCGGTCGCAGGGCGACAGGTGGTGAATCGGCGCTTAATTGTCATGTTTCTGGACATGAATTTTGATTATTGGTATTAGCTCATAGGTAGATAGATAGACTCAAACATTTCATTTAGCGGCTGTCTCCTGAGCTCTCTTCTTGGACTTCTTCTTCATCCTCACGGGGCTCCATTGGCACGAACTTTGGTGGGGGACGAGTGGACTTGCGAGCAGTCTGCTTGTTGCGGGCCATCTATAGATAAGCAAAGATGAGAACTAAGTTAGAATCAAGATAATATAATTTTGAGATGAGTAATAGTTTTAACAAATAATAATAAGGTATAAAAGCATGAAAAGAGCATTCCTAAGAACCAACTCTATCTAGGTTTGCGTCCTACAGTCAACACGGCTCTGATACCAATCTGTCACACCCAGTTTTAAAGACAAAATAGGATACAATAACCTTATGTGTGCCCAGAGATCAGTCACACACATAAGCCGACAAATTATCAAAATTGTATCATCACAAGTGTTTTATACATAGCGAACGAGTATTTATTACATAACAGCGGAAATATAAGATAACTCTCGCGAAGCTCCATAGCACAGGGACGTCAACTGGTTGACCCCAAACCTAGTAGTCCTCTGGATACGCCTCATAATTCTGATAATCTGGTACCCATCCGGGATTTTTATCCAAATATTGAAAAGAGAGAAAACAAGCATAAGTACTTTCGTACTCAACAAGCATATATGGGGTTCATGAGGCTCAAAAAGTATGACACTGGTTTACTGCGATAAGCATTTTAATTTGTAAGAAAACTTTATAAGTGGTAGATCAAAGTTATGCTTAAGCCCCCAATTAAGTTGCATGTCAAGTAAACAAATGAACAAGTAACATAATATCATGATAAAGTGATTCATAAAAGTAAACAACAAGTAACCAAAGTTCTGTGAGTTTTCCGGGCCGCTCGTGTCCGTGAGCACGGCTGATATATCAGTTTTTAACACTCTGCAGAGGTTGTACACTTTACCCATGAGTCGTGTTTGCCCAAATGCCCCGGGATCATGACTCCCTTAACACTACCGAGGTGAGCGGGCAGGGAACACTATGAAGTCTTTCAAAGGGGCTCGCTGACATACCACAGACAGTACGGATCCATGGGCAAGGGGTATACGGGAGCCCCGAGATGGTACACACACGCAGCGGTCCCCACTCCAGCCGCAACCCGCAACCGCTCGGCAATGGCAACTTTCGTGAACTGCCGCATGCGAGAAAGTGACCCTAATACTAAACTAAAGCCAGAGCCATATAGTCCTCATGGTTGTACTGTATATCCCAGCTTTTGCTGACAGATAGGGTCCTAAATCCATGCTGCTAAAAAGTCAAGTTTTACTTTATCATTTCATGTAGCCATTAATCAAGATTAAAGATCATGCTTGGTTAAAGAGGAGCACTAGCAATAACTACCCATTTGCAAAGGTAACCCATAGGATTTTCAAGGTTCAAGGTAATCAAGTCTAGGTAAACCCTATGGTAACAATATTAGACACATGCGTACGATTTCATTGAAAAACTTCATGAATAGAACATCAAGGAAGATCCCATATAATACTTGCCTTGCTCAACGGGTTCCTGCTAATCCTGCTCAAAGAGAAACTCCTGGTCACCCACGTACTGCTCACCGTCTGTACTCGATCACCACATCACATGCAATCATACAGAGGCATAACATGCAAGCAAACAAAGGCTATAGATTAGAACAGTACACAAACCATAATAAAACAAGATTAAAAGTTTATAAAACAAATCTACGTCTCACTACGATCACATAGACGTTTGAAACACGAAAAACGGAGCTATAACGAAGAAGATATGATTTAAACAAGTTTTATAGATTAAACTAAAGATTAAAAGAGATTAAGTGATTAGATGCTTTTAAAAGTTGTCTAATATGAACTATGAACTAACTAACAGGTAGATTACGTCGATACGAATCTAAGGCAATTGGAATGGA
This sequence comes from Microstegium vimineum, assembly GCA_022036555.1. NCBI lineage: Eukaryota > Viridiplantae > Streptophyta > Magnoliopsida > Poales > Poaceae > Microstegium > Microstegium vimineum. The sequence continues at coordinate 46,089,520 of CM039132.1, forward strand.
TCAAAACGGAGTTAAAATGAGCATTTTGGAAGCATTTGAAACTCTGTGGCAAATTAGTAAATAGGATTTTCTTTTTATTTTCGAATTAAAATGAAACAGAAAAGGAAATACGCCTTTCAATAGAGAAGACGTGATCTCGAAAAACTCCAAAGGATGGCGGGTTGAAACTTTAAAAACTGTGGGGTTCTTTCTGCAAAACCGGCGGCCGAAGGGGTACGGGATGCTGTGGTCCATCCGATTGAAAACGGATGGCGGTGATTAGAACAGAAGAGAGGGGGTGGCGCGTGGCGGCCGGAGGCGAGGCAGGCGGTGGCGCCATGGCCGGAGAGCGGCGGTGCAACGCAACCGGTGATTCGGTGCACCATTCTCCGCGCGAAAAGGCCAGGGAGGGAGAGGGGAGAACGGCGAAGTCGACTACGGGTTGGTTGACCCGATTGCGCGCGGGAACGAGGTGTCCGCGCGGCGCGGCGGCTCTGCAACGACGGCGGTTGCGGACAGGGTCCAAACGGACGAGACAGAGAGTGTAGAGGGGGTTGGCGGGTTCGGGGGACTCGGCTTACCACGATGCGAGGCTCGGAAATCAATCGGGCGGAGCGGAGAAGCTTGCCCACGACGGAACGACGGCGGCGGCGCGGAACTGGGCTTGCGGCGGCGCTAGGTGCCTCTGTGTGGCTCTGAGGGGTCAATGCGGGGCGGTGGGTGTGGCGGGCTGCGGCTTTTATAGCACGGAGATGCTCCACAGAGAAGGAAAGGCAAGGATTCGGCGAGAATCCGAGCGCGGCCGGGAAGGAAGGCGACAGCGCGCAGGGAAGGAAAGAGAGGGGAGGGAGAAAGGAAAGGGGCCGGTGGGTGTGCGGCGCTCGGCTCGGTATGCCGCAGGGAAGGAAAGGGAAGAATTTCCCTGCTCCAATTCGGGATCGGCCGAGAGGATCGTCGGCGCGGGAGAACAGGGAAAGAGGGCGAGAGAAGAAATGAAGGGGAGGGAGGAAGAACTGCCATGCGGGGCCCTCATGTCTGCACACACACAGAGAGAGAGAGAGCTGAGCGTGTGGGCCGGTGTGTCAGTCGGAGGCGCGCGCGCCCGCTCCTGAAAGCAGGCCGGTCGGCCAGTGGGCGGAGGCCCACGCAGGTGGGAAAGGAGGGAGGGGGGAACAGTGCCGGGCTGGGCTGGGGGGAAACGCCTGCGGGCCAGATAGAACGAAAAAGAGAGAGAGGAAGAAGAAATGTTTTTCTTTTTAAATTTTGAATTTCCAAACACCTTTTCAAATGCACTTTTGAATTCAAGTTTGAATTTTGTAAATTCCAATCAATACAAAATATTATGCATCAGCATGAATGCAACAATCATGTTCCTACTTGTGACAAGTTTTATTTCATGAAATTGTAATTATTTTCCTAGGTTTTAATGCCCACCAAAATGCATTTCAATTTACTCTTAATCTAAATGCATTTCAATTTACTCTTAATCTATTTTGAAAAAATGCATAATTTTAGGGTGTTACAGGCTCCAAGGTCTTTGATCCCATTGCTGGTTGTCACCGGCTCCTTGGTCACGTTCAGCACCACCACCACTAGTTCCTTGGTCATCGGCTTCGGTCGCAGGGCTACGGGTGGTGAATCGGCGCTTAATTGTCATGTTTCTGGACATGAATTTTGATTATTGGTATTAGCTCATAGGTAGATAGATTGACTCAAGCATTTCATTTAGCTATACATAAGTCATGTTATACATCTCTATCTCTCTATATCTCTCTCTCTATATCTCTCTATCATTCTATATCTCTTTCTCTATCTTTCTCTCTATCTTTATATCTCTCTATAATCACTACCTATCTCTCAATCTCTATCTCTCGCAAATTTTGCTCAAAGTATATTGCTCATCATGCATATATACAAGGATGAACCATCTAGCTATCAATCTATCTCTCTATATACCTATCTATCTATCTATCTATCTACCTCTCTCTATCTATCTCTCATCATGCATATAGATAGCTCATGGGTAGATAGATAGACTCAAGCATATTTCTCTATATACCTATCTATCTATCTATCTATCTATCTACCTCTCTCTATCTATCTCTCATCATGCATATAGATAGCTCATGGGTAGATAGATAGACTCAAGCATATTTCGCTAGGTGCCTCTGTGTGGCTCTGAGGGGTCAATGCGGGGCGGTGGGTGTGCGGGCTGCGGCTTTTATAGCACGGAGATGCTCCACAGAGAAGGAAAGGCAAGGATTCGGCGAGAATCCGAGCGCGGTCGGGAAGGAAGGCGACAGCGCGCAGGGAAGCAAAGAGAGGGGAGGGAGAAAGGAAAGGGGCCGGTGGGTGTGCGACGCTCGGCTCGGTATGCCGCAGGGAAGGAAAGGGAAGAATTTCCCTGCTCCAATTCGGGATCGGCCGAGAGGATCGTCGGCGCGGGAGAACAGGGAAAGAGGGGGAGAGAAGAAATGAAGGGGAGGGAGGAAGAACTGCCATGCGGGGCCCTCATGTCTGCACACACAGAGAGAGAGAGAGAGCTGAGCGTGTGGGCCGGTGTGTCAGTCGGAGGCGCGCGCAGGGAAGGAAAGAGAGGGGAGGGAAAGGAGGGAGGGGGGACAGTGCCGGGCTAGGCTGGGGGGAAACTCCTGCGGCCAGATAGAACGAAAAAGAGAGAGAGGAAGAAGAAATGTTTTTCTTTTTAAATTTTGAATTTCCAAACACCTTTTCAAATGCACTTTTGAATTCAAGTTTGAATTTTGTAAATTCCAATCAATACAAAATATTATGCATCAGCATGAATGCAACAATCATGTACCTACTTGTGACAAGTTTTATTTCATAAAATTGTAATTATTTTCCTAGTTTTTAATGCCCACCAAAATGCATTTCAATTTACTCTTAATCTAAATGCATTTCAATTTACTCTTCATCTATTTTGAAAAAATGCATAATTTTAGGTTGTTACAAATCTACCCCCCTTAAAGGAATCTCGTCCCGAGATTCAGCTGGTACTCACTCAAACAACTACGGGTATGTCCGTTTCAGATCCTCTTCTCTTTCCCAAGTTGCCTCATCCACTGAATACCGATTCCACTGAACTTTGCACATACGAATGACTCGGCTCCGTGTGACTCTTTCTGCCGTTTCCAAGATCTTTATTGGGTATTCCTCATAGGTGAGATCCTCCTTAACTGCCAACTCTTCCAAGGGTATCTGCTCCTCTGGCACACGCAAACATTTCTTCAACTGTAACACGTGAAAAACATCATGTACCCCTGCTAGACTCTCAGGTAACTCCAGCTGATAAGCCACTTCACCACGTCGTTCCACTATCTTGAAAGGACCAACATATCTGGGTGCTAACTTACCCTTCATATTGAACCTCTTTACACTTCTCATAGGTGACACCTTTAGATAGACATAGTCACCTACTTTGAAAGCCAAATCTCTTCTGCGGGTGTCAGCATAACTCTTTTGTCGAGACTGTGCAACTTTCAAGTTTTCTCGTATAGTCCGTACCTGTTCCTCTGCACTTTTCAACACATCTTGTCCGAACACTTGACTTTCTCCCGTCTGATTCCAGAACAAAGGGGTTCTGCACTTCCTTCCATATAAAGCCTCAAACGGTGCCATCTTTAGACTTTTCTGGTAACTGTTGTTATACGAGAACTCAGCATACGGCAAACTCTTATCCCAACTAGTCCCATTCTGTAATCCACAAGCTCTTAACATATCCTCTAGTATCTGGTTGGTTCTTTCTGTCTGACCATCTATCTGCGGGTGATCGGCTGTACTGAAGTTCAGCTTGGTTCCAAGGGACCTATGAATCATTTGCCAGAAATGTGATGTGAACTGGGTACCTCTATCGGAAACAATCTTCTTAGGAACACCATGCATACACACTATCTTTTCCATGTATATCTCTGCTAACCTTGCTCCAGTGTAGGTGGTCCTGACTGGCAAGAAGTGAGCAACTTTTGTCAACCGATCCACAATTACCCATATCGAATCATAACCACTTTGAGTGCGAGGCAAACCCACTATAAAGTCCATACCAACTTCTTCCCATTTCCACTCTGGAATTTTCATCGGTTGCAACAATCCTGCCGGTCTCTGGTGCTCTGCCTTAACTCTTTGACATGTGTCACACACTGCCACATACTCTGCAATATCCCTTTTTAGTCCATACCACCAATACTTCTCCTTCAAGTCCAGGTACATCTTGGTACTTCCTGGGTGTATAGAGTAAGCTGAATCATGAGCCTCTCGCAGAATTGTCACACAGATCTCTTTTACTCTAGGTACACATAACCTCTTACCAAACCAAAGGGTACCATTGTCATCCAAACTAAACCCTGGTGCCTTACCAATCACAATATTCTCGGCAATCTCTTTCAGTTTCTCATCTTCCCACTGACCCTTGCGTATCTCCTGTTCCAGAGTAGGTTCCAAAACTAACTCCATAGCATTAATAACAAAACCCAAGTTTAGATGCGCTAACTGCGCACACAACTCTTTAGACTGTATATCCAGGTGTACTTCATTGGCATAACTCTTCCTACTGAGGGCATCTGCCACAACATTCGCTTTTCCATGGTGATAATGTACTTCCAAGTCATAGTCCTTGATCAATTCCAACCAACGGCGTTGCCTCAAGTTCAGATCTAACTGGGTGAATATGTACTTCAGACTCTTGTGATCCGTGTAAATATCACTCTTGTGACCAACCAAGTAGTGTCTCCAGATCTTCGGTGCATGTACCACAGCTGCTAACTCCAAGTCATGTGTAGGATAATTCAACTCGTGCTTCCTTAACTGCCCTGATGCATACGCAACAACTCTGCCTTCTTGCATAAGCACACAACCAAGACCCAGACGCGATGCATCACAATATATGGAGAAACTCTTATTCAGGTCTGGCAGAATCAACACTAGCGCTGTGGTCAACCGCTTCTTTAATTCTTCAAAGTTAGCTTGACACTTCTCAGACCATACAAACTTAGCATTCTTTTCTAGCAATGCAGTCATTGGTTTAGCAAGCTTGGAGAAACCTTCAATGAATCTCCGGTAGTAACCAGCCAATCCAAGGAAACTACGAATCTCAGTCACACTAGTAGGTGGATTCCAATTCAACACATCTGCCACCTTACTCGGATCCACTGCTATTCCACCATTGGATATAACATGTCCTAGGAATGACACTTCCTTCAACCAAAACTCACACTTGCTCCTTTTTGCATACAACCGGTGTTCTCTGAGCTTCTGCACGACCAACCTGAGATGTTCCGCATGTTCTTCCTCATTCTTGGAGTAAACCAAAATGTCATCAATAAACACTACCACAAACTTGTCCAAAAACTCCATGAACACCTTATTCATCAAGTACATGAAGTAGGCAGGTGCATTGGTTAGCCCAAACGACATCACAGTGTACTCATATAACCCATATCTTGTGGTAAATGCAGTCTTAGGTATGTCAGAGGCACGGATCTTCAACTGGTGATATCCCGATCGAAGATCGATCTTAGAGAACATACAAGCTCCTTTCAACTGGTCAAACAGGTCATCAATCCTTGGTAGAGGGTACTTATTCTTGATAGTTACCTCATTGAGCGAACGGTAATCCACACACATCCGTTGTGTACCATCTTTCTTTTCAACAAAGATCACTGGAGCTCCCCAAGGTGAAGAGCTAGGACGTATGAAACCCTTCTCTTGTAACTCCTGCAACTGTTTCTTAAGTTCTTCTAACTCATTAACCCCCATCCTATATGGACGCTTAGCAATAGGTGTAGTACCAGGCAAAAGCTCAATAAGAAATTCAATGTCGCGGTCGGGTGGCATACCTAGCAAGTCATCGGGGAAAACATCCGGGAACTCATCAACAACTGATTTATGTTCACGATCATCACCATCTAGCTGATTCATAGTAGCTGTCTGAGGAGCCTTCAAAACAACTTCCACACTGATTTGATCCCCTTTAGGTGAAGTCAAAACAACAATCTTCTCTTGGCACTGAATCACTGCTTTGTATCGTTTCATCCAATCTAGCCCCAGAATGAGATCAATACCAGCTGTCCTTAGCAGAATGGGTTCAACCTCAAAGGCTACCCCCCTTAGGAGCACACTAGCCGCAGGGCTATAGTACTTTGCAGTCAAAGTCCCTCCCGATGTGCTTACTATTATGGGTGTTTTCATGGTACGTAATGAAAAATCATGCACTCTAATGAAAGTTTCAGAAATGAAAGAGTGCGAAGCTCTAGAATCAAAAAGTACAGTAGCGGGGATAGAGTTGATACTGAACGTACCCATCATAACTTCAGGAGTCTCCTGTGTAGTATCCGCTGACACGTAGTTCACCCTTCCAGTGTTGGGTGGAGGCTGTTGCCTTGCCCTCTGCTGGTTGCTCTGGTTCTGGGGCGTCTGCTGGTTCTGCTTGTTGGGGCAGTTGTAGGACATGTGCCCCTCCTTGTTGCAATGGAAACAACTATTGGGAGTGTTGGGAGCACTGTTCTTCATTGGGGTAGCATTGGGGTTCCCCTGACGTGGCGCCTGTGGCACAATCTGCTGCTGGTTCTGAGCACGCTGTGGGAACTGATTACGCTGCGGAAACTGACCATGCTGCGGATTCTGACCATGGTTCCACTAATTGTTCGGACCCTGGTACCTTTGCTGGAAGTTCTGTGGGGGGGTGGGACGCTGGCGGATGTTGCTTCCTGATGCTGGTCCCTGAAGCCTCCTCTTCTTGGCTTCCATCTCCTTGCGCTTGTTATCAATAACAATAGCACGGTTCACAAGTGCTTGATAGTTGGGGTAGAGATTGGACTTAAGTTGCAACTGCAAACCATCATAGAGACCCTTCAGAAAGAGGCGCTGTTTGTCAGCGTCGTTGGCAACCTCATGAGGAGCGTATCGAGACAACTGAGCAAATTTGTCACGATACTCCGCCACGGTCATGGACCCTTGTCGCAGAGCTCTGAATTCCTCCTGCTTGAGCTCCACTATGCCTTCAAGAATATGGTAAGACCTGAAGCTATTGGTGAACTCCTGCCAAGACACCTCTGGTGCGTTGTTTGGATGTCCATACATGTATGAGTCCCACCAATCTTGAGCGGCACCCTGCAGTTGGCCAGATGCGTAGAGCACCTTCTCACGCTCATTGCATTGAGCGATGTTCAGCTGCTTCTCCACAGCTCTCAACCAGTCGTCCGCCTCCAGTGGTTCAGAAGCATGGGTGAACACCAGAGGGCGACCTTTCATGAACTCTCTATGTTTGTCCCGTGGCTGGACATGTGGTGGTGGAGGTGGTGGTGGTACAGGTGGATTTTGGAGGTGTTGCATCATTGTCTGCATTAGCTGTGTTTGCACTATCATGAACTGCTCCATGGTCGGGGGTACTGGTAGTGGTGGCAGCTGTGGTACTGGTGGTACTGGTGGTGCACCCCTACCACGGCCTCTGCCTCTACCACCTCTTGCGGCCATCTGTCATCCAAAACATATAGTATGACCTTTAGATTAATTGTTCATTAAAACACATGACTGAGCATAACTTTCTGAAATCTGAACCTTACAGGCGGTACTGTAAAACAGTCATATCTCACGTTCCAAAAGTCAAACAAATGTGAAATTTACAGGGTTGGAAAGCTTATGAAATTTCCTACAACTTTCATAATTCTCAGCTTTTCAGATTCAGATGGGAAATTAGGTGAAAACAGTAATTTATCAAAACTGTTTCTGAGTTCCAGACTGCGCAGAAACCTCAACTTGTAACTGTCATATCTCCCAAACCAGAACAGGTATGAACGTAATTCAAGATGCATTGGAAAGGTACTGAAGTCTAGTTGTTGCGATATAAATTTCATGATCATTGGACGAACCATTCTTTGAGATACAACCGAAAGATTACTGACTGCTCCAGAAAAATAGCAAGATAGAAAACAGGATAACCCACCCGCTAGCACTTTTATTTATATCAAACCTATTTGTTCTCAACTAAGGAACTTGTGGACAGGCCCACAATGTTCTAGCACTCATAACAAAACTCCAAATCACTCATAATCATAATAACAAACCATATAATGAAACCAAGTTCACAAGACACGACAAGACTCGACTCAACTCTCGCTGCTAGCGTTTTATTACATCAGGGTGGTACTCATCCTATGGAAGGAAAACTGGGGGAAGATTCTGATGGAACTTGGGCATCTTCAAGCGTCCTCTGGGCTCATCATTCTCTACACGAGCTCTCTTTAGTAGCTTGCGCTGGCCACCAAGCTCATCGGTCAGCACCTCGACCTGCTGCATCAGCTCATGAGCAAAGTCGATCATCACCTTGGTGACGTCATCATATTCCTTCGCCTCGAACATGGACCATCCCTCACGGGTCTCAAAGGGAAGGTGCCGGTACTTGTCCTCCATCATGCGGTTATGACGATGAGCACGAAGATCAAAGAAGGCCATGCGAGCTGCATCCTCCATGCACTCCATCATGCTAGCACGGCTGATCTTGGGCTCATAGATGGCCTCCACTTGCCACGACTGTGTGGCGTCTTTCCGGATGCAGATGTAGAGGGTACACTTCCAGAAGGAGGGGTCCTGAAAGTGCTTGTTCTCATAGCACATGTACTTCACCTCGGACTTCCAGTCGGAATAGTGGTTCTCCAAAGTCCACTTCAACAAGCCGTGGTAGTAGTCCTCATCGTCTCCCTCCTTGAAATGGAAGTGCTTGGTCCATCCCAAGCGTTCTTCACCAGCTTTGGAACCACCAGAAGGAGTCTTGGAGCGGCTGTTCTCATCAGAGGGAGTCCTGGAGCGGCTGTCTCCTGAGCTCTCTTCTTGGACTTCTTCTTCTTCATCCTCGCGGGGCTCCATTGGCACGAACTTTGGTGGGGGACGAGTGGACTTGCGAGCAGTCTGCTTGTTGCAGTCCATCTATAGATAAGCAAAGATGAGAACTAAGTTAGAATCAAGATAATATAATTTTGAGATGAGTAATAGTTTTAACAAATAATAACAAGGTATAAAAGCATAAAAAGAGCATTCCTAAGAACCAACTCTATCTAGGTTTGCGTCCTACAGTCAACACAACTCTGATACCAATCTGTCACACCCAGTTTTAAAGACAAAACAGGATGCAATAACCTTATGTGTGCCCAGAGATCAGTCACACACATAAGCCGACAAATTATCAAAATTGTATCATCACAAGTGTTTATTACATAGCGAACGAGTATTTATTACATAACAGCGGAAATATAAGATAACTCTCGTGAAGGTCCATAGCACAGGGACGTCAACTGGTTGACCCCAAACCTAGTAGTCCTCTGGATATGCCTCATAACTTTGATAATCTGGTACCCATCCGGGATTTTTATCCAAATATTGAAAAGAGAGAAAACAAGCGTAAGTACTTTCGTACTCAACAAGCATATATGGGGTTCATGAGGCTCAAAAAGTATGACACTGGTTTACTGCGATAAGCATTTTAATTTGTAACAAAACTTTATAAGTGGTAGATCAAAGGTATGCTTAAGCCCCCAATTAAGTTTCATGTCAAGTAAACAAATGAACAAGTAACATAATATCAGGATAAAGTGATTCATAAAAGGAAACAACAAGTAACCAAAGTTCTGTGAGTTTTCCGGGCCGCTCGTGTCCGTGAGCACGGCTGATATATGAGTTTTTAACACTCTGCAGAGGTTGTACACTTTACACATGAGTTGTGTTTGCCCAAATGCCCCGGGATCATGACTCCCTTAACACTACCGAGGTGAGCGGGAAGGGAACACTATGAAGTCTTTCAAAGGGGCTCGCTGACATACCACAGACAGTACGGATCCACGGGCAAGGGGTATACGGGAGCCCCGAGATGGTACACACACGCAGCGGTCCCCACTCCAGCCGCAACCCGCAACCGCTCGGCAATGGCAACTTTCGTGAACTACCGCATGCGAGAAAGTAACCCTAATACTGAACTAAAGCTAGAGCCATATAGCCCTCATGGTTGTACTGTATGTCCCAGCTTTTGCTGACAGATAGGGTCCTAAATCCATGCTGCTAAAAAGTCAAGTTTTACTTTATCATTTCATGTAGCCATTAATCAAGATTAAAGATCATGCTTGGTTAAAGAGGAGCACTAGCAATAACTACCCATTTGCAAAGGTAACCCATAGGATTTTCAAGGTTCAAGGTAATCAAGTCTAGGTAAACCCTATGGTAACAATATTAGACACATGCATATGATTTCATTGAAAAACTTCATGAATAGGACATCAAGGAAGATCCCATATAATACTTGCCTAGCTCAAAGGGTTCCTGCTGATCCTGCTCAAAGAGAAACTCCTAGTCACCCACGTACTGCTCACCGTCTGTACTCGATCACCACATCACATGCAATCATACAGAGGCATAACATGCAAGCAAACAAAGGCTATAGATTAGAACAGTACAACAACCATAATAAAACAAGATTAAAAGTTTATAAAACAAATCTACGTCTCACTACGATCACATAGACGTTTGAAACACGAAAAACGGAGCTATAAGGAAGAAGATATGATTTAAACAAGTTTTATAGATTAAACTAAAGATTAAAAGAGATTAAGTGATTAGATGCTTTTAAAAGTTGTCTAACATGAACTATGAACTAACTAACACGTAGATTACGTCGATACGAATCTAAGGCAATTGGAATGGATGAAAACAGAGTTAAAATGAGCATTTTAGAAGCATTTGAAACTGAGTGGGAAATTAGTAAATAGGATTTTCTTTTGATTTTCGAATTAAAATGAAACAGAAAAGGAAATACGCCTTTCAACAGAGAAGACACGATCTCAGAAAACTCCAAAGGACAGCGGGTTGACACTTTAAAAACCGCGGGGTTCTTTCTGCAAAACCGGCGGCCGAAGGGGTACGGGATGCTGTGGTCCATCCGATTGAAAACTGATGGCGGTGATTAGAACAGAGAGAGAGGGGGGTGGCGTGCGGCGGCCGGAGGCGAGGCAGGCGGCGGCGCCATGGCCGGAGAGCGGCGGTGCAACGCAATCCGGTGATTCGGTGCACCATTCTCCGCGTGAAAAGGCCAGGGAGGGAGAGGGGAGAACGGCGAAGTCGACTACGGGGTTGGTTGACCCGATTGCGTGCGGGAACGAGGTGTCCGCGCGGCGCGGCAGCTCTGCAACGACGGCGGTTGCGGACAAGGTCCAAACGGATGAGACAGAGAGGGTAGAGGGGGTTGGCGGGTTCGGGGACTCGGCTTACCACGATGCGAGGCTCGGAAATCAATCGGGCGGAGCGGAGAAGCTTGCCCACGGCGGAACGACGGCGGCGGCGCGGAACTGGGCTTGCGGCAGCGCTGGGTGCCTCTGTGTGGCTCCGAGGGGTCAATGCGGGGCGGTGGGTGTGCGGGCTGTGGCTTTTATAGCACGGAGATGCTCCACAGAGAAGGAAAGGCAAGGATTCGGCGAGAATCCGAGCGCGGCCGGGAAGGAAGGCGGCGGCGCGCAGGGAAGGAAAGAGAGGGGAGGGAGAAAGGAAAGGGGCCGGTGGGTGTGCGGCGCTCGGCTCGGTATGCCGCAGGGAAGGAAAGGGAAGAATTTCCCTGCTCCAATTCGGGATCGGCCGAGAGGATCATCGGCGCGGGAGAACAGGGAAAGAGGGGGAGAGAAGAAAGGAAGGGGAGGGAGGAATAACTGCCGTGCGGGGCCCTCATCTCAGCACACACACACATAGAGAGAGAGAGAGAGAGCTGAGCGTGTGGGCTAGTGTGTCAGTCGGAGGCGCGCGCGCCCGCTCCTGAAAGCAGGCCGGTCGGCCAGTGGGCGGAGGCCCACGCAGGGGGGAAAGGAGGGAGGGGGGAACAGTGCCGGGCTGGGCTGGGGGGAAACGCCTGCGGGCCAGATAGAACGAAAAAGAGAGAGAGGAAGAAGAAATGTTTTGCTTTTTAAATTTTGAATTTCCAAACACCTTTTCAAATGCACTTTTGAATTCAAGTTTGAATTTTGTAAATTCCAATCAATACAAAATATTTTGCATCAGCATGAATGCAACAATCATGTTCCTACTTGTGACAAGTTTTATTTCATGAAATTGTAATTATTTTCCTAGGTTTTAATGCCCACCAAAATGCATTTCAATTTACTCTTAATCTAAATGCATTTCAATTTACTCTTAATCTATTTTGAAAAAATGCATAATTTTAGGGTGTTACAGGCTCCAAGGTCTTTGATCCCATTGCTGGTTGTCACCGGCTCCTTGGTCACGTTCAGCACCACCACCACTAGTTCCTTGGTCATCGGCTTCGGTCGCAGGGCTACGGGTGGTGAATCGGCGCTTAATTGTCATGTTTCTTGACATGAATTTTGATTATTGGTATTAGCTCATAGGTAGATAGATAGACTCAAGCATTTCATTTAGCTATACATAAGTCATGTTATACATCTCTATCTCTCTATATCTCTCTATATCTCTCTCTCTCTATATCTCTCTATCATTCTATATCTCTTTCTCTATCTTTCTCTCTATCTTTATATCTCTCCATAATCACTACCTATCTCTCAATCTCTATCTCTCGCAAATTTTGCTCAAAGTATATTGCTCATCATGCATATATACAAGGATGAACCATCTAGCTATCAATCTATCTCTCTATATACCTATCTATCTATCTATCTACCTCTCTCTATCTATCTCTCATCATGCATATAGATAGCTCATGGGTAGATAGATAGACTCAAGCATCTTTCTCTATCTATCTTTCTAAAGTCATGTATATATATTATATGAAATGTGCAATGTCATGTTATACATCTCTATCTCTCTATATATCTCTCTGTATCTCTCTATCATAAGTGAATCTATTTATAAGTCATGCATCTCTCTATCCATAAAAAATTGAATCATGATATATATATAAGGATACAAGGATGACATACAAGTCTATCTATATATCTCTCTCTTTCTCTATCTCTCCATCTCTCTCTAATCACTACCTATGTCTCTATCAATATGAATCTATCTCTAATCTCTACCTATCTCTTTCTCTATCTCTCTCTCTTTCTCTATCTCTATCTAAGCTATCTATCTAAGCTATCTAAGCTAGCTAGCTATCTAAGCTATCTAATTTATCTCTCTCTCTATCTCCTTCTCCCTCCTTCCTCCCTCTCCCTCCTTCCTCTCCCTCCTTCCTCCATCTCCCTCCTTCTTCCTCCTTCCTCCCTCTCCCTCCTTCCTCCCTCTCCCTCCTTCTCCTTTGAAGCTAGCAGTCCACTGTGGCATTCCCTCGAACACCTTGGTTGCATGGCGGTTAGAGCTCACCGTCGGTTGTCGGGGGCCGGATTCCGAGCTCCTAGGTGTCGGCGAGGTAGCTGGCGAGGTCGCTGGCTGTCGCGGTGGAGGTCCTGGGTGCCGTCGCGGGCGAGGTCGCTGGCCGGCGTCGAGCAGAGTGGCGTCGAGCAGAGCGGCGTCGAGCTACCGGTGTCGAGCAGAGAGGGCGGCGGCGGCAGGAAGTGGCGGCGGCGTGCAGCGACGGCGGCGTGCAATGGCGGGAGCTCCTCACAGTGTCGAGGTTGTCGAGGTCGAGGGGGCGGCGGCATTGTGCTGTGGCGAGCTCGGGCGGCGTCGAGCAGAAATGGCTAAGTGTGGAACGGGCGCGAGTCTGAAAATTTCAGACAGCGCCCTTTCCTTATATACGCGGGCACATCACTGCCGGTTCTTGTTACAAACCGGCAGTGATGTCCCCTATCACTGCCGGTTTGTAACAAGAACCGGCAGTGATGAGGAGTCATCAGTGCCGGTTATTTGGAACCGGCATTCATTAGTGGACATTACTGCCGGTTGGTAGCTAAAACCGGCAGTGATAGGGAACATCACTGCTGGTTCCTTACAAACCGGCAGTAATTTGTAATTTTTTTAAAATTTTCCCTTTGCTTTAGAATTCAAATTACTCCTGATTTTTGACTAAAACTTGAAAAACTCTAAACATAGAAGTTGCATAATTTTTAATTCTCTACAACTTTTGCTGAAGGAGCATATTCAAATTCTTTATAGTTTTTGAATTCCATTTTGAATTTGAATAAGGGTTTAAAATTCAATTACCCCCTTTGTAATTACTCCAAAAATTTGAATAGAAGTTGAAAATCTTCCAACATAGCTTTTGCTAGTTTTTAGGAGCTCTACATTATTGCTTATACACTCAAGGTCTAATTCTTTATAGTTTTGGAATCCCTTTTGACATGGCATACATCAATCAACAACATGGTACAACTCAACAATCTCTAGAACTCCATATGATCTCAAATTACTAAAACAACATTTCATTAAGGATTACATAGTTTATGATACTCTAACAATTCACGATGCAGGCACGATGATGGCTTCATCATGATCACTCCAGAGGTAAGCAGGTTTGTCACCCTCTTCAAGGACATGTAGGGTAACGTCCGCCCCAAAAGGAGCCATTTCTTCATGACCTTTGTACTCTTCTTCGTCTGTCACTCCGTCGACACCTACAATCTTCCTTTTGCCTTGCAATACTACATGTCGTCTTCCATTTGTATTGTTATCCCTTGCATAGAAGATTTGGAAAACATCCTTTGCAAGGACGAAGGGGTCATCTTTGTATGCGGTCTTGGATAGATCAACGGTAGTGAACCCATCCTTGTCGGTTTGATTTCATTTAGCCGGACCCACATACAATGGAAAAGAGCAACTTTCAACTGATGTCCATAGTCTAGCTCCCATATCTCATCTATGAAACCATAGTATGTTGCCACCACCGTGCCGTACTCATCGTGGGCGTCGAAACGAACACCACTGTTTTGGTTCGTGCTCTTTCCGTCCTGTTTTTTGTGTTAAATGTAAAACCATTTATTTGATATCCTTGGTACTTCATTAGCGTAGTCGAAGGTCCGGGGGCTAAGAGATCTAGCTGACATCCCGTCACCTTTCCTAGCCTTTGGCGTCGAAACCAATCACCGAATTCCTCCTTATGTTTTTTCTCAAGCCAAGCCTGTGAACTCCCTATGTGCTTAATTTGTAGAAACTGCTTGTGCTCATCAATGTATGCCATCACACCATCGGCCTGCTGGAGAACAGTGAAGTGTGCTTGTCTGAAGGAGACGACTTCGTCCATTTTGACAGCTTTCTCACCTATTGTTCCTTTGCCCCCCTAGTCTTCCATCGTGATGAGATACTGGAACTCCAAGCCGCTTGATGTCCAGATAATATGTGGAGAACTCAATAGCCTCCTCTGTTGACCATCCTTCTACCATGCTCCCTTCTGGTCTGAATTTATTCCTAACATACCACCTGAAAACTTTCATCAGCCTCTCGAAAGGAAACATCTGGTGTCGGTACATTGGGCCAAGGGCTTTTATTTGATCCACAAGATGAACAAGTAGATGCACTCAAATGTCGAACTAAGTCGGTGGGAAATGCATCTCAAGCCTGCATATAATCTCGGCTATCTCCTGCTTCAGGTGGTCTAACCTGCCCACTTCAATGACCTTTTCAGAGATCGCGTTGAAGAACGAACACAACTTTATGATTGGAGCGCTGTTGACACTGTTTTTCGACACATGACAAATGGGCTGAGGCTTGACTGGTCAGCAGCCATTCTCCATCGGTATCAGGAGTCGATAGTGCCGATGGAAGGGTGCTACGGGAAGACTAAGTGTTCTGCCGATGGAAGCTGATGAGCTTTGCCGGCAAGATCGGTGGAGTCTTGCTAAAACTGATTGCCGATGAAAAGTCCTTGCCGATTGCCGATAAGGGGTCATTGCTAACTGCCGATGAAGGGGCATTGCCGATTGCCGATAAGGGCTCGTTGCCGATTGCCGATGGAAGATAGTTGCCGATTGTCAATAAGGGTTCATTGCTGGTTGCCAACGAGGAGATGTTGCCGATTGCCGATCGGGAAAGTGTTGCCGATGCCGATGGGCGTGATTTAGCACTTGGTGGCAGCAGAAGACTACAGGTGGCCAGAGGAGGAAGTTGCAGGGATCTGCCGATGGAAGGCTTCCATCGAGGAAGAGTATAAGGAAACTGGTGTTTTGTACCAGTATTATTATAGTAGTTTGAGTCCGACTCTTGCATGGGTCGTTTATTTTCCTTTAAAACAGGTGTGTTTGTTTAGGAGATAAATATTGTTATCCGGCTCCTGCGTGAGTCAGTTTCCTTTAAAGTAGGAGTTTGTTTTAGGAAGGATACGTGTCGTGTCTCTGTACAACTCTCCATGCGGGAGTATAAATATGTGCCCGAGGGATATGAAAAAAATCAATCCAATTAAAAAAGAAACCAATTCTACTTTTTATCCTACTTTTATCGCAATTTACCCTTTCTTATGCATTAGTTATAGCTTTAACGAGTTCTTCAAGCTTTCGACGGGCTGCATCACCTTGATCTCCGTCAAATCCTTGCTAGTTCTGCTTGGGAGTACCTCTAGGCTTTGGCAATCCGGGCGCATCGCTGTTTGCCTCGTCTAGCTCTGCTCTAGTTATCTTTGATCAATCTGAGCCTTGACGTCCGGGCGCATCGCTGTCGTCTCGTTCAGTTTGTCATAGTTATCATCCTTGTCGATTGATTGGTCAAATCGACTGGCACGCCCTCGACATCGAGATTTGGGTAATAGCCCGAGGTGTTAACAGATCTGACGCTTTTTGTGTCAACACCTCTTTTGGCACGCCCAGTGGGACATGATTATATAGATATATTTATCATGACTAATCCCAGGAGTGTCATTGAAGTCTCCACGGCAGATCTGACAGGTCATCAGAAACAGGCTCTGGAGCAGGCAATGGAGGAATACAAGCGCTCGTATCTTAGATCCTTCAGCCTAAACGGGATCGGCGAAGCAATACAGAAGCAAGATCCGCTGTCGCCGCGGCAGACCACTTTCAACGCCGATCCTGGTAAAATACAAGAGATGGTTAATTCTGCATTCGATAATGCATTCATTAGCCAATCCAATGTGTTGTCCGATGCTGTATGCAATGCCGTCAAACAAACTTTCAAGGGACAGGCACCATATTATGTTGGTCCAGAGCATCGTCAACTCGGATCGGCATCTGTTGCGACTCCATCGGCGGTTCCAAAGGTGTCTACGCCAGTTACGAGCCGATCTGCCGACGAGGTCGCGCCACCAAGATTGAGCCCAACAAGCATTACTCAGATGAACGCAAATCTGGTGGCTTCAACTATATCTGGACCTGTAATCCAGAGGCAGCCAACTTCTGCCAACTGCTGGGGGTACGGTATGTCTCCAAGTCTGTCTGCTGATTCCAGATTGGTCCGAGTTAACCATACAGGAGGGGAGGTTCTTATGGCATCGGCAACATCCGTACAGCCGATGGTTCCAGTGATGCAGTATGCTACGTCTCCTCCAACGGTGCAATTGCCGACAGGGAATCTACACATGGGAATACCCAGAGTACCGTACGCCCAGCCATCGGTAAGTCACTTGCCAATGCAACAAAGCCCAACTGCTGCAAGGCAACCCATGGTGGCAATGAATTATCCGGCGCCGCAAGGACGAGCCTCGGCTGGCTATCAGTTGTCAGCGACTTCCTGGCCGATGCAACAAGGTACGCCGATTGTCAATCAACCTGCATCGGCAACCACCGCTCAAGTTGTAGTACCCGTAAGTCCAAGCAATCATCCGAGGGTACGACAAGAACAAGCACCCACCGATTATCAGTTATTGGTGAATGCTTGGCCGATGCAACAAGGCACGCCAACAGTCAACCAGCCTGTGTCGGCAAATTCTTGGCCGATGCGACAAACTATGTCAAGCGTCAGTCAGCCTGCATCGGCCGTAGCCGCTCAACCCATGGTGGCTACAAATCAAAACTATCATCCTGGGATACAAGAGTCGCAAGCCTCAGCTAGCTATCAGTCACCGGGGACTGCTTGGCCGATGCAATCAGGTGTGCCGATTGCCAATCAATCTGCATCGGTGATAACTGCTCAAGTGGTGGTGTCCGCGGGTCAAGGTGATCATTCGAGGGTACAGGAACGGCAAATGTCAGCTGGCGACCAACCGATGGTGAATTCTTGGCCGACGCAAAGCGTGTCGAATATCAGTCAGCCTGCATCGGCAATAGTTGCTCAGCCTATGGTACTTGCAGACCAGCGCTATCATCCGAAGGTACAAAGGTTGCAAGAGTCAGACGGTTGTCAGCCATCGGGAAGTCATGTGCCGATGACATCTCATGCAGGTTGGATCAGTCAGCAACAAGTTGCACAGCCTGGGCGCCAAGTGGCAAGAACTCTACAGTATCATCCGACAAGTCTTCAGAATGAAGTATCGGTATATCAGCCGATAAGTACTACATTGCAATACTCGCAGGAAAGGGTATACAATGAGACATCGGTACAGCAACCGATGAATGCAATAGGTATAACGCCACAGCACAAGCTAGCGATGGTGCAAAATTGCTCATCGGCAACACAGCCGATGCGTGGTGTTATTATGACTAGTGTTGTGCACGTGCCAATCATCCCAGGTACTTCGACGTCAAGACATGGGAAGAAAGACCAGCCTACTCAGCCGGCGAGCGTTCAGATTTGCCCATCGGTTGACCAGTCAATGCATAACTTTCAACAGATTGGTACTGTCGATGAGCCGATCGCTCCGGCCTGCTTAATGCAAGGATGCGAAGTATCTCAATCCACTCAGACAATAGGCGTCCAAAAGTGCTCATCGGTTGACCAGCTGATGCATAATATTCAACAGACTGGTGCTGCTGACGTGTCAATTGCTCCGGCTTGCTCACTACAGGAATATGAAGAAATGCATCCATCTGCCCGACCAGTGAGCGAGTCTGCGCATCGGCAAGATCCAGGCACGAAGGTGTTTTCGACCAAGGAAGTGGAAGCTTCAGACTCGGACAGAGAGCCAAATATCAGCGATGCTGAATTAGAGAAATTCACTTTCAATGTCACGGACGCCGATCAAGATGTTAAATTATTTAAACCCGAGAAGATTTGGGGCGCGAAGGTGCTCTTCGTTGGACAAGGGGGCTCTGAATCAGATGACAAGATGAATGTCGGCACTGTTGAATGGGTGAACGATGGGGAGCCGATGCCTCGTGCGCTCAGTCAGAATAGGACTGGAAAGTTCACCTTCGATGTCACAAAGGCCGATGGGATATTTGACTTATTGCTTCAGGAAGGGCGAATTAAGCTAGCCCCTAATCAGGTAATTCCATCGGCCGAGGAGCTCAAGGATACTAGGTACTGCAAGTGGCACAATACAACTTCTCACAGTACCGACGACTGCAAAGTGTTCAGGCAGCAGCTGCAGTTAGAAATTAACTCTGGATGAATCCAATTTGAAAATCCTAAAGTCCAAGAACTGATGGAAATTGATCAGCGCCCGTTTCCAAATAATATGGTGGAAGCCGGTGGAAGAACTAAGGTGCTGACATCGGATGCTGCTAGGAAGAGTGCATCGGTAGATCCTGATCATCAAGTGGCTGAACGTGACGTCGGACAGTTTGCCGATGACAGGAGAGGCAAGAGAATTGCCGATAAAGGTGCTTGTGTCAACAGGGCTCTTGGCATAGTAATCACGCACAAGATACCAAGGCGGAACTGTCGGCAATCGCGAGATGAACGATATCGGTAGGAAGAGAAAGAGCATCGGGAATGGCTTCGTCGGAGAAATCATTGGAAGTGTCCCTTCTTCATTCATTGTTGGGAAGAAGGCATTAAGCTACCCACTGCCGATGACTGTCCTGAATGCAACGGGTATCACACTGTCGATCTGTCAGGAAAGCCTTGTTTGGATGTTCGGGCATCTAGGTGCGCAAAGCCGCCCAGAGAGAGGAGATCAGTACGTGACCAATTGGGGGGCTATCTTGATGCCCATAGCAGGCTTGGCGGGCAAGTTGATCAAGCGGAGAGAAAGGAGCGGACCAAGACAAAAACACCCGATGAAGTGCTCTCCAAAAATTCAAACATCGGAAGAGATGCCGATGTAAGTAATGAAAGGCAGCACCAGCCTGTCTGGAAAACCAAACTCTCTCAGTGGTGCCCTAAGGGTTTAACAAAAACCCAGAAAAGAAGAATTCAGCGCCAACGCCGCAATGACCTGTACGGTGATGCAGAACTCTCAAGGGAGAAGCAGTGGAGGCCAAAGCGCCAGGATGGAGATCCATCGGCGGACAACAATATTGTGCCGATGGCCTAATCGAGGTCAATCTTGGACTTGCAGGCTTGGGGGCTGCAATCGGCAGATTGGCGATTTCAATTATTATACTGACACCTACCGATGGTTTGTGTATGGGATGCTGTACTATGATAGCTTCATTAACTGCCGGAAGATGGTTGCAAGAATGATTCTGCTGCGCTTGCGCATGATAACTCAGTGTGTGTTGCACGTATTCTGGAAGTTGCTCCTCGTGCTCTTTGGTGGGTCTGTCGGCATTGTCCTAAATCTGATCCGATCGAAGTATGAAGCCTTGTTCCCGATTATTGTTACAGTCGGGCTAAGTGCCAGGGTCTGTTAACAAGTTGAGACTACTCAGGATTTTAGCCGACTTGGTGAATTATGGTATCGGTGATGGTTGCCGATGACTGGGCGAGCGAGTTCGCCGATGGTACTCTGGCGTGGAAATTGATTTTACCGATCAGAATTGGATTCTAGGTATGGGAGTGGTTTCCTAATCAAGTTCCTATCGGATAAGATAGTCTGCCTCCAGCAAAGCATACATTCCAGAAACTCTCGGAGGAGTTGACACGTGACGTGCCCGTTTGGATGCCGATGAAAAGGAACTGTAATACATCGGTAAAAACATGTAAATATTATATTACAAGGCCCAGAGTCAAGTATCAGAGGTACATTGTTGCCGATACATAAATTACAGCAAGGATTGAATGACTGATATCGCACGCAGGCGAATCTGTTCTATCTCGTCTATCTCCTTGGCGTCAGCATCGGCAGAGCCCTCAACCGGCTTGACCTTCTTCTTCCACAAGATGGCTTGCCGAGCGTGCTGGTCCCTTTCTTGCTGCAGGACCTTGATGGAGTCGGACAGTTGAGTTTTCTGTTGGTTGGCTGCAGTCAGATCTCCCTCAACCTTGTGTAACTCCGCCAGTAGCTCCTCCTTCCTTGCCGACAGTCGAGAGATTTCTTGGTCCAGGTTGCCGATGGAAACTTTTGCTTGACCGATGCTTCTGTGCTTCTCATCGGCAAGGTGTTTGAATTTGAGCTTCTCTCCCTCGCTCTTGGCTTGGGCCGCTCTATCGGCAATGCGACGAATAAGCCTCTGGTACTGGATCTGTTTGGCGTCGATAGAGGCTGCCTGGAGAAGGACTTCTGCTACGTCGGCGGAGAGATGGCTTCGGATGTCCTTGAATGCAATCCTTGCTGCCGATGAGTCTTGAACGAGCTGAGATGTGTCTTGTAGCAGCAAGGAAAGCAGTGCCTCAAGCTTGGTCTTGATCTCTGCCGATAGAGCTGGGACAGAACTCTCTTCCTCCTCGTCATCGTGTATGTCGAATGAGAAGGAAAATAGGCTGTCTGCTTGGAGGGGGTCTTGGCGTCTATCTTCGTCCTGCGGGTTGAGGCTGAAAGAGAAAAGACTATCTGGGGAATCTTGGGCCTGAAAACAGAAGGGTTATAATATGCCGATCGGAGGGTTATACTAGAATTTTCAAGTGATTAACTTACCATCTTGAAGCGGATTTCTTGCCCAGGACTTGGCATTCTAGATGGCCCAGCCTCGTCTTGGACATCGGCAGCAGTTGCCGATGAATGAGCTTTTGCCTGGGGAGCAATTGACGCTGTTGGTGATGGTAGTGTTGTCGCTGGCATTGCTTCTGGCATGATACTTGGTTGTGGCGGTAATGCTGCTCTTTCGTCAGGATCCTCGGATGGTACCGATGCCGGTGTTACCTTTGCCGCTACGATGGGCGGAGCTGTCTCATCGGCAACTTCGACTGACGGCACCGATGCTGATGTAGTTTCAGCTGCTGTCATGGGTGCAGTCGCCTCATCAGGGATATCGGCTGATGTCGCCGATGCCGATACCGCCTCTGTCGCCATGATAGGTGTTTCTTCATCAGGGACTTCGGCTGATGGTGCCGATGCCGATGTGACTTCTGCTGCCATTACAGGTGTTTCTTCATTGAGAGCTTCGGCTGATGGTGCCAGTGCCGATACCGCTTCCGCTTCTGCAGCGGATGGAACTGCCTCCTGACCAAGGACGTCGTCCATCGGCTGGTCTGGATTAGGAGCCGTTGGAGTTTCTGCCGATGACGTACCAACAGTTGGTGGTGCGGCTTGTGCCGATGACGAAGATTGGCTAGCCAACCTCAAACGTCTCCTCTTCCTTGGCGCGGCAGCGGAGGAAGATCCAGCCCATTTCGACGAGGACTAGGGGGCATCGGCAGCCGAACTTGGAGGTGCTTGTTTGCTTGGGGCAGTTGCCGATGACCTCATAGCCTGAAAATATTCAATGCAAGTTATATGAAGTAAATGTTGCCGATTAAGCAATATATAATCGGTATAAGTGAAGATGAGTTTACTGCAAACACCCGCGTCAGGGCAGCAGCAGCAGCAGCAGCCGATGTAGCCTTGGCTTTTGCAGGTGTCGGTGTGGGTACATGTCGTGGGATGAAGGCAGCTAACGAGGGAGCCTTATGGCCGATGAGTGATACGGGACTCATTATTCGAAGTTTGAAGGGCTTGCCGCTCTTGCTCATCGGAGGAATCGGGTCATCAACCTGTCAAACGCAAGAAGGTTAAATACTGATGGCAAAGATAAAAGTAAGGAATGCATCGGAATGAGGACTTACAGCGTCGTCGGGGATGATATGATCGGCATCAATCATGTGCCGATAGTAGTGCGACGATTTGGCGAACAGTTGACACCTCCATTCTTGCCACGAGGACTTGTATTCGTTTGTGATAAAGGAGGTTGGTGACCAGGAGGACAAGTCAAGATCTGATATATCAGCATCGGCAGGGAGGTTGACAACCTTGTTCCAGTCCAGAGCACTGGAGAATGTCTGCCTGGGCTGTACTACCTTGGAGTAACAAAGCTTGATCGGCAGTTGGCCGAACGCCAGTTGTCTTGCCGCTACCGATGGGTAATAAAACTCAAATGATGGAGGGGCGTTCTTTCCGATCCAAATATGTTCACTAGGATAGCTCGAGGAGTGATGCTGGCCTTCATCATTATCTGGTTTTCATGTACATTCCCATCGGTAAGATTAAATAGCAATGGGAATTGGTTATCTACATCGGCATATGGCCACCAGAGCTGTTCTGTGGCAGGAATTCCATTGTAAAACTTCTGAAAGAAGAGACCAAATTGCTCCGCATCGGCATCGGTCCCTGGCAGCACAATAGTGGCCTCTCCAAAGTTGAGTGGAGGGCGAGTTGCCGATTCATCCTCCCCACACTGGTGGTCTTCTGGTATGTCTCTCGGAAACGTTGAGCGAACAAGTCAAGCTGGAGCGCTTTCTGCATATGTGCGTGTAGCCACATGTTGATAAACCACCAGGGGCCTCCAAGATTGCCGATGTGCTCACCTAGCAGTAACTTCTGGGATACTTGATGGAGGAGACGATATACCGATCCTAGAAGATATCTGCCCAAGGGAAGCCTTGTCCCTCGGCAAGCAGCTCAGCTGCTGGGAGGTACATGGTAGTGGGTCCAACTGCCCTGCCGCAGAAGATGAATTTGTCTAGCCACATGTTCAGGAAAGTGGCATGCTCTCTCTGGTTTACCGATCCTGTTTTTTGGTATTCTTGAATGTAACCTGTCCAACCGCCGATGTTCTGGGTATTTACTCTGTGCTCAGCTTTCCTGTTGAACAAGGTGAAGGTATCGGTAGAAGATATGTCCAGACCAGTCAACATGTGGACATCGGCAAGAGTGGGGGTGGCTGGTCCATGTCGGAATAAGAAGGCGTTCATGGTGTCCGACCAGAAATAGGAGGCGGCCATCAGCATGTTCTCGTTTCTCTCTATGTCGGCAATGGAAAGTCGGATGCACTGGTCCAGATTGCGTTCTTGCCAATAGATTTGCTGCGCCCCAACAACCCTGAGGTACCAATTTTTCGACCCCTTAGTGGGCTTGGGCCATGATCGGAAAGCGTCCTTCCACAGCCCTAAACCGAAACATTCAGATCTGAAGGAAATTCGGTTGGTTTCTGCGTTGATTATGTAACTGGGATCCGGATTGCCCATGGGGCCTAAACAGCTAAAGGTGGAACCAGTAAGTGGAATCACTACTTTGTTGTACATCTCCTAGAGTTTGAAAGAAAGAGGAGGAAAAATCAAAGAAAGAACGGGGATAAATCTAGATTTGTGCGAGAAAAGTACCAGCAGAAGGTTGGATTGGGAAGGAGATAGGTCTCACCTTGGGGATGTCAACTTGGATTTCCATCGGAGTCGAAGGAGTACTTGCAGTTCATCCTTGGATTGCGGGAGAGTACTGTTGCTCGAGTTCGTGTTCTTCGGAGCGGTTGGAGGTTGAAGACGATGGTAGAAAGGTGAAAGTAAAAGTGGGCTCAGGGTGAAAAGTAGCGTGGACCCCGGTAACTTTTATAAGCCTGCTCAGGGGCATTTTGGGGTTCTGTTTCCTATTGCACAGAAATGTGGAGAAACCCGCGGTAGATATGCGCGGTGATCGAGGTGGTCTGCAACAGTTTGTGCTACAATCGAGGGATTTTATTATTAAATTGCAGTTCCACACGCGGGGATCAAGGAAATCGTACGCCTATCTTGGGGGTAACGGCTACAGCAACGGCTACAGTGGAGAGAATTTCGGCACGTAAAGTTATACGCTCCGAAACTGGGGGGCATGTGTTGACACCGTTTTTCGACACGTGACAAATGGGCTGAGGCTTGACTGGTCAGCAGCCGTTCTCCATCGGTATCAAGAGTCGATAGTGCCGATGGAAGGGTGCTGCGGGAAGACTAAGTGTTCTGCCAATGGAAGCTGATGAGCTTTGCCGGCAAGATCGGTGGAGTCTTGCTAAAACTGATTGCCGATAAAAAGTCCTTGCCGATTGCCGATAAGGGGTCATTGCTAACTGCCGATGAAGGGGCATTGCCGATTGCCGATAAGGGCTCGTTGCCGATTGTCGATGGAAGATAGTTGCCGATTGCCGATAAGGGTTCATTGCTGGTTGCCGACGAGGAGATGTTGTCGATTGCCGATCGGGAAAGTGTTGCCGATGCCGATGGGCGTGATTTAGCACTTGGTGGCAGCAGAAGACTACAGGTGGCCAGAGGAGGAAGTTGCAGGGATCTGCCGATGGAAGGCTTTCATCGAGGAAGAGTATAAGGAAACTGGTGTTTTGTACCAGTATTATTATAGTAGTTTGAGTCCGACTCTTGCATGGGTCGTTTATTTTCCTTTAAAACAGGTGTGTTTGTTTAGGAGATAAATATTGTTATCCGGCTCCTGCGTGAGTCAGTTTCCTTTAAAGTAGGAATTTGTTTTAGGAAGGATACGTGTTGTGTCTCTGTACAACTCTCCATGCAGGAGTATAAATATGTGCCCGAGGGATATGAAAAAAATCAATCCAATTAAAAAAGAAACCAATTCTACTTTTTATCCTACTTTTATCGCAATTTACCCTTTCTTATGCATTAGTTATAGCTTTAACGAGTTCTTCAAGCTTTCGACGGGCTGCATCACCTTGATCTCCGTCAAATCCTTGCTAGTTCCGCTTGGGAGTACCTCTAGGCTTTGGCAATCCGGGCGCATCGCTGTTTGCCTCGTCTAGCTCTGCTCTAGTTATCTTTGATCAATCTGAGCCTTGACGTCCGGGCGCATCGCTGTCGTCTCGTTCAGTTTGTCATAGTTATCATCCTTGTTGATTGATTGGTCAAATCGACTGGCACGCCCTCGACATCGAGCTTTGGGTAATAGCCCGAGGTGTTCACAGATCTGACGCTTTTTGTGTCAACAAGCGCGGACCTTGTCAGGGAGGATACCTCGCAGGGCAACTAGGAGCAGCTGAGTCATTATGACATGTCACTCATCGGCCTTCATAGAACCATAGTTAAACTTAAGTTCTCTCATGTTAACTAGCCTCTTTGGGTTCCCACAGTAGCCACTCGATACTTTGAGATCATTGAAGAAAGAAATAAGCATTTCTTTTTCCTCCTTTTTCAGTGTCCATGATGCCACCGGAAGTTTCAAGTGGCCATTCTCAAGAGTTACTGGGTGTAACTCCTTCCTAAGGCCCAGGTGTTGCATGTCCAAGCGTGTCGCGAGAGAATCCTTGCTTGTTCCCCCGATGTTCATCAACGTGTTAAGTGTGTTACCGCACACGTTTTTAGTTATGTGCATTGGATCAAGATAGTGACGTACACTCAAAAGTGGCCAATAAGGTAGTTTCCAGAAGATTGTTTTTTTCTTCCAGATACTATCGGTTGGCGCTGCTACTACCCCGTCCCCCTTCCCAAGGACAACATTTGCGAGTTTGCTTAATTGTTGAAGCATCTGTTTCCCGTCTCGATACTTTTGAGGTCCACGTTTCTCAGTAGTCCCATTAAAATCTTTTATATTCCTACGGTAAGGGTGATCATGACGTAGGAACCTATGGTGTCCCATGTAGACCATCCTCTTATTTTCTGGTAGATGTGTAGCTGTTGACACAAAAAGCGTCAGATTTGTGAACACCTCGGGCTATTACCCAAAGCTCGGTATTCCGGAGGCGTGCCAGTCGATTTGACCAATCAATCGACAAGGATGATAACTAGAACAAACTGAACGAGACGTCAGCGATGCGCCCGGACGTCAAGGCTCAGATTGATCAAGGATAACTAGAGTAGAGCTGAACGAGGCAAACAGCGATGCGCCCGGATTGCCAAAGCTCAGAGGTACTCCCACGCGGAACTAACAAGGATTTGACGGAGACCAGGATGATGCAGCCCGTCGAAAGCTTGAAGAACTCGTTGAAAACTACAGCTAATGCAGTAAAAGAGTAAATTGCGATGAAAGTAAGATAAAAGTAGAATTGGTTTGTTTTTGAACTGGATTGGTTGTTTATTCCATAGCCCTCGGGCATATATTTATACTCCCGCATGGAGAGTTATACAAAGACACGACACATATCCTTCCTAAAACAAACTCCTACTTTAAAGGAAACTGACTCGCGTAGGAGCCGGATAACAATATTTATTTCCTAAACAAACACACCTATTTTAAAGGAAAGTAAACGACTCATGCAAGAGTCGGACTCAAACTACTATAATAATACTGGTACAAAACACCAGTTTCCTTATTCTCTTCCTCGATGAAAACTTTCCATCGGCAGATCCCTTTAATCCGCACCTCCCTTCTTTTGACCACCGGTAACCTTCCGCTGCCACCAAACGCTAAGTTACACCCATCGGCATCGGCAACACTTTCCTGATCGGCAACATTTCCGATTAGCGTCCTTATGCTGGTAACTCTTCACCAATCATCCCCATCGGCAATCGGCAACCACCCTTCATCGGCAATCGGCAATGATCTCATCGGCAATCGGCAATGATCTCATCGGCAATCGGCAATGACTCTTCATTGGCAATCAGCTTCAGCAAAACTTCACCAATTAACCTTTGTTAGCAAAGATCATCTTGCCTTCATCGGCAACGCACTTGGTCCTCTGCAGCAGTCTTATCGGCAACATTGGCTCAGAATTTTCCCGATGCCGATGGAGAACGGCCACTGACCAGTCAAGCCTCAGCCCAATTGACACGTGTCGAAAAACGGTGTCAACACATGCCCCCCAGTTTCAGAGCGTATAACTTTATGTGCCGAAATTCTCTCCACTGTAGTCGCTGCTGTAGCCGTTGCTGTAGCCGTTACCTTCGAGATAGGTGTACGGTTTCCTCGATCCCCGCGTGTGGAACTGCAATTTAATAATAAAATCCCTCGATTGTAACACAAACAGTTGCAGACCACCTCGATCACCACGCGTATCTACCGTGGGCCTCTCCACATTCCTGCACAGTGTGAAACAGAACCCCAAAATATTCCTGAACAGGCTTATAAAAGTTACCGGGATCCACACCACCCTTTTTACCCGAGCCCATTTTTACCTTCACCTTCCTGCTTTCGTCTTTAACCTCCAGTCGCTCTGAAGAATACAAGCTCGAGCAACAGTACTCCTTCGCAATCCAAGGACGAACCAAGCATCCCTCTGACTCCAAATGGCGATCCAAGTCGACATCCCAAAGGTAAGACTCATTTCCTTCCCAATCCAACCTTCTGCTGGTACTTTTCTCGCACAAATCTGGATTTATCCCCGTCCCTTTTCTGATTTTTTCCTCTTCTTTCCTTCGAACTCTAGGAGCTATACAACAAGGTAGTGATCCCACTTACTGGTTCCACCTTTAGCTGTTTAGGCCCCATGGGCAATCCGGACCCCAGCTACATAATCAACGCAGAAACCAACCGAATCCCTTTCAGATCTAAATGTTTCGGTTTAGGACTGTGGAAGGATGTTTTTCGATCATGGCCCAAGCCCACTAAGGGGTGGAAGAACTGGTATCTCAGGGTTGCTAGGGCGCAACAAGTTTACTGGCAAGAGCGCAGTTTTGACCAATGTATCAGGCTTTCCATCGCCGATATAGAGAAGAATGAAAACATGTTAATAGTTGCCTCTTAATTTTGGTCAGACACCTTGAATGCTTTCTTATTCCGACATGGACCAGCCACCCCCACTCTTGCCGATGTCCACATATTGACTGGTCTGGACATATCCTCTGCCGATACATTCACCTTATTCAATAGGAAAGCTGAGCATAAGGTGAACACCCAAAACATCGGCGGCTGGACAGGCTATATTCAGGAATACCAAAAGACAGGATCGGTAAACCAGAGGGAGCATGCCACCTTCCTGAACATGTGGTTGGACAAGTTCATTTTCTGCGGCAGAGCAGTTGGACCCACCACTATGTATCTTCCAGCAACTGAACTACTTGCCGATGGGACAAGACTTCCCTTGGGCAGATATCTTCTAGGATCGGTATATCGTCTTCTCCATCAAGTATCCCAGAAGTTACTGCTAGGTGAACACATCGGCAACCTTGGAGGCCCCTGGTGGTTTATCAATATGTGGTTGAATGCACATATGCAGAAGGCACTTCAACTAGACTTGTTCGCCCAACGTTTCCCACGAGACATGCCAGAAGACCACCAGTGTGGGGAGGATGAATCGGCAACACGCCCTCCACTCAACTTTGGAGAGGCCACTATAGTGCTGCCAGGGACCGATGCCGATGCGGAACAATTCAGCATGTTCTTTCAGAAGTTTTATAACGGAATTCCTGCCACAGAATGGCTCTGGTGGCCATATGCCGATGAAGACAACCAATTCCCGCTGCTATTTAATCTTACCGATGGGAATGTGCCTGAAAACCAGATAATCATGAAGGCCAGCATCACTCCTTGAGCTATTCCTGTAAACATCTTCGGATCGGGAAAGAATGCCCCTCCATCATTTGAATTCTATTACCCATCGGTAGCGGCAAGACAGCTAGCGTTTGGTCAACTGCCGATCAAGCTTTGCTATTCGAAGGTAGTGAAGCCCAGGCAAACATTCTCCAGCGCTCTAGACTGGAACAAGGTTGTCAACCTTCCTCCCCACGCCGATGTATCAGACCTTGACCTGTCCTCCTGGTCACCAACCTCCTTTATCACAAATGAGTACAAGTCTTGGTGGCAAGAATGGAGGTGCCAACTGTTCGCCAAATCGTTGCACTACTATCGGCACATGATTGACGCTGATCACATCATTCCCGATGACGCAGTGAGTCTCATTCCGATGCATCTCTTATTACCTCACTTTTGTCTTCGCCATCGATATTTAACCTTCCTGCGTTTGACAGGTCGATGACCCAATCCCTCCGATGAGTAAGAGCGGCAAGCCCTTCAAGCTTCGAATGATGAGTCCCGTATCACTCATTGGCAACAAAACTCCCTTGTTAGCTGCCTTCATTCCTCGACAGGTACCCACACCGACACCTGCAAAAGCCAAGGCTACATGGGCCGCTGCTGCTGCCCTGACGCGGGTGTTTGCAGTAAACTCATCTTCACTTATACCGATTACATACTGTTTAATCGACAACATTTACTTTGTATAACTTGCATTGAATATCTTCAGGCTATGAGGTCATCGGCAACTGCTCCAAGCAGACAAGCACCTCCAAGCTCGGCTGCCGATGCCCCCCAGTCCTCGTCAAAATGGGCTGGATCTTCTTCTGCTACCGCGCCAAGGAAGAAGAGGCGCTTGAGGCTGGCTAGCCCATCTTCGTCATCGGCACAAGTCGCACCACCCACTGTCGGCGCGTCATCGGCAGAAACTCCATCGGCTCCTATCCCAGATCAGCCGATGGACGACATCCTCGGTCAGGAGGCAGCTCCATCCGCTGCAGAAGCGGAGGCGGTATCGGCATCGGCACCGTCAACCGAAGCTCCCAATGAAGAAACACCCGCAATGGCGGTGGAGGCGGCATCGGCACCGGCACCATCAGCCGATGTCCCTGATGAGGCGACTGCACCCACTGCAGCAGCCGAAGCAACATCAGTATCGGTACCGTCAGCCGAACTTGCTGATGAGACAGCTCCACCCATCGTAGCGGCAAAGGCAACATCGGCATCGGTACCAACCAAAGATCCCGATGAAAGAGCGGCATCACCGCCACAACCAAGTATCACACTAGAAGCAACGCCAGCGACAATACTACCATCACCAACGGCATTGACTGCTCCTCTGGCAGAAGCTCAGTCATCGGCAACTGCCGCCGATGTCGAAGACGAGGCTGGGCCATCTAATATACCAAGTCCTGGGCAAGAAATCCGCTTCAAGATGGTAAGTTAATCACTTGAAAATTCTAGTATAATCTTTTGATCAGCATATTTTGACCCCTCTGTTTTCAGGCCCAAGATTCTCGAGATAGTCTTTTCTCCTTCAACCTCAACCCGCAGGATGAAGATAGACGTCAAGGCCCCCTCCAAGCAGACAACCTGTTTTCTTTCTCCGTCGACATACCGGATGACGATGAGGAGGAAGAGAGCTCTGTCCCAGCTCTATCAACAGAGATCAAGACCAAGCTTGAGGCACTGCTTTCCTTGCTGCTACAAGACACATCCCAGCTCATTCAAGATTCATCGGCAGCAAGGATTTCTTTCCAAGACATCCAAGGCCATCTTCCTGCCGATATGGCAGAAATCCTTCTCCAGGCAGCCTTTCTCGACATCAAGCAAATTCAACACCAGCGGCTTTCCCGTCGCATTGCCGATAGGGCTGCCCAATCCAAAAGCGAGGAAGAGAAGCTTAAGTTTAAAAACATTGCCGATGAAAAGCACCAGAGCATCGGCCAAGCAGAAGTTTCCATCAACGGTCTTGACCAAGAAATCACTCGGCTATCGGCCAAAAAAGAAGAGCTGTTGGCTGAGTTAGAAAAGGTTGAAGAGGACCTAACCGCAGCCAACCAACAGAGAACCCAATTATCCGATACCATCAGGGTTCTGCGGCAAGAGAGGGACCAGAATGCCCAGCAAGCCATCCTGTGGAAGAAGAAATCAAGCCGGTCGGGGGCTCTGCCGATGCTGACGCCAAGGAGATAGACGAAATAGAGCAGATTCGCCTACGTGCGATATCAGTTATTCATTCCTTGCTATAACCTAGTTATTGTATCGGCGAAAATGTAACTCTGATACTTAATTCTGGGTCTTGTAATATAACGTTTACACATTTTTACCGATGTATTATAATTTTCCCTTTCTTCGGCATTGAAACGAGCACGTCATATGCCAACTCCTTCGAGAGTTTCTAGAATGTATGCTTTGTTGGAGGCAGACTGTCTTATCCGATAAGAACTTGATTAGGAAACCACTCCCAGGCCTAGAACTCAATCCTGATCGGTAAAATCTGAAGGAATACGAGGTTGCTACGCTAGCCGGAAAACAAAACTTTTCGACCTCATAAACCAGGATCTACTGCTAGTTACAGGTTACGGGATTACCACTAGACGCGCAGGTGCAGCGGAAGACGACTTGATGTAGTCATGCGCGTCGCAGCAGGCAGTGCAGTTGCGTGGTCGTCCGTCTCAACGTCCCCTTCGCGCGGTTCGTCCTTGTGCTCCAGATGCAGCACCTCCGAGGAATCCCACACGTGCAGGGAGGAAGCGTTGCGCCTCCGGACTGCTAGGTCCGCGAGGAGCAAAAGGCGCGAGCGTGGGGAGGCGACGGCGGCTGCCAAAAAGGCGTGTGTCAATTTGCCCCGCGCCCACCCCTTGCTTATATAGGCGTCCTAACGAGCTCCCACGGTGGAGGCCCATTAGAAACCCTAAACCTAGTCTAATTCGGGTCCAACCCGAATTAGGCTTCCAACCCCTTAAGCGTGTGACCCTATGGGCTCACGCATACATAGACATGGCCCAAGTACTCTTACTCGACCAATAGTTGATAGCGGCCTCTAGCAAGGCGTGTCAACTCCTATGCATACGCTATGATCATATCAGACGAACCACTATGACTATGTACAAGTTATTCCCTTCGCCACTCGATATATAGTTCAACTCGTGGGTTAACACTTAACCCAAGCATGGCCATGCATTTGTTGATCCAATCACATGAGTGATCCAGTGATATCTCTCTCACGAAGAGAGGGGCAAATTCCATCTTGATTGTCTATGTCTCACAGCATGTTTCCCGACCACCCAAGGGCCACCTTTATAACTACCCAATTACGGAGTAGCGTTTGATAGTCTCTAAGTAGATCGTTTCACATCTTGAGTACATACCACAATCTCAGGTCTAAGGACATAACGTACATGACATGAATAGAGACTTTCTCTTGTTGGGTCAGTCCAGCCTACATGTCTCACATGTGCCCACATTATTAGTTTGACATCTCCATGTCTATGACTTGTGAAACATAGCCATCAACTAATACATGTGCTGGTCTAATATTCAAGTGTGCTCTTACAAGAATGCCGACCAGGGACAACTTTTAGAATAACCATTCAGGTAATTGAGTTCCACAAACAATTCACATAATTGTCGATCAATACTAGTTGTCTATAATGGATATTCTCAGAACACTTTATTAATCATGGATACAACCGGAATATAATCATCTACATGATTAGCTCTAGGGCATATTCCAACAAAATCAATCTTGTACTAGAGTTAATCTCTTAGATGTCTAATCCCCATAGACCTCAAGTGCGCCTCATGCTTAGGCTGTGGAAGAGCCTTTGTCTAAGGATCTGCAACATTCAAATCTGTATGTATTTTGCACATTTTGATCTCATCTTGATTAGGAACACATCTTTAGTCCTTCTCAAGTACTTAAGAATGTTTTTAACAAGCGTCCAGTGACTCTCACCTGGATTGGCTTGGTACCTGCTCGCAACACTTAGAGCATATGAGACATCTGGGCGAGTACATGTCATGGTATACATGATGGAACCAACTGCCGAAGCGTATGGAACCTTACTCATTCGTTTCCGCTCATCAGCTGTCAAAGGACACTGCTTCTCGCAGAAACGTATACCATGTGACATAGGCAAGAACCTTTTCTTGGATTGTTCCATGTTGAACCGTTTCAACACCTTGTCAATGTATGTCTCTTGACTTAATCCTATAAGCCTCTTTGATCTATCTCTATAGATTTTGATGCCCAAAATGTATGTTGCTTCTCCTAAATCCTTCATAGAAAAACTATTGTTCAGTGAAGTCTTTACAGATTGCAACATAGGAATGTCATTCCCAATCAATAGTATGTCATCCACATACAAGATTAGAAATACAACAGCGCTCCCACTTTACTTCTTGTAAACACAAGGTTCTTCTTCATTCTGACGAAAGCCAAACCCTTTGATCACTTCATCAAAACGAATATTCCAACTCCGAGATGCTTGCTTTAATCCATAAATGGATTTCTGTAGCTTGCATATTTTTCCAGCATTTTTAGGATCAACAAAACCTTCGGGCTGTATCATATACACGTCCTCTTCCAAATTTCCATTTAGAAAGGCTGTTTTAACATCCATCTGCCAAATCTCATAATCGAAATAAGCAGCAATTGCTAGAATGATCCGGATAGATTTAAGCATCGCTACCGGCGAGAATGTCTCGTCGTAGTCAACTCCTTGAACTTGCCGAAAACCCTTTGCAACAAGTCGAGCTTTATAGACATGAACGTTTCTATCCATATCCTTTTTCCTTAGACCCATTTGCACTCGATAGGTTTAACCCCATCAGGCGGGTCAACCAAGTTCCAAACTTGATTGTCTCCCATGGAATCTATCTCGGATCTCATGGCACTTTGCCATTTCTCGGAATCTGGGTCCATCATTGCTTCCTCGTATGTTGCAGGTTCGTCATCGTCTAGCAACAACACTTCCCCACGTGCCTCACGGATTCTTGCTGACCTTCGTGGTTGTGGTGGTGTTTCTCTTGCCACAGGTATCTCAACTTGTTCTGCTACATTAGCATCACTCGTAGAGTTATCTCTTATTGGCTCATCTTGAACTTCTTCAAGATACACCTTCTCTACACTTTTCTCTTTGTTGAGAAACTCTTTCTCTAAGAAAACACCATTCCGAGCAACAAACACTTTGCCCTCTGATCGGTTGTAGAAGTAATACCCTAAAGTTTCCTTTGGATATCCCACGAAAAAGCATTTGTCCGACTTGGGTGTAAGTTTATCTGACATAAGTCGCTTGACATAAACTTCACAACCCCAAATCTTTAGAAAAGACAAACTGGGACTCTTACCAGTCCATATCTCATATGGTGTCTTGACCACGGACTTAGACGGTACCCTATTCAATGTGAAAGCGGCTGTTTCTAGAGCGTATCCCCAAAATGAGAGTGGTAGGTCTGACTGGCTCATCATAGACCGAACCATGTCCAACAAAGTCCGATTACGTCGCTCGGACACGCCGTTTCTCTGAGGCGTTCCAGGTGGCGTAAGCTGTGGAACAATTCCGCAACTCTTTAGATGATTGCTAAACTCATGGCTCAAATGTTCGCCTCCTCGATCAGATCGCAAGGCTTTAATTTTCTTGCCACGTTGATTCTCTACTTCATTCTGAAATTCTTTGAACTTTTCAAATGTTTCAGACTTATGCTTCATTAGGTAGACATATCCATATCTACTAAAGTCATCAGTAAAAGTTATGAAGTATTGAAATCCACCTCTAGCTGTCGTGCTCATTGGTCCACATACATCAGTATGTACGAGTTCCAACAAGTCAGACGCCCTCTCAGGAAATCCTTTGAATGGCGCCTTGGTCATCTTGCCTAGTAGGCAAGCCTCACATGTCTCGTATGATTCAAAATCAAACGAAGCTAGAAGACCATCATCATGGAGCCTCTTCATGCGATTCTCACTTATATGACCCAAACGACAATGCCACAAATATGTAGAACTTAACTCATTAAGCCGAGGCCTTTTAGCATTAACATTACAGATAGGTGTATCATCAAGATTTAAAATAAACAATCCATTCACAATGGATGCAAAAGCCACAAACATGTCATTCTTTGAGATCACACAACCATTGTCTTTACTCGCAAATGAATAACCATCCTTCATCAAACATGAAGGTGACACAATGTTTCGACTTAAACTAGGAACGAAATAACAATTATTCAATTCCATGATAAATCCTGACGGGAGGTGAAGTTGCATCGTCCCAACGCTCAACGCAGCAACTCTTGCATTGTTGCCCACGCGGAAATCAACTTCGCCTCTTCTCGTGCTTCTACTTCTTACCATTCTCTGCATCGTATTGCAAATATGAGCAACCGATCCGGTATCAAATACCCAGGAGTTAATGTAAGAATCAGCGAGAAAAATATCTGTAACATAAACGACAAGTGTACAGGCAGCAGGAGTACCTTTACTACCGCCATCCTTCTCTAAGGACTCCAAGTACAGCTTGCAGTTTCTCTTCCAGTGACCTTTCCCCTTACAGTGAAAGCATATTGCTTCAGCAGCTGGTCCATTGGCAGGAGGAGGGTTTGACTTAGAGATCTCATCTTTAGCCTTCGCCTTCTTCTTCCACCCAGCCTTCCTTTTAAAGTTAGGCTTGTTTTGGACCGCCATCACATGGCTACTGTCTGCTGCCTTCTTGATATCAGCTTCTGCTGTTTTAAGCATGCCACACAATTCATTCAAGCCCTTCTCCGCCCCATGCATATGGTAGTTCGAGATGAAGTTTCCATAACTGGGCGGAAGAGACGCAAGAATGAAATCAGTTGCCAACTCTTGGCCAATTGGGAAGCCTAGCTTCTCCAACCTCTGAGTGTAACCAACCATCTTGATTACATGTGGCCCTACAGGTGCGCCCTCAGCCAGCTTGGTTTCTGCAAGCGCCTTAGAGACATTGAACCTTTCAGTCCGCGCTTGAGTTTGGAACATATCTTCAAGCGCCACGATCATATCGTTCGCTGAATGATTGTAGTCGAACTGCATCTGTAGATCAGGTTCCATACAAGCAAGCATGAGGCAACTCACTTCAAGATCAGCATCACATGCTTTCTTGTAAGCGGTTTTCTCTGCAGTAGGTGCATTATCATCAGGCTCATCTGGTAATGGGGTGTCTAGAACATCTTCCTTTTTCTCAGCCCTGAGAACAATTCTCAGGCTGCGGATCCAATCCGCATAATTTGTTCCATTCAACTTATCTTTCTCAAGAATTGATTGCAAAGTAAATGGCTGATTACTGGGAGCCATCTACAACAAAAGTAATGCAAAATACTAAGACAATGTATCCATGAAGGAGTAAGTTATATCAAAATAAAACATACTCCCACTAAAATCAATATCCCTCAATTGATACTTAGTGATTCAAGACCCACAACTAACAAGTCATCTAGTGAGCTTTAGCATCACCGCTAGAAGACATGGTAGATCGGTAAGCAACACTTTGCTAATCATATCACATATGACTCTTGTTGTTGGGCAGCATCTCTATGCTACGCTCAACCTCTCCATGCTTCAAGGTCCCTAACCGTTAGGATAACCTTGTTCAAGTAACCAAACCTTCTGCTAGTAAGTGTCCGACACGAACCTGTCTAGTCAAGGAAGATCAGTGGCACCCTAATTTCATAGACCCACCACCAATCGTACAAGACACGTGACAGTGCAAGGTTTGGGGAAGCATACAACTTAAACATTGCTGAGGGATCATTCTACTTTACTATCATATTCATGTAGACAAAACATAATAGCGAACAACAAAAGTAGAATAAAATGAGAATCACATTCACACATAGTGACTTGGTATGGCCCTTTCAATAATGGTGATCTCCATCTCCATCATCTTGCCCATCATGGTGATCTCCATCTCCATGATCTTGCCCATCATGGTGATCTCCATCTCCATGATCCACGTGTGACATCCTTCTTGTGATAAGTCCTCCAAGAACTATCTTACCGCAAGATATACTAATTACATAGTCGCAAGATCACAAGATGGCACGCAGGCCAATACATCAAAAGGCAACACATATGGCTCCAGCCGTGTTGCTTACATGTCACGCAGGGCATGAAAATTACATCAATCACATAGGCCATACCAATCACATCAACTCCTGCAAAAACAAGTTAGGCGTAGAACGATTCTAGGCGCTATAGCAGATAGCAACGGCGGTCCCCGCGGGTTTCAGGGCAGCGCCCTGAAAACCAAGCGGGATTACATAGATCGCATCTATGGAATCACTATGAAAATCTCATCGGACTAATCTCATCAGCCCAAAAATTTACTGGATTACATAGATCGCATCTACATAGATCGCATCTATTCCCGACGCGCATCACATGCGCCCGGCTTCTGACCTAGGTTTCAATTCAATCAATCTAATTGATCTCCTAATTGGTCAATACGAGGTTGCTACGCTAGCCGGAAAACAAAACTTTTCGACCTCATAAACCAGGATCTACTGCTAGTTACAGGTTACGGGATTACCACTAGACGCGCAGGTGCAGCGGAAGACGACTTGATGTAGTCGTGCGCGTCGCAGCAGGCAGTGCAGTTGCGTGGTCGTCCGTCTCAACGTCCCCTTCGCGCGGTTCGTCCTTGTGCTCCAGATGCAGCACCTCCGAGGAATCCCACACGTGCAGGGAGGAAGCGTTGCGCCTCCGGACTGCTAGGTCCGCGAGGAGCAAAAGGCGCGAGCGTGGGGAGGCGACGGCGGCTGCCAAAAAGGTGTGTGTCAATTTGCCCCGTGCCCACCCCTTGCTTATATAGGCGTCCTAACGAGCTCCCACGGTGGAGGCCCATTAGAAACCCTAAACCTAGTCTAATTCGGGTCCAACCCGAATTAGGCTTCCAACCCCTTAAGCGTGCGACCCTATGGGCTCACGCATACATAGACATGGCCCAAGTACTCTTACTCGACCAATAGTTGATAGCGGCCTCTAGCAAGGCGTGTCAACTCCTATGCATACGCTATGATCATATCAGACGAACCACTATGACTATGTACAAGTTATTCCCTTCGCCACTCGATATATAGTTCAACTCGTGGGTTAACACTTAACCCAAGCATGGCCATGCATTTGTTGATCCAATCACATGAGTGATCCAGTGATATCTCTCTCACGAAGAGAGGGGCAAATTCCATCTTGATTGTCTATGTCTCACAGCATGTTTCCCGACCACCCAAGGGCCACCTTTATAACTACCCAATTACGGAGTAGCGTTTGATAGTCTCTAAGTAGATCGTTTCACATCTTGAGTACATACCACAATCTCAGGTCTAAGGACATAACGTACATGACATGAATAGAGACTTTCTCTTGTTGGGTCAGTCCAGCCTACATGTCTCACATGTGCCCACATTATTAGTTTGACATCTCCATGTCTATGACTTGTGAAACATAGCCATCAACTAATACATGTGCTGGTCTAATATTCAAGTGTGCTCTTACAAGAATGCCGACCAGGGACAACTTTTAGAATAACCATTCAGGTAATTGAGTTCCACAAACAATTCACATAATTGTCGATCAATACTAGTTGTCTATAATGGATATTCTCAGAACACTTTATTAATCATGGATACAACCGGAATATAATCATCTACATGATTAGCTCTAGGGCATATTCCAACAAAATCAATCTCCATGCCAGAGTGCCATCGGCAAACGCGTTCACCCAGTCATCGGCAATCATCACCGATACCATAACTCATCAAGTCGGCTAAAGCCCCGAGTAATCCCAACTTTTAACAGACCCTGATACTTAGCCCGATTGTTACAATAATTGGCAACGAGGCTTCATACTTCCATCGGATCAGAATTAGGGCAATGCCGATTGGCCCACCAAAAAAGTACAAGCAACTCCTAGAATGCATGCACCACACACTTAACCATCATGCGCAAGCGCAACAAAATCATCCCTACAACCATCTTCTGGCAGTTAACGAATTTATCGGCAGTATGGCGTCTCAAACCATCGGCAGGTGCCCCTAAGTATAATAATTGAAGTCGCCAGTTTGCTGAGTGTGGCTCCCAAGCCAACAGGTCCAAGATCGACCCCGGTTAGACCACCGACGAAATACTGCCGTCTGCCGATGGATCTCTATCCTTGCGCTTTGGCCTCCACTGCTTCTCCCTTGAGAGTTTTGCATCATCGTACAAGTCATTGCGGCGTTGGCGCTGAATTCTTCTTTTCTAGGTCTTTGTTAGACCCTTAGGGCACCACTGAGGGAGTTTGGTTTTCCAGACAGGCTGGTGTTGCCTTTCATCACTTACATCGGTGCTGCTTCCGATGTTTGCATTTCTGGAGAGCACTTCTTCATCGGGTGTTCTTGTCTTGGTCTGCTCCTTGCTCTCCCCTTGATCAACCTGCTCGCCGAGCCTACTATGGGCATTAAGTTTTCCCCCCGGTTGGTCACATACCGATCTCCTCTCTCTGAGCGGCCTGGCGCACCTAGATGCCCGATCATCCAAACAAGGCTTACCTGACTGATCGGCAGTGTGATACCCGTTGCATTCAGGACAGTCATCGGCAGTGGGTAGCTTAATGCCTTCTTCCCAACAGTGAATGAAGAAGGGACATCTCCAATGATTTTTCCGACGAAGCCACTCCCGATGTTCTTTTTCTTCCTGCCGATATCGTTCATCTCGCGATTGCCGATAGTTCCGCCTTGGTAGCTTGTGCGTGATTACTATACCAGGAGCCCTGCTGACACAGGCACCTTTATCGGCAATTCTCTTGCCTTTCCTGTCATCGGCAAACTTTCTTACATCATGTTTAGCCACTTGATGGTCAGGATCTACTGATGCACTTTTCCTGGCAGCATCTGATGTTAGCACCTTAGTCTTTCCACTGGTTTCTACCATGTTATTTGGAAACGGGCGCTGATCAATTTCCATCCGTTTCTGGACTTTAGGATTGTCAAATTGGATCCGTCCAGAGTCAATCTCCGATTGCAACTGCTGCTTGAACACCCTGCAGTCGTCGGTACTGTGAGAAGTTGAATTGTGCCACTTGCAGTACCTGCTCTTCTTGAGTTCCTCGGCCGATGGAATTACTTGATTAAGGGCTAGCTTAATTCGCCCTTCTTGAAGCAATAAGTCAAATATCCCATCGGCTTTCGTGACATCGAAGGTGAATTTCCCAGTCTTGTTCTGGCCAAGCGCACAAGGTGTCGGCTCCTCATCCTTCACCCATTCAACGGTACCGATGTCATCCTCATCTGACTCGGAGTCCCCTTGTCCAACAAAGAGCACTCTTGCGCTCCAAGTCTTCTTTGGCTCAAACGGCTTGACATCCTGATCGGCGTCCGTGACATCGAAGGTGAATTTCTCCAATTCAGTAGTATCGATGCTCGGCTCTTCACCCAGCCCTGAATGCTCTGTCTTCTCAGCCGAAAACACGCTGGTCTCTAGGCCTTGCCGATGCACAGATTCGCTCTCTAGCTGGGCAGATAGATGTATTCCTTCATTTCTCTGTAGTGAGCAACTCGGAGCAATTGGCACATCAGCAGCACCAATCTCTTGAACATCATGCATCGGCCGCCTAACCGATGAGCAATTCTGGACGTCTGCCGTCTAAGTAGACTGATGTATCTCTTCACATCTTTGCATCGAGCAGACCGAAGCGATCGGCTCATCGACAGCACCGACCCGTTGAATATCGTGCATCGGTTGATTGACCGATGGGCCATTCTGGATGTCCACCAGTTGATGTACTTCATATCCCTGTGGCGAGCAACTCGGGGCAACCGATACATCAGTAACACCAATCGGCTGGACATTGTGTATCGGCTGATTAACCGACGAGCGACTCTGGATGCCTGCCGGTCGAGTATACTGACCTATCTCTCCAGGTCCTGGCGTCAAAGCACTTGGGATGATTGGCGTGTGCACAACACTAGTCATGATAACACCGTGCATCAACTTTGCTGCCGATGAGTAATTTTGCACCGTTGCTAGCTTGTGCTATGGCGTTATATTTATTGCATCCATCGGTTGCTGTACCGATGTCTCATTGTACACTCTTTCCTGCGAGTATTGCAGTGTAGTACCTATCGGTTGATGTGCCGATACTTCATTCGGACGACTCGCTGGACGATGCTGTGGAACCCTCGTCATTTGGTGCTCAGGCTGCACATATTGCTGCTGAATCGATGATTGACTGATCCAACCTGTGTTAGGTGTCATCGGTATGTGATTTACCGATGGCTGATAACCAGCTGACTCTTGCAACCCTTGTACCTCTGAATGATAACGTTGATCTGTAAGTACCATAGGTTGAGCAACTATTGCTGATGCAGGTTGACTGGCATTTAACACGCTTTGCATCGGCTAGGAATTCACCATTGGTTGATTGTCAGCTAAGATCTGTCGTTCTTGTACCCTTGAACGATCGCCTTGACCTGTGGGTACCACATCTTGAGCGGTCATTGCCGATGCAAATTGATTGGCAATCGGCACACCTCGTTGCATCGGACAAGCAGTTACCGGTGACTGATAGCCAGCTGAGGCTCGCAAATCTTGTATCCTGGGATGATAGATCTGATCTGTAGCCACCGTGGGTTGAACAGCCACGCCCGATGCGGGCTGACTGACATTCGACATGCCTTGTTGCATCGGCCAAGGGTTCGCCGATATAGGCTGATCAACTGTCGGCATGTCTTGTCGCATCGGCCAGGCATTTGCCGATAGCTGATAACCGGCTAGCGCTCGTTCTCGTTGTACCCTTGGACAATTGCCTGGACTCCCGGGTACCACAACATGAGCAGTGGCCGCCGATACAGGTTGATTGGTGATCGGCACACCCTGTTGCACCGGCCAGACAGCTGCCGGCGACTGATAGCCAGCCGAGGCTTGTTCTTGTGGCGTCGGGTAATTTATTGCCACCATGGGTTGACTGGCAGCAGCTGGACTTTGTTGTATTGGCAGGTGACTTGCCGATGTTTGGGCGTACAACACTCTAGGTATTGCTGTTTGT
This sequence comes from Microstegium vimineum, assembly GCA_022036555.1. Classification (NCBI taxonomy): domain Eukaryota; kingdom Viridiplantae; phylum Streptophyta; class Magnoliopsida; order Poales; family Poaceae; genus Microstegium; species Microstegium vimineum. Next base: position 46,131,940 of record CM039132.1, read on the forward strand.
AGATTCCCTGTCAGCAACTGCGCCGTTGGAGGAGACGTAGTGTAATGCATTGCTGGAACCATCGGCTGTACGGATGTTGCCGATGCCATAGGAACCTCCCCTGCATGGTTAACTCGGACCAATCTGGAATCAACAGATAGATTGGAATACATACCGTATCCCCAGCCGTTGGTTGACATTGGCTGATTCTGGATCACGGGTCCAGACGTTGTTGAAGCCACCAGATTCGTGTTTATATGGGTAGTGCTTGTTGGGCTTAATCTTGGTGGCGCGATCTCATCGGCAGACCGGCTCATAATTGGTGTGAACACCTTTGGAACCGCCGATGGAGTCGCAACAGATGCCGATCCGAGCTGACGATACTCTGGACCAACATAATATGGTGCCTGTCCCTTGAAAGCTTGCTTGACAGCATTGCACACAGTGTCGGACAACACATTGGACTGACTAATTAATACATTATTTAATGCATAATTAACCGTATCTTGCACTTTACAAGGATCGGCGTAGAGAATGGCCTGCCGTGGCGACGGCGGATCTTGCTTCTGTACTGCTTCGCCGATCCCGTTTAGGCTGAAGGATCTGAGATATGAGCGCTTGTATTCCTCCATCGCCTGCTCCATAGCCTGCTTCTGATGATTTGTCAGATCTGCTGTGGAGACTTCAATGACACTCCTTGGATTAGTCATGATAGATATAAAAATCTATATAATCATGGTCCCACTGGGCGTGCCAAAAGAGGTGTTGACACAAAAAGCGTCAGATTTGTGAACACCTCTGGCTATTACCCAAAGCTCGGTATTCCGGAGGCGTGCCAATCGATTTGACCAATCAATCGACAAGGATGATAACTAGAACAAATTGAACGAGACGTCAGCGATGCGCCCGGACGTCAAGGCTCAGATTGATCAAGGATAACTAGAGCAGAGCTGAACGAGGCAAACAGCGATGCGCCCGGATTGCCAAAGCTCAGAGGTACTCCCACGCGGAACTAACAAGGATTTGACGGAGACCAGGATGATGCAGCCCGTCGAAAGCTTGAAGAACTCGTTGAAAACTACAGCTAATGCAGTAAAAGTGTAAATTGCGAGAAAAGTAAGATAAAAGTAGAATTGATTTGTTTTTGAATTGGATTGGTTGTTTATTCCATAGCCCTCGGGCATATATTTATACTCCCGCATGGAGAGTTATACAAAGACACGACACATATCCTTCCTAAAACAAACTCCTACTTTAAAGGAAACTGACTCGCGCAGGAGCCGGATAACAATATTTATTTCCTAAACAAACACACATATTTTAAAGGAAAGTAAACGACTCATGCAAGAGTCGGACTCAAACTACTATAATAATACTGGTACAAAACACCAGTTTCCTTATTCTCTTCCTCGATGAAAACTTTCCATCGGCAGATCCCTTTAATCCGCGCCTCCCTTCTTTTGACCATCGGTAGCCTTCCGCTGCCACCAAACGCTAAGTTACACCCATCGGCATCGGCAACACTTTCCTGATCGGCAACATTTCCGATTAGCGTCCTTATGCTGGTAACTCTTCACCAATCATCCCCATCGGCAATCGGCAACCACCCTTCATCGGCAATCGGCAATGATCTCATCGGCAATCGGCAATGACTCTTCATTGGCAATCAGCTTCAGCAAAACTTCACCAATTAACCTTTGTCGGCAAAGATCATCTAGCCTTCATCGGCAACGCACTTGGTCCTCTGCAGCAGTCTTATCGGCAACATTGGCTCAGAATTTTCCCGATGCCAATGGAGAACGGCCACTGACCAGTCAAGCCTCAGCCCACTTGACACGTGTCGAAAAACGGTGTCAACAGTAGCATCAGTCTCGTCCAAGCACTCGACACACCCAGTGTATCCTTTTGTCTTCTCTCCAGACAAGGAACCTCACCCTGGTAGGTCGGTGATTGTAGCGATAAGTACTGCCTTTATCGTGACATATTCTTTCTTGTACTCATCCCAAACATCCTTCACACCCGTCTCCCACATCTGTAGTAGTTCATCGATCACTGGTTCTAGAAGCACAACAATATCATTACCAGGTTGTTTTGGTCCTTGGATTAGTAATGGCATCTGGACGTATGACCGTTTCATACAAAGCCAGGGTAGAAGGTTGTATATACATAGCGTCACTGACCAAGTCTATGAATGGTTCTCACCTGGTCAAATGGGTTCATTCCATCCGTGCTCAAAGCAAACCACAGATGTCTTACCTCTCCACCGATGTTCTTATAGAACATAGTGTTGATAGTCCTCCAGTCCGACCCATCGGCGGGGTGTCTCATCATTGAATCTTTCTTTCGCTCTTCACCGTGCCAACGCAACAACTTGGCTGACTTCTCATTTGCAAACAACCTATACACTCGTGGAGCTATATGAAAATACCACACGGACTTTACTGGCCCTCCTCTGGTCTTGCTTCCATCATTTGATGGCCCTTGCTTGTATCGGGGAGTTTTACACTTGGGACATGTATCCAAGTCTTTGTATTTCTCTCCACGGTACAATATGCAGTCGTTGGAACACGCGTGGATTTTCTCAACCTCGAGGCCAATTGGACAAATCATTTGCTTCGCAAGGTAAGTATTTTCTGCTAACTCAGCCTCCGGGAACAGTTTATGTAGTATAACTAAAAAGTTATCGAAACCTTTATCACTCAACCCATTCGTTGATTTGAACTCCAATAGCATGATGTTGGCTTCCAGTTTGCTTATTGGGCAGCCCGGAAACAATGGTGTTTTTGCATCCTTTCTCATCATCTCCAGTTTCTTCAACTGTGAAGCACTAAGGAATCCACCATGCACATCATGTAGAAGCTATGAAATACCATCATTTTCCTCAGTGTCGTTAGCTAATGTATTCACAAACACATCATCATTGGTAGGCACATCTTCTGTGTAATCATGAACAGGCAATAATGCTACACTAGGCATGAGCACATCATCATTAACATTTTGACCAACCTCCCCATGCAAAGTCCAAATCGTGTAGTTTCTCATGAACCCCCTTGTGATTAAGTGCAAACGTATATGCTCCACGTCGTCCCATTTTCTCGTATTCTTGCAGTCTTTGCATGGACAGAATACAAGATGTGAGTCCCCAGCATTGACTCTAGCTCGCTTGATGAAATCGTCGATATCCGTCAAGTACCGTGGGTCTGTATGTGATAGATCGTACATCCACCCTCGAGCCATGTTTGCACTGATAAAATAAGATGGACAGAGCAGAGGAAACATAGGAACATATTAATAGAAGCATTTTTGAACAATATTCTTCGATATAATTTGAATTTGGTCGCGCTATAAAAATAAAGAGAACAAATAGATAACAATGGAAGTATGGAGTATTAAATGTAAGTATTAAATGCATACATGGAGTATTAAATCTAAGTAATAAATACCGAATCTATTCCACATCCCATCAAATCTTTCATGCATGTATTGAGTATTAAATGTAAATAATAAATATAACTAATTACAATTTTTATCCATAATTTTCGAGACGAATCTTTCGAACCTAGCTACTCAATGATTATACAATAATTACCCAATAAAAACAAAGTGCTAACAATTTTTCTAAATAATTTTGGATCTAAAAGCTACAAAAAATTGACACAAATTGCAACATCCGTATTCTTGATCATGAAAACTAGCATAGCTCTAACACAAATTGACACAATGTAAACCAATAATTCTAAAGAATTATGTTTGTTACTAACCAAGAGCAAGAAGATATGAGGATCCAAGAGTGAAGAGGAGCCAAAAATGGAGATCAAGAAATCCACCAGCCGCAACAATGGAGAGAGAGAGCTCCTCACGCACTGTTCTGTACTGTTGGGCAGGGGAAGGAGGGAGGAGATCGAAGCTTTATAATGTACACAACATCGCTGCCGGTTCCAGCCACGAACCGGCAGTGAAACACCACATCACTGCCGGTTGGTGGCTTGAACCGGCAGTGATGTGGTGTTTCACTGCCGGTTCAGCCCCTGCCCCAATAATTGGGGGCCTGTCAGAGGAAGAACCGGCAATGAAGGGGCATCACTGCTGGCCCAAATAAAACCGGCAGTGATGGGCCGGCAGTGATTGCCGTTTCTGTAGTAGTGGATAGAGGTTGAACCGGCCAAGGAACAGGTTTAGTGATTGGCGGCCGAAGAAAAGGCGCACAAAGCCGGAGCCGAGGAGGGTGAAACACAGAGCATCATGAGCACCACAAAAAATGTCAGGGCACGAATCGTCGCCCTGTCGCCGCCGGTCATGGTATTGTTGTAGCCCTCCAACATGATTTTGCACGATTCCGGAGTGTAACTCTCGTGGCTAAAGCTAAACACAATGCTATTTGGCACGTCGTCCATTTTGCTGGACTGCTGCGTGCTTATCGCGTGGGTTGAAGGCTTGAAGCTAGCTAGCCCAGCTCTTGCTTGAAATGTTTATTTTTAGTTTGGAGATTTGGCGCAATGCCATGCAAACGGTTGCGACCTTAGCTGCGTGCATATTATAGGACAGACCAATACGCGTGGATACGTTGGGGCAACATTGCTGGACAAGGCGCCCCATCATTCTTTGCTTGGTAAACAATTTAGGTGAAAGTTACCAACTCTTTTATGAACGCTTTTTTTTTTTGTGTGTGTGTCTTTGGTCTCAATCTGACTGGCATCAGGTGCATGCCGGTCCTCCAACACACTCACAGACGCTGTAATTTTGCACTGACTCAAGGCAAGTATTGGAATCTCGAAAGTAAATCTCATTTGTGTCTTTGGAATATCGAAAGTGCACTACGCCACATTCTTGCTACGGAAACGGGGGCACTTTTACTATAGGGGCGGCTAGGGTTCGGGGCGCCCCTACAGTGGGTGTTCTGGCCCCCAGCATTTGAACTGCCTCTGTAGTGGTTATTGTAAGGACGGCTGGTAACACGAAGTGCCCCTACAGTGGGATTTAACTGTAGGGGCGGCTCAATCACCAGCCGCCCCTACTGATGTCGGCAAATAAATAGCAGCAGACACCTTCTTCCACCTCAGGAAACAATCTTCTACACGAAAAAGAAAGGTTGGGAGGCCTTGGGCTCCTAAAAATTGCTCTACTAATGGGGGGAGGTTTTGATCTAAAATCCTTTGGTGGAGAGGCTCTAGAAGGTAAATAAATGCTTCTCCAACTCTTTATTTGAAGTTTAATTGGTTGGTTAGTGAGTAAATTGAGTTTTGGTTTCCACTCTCTTCCATGGAGCTTGAGCTAGCTATGAGTGAAATTGGACGCTAATTTTTACTATGTTAGGGTAAATTAGGTAGGGAAGTAAGATTGTACCCTTTTTTAGTAGACCTTTGTTGATTTTAGTGTAGTATTTAGTGAAGTTTGTTGCATGTGTCATGAAACCCTATATCTAGATCTAGGATTTTTTTTTTGTTTTTTAGTTTTTGTCCTTTATGTGACTAGGGTTTCCATGTATAGATGAATGTGTAAGATTTTAATTGTTACTAATGTGTAAAATGGACCATTAATTAATTAACCTCTATCATGCATATGATGGCTATTAATTTTTTTAACATTTATTATTTATTTTGATTCCTTCTTATAATATATGTTTTGAATTAGTTATTGATAAACAACAGTAGTCGCTACAGGGGCGGTTTAAAACACCAGCCGCCCCTACAGAAGTCGCTACAGGGGCGGCCGGGAAACCACCCCTACAGCGGGTACTACTGTAGAAACACCCTGGAAAGGGCGGCTGGCCTAGCCGCCCCTACAGAGGCTTTTTAGCCGCCCCTGCAGTGGGCGTCTGCAGTAGTGGTGTATGTGTGTATTTCGGATTCTTCTGGCAGCTATATATCAATAGGTCTTTACTCACACACGCATGCACAAATTGGACACCCACGGCATGCAGGCCAAAATCAGAAGCCCCGGCTCGTGCTAATTAAACTCAAAGCCTGAGTGCCGATAAAAGTAGGACCTTTTCCAGCAAATGGCTCGTGCTAATTAAACTAAAAGCAGACTCAAACTCTACCGTATGGACCTTTTCGTGATATGCGGTTCAGACAATGTCTTGTATCGTAAAAAAAATCTCAGATATCCATTTATTTCGTGCCCCAATAAATCCACAAATAAGTTCCGTCGCATGTCCATACCATCCGGTACAAGTTCGAGTATATACATAAATATTAGTGCCTGTCACATGAGTTGTACTGTGTTTCTTGAAAAAACTCGCAAAGTCTTAAAACAAAGTATGTTATATACTTATATATAGGAAAAGAAAAAAACAAAGAAACTGAAAAGATTGGGCACACCAGCTAAGCTTCTAAAACTAAGCAAGAAACTAAAGAGAGAGTTTGCCGCTGCCGGAGCTTGGAGGGAGGGGGCACAGTTGTCTAGAACTTTCAGTTTGCACGACCAAGAACCAAATATTAGTTTGGGAAAAATCAGAGAGAGAGTGAGAGGGGGTGCAAGATCGAGTTGGCTAAGTCTAATAGTTGCCCCCGGCCCAAAGGATGAGGATATTCAAACATGGACAGTTGAACACACATTATTGAAAGCTCTTAATTTTAGACAATATTATAAATATGCTACCTTGCGAAACTGGGTATCAGAAATATGGACAACGAATGAATAGACTTTTAAAAAATCTGGAGTACCTCAGCTTAAGTGATAAAATTCAAAGATGTCAGTCTATGTAGATCTTGGTGAGATTGTTAATGATGTCCTCGTGAACAAACAGTACAAGTGGACATTGATAGTCACCTATAAAATGATCTTACACCTATAAAAATTTACTGATTAACATGTTCAGTATTATTTTGACAGAAGTTGACAGTTTCAATTTTTGTTTAGTTTTTGTGACAGATGTAAAAATGGGATCCTGATAAAATTTGTAGATTTAATTTCACAAGCAGTGGTACTATAATGATAATGCTACTTCATATCTGGTAGGGGAAATCGATGATATATGGGAGGAGGTAATCAAGAATTACATCTGCTTTTATTAATCAAAAAATCTCAATGCAAAAAATAAATGGTACAACTACTTGTAAACAAACAAGTAATAATAAGTTAAAATACATTTCTGCAATATATGTGTCATACATAAGTAATGCATAGCCCCTAGTGGTAAAGCATGTTTCAGACCATAATAACTTCATAAAACAGAGAACACCATAGCAACGAAAGTACATTTAGATATTGTATTAGTTATAACAGGAATTCTGCAGTCATTTCTAAAAACGCAATGGATTCCAGGAATAAATTACCATGTACCACCAACATCTGATAATTTTTTGATTGGAAGTTTTTGTGACATACAAAAATGGAACCCTGATAAAATATGTAGATTTCACAAGCAGTGGTAGTTGGCGATCGCCCACGTCGTCACGTCATCGTCGATAAAGGCAGTGGAGACAGGTGCCACGGATTGCATACAAAAGAGGAGCTGCGATCAACATGGGGCATTGTTTCCTACTGTGGGCGATGACGCTACGACATGGGCAATCTCGGGGAGGAGGTCGCACCTGCCAGCGCCGCGGGATCACACAGATCCGCAGACCATCGACCTGAGGGACAGATGCGATTAATGCACCATCCTGGAATCAGATTTAAACACATAACAGGTCTGTGTTTATCCTAGGGCTCCATTTAGGTCTGTTTAGTTCCCACCTCCTAAACTAAAGTGAACTAAACTTTAGTCACTTTAAAGACTAAAGTGCCAAAGAAACTGACTAAAAGGTGACTAAAACACTTTAGTTCCACTAGTTTCTCAAGAGGTACTAAAAGATGACTACAATATTTTAGTCCACTTTAGTTTAGTGGGTGCGAACCAAACATGCTCTAAATAGGGAAAATGCAGTAACCAATAAACATGAAAAATAATTTATTTGATCGACCTCGTCAAAACAAAAATACCTTGGTTATTCGTGCAGTAGACTCTTAGGCAAGTTCCATCTAATAGATTTCATGAGCTACTACATGCCCTAGTTTGCATAAGTACATTATTTAAATCAGTATTTAGTAATCAAGCACTCACCTTTGACCCATGTTTCTGCGGAGTCATGTGCCAAGCAGCCACATAAACAACCGCTGCTCTCTACAATTTCCGAATAGCTGCAATCTCCTCTTTGTAATAAGACCACAACAATTGCTGCACACATGATTTTGCACCATGCCTGAGTGTAACTCTCGTGGCTAAAGCTAAACACAATGCCATTTGGCACGTACAGTCCATTCTGCTGCGTGCTTATTGTGGGTTGAAGCTTAGCCCAGCTCTTGCTTGAGTAGTTTGTTTTTCAGTTTGAGATTTGGCACAATAATGCCACGCAAACGGTAGCGACCTAGCTATAGCTCGCTGCATTTATAGTACGGACCAATGCGCGTGGATACGCTCGGGCAACATTGCTGGCCGGACAAGGCACTCCATCATTCTTTGCTTGGTAGACAATTTAGATTAAAGGTACCAACTCACATGCTTTTTGAACACTTTTTTTTTATCTTTGCTCTCAAAATCTGACTGGCATCAGGTGCCTGCCGGGCCTCAGAAACACTCACAGACGCTGTGATTTTTCACCGTGTCAAGGCAAGTATTTTGGAACCTCGAAAAGTAAATCTCGTTTTTGTCTTTGGAATCTCGAAACTGTATGTGTGTAGTTCGGATTTGATCTTCTTCCAGCTGTCAATAGGTCTTCACTCTCACACACGAATGCACAAATTTGACACCGCCAATATCAGAAGCCGCGTGTTAAACCCAAAATCTGAGTACCGATAAAAATAGGACTAATAATGTACAGGCTATAGTATTGCTTTATAAAAGGATAGGTACAATATATAGAAAACAAGAAGATTTATATATTTTTTTATTAAGACATAAAGAGTTCAATACAACACGCCTTAGCAGGAGCCCTAGAGTGTTAAAAGATATATTTTACATGTATGATCGGACCCCTAGCTAAGTGTACTGTAACTATGCTGTTGCATTAGATAATGACCAACCTGAACTGTGGCGCCTACCGGGAGGCCTATGCCGGCCTGGACCTTCGAGCAGCGGCAGCACTGCTTTCACGTGTCTACCTCGTTGCCCACCGGGAACAATTCACGCAACGCCTGCATGTGAGCTTCGTCACCGCTGAAGATGTCTTTAATGTCAGGGCCAAAGTCAACGGAGGCGACATCTCGCGGGTTAGTCCCAAATGCTTCTTGACATGGTACTCATCTCGCCTAGATGACATGAGATAACCACTGCGCCGCTAACCATTTGCTCCACTAGGGGAGCATGGGACGCGGACAATGGTCCTGGGCCAGATCAGCTTCGGGCAGCTCAAGGAGTGGGGCTCCCTTCTCTTTGTGATTCACTCGGTGAAGCGCTTGAGGCGCTTACCAGACGAGCTCGTCTGAGGCGACAGAGTACCGTCATCCGTGGGAGCCACGGCCGTTGATCCTAGGGTGGTGGCCTTCCTGACTAGTGCTGGTTCTAGGCATGACTCGACATCCATAGCGCCAGGCTATCCCCTGCAGTGGAGTCACTTGGCGACCCCTACATGGGCGACATCAAAGGCGAGTCTATCATGCCATGGGCATCCATAGCCGATGTCTGAGGGGCTAAGCCGGCAGGGAGCAGAGAGGAGGTTGGAGGGGGTCGCCGACACCATGGTGGCAGCTGGCAGCAACAGCGGTGGCCGGGGGTGGTTGTTGTGATTTTTCACTGTGCTGAGGCAAGTATTATATTGGAGTCTCCAAAGTGAGTCTCATTTTATCGGTCTGTGCCAAGGAAAGTAGATGTGTATTGTCAATAGGTAGTATCTCTATTGCTCTCTCTATATCTATATGTGTGTGTCTAGCCTCAAGACAAATTGTCTTATTTTGCTGTTTGGTTATTTTCTTATGTGCCAAAGTGCATTCCTGTCTAAATATTGTTACCATTTCTATGTGTTTCTCATGTAATTTCTGAAGCTCCTCTACTTATGGCATGCCTTTGATATTTGTGAAAGGTTTCAATTCAGCGGATAGAAGCCTATGCATAAGAATGGGCCTACTATAACTTAATTTCTTTTTGTGAACATACTATAACTTGATTAAGGGTTAGCTCGATCAACTAAAGCAGCACAAGTACTTATATCAGGTACCAGCTTGTGGTGCCACGCTAGCTATGCAGTTCAGGCATACCTTACTATTGAATAGCTTCTCAAGCAAAATGTAACTCGTACTTGTTCGTTTCCTATTGATCGATGTATCAGAAACCTAACACTTTAGCACATAGTTGCTGACTAATGGCTATATGTTGAACCTGCGCTGAGGAACGAGCACTTATATTTCGTGGCGTTTAATGTTCTCTCCTATCGACTTTTCCTAGCATTATTGCAGTGGAGGAAATGGTCAGATGTCACCACATTATGGACAACACATGTCAAACTCTAGGACTATTCAGTTAGTAAAGTTATTATGGATTTCCATTACAGATAAATCTGAAATTTCTCGTTGTCCAGATCTGTTGTGGAAGATGTTTGGTTAAATGGCTGTTCACGGTCTCACAATCTCCTCCTTTTTGGTTCTGGCTGTTCTTTCGCGAAACCGAAATGCGTTTGTAAATGTGTCGGATTTCCTTGGCCATGGTGTTTGGTTTAGGTGTTGTGATATGCAATACTGTGATATGATAACAACTTCTGGGTTTTGAAGTGGGATGCACACTGCCTGACAGGCTTGACACCAAGTCCTTTGTGGGCAGCCGTTATAATAGTGTTAATAGAGATATGGTGCTTGCGCTCTGAGCTGAGTGAAATGTTCAAGGCCAGAAGTAATCGTGTAATATATAATATAATGGTTCCTTGCCCTGCTAGATGCATGCAAACAGGTCTAGTGTTGAACTGTTGATTTGAACTCTTGCTCAAACCTTGAAACGTGGCTTACGGTTGTCCCATTATGTGATCCAAGAACAAATTGATTTGTGGCTTGAACGAGCCGACAGTCAAGTGCAATGCCTGCGCCTGCGCCCGCGGAATCTATTAGAGAGAAAAAAAAGTTCAGAACAGTGGCACTGATAACTTAATTATTTAATGACTTCTGCGTAATTACAAAAAATTTAATGGCACACAGGTAAAAACCTCATTATATATCTGTATCTACATACTATATATCTATAGAGCTTGGAATTGTTATGTGTTTTCTCCTTGATCACAATTTACGATTATCTCTTGAAATAAAAGGTACCACTTTAATTGAGAGCTTGAATTGAACCAAGGTTTAATTTGATGCAGTTGTCAGTGGAGATTTTGTTTTCTTGTGCTTTGAAAAATGTGATGATGCTTTCATTTGGTTTTACGTCTTTGGTGCGTGGTGCCAACATTTCTGCTTTCCTTGATTTTGTCAAAAAGCTTCAGCAAAGCCGGTTTATTTTAGCTGATTGAATAGTGTTCTGTGAAAGAGAATAAGCTGAAACAAGCTAGAAATAGTTCAAACTTCCTTGGATGCATAAATCTTGAGTAGGCTAGAAATGAAATATATGTATAATGAATCAGAGGACTATACAGACCGGTATGGGTTCTAAAAACATTAGACTAAAAACTTAATCTATCTCACTATTTACCACTACTACAGAATTCTTAACCGAGGCGGGCGTTTTTGATTTTCTGCGGCGGGAAAACAGGCCCGCTTCGATGGTGGGGTCACGGTTAATTAAGCATTAACCGCTAGTGTTCTGCCCGCTGCGGTTAATCAATTAACTGAAGTGGGCACTGTAACGTGCCCGCCACGGTTAATGGATTTACCACAGCAGGCGTTGTAACCTGCCCGCTGCGGTCAATGTATTAACCGTGGCGGGCCTGATAATATGCCCGTCTCAGTAATTTAAAAAAAATAAAAAACAGGATACAACAGTTTCAGGATTCAAATTCAGATTCAAATTTAATCCACATTTCACAGATATATACACAAGACATCCACATATATATAGACAAGACATCCATATGCATTACACCTGAAACCGGCGAAATTCTCATAAGACAAACTTAGTATTTGTTCATTCTCACTTCTCTCTCACAAACACACTTACATACATACAAAAGGTCTCACAAACATCATCACTATCTAGATAATTGTTAAATCCATGTCAAAATTGTAATCCTTTAGATTTAGCATGGTAGGCCACTTCCTAAGTTTTTCGTACTTCGGTTCCTGCCCTACCGGACTTTCGGCGTTGAAGAACGTTCCCCTTCGTATACGCATTTGTCTAAGACAAACTTACATAAGTCCGCCCTTGTTTGCTTGAAGGAGTGTTGTTTGCTTTGCACATTGATCCACCAGTCCATTCCTTTCTTGAGTTGCCGCCAGCTGTTGTGGTAGCCCTTGCACCTCCTTAGTTGCTCGCAAGCGTAGAAGCCACAAAGCTGTGAATTGTCCGGTTGTTTGGCGCACTACACAAGAACACAACCATTAGAACACATGTATATATATGCAGAGATATAGAATGCTCATTTGATGAAAACAACAATTCAAACTTTGAAGTACGTACCGGTAAGTCACGCCTAATTTTGATTTTATCAATCCCATGCCTTTTCTTAAACTTATCTGATCTTCGATCATAGAATCCGGGTGTCTTGACATAGTCCTTATAAGCTCTGTATGAAATACACTAGTCTTAGTAACAATTTGAATACGGACTACGATACTACACGAATATATATACATATAGTAAGTTTGGACGCTTACACTTTAATGCAATCTTCAAAGTGCTTATATGCTTTCTTATTGGTACTCCGCAATGAATTAAAGATGACCGCCCTGCCGTCCTGAGATAGATGAGAAATGTAACCCAATGCCCTGTGAGGCCCGCACTGCACCATTCAAATATAAAACATATTACGATGACAATGGATAATGGTACACACTAATCTTTACTAACATGCAAGTTTTGGACTTACCCAAAGTGGTAGGCAGCGAGGATACACCTGTTTCCATCCTCTTTGATCTCTCTCATTGCTCCTAGTATGTACTGAGACACGACCAACTTTTGTTCGTCTATCTTTTTCTTCCATTTTTGCTCTCTCTGTCGAACGAGCAAGTCTAACATGTCTGGATGGTTGTCCAGTAGCGAGTAACCAATGATCACTCGCTCAGCAATATGCATCGGAGAGAGATAAATGATCTTTAGCTGAAGTTCCCTGCTTACATAGGCCATCATCCTGCGAGGACAAGTAGGATGACATAAGTAGGCATTCCTTGCTTACGACCGTATAGGAAATCTGCGGAACTCAAAAAGTACTTACAGAGAAAACAAGGTGACTTGCGCCACGTCGAGGTCATCTCCCCGCAAGAATCTATACATGTCGTGGAATTCCACAATGAGAGAGGCATCGGTTGCCAATTGCAATTACTTTGCCGGAATCTTAACCGTAAATTCTGACATGCCAAGTTTCGCCGCTTCCATATACCATAGATGGAATCTCCGCACCTCCCACTTCTCCTCGTGGACGAGTTGGGTTCTAGTCAGCATGAACTTGCCATTCTCAAAGTGGCCAGGGCATTCATCCGAAGGGGGCCACACATTGATGGGTGTTTTCGGCCTTGATCAATGTGATAGAAACGTTAGTGAGTGTAAAGGAGTACCGGATAAATGAATGAAAACAAGTACCATGCCTATACCTGTCAAATGTAGTCGAGTACGAGAGTTCGGGTACGACATCTGTCTCATTGTCAGCCTTTTTTGGCGCGTTAGGGCACGTGCCTGGGCTCGTTTTCCTTGCAGCAGACGGTGTCTTTACACTTGATGCTTCATCTGTACCTCCCGGTACTTCGTTTGTCCCAGTAGGAGGAGTGCTTGGGTTTGGAGGAGAGCTCGTCCTCGGTTGTCCTGCAGAAGGTGCCTTGTCTCCCGGTGCTTCCTCTGAACCTCTCGGTCCTTCAATTGGGCCCGTACATTGGCTGCTTGGGTGTGGAGGACTGCTCATCACAGGTTCGCCTGTAGGCGTTGCCTTGTCCCCGGGGCTTCCTCTGAACCCACTACCGCATCTGTCGGCTCCGGAGACTGGCTTTCGAGGAGGAGGCGGGCTCGTGCCTTGGGGTGAGTTGTTGTCCTTGTCGCCGTCTTCGTCATCGTCATCCCTGCCATCGTCCGAGTCTGGGGGAGAAGATCCGACACAAGAGGGTTGTGATGCCGGAGTTGTCATCGTTGTCGGTAGAACGATCTCAATGTCGCTCCTATTCCACAGGATTTCTTCACCGGTCACGGCTCCAAGAAACTTGATTCCATTAGCAGTTGGATAATCCAACTCATATTCTTCATGATCCATATGATTCCACGTAGGAACCACGACAACATAGTTGGGAGGTATTTGCTCTTTGCTGTAACCTTGGACTTCGTTTCTTGGAAACACACATGCCTCGGCCACGGTTATCTTCTTAACCCGGCCGAACAACACCAAGAGATGGACTTGCACGACCTCCTTGATGTCGTCTTCCCAATGGCTTGGGCTGTCCTTGATCATCAGCACGCCAGGAAGGGGCATGCCAGCCTGTCGAAACATCTAGTTCCTTAACGCTACCATGTGCAGGTCAGGACTCGTGAAGGCATCCTTTATCACCTGGCTGATCATCTGAGATACCCCTTCTTGGACGCCTTTGTGAAAGATGTCATCCTTATACCTCTACCTCGACTTGTACTTAGCACTGTCGGCTTTCCATGACTCCACTGTGTTCCAGCTCATCTTTGATGACATGCCACGGACGCGACCTCGGTGCTCAGGGTTTCCCAGCACCTCGGTCAGCAAGTCGTGGCCCCTGACTACCTCAGAGCTCCCGCTGTCCTTCTTGGACGCAGCTACGGCAATGAGATCCTTATCCACCTCCTCGAAATGAGGCTTGTTGTACTTGGTTCTGCCCTCCTTCAGCTTTTTCAGCCTGCGGGCATATATGTAGTCTCGTCCCCTTTCCGGGAGCTCGGCTAACGGGCTGGGTGTACTTGCCGCAGCTGTAACACCCCGGGTGTTAATCTCTTAATTAAAATTTGATCATGTCATCATATGCATTAAGCATCATTCATTTGTTTGAAAATCTGGATATGCATTGAACTAAAATGAGTTTATTTGTTTGTGTTGGATCATTTGTTTGAATGCAGGCCATCTTTTCAAATTCTAAAAATTTAAAATTTGAAATCCAAACCCTTTTCTCCGAGGGGGTGGATTAAGCCCTAAACATGATTTTCAAAATCTATAAAGTTTTTGCTTGTGGTTGTTTAAGCAAAGTTGTAGATCTTAAAATTTTGAACATCTTTCGTGTTCAAAGTTTTCCCTGAAAACCCCTGGACGCTTGTGCATTTTTGCAAAAGAGCCGCAGGGTCAGTTCTGTCCTTTCCTCGAGCAGCTGCATGGCGGGGTCGTTCTCGACGGTGCCCGACGCCGACACCTATCCAGGGACTCCCGTCTTGTTGTGGGTACG
Organism: Microstegium vimineum; assembly: GCA_022036555.1. Classification (NCBI taxonomy): domain Eukaryota; kingdom Viridiplantae; phylum Streptophyta; class Magnoliopsida; order Poales; family Poaceae; genus Microstegium; species Microstegium vimineum. The sequence goes on from CM039132.1 coordinate 46,147,357, forward strand.
TGGCGATCTTGCGGAGCCCGTTGCCGTCTTTGAAAGCGGGACACCGTCCTTTCTTTCTTTCCTTTCCACGCCACTGCTCCGCTCTGCTCCACTCTACTTCGCTCTGCTCTGCCTTGCTTCGCCGAGCGCTTCACCTTCATCGTTGACGAACTCGCCCAAGCTCGTTAGCTGCTGCCAATCACTCAATCTTTCATCATTGCCTTCGCCTTGACCTTGCGCATCCTCGGGGTAAGTTGGTTGAAGTCGTCGAGCCCGCATTCGTTCAGTGCGGATCCGTCTTCCTCAGCTCCGCCGCAACCGCCGCTGCTCTGGTCCGTCTTCGATCGGGCTGCGCTGGAGCCGCATTGTCTTGTTGTCTTATGTTTCTTGCTCCTTGTTCATCTCTAATGCTTGTCGGTTCTCCATTTTGCAAATGGTGGACCTTAGCTCCGGGAATATCTTCGTTGCCGCGCAGTTCTTCGTCTCCGCCGGCGCATTCTCCATCGACGGTCGCCTCTACTTCATCTCCGGCCACGCTTGCTAACGCTCCGTGACCAGGGTGAGCTCCTCGACCTATCCGCTGTACTCGTTTATCCTTGTATCGAGCCTTAGAGCTCAGTCCTCGAGCGCCGCCACTGTTCTTGCTCGGCGCGGCGATGTGTTCGTCGCCTTGTCATTGTAGTTGATCTTTTCGAGATCCAAGTCTCGCGCTAGCTTCGCCTAGCCGTCCAGAGTCAGTCTCGAGGGGTAGTTGCCCTCGAGCGCGTGCGTGTTCTCTTCGGCGCGCGTTGCGCAGATCCCCGCCGACCGCTAGTGCCGTCGTCGAGGGTGTTGCTTTTAGCTCGGTGTTCGTTTGGCTTGCGCTTCGCGTTGTATGGGGGTCGCTTTAGCTTGCTAGAGTTGTTGGTCATTTCGATCGAGGGTCGATCGAGGTCTGATCGAGGCCTAGTGTCTCTGCTCGAGGCCTAGCTCCTTTGATCGAGGCCTGTGTCCGTCGGCATGTGTGTGCAGTCGAGCTCAGTTCACCGCCATGGTCGTCGACGAGGTTGGCTGTGTAGGTTTTAGCCTCGTTTCTGTGGGCGTTTTGCTCGCAGTTGTCTTCTGAGTCGTGATCGAGGCCTAGCCTCTTGATCGAGTGTCGATCGAGGTCTAGCGTCTCTGTTCGAGGCCTAGTTGCGTCGACCGAGGCCTAGCTTCTCTGATCGAGGGTCGGTCGAGGCCCAGTTTCTTCGATCGAGACCTCATTTCCTTCGATCAAGGTCTTTCTTCGTCGATCGAAGTCTCGTTTCTTTCGGTCGAGGCCCAGTTTCATCGATTGAGGCCTCTCTTCTTCGATCGAGGTCTGTTCTCGATGGTGTGCGATCGGTCGAGCCCTGTTCGACCGTTAGCACCCTCGATGAGGCGTCTCTGAAGGTTTGTTTGAGTCGTGGCGCACCTTGTTGGGTTCGGCTCGGCAAGCCGAAGCAGGTTCGAGGGGTAGCCGTTCGGTTTGGTCACCGACGGCGGCTCGCCGCCGTGTTTTGTGGTTCCCGACGCCGCCGCTCGAGCCTCTGTGCCACTGTCTGTCGAGGTCTAGCCTTCAGTGGGTTTTGTGCAGGGTTGTTGCTGTTTCCTATTTAGTTTAGTTTTTTTTAGTTCTGTAATAATGCCCTGTTTAGTTATAAAATGTTTAGAAACCCGAATAACTTTAGGCTTTGAGTGATTTTGGATTATTTGGTACATATGGTCATTTGTCCAGTGACAAACACAAGTTGGACATGCTTGATGAGACGATGTTTGCTCAGTTATTTTGGTTGTAAGTGTTAACTTAGATAATCAAGATAAATAGGGGCTAATTAATTTGCTTCCTAGCCTAGTGTTGCTTTCCTTCTTGAAGGGAAGTGGTACTCGAGGGCTATCTGTTTTAGTCTTCTCTTATGAGCTTCCTTGTTTGTTTGTGTTGAGCATCATGTTTACTATTCAAGCATCATCTAAGACATGTCATTATATCGTGTAGATTGTTCGTTGGTTGGGTTGGATACCTCCAGTGAAGGGGTTTTCTCTCTCGAATCTGAGCCTGAGTTCGTTTATCCCTCCAACCAAGGCAAGCCCCGGTGCATTCAAACACTTCCTTATATTTAAAATGTTTGCTTTAAATACACTTATGGTTATACTATTGCATTACGGTATTCAATCAAATTCCTACTTGATGCATAGCCTTACCTTGAATTATTTATTCCAGTACCTTGATACCGTTTTAAAAATACGAAAGTTGCTTCATGCTGCTTAGCAATGCTTAGACCGATAGAGTCAGATGATTTCCTGTCATCTGCGAGAATAGGTGTTAACCTGTTTGCTTCGGCAATGGTTCTGTTTTCGAGATGAATAGCGGATTGCTGCGGCAAATGGCTATGTCCTCTTGATGGAAGTAATAATCTGAGACCAGGCGGACACGGTGTTGGAGAGCCACCAGATGTGGATATCTGGTGAGCGGGTTCTTTCCGCCTGTGTCGATTAGGAACCGTCCGTTGTAGACGTCCAAGGGTTGTGACTTTGGAGTACTTATCACACACTCCGGGGAGCTGGACTCTGGCTATTCTCGCTTGAAGAACGGTTAACCCGCACTGGGAGTGGAGAGATGGCGAGAGTAGTGTGTACCCTCCAAGTTAGCGAACTGGATGGAGGTGTACTGTGCTCTCGGGTGGCGGAACCCCGGTCTTGGCGAGAGGATCCAGGGAAAGGTAGTCATATGCGTGCTTTAAGCCACTGTATATGTCGTGTGATAGGGAAGCCCCAGCTGGGATAAACCGGTTCGAATCGTCGTGTTCCTCGGATATGGAAACATGACCCTGTCCTCTACCGCGTAGTAATACACTTTAACTGGATACTTGTTGGATCCCTTCGTGGATGTTTATTACCTTGTTATCGACCATACCTCCAGGTCGATACTTGAGTAACCTTATGGATAACATAAATGATTTCAATTCTTTTTATAAATGCTCATTTATGCAAAATACTTGATTCTTGCAAACCACACCTTGAATCCTATGACTTGCATACTGTTTTGTCCACCAAATACTTTTCTTTGTCGGATAAGTCTTGTGGAGTACTCCCGTACTCAGGGTTTGTTAACCCCTGTTGCAGATGAGGATCACAACCCGGTGTGTGTGGCTCCTTGCTGCATGACCGTGGTCAGTGTAGATGAAGAGGAAGAATAAACTGTCTTTGCTTGACTCTTGGGCAAGACTACCTCGGTTGTTCGTTCTTTCTCTATCAGCAGCTTGATGTATCTTTATCGTATGACACTAAGTTATGTTTCAAAACTTATGGTTTGTAATATGACTTTAAATTTGCGCTACTTTGATGTAATATAAAAATTTCGTATTACTTCTGTCATGATTGTAATGAGGTGATCCTGTTCGGAAAGAGGTGGATGACCCGCTGCAAAGTGGCGACACCTGATGGGCTAATTAAGGTTTGGATCATCTGTTGGGATTAAGTGGTTAATCCTGACAAGTGGGCCCTATCTTAAGAGGTTCTGTCACAGCAGCTAAGGCCGCTTCTTCCGCCCGCCACTTGGGCTTATGCCCGGCAAAGCCAATCATGCCCAGGTGGTGGGGGTGCTCATTCCTCTTTGCAAGCGTGTTGTACTTCTCGCTCTTTTCCTTTGCTTCATCGGTCGTTCTCTGTCTGACAAAAGTTTCCCAGTGATGTGGCTTCACATTAGTGTATTTATCACATGGTGACTTCCCTTTCTTCAGGTAATCCCTGGACAGAAAGCTCTTGAAGTTTCGCAGTGCTCTTCCTGCCAAGTGCATGACCCACCCCTTACACTTAGCCAGATTTGCATCTTTAGGATAAGTGAACCGCCGAAGGATCTCTCTCCAGACATGTTCCTTATAGTCTTCTGGTACAGAGTTCCAATCCTCCCAAGTTATCTCCACCTTCTCCTTGACCATACATGCGCACTGGTTGCTGAACTTGGCGAGGACCGATTGTGGGCTCAACGGGTGTCCATTTGGCCTCACATGGATTTCATCCGCTTTATGCACCTGGTGCCTCCCGTGTTCCCCTCGCTTCCGCTTTGAGGTGCTAGATTTGTTCGATGAGGTCGCCGTCGAGGGAGCGGGTGGTGGTTCTACGTCCCTTTCTGGTTGTTCCTCCTCGAACTCCAAATGCCGAGTAACTAGTGGTAACTTGGTACCCTGCTACGGAGAACCCGATTCGGCTTCTTGTTCTGGTTGGTAGGTGGGGTCATGGTCCTCCTCTGTACGTTGTTTCTTTGGCCTCTCGGGGGTCACGGACACGCTGGAGCATAAACTAGTTGAAGACGAACTGGGCGTAGTGTCACGCCATTGGCTGGGTAGTTCTTCTTCAACCATTGGAAAGCTACAAAGAATAAACCTTTCAGTAGGGTACAATAGTTAGGTAGTAGTAGTAGTAGTAAAGCAGTAGTAAAGTACTAAGTAGCCTCAAGGAAGACAAGTAACAACATAAGTAAGAATAAGAAGCTATAGTTGGCTCAGATTTGTCCTGTAGTCATCACATCACCTCTAAACTGGTTGCCTGATAAGCCATCCTAGGTTAATAGGTTGCTTGACAAGCCATCCTAGTTTAGCAGGTTACAATTATTTGAACATGTTTATCATCATCGCCACTGCCTCAGCTTAAAGTTTCACGGTTGCATCATAGGTAGTTTAAAAAAACTAAAACCACAAACTGGTAGTAGTAGTAAAGAAGTAGTAGTAGTAGTAGTAAACAAGAGGCAGTTGCAGTAGGTAGTAGTAGTAAACAAGTAGTAAAGCAGTAGCAGTAGGCAGTAAGCAGAGCAGCTGTAAATAAGTAGTAAGGAAAGGTAGGTAGTAGCTTAGTTGGCTCAGATTTGTCCTATATATAGTCATCACATCACTTCTAAACTGGTTGCCTGACAAGCCATCCTAGTTTAACTGGTTGCTTGACAAGCCATCCTAGTTTAGAAGTTTATAATTATGGGGGGGGGCATGCATGTTTATCATCATCGTCGTTGCCTCAGCTTAAAGTTTCACATCATTGGCAATTCTTTAAAAAAAGTAGAGCAGTTGTAAACAGTAGTGGTAAAGTAAACAAGTAGGTAGTAGTAGTAGTAAATAGGAGTAGGCAGTAAGCACAAGAGGCAGTAGCAGTAGGTAGTAGTAGTAGTAAACAAGTAGGTAGTAGTAGTAGTGTAAAGCACAAGAGGCAGTAAGCAGGTAGTAGTAGTAGTAGTAGTAGTAAACAACAGTAGGCAGTAAGCACAAGAGGCAGTAGCAGTAGGTAGTAGTAGTAGTAGTAAGCACAAGAGGCAGTAGGTAGTAGTAGTAGTAGCAGTAGGTAGTAGTAGCAGTAGCAGTAGGTAGTAGTAGTAAACAGCTAGGTAGTAGTACTAGTAAATAGTAGGTAGTAGTAAAGCAGTAGCAGTAGGTAGTAGACAGTAAACAACATAGTAGTATAGCACTATAGAGTAGTAAGGAAGTAGTATAGGAGTAGTAAAGTAGTATAGCAGTAGTTAGGCAGTAGTTAGACAGTAGGATAGCACCATAGAGTAGTAAGGAAGTAGTATAGGAGTAGTAAAGTATTATACCAGTATACTACTTGCTTCACTTGCGAGACAGGGGAGTTGGCGAGGAGAGGGCGAGACAGGGGAGGAGGTCCTTGACGGCGGTGCCCGCGCGGGAGGAGGTGCAACGGCGGGACGAGGCAGGGCGTGATGCCCTGGCCCGCGGGGGAGGAGGCCGGGGCGAGGGTGAGGGCCCACGGTTTACCGCATCGGAGGAGGACGTCCACGAAGGCCGCCAAGTCCATGGAGAAGGCCGCGCCGGCGTTGGTGACGGAGAAGGCCGCAAGGAGCACTATGCCGGCTCGAGGGCGGGGCGACGACACGGCAAGGAGCACCGCGGGGAATTTGGAAGAGGAGGAGGTCCGCGGGGCGGGGGCCCGTGTGGAGCCGCAACGGAGGAAGAGGCGGCGTTGAGGAGGTGAGAGGAACGGCGGCAACGACGGCGGCGATGCTGGGTTTTGACAGCCCTTCGGGGTCCAAATGAAACCACGAAGGACTACGTGGTGGTGTCGGCATTCAAAGCCGAATAAATAGGGTTTACTTTACCGTGGCAGGCAACGTAACAGGCCCGCTTCGGTAAATGATTTACCGCGGCGGGTGCTTAAGAAGATCGTTGCGGTAAATCATTTACCGAAGCGGGCAAGTTACGTTGCCCGCCGCGGTAAACGAGTTCCAGAACTAGATTCAGTTCAGAACTGAATCCAGTAGTAGTAAAGTATTAGTAGTAGTAAAGCAGTTGTAGTAGTAAAGTATTAGTATGGTACTTGTAGTAAAGCAGTAGTAAGGTAGTAGTAGTAAAGTATAGTAAGGTACTTGCTATTAAAGTAGTAGTAAGGAAGTAGTAGTAAAGTATAGTAAGGTACTTGTAGTAAAGCAGTAGTAAGGAAGTAGTAGTAAAGTAGCAGAGTAGTAAAGATTGCATAGTATCATTGAATCATTGAATTCCTAACAGTTTACAAAACATGTCTTGCATATGAACTTCATTACAATTACATAATTGTTGGTCAACACACAATCATTTTGTTGCAGGGGCTTTGACGGTACGCTTCTCACCATCAGGGCGGGCCCAGGGCATCATCTTTGTCTTGTTGAATTTGTCCTCGACGACCTTGATCTTATTTGGATGATCGGTAAAAAGTTGGAGCTCTGCGTAGTTGTTGTATTGTTTATGACTCTGAACCCCATCAGCTCCCACGATCCGTTGCTTGCCTGACACAACTACATGCCTTTAAGTGTCCTCTGGATAGACATAGCATGCCACTTGCACGACATTAGTTGCTACTACCCATTGATCATCTTTGTAACCGATACTTTTGAGGTCCACGGTGGTTAGCCCAAAATCGTCAACTGCGACCGCTTTAGGCTTGACCCGATCGATCTTAAATATGGTTATGCTCATGTCTCTGCCATAATCAAGTTCCCAGATTGCTTCAATTAATCCATAGAATTGCTTCCTCTGGTCTGTGGAATCGTCTATGCCCTCTATCGTACACCGCTGTTCTGAGCCGCGCTTTTCTTGTCCTTCTCTTTTGTGTGGAACCTGTACCCATTGATGTCGTACCCCTGCCACGTGGTGACCTGCCTGGACAGACGTAACACAAGCCTCTTCACGGTCTTTGTATCTTCATCAGGGCATCCATCAAGTGGTATGTGTTGCTCTTTGAGCCAATCTACGAAACTTCTTTTGTGATGGTTCTTCACCCATTCCTCTGTTTGTTGCCCGTCATGAGCAGCGCGGATCTCTTCCAGGTGCTTTTCTATGTATTTCTCCATGCTCACTAGCTGATGGAGGATGTTAAAATGAGCTTCATCCACCATTTCGTATGGTACATCAGTTCGTACTTTCCGGCCCGTGCACCCCATAACCGAGGTTCTGCCTTTGTGCTGATGGACTGGTAGCCCAATTGCCCTCGCATCTCTTATGTATCTTATACAACAGTTCACGGCCTCCTCGGTCGTGTACGCCTCGATCATAGAGCCCTCCGGACGAGCACGGTTATGGACGTATCTGTTGAGGGTGGACATGAACCGCTCGTACGCCCACATCTGGTGTAGATACACGTGGCCTAGTTGTTCGATCTGATCTACCATATGCATCATCAGGTGCGGCATAATATCAAAGAAAGACGGAGGTAAACACATCTTGAGCTGGCAGAGGGTCTTTGCGATGAAAACCTTCAGGGCAGGCAGTTCAGCCACATCGATGACCTTGTAGGTGATGCGATTAAAGAACTATGACATTCGTGTGATCACCATCTTCACATACTCTGGACGGATAACTCTGATCACAATAGGAAGGAACATCGTCAACATAACATGGCAGTCGTGTGAGTTGTAGCCGGTCATTGTGAGGTCTTTCATGGATACCAAGCTCTTGATGTTGGAAGAGAAACCAGTCGGCACCTTGATGCCCCTAATTAACTTGCAAATATTCATCCTCTCCTCTTTCGTTAGGTTGTAGGCCGCACCCGGAATGTTAACTTTACTGTTTTGAGGCGGTTCTGGGCGAAGATCAGGTTGGATGCCCTAGTTGACAAAATCTGTCCGTGACTTGAGACAATCTTTCGTCTTGCCCGGGATGTCTAGCAGGACACCGATCACGCTTTCAAAGACATTCTTCTCGAGGTGCATGCAGTCGATGGCATGGGGTGTATTTAGTGTTTTCCAGTACGATAAGTACTCGAAGAAAATTGACTTCTTTTTGAAAGGAACAGGGGGGACATCAGGCGTAGCTTCACCATCCGCGCGCTTTCGCTTCCTTGTTGTTTTCTTCTGTTTTCCATCTTTATCTAACTTCTTCTTTCCAAACTCAATCTAATCCATGTTCTTGACCATTCCATACACCTTTGGCCCCCATGCATCCCGCGTCGATTCTTCAATTTGCGGTTCGTGCTCATTGTCAAAGTACTTATTCATGACACTTTTCCGGTACCTATGATTTCGAGTGAGGAACCGTCTATGTCTCGTGTGCACAGTCTTGTTGGTTCCCTTGAGGTAGATGTAGCATGTGCCATCGATGCAAACTACACACCCGGTCTTGCCTTTGATCTGGCCTGACAATGAGAAAAGCCCGGGGTAATCGATGATGGTGACAAAAATAATGGCTCTTAGGGTGAACTTCTCCTGGCGGGACGCATCCACCATAATAACCCCAACATCAAATAGTGTCTTCATCTCCTCCAACAACGCTCTAGAAACACGTCTATATCGTTGCCTGGCTGTGCCGGTCCAGAAATGAGCATAGTCAGCATAAGTTACCGGTGCTTCTGACATAGATGTGGAGGTAGGTTTAATATGGTGAGGACGACTGGCCAAGTGTTGTAGGAGCTGCTAAGCTCACCAAATGGATTCATCCCGTCGGTACTCAACGCGAACCTAATGTTCCTAGACTCCTTGCCAAACTCCGGGTGTTCGTTATCGAAATCCTTCCAGTGCTTCCCATCAGAGGGGTGCCGTAGCTTGCCATCATCCTTCACACATTCAGCCGATGCATGCCACGACATGAGCTTGGCATCCTCTGGGTTCCCAAATAGCGCACGCAAGCGATCGATCACTGGCAGGACCACACCGATAGCGCAGGACTTTTCCTCATCGTGTAGCCCTCTTCTTCCTCATCCTGTAGAGCCGAGATCCTCTTCTCAGCCGCAGTGCTCTTTTTAGCCCCTTCTTCTTCTTCGGCCCACCTCGCGATGCTACCTCGTCGTCGTCCGCATCCACACAACAACCGACATTCCTTTTGTATCGACTCGCACCATAGTGTGGACAACTCGTCGAATTCTCGTGCTTGCCCCAATATAGGATGCAGTGGTTAGGGCATGCATCGAACTTTACAAGTTTCATCGCCAATGGCCGGATCATCTTCTTCGCCCGATACGTATTGGCGGCCACGTTGTTAGCTGTTGGGTACGTGGTACCAAGGAGACTTAACAACTCATTGAAGCCAGTGTCAGACCAACCATGCCGAGCCTTCAACATTAACAGCTGGAGGTTAAAACGGAGGGTTGTGCACTCCTTCGGACAATTTCCACCGTCTTTATATAGAGGATCAACTGCCGCCTGCTTCATCTCCTTGAAATTGTCCAACCACTTGCCGAACATAAGGTGATCTTCGTCGATCTGGTGGAGCAAGCCCTCAAAGAAATTTACATCCTCAGGTTCATTCAAAAGAGTCTCATCGTGACCATCCCCACCATTCTCGTCGTCGTCGTCAATGTCCTGAATTATATCCTCCACTGTTATGTTGTCAGCTGGTGATGAAGATGAGACAGGTGCTCCGAAATGTCCAGATGCACCGTTATCCTCCACCACTGACAACGAGCTCAGTCCTGATGCACTGCCACTCGCATCAACTCTTTCACTGTGAAATGTCCAGACGGTGTAATCCTTGACAAAACCATACATAATCAAATGAGTGTGCACCGTGCTATCTACGTAGCCTTTCAGATTCTGACAGTGCGAACATGGACATATGGTTGTCGTCTGCTTCAACCTCTCACGGTGAGCTTTCGCCTCGACAATAAATTTCTTCAATCCATCCAAGTACCCGCGGATCACTAACTCTGTTCACCCGGTACATCCATTCGGATCTATCCATTGACTTGAATGCCTGCAAATCGCCATTGAGTTAACGACATCACAAGAAAGAAATAGGATACAAAAGTAAAAACACAAGTTTTTTTCTATATAAACTTCATTAATTGAAATGGCTAGCTAGATCTAGAACTAGCTAGGTAGAGGCACAAAGATGAATAAAAGAGGGATGCGAGATCCTCCATGTACTTTTTGTTTGGGTCCTCTCCTCCAAATCCAAGATCTAAACCTCTCAATTCAAGATTTGGTTCAAATTTATGGCAAAACCTCCACCTCCACATAATTTGGAAGAGAAACACCTGTGGGAAAGAAGAGGGGCGGCTGCAGAAAGAAACAAGAAGTATTACAAAAGCAAAAAAAACAAGCTTTCTCTCCCATGCATGGCTTCTAGATCTAGATCTAGATCCTAGAACTAGCAAAAGGCACAAAAATGAGTAAAAGAGGGTTGTGAGAGCCTCCATGTACCTCTTGTTGGGTCCTCTTCTTCCAAATCCAAAATCTATACCTCAATTCAAAAGTTTGGTTAAAATTTAGGGCAAAACCTCCTCCTCCATGATTTAGAAGAGGAAGACCCATGGGGAAGAAGTGGAGGGTGGCCGCCACGGTAAATGACTATTAACCGCGGCGGGCGGCATAAAATGTGTGCCACGGTTAATAGCGGTTTACCGTGGCGGGCGCGTTATGCCGCCCGCCGGCCCTGGGAGGCCGGCCACCCAATTACTCTGGCGGGCAAATTGTGTGCCCGCCACAGACCACAAAAATAGGGAGCTGTGCAAAATCATTTTTGTAGTAGTGTACTTTATTTTCGAAAAAATTATTGATTTTTTTCGTAGCGTTAGCACAGACATATATACCAGTACTGTCAAAATGTGAGACGCTGCATGGATAAGAGGCTATCTATCCATTGCTGTGTGTTCGTCGACATGGATGGACACAAACATGCATATGGAATTGAGCTTGCACGACGCCGGCCAAGCTTCGACAACGGCTACCTGGTGGGCTGGCGGGATTCCTGCCATGGAGACGACGGCAGTCGCCAGTTTTCTTTTCCGTAGCAACACGTGCCTGGTTGAGATTTTGGGGCGAATTACAAGTTGTGCTCCATGGATTGGGCCAGATTGACAAGCGTTAGTTAATACTCCCTCCTTAGTTGGCCCAGTGAAGACTAGTCGGGATACATTCTTTTTTGTTTTTTTTTGCTACAATAAATAAAGTGTCCCTTTTTTTTGCAAAACAAATAGAGTGTCCTTTTGACCCACTACGTTCCCGTCGCATCCAAGGAGATGCTAAATTCTCAGGCCACTTGAAGAAAAAAAAGTCTAACCTTATAAAAAGGAAAAAAAAAAGATGAATTATAGGGTGACCGTAGAGCTATGTGTAATGTGCACAAAAGATGTTAGATTCTTTTATATTGAAAAAATGGCATTCGTTGTGGTAGAGCATTACACATATATGAACAGACTAGCCAGTGGATAATCGACATTATATTGACGTGGTGACTTATCATTGCTGGTTCTAGACTCGACAGTGATAGGAAGAAGAGATGAAGGTGACACTGTTGACCTCTCCAAATAGAAAGTGGCGAAAGTGTCATGCATCCATACAACCTAACTAAAACTCCAGCTAAAGTTTAGATGAGTTTAGCTACTTCAACCTAGCTAAAGGCAGCTAAAGTTTAGATGAGTCTATTAGCTGGTGCATCCAAACAATCAGCTAAAGTTTAGTTGGAAGAACTTTTAGCTAGCTAAAATTTAACACTAAATTTTAGTTTGGTGCTTCCAAAAACAACACCTTAGTTATCCCCAAATTCCACAAATTCACGTTATGATAACTGCACAAATGGAGGGGGGGGGGGGGGGGTTTCGTAGATTTCACGCAAAGGGATTCAACATTTAGTTTTAGCATGACATTTAAATTTCACCCAAATAGAAAAAGGAAGAGCACACTCAAATACACTCTCAGCATTATGCATGAGAGGAATCCAATCCGGCCGCTATCTTGTCTCAGGTAGTGATCAGCCATGATGGTTGTCCCTAGAAATATTTTTTATATAAAAAAGACAAATCTATCTAAAGACATCTGCTGCTAATGTTTCACACCTCCAGCAGCCACCACAAATGGTCTTTGGGCTTGTTACATTGTTGGGAAGTAACACATTTTGGAATTGTGGAAGTATGTCTCAGATGAAACTATCATCCTTCCAATGTTTGTTACATATAATCTTCAATTCGATTTTCATACGCAGCTTTCTCCATAATATCATTTATCAGTGTATTATCGCAAATGCAATGAGGATTCTATTATGCCATGGTACAAACACATAATTATGAAAAATGGCAGGCAGTTTCCCTCTGACCAGTTTCCCTGAAAGGTCCAAGCGGCAACAAATGGCAGGCAGCACTAGCGGCAACAAATGGCAGGCAGCACTTGATTTAGAGTCCGAAGTGTTGTGTTTTGAGCATTGAAACTTCAATTTTGAAAAAAAAAGTCTCTTCTGATGTACTTCCTTCGTCATAAATTGCGCAAATTTGAAGACTGTCATTAAAATTATACTAAATTGGAAATATGTCATCCTGACCCACATGTCATTGCCTTGTGTGAGTCCCACATGTCAGTGTGATACCAATGGCATATCTCTAACTTTATCAAAATTATAATAACACTGTTCAAATTGTTCATAAATTATAAGTCACTTTAGCTTTTTTAATACATCCATTTTGGAATGGGGGTAGTAGTTAACATAATTATTACTTTTCATACTTTCTTCTCCTGGAAAAAATAGCTTCTGGTTGTTAGATGCTGCAATGATCTGTTTTGATGAAACCTGGATATTTTTCTTGCAAGGCTGGACAAAGAAAATGGAATTTCCCCCTGCTGAATTGTTTTTTCCCCTAATGTTGTCCATTAGCTGATTGCTTGTCATGTGCAGGTGTCCCATTTGGCAAGTTTTTTTTTGACACACCAAATACCACTTGGAATCAGATAGTGGTGTGTAGTATTCAATACTGTTCATCTCATGGTTAATGGTTTATGATTTGCATAAAATCCATAGATTACTGGCTTTATTTTTTATCTAAGGTTTGCCCCATTAAGACTATTGTCCTTTATGCAACAGACCATTTAAGATAGAACTGCACTTGTCACTACTTTGCCCATTTGGACAAAGCAGCATGGAGCCTAACGGCGCATTTGGTTGAGTGGTTCCGGCCTGGCCTGACTCATAACATGCAAGATTCCAGCGTTTAGTTTTTTGTTCATCGTCCAGAGCCTGGCTCAGCAGCTGCAGGCGCGCCTCTACAGCCTGGCTCGTGCGGGCTCTGCTTGTGCACGCACAAGGCAAAAAGGTTATGTGGGAGGCACAAAAGCATGCAACCAAATGCGTGGGCACGCTAGCCAGGCTCCTTGCCACCAACCAAACACTAGCCACCTGTATGGATTTGGCCTGGCTAGCTAGGGCCTAGTTGATGGATACGGGGCGGGCTGAGCTGAAAACAACGAACCAAACACGCTATTAATTGTATCCTAGGAGCACTTCGATGCCCAATTAATTCAACCATCTCAGAACCGGACTATTTAATCTCATGGTGGAAGGAGGCCGAAACCAAGATAACTAAGGGGGAAAGAAAGTGTTTCAGTATGGTGACATTCACATTATGGAACCTATGGAAGGAGAAGAATAGAAGAATTTTCAACAATGCTCATGAATCGGCAATGCAAGTGACTTCAAGAGTAAAAAAGGACACTGACCAAAGAAAGAGGCATAAACATGGAGGGAGTAATCAGCAAGGAAAAATCTATAATCGCTTTCCTGTTTTATCAGTTTTTTTCTCTCCGAGGTGGGCGTTGCCCCCTCCACCTGTACATAATATTCTATTGCTCTCTTAATTGAAAGGTAGAGCTCTTGCCATTGTGTTAAAAAAATTTATCTAAGGTTTCATCCCACATGTAGCTCGCCTCAGTGGCAACAGGTTCATATGTGCATTCTCGAGGGAAAAAACAACAAATTCTTAAATGTGCTGAGCCTTTGCAGAAAATTCCACCCATATTCCACCAGCTCCTCAACGAACAGGATACTGGACTAGTTTCCCTGAAAAGTCCAAGCGGCAACAAATGGCAGGCAGCACTTGCTTCAGAGTCCGAAGAGTTATGGTTCGAGCAGGGATGGAACAAATTCGTCATGGATCATGAATACATTTTTTAACATTGAAGCAATCTTGTAAGATTTCATAAGATTTTGTAAGATTGTAGCATTTTTCGGTTTCATATATTAGATATAATGGCAAGATTTTGTAAGATTGAAGCAATTTTCTCTGATTTCACAAAAAGGCATTTAACAGCTAGTTTTTTGTCATGGCATTTAAAGTTTTCCCTAGTAGAAAAGAGCACGAACACAACAAAATACACCCTCACCATGTTGAGATAAATCCAGCCCTCCTGGTACATCCTGACTATCTTATCTCAAGTGATGATCAGCCTTTATGGCCATGTGTTTAAGAAAAAGAAGAGACAAAACTGAAACAAACTAAAATTTCTAAACAAATATCCCAATTCTTTTACCTCTGAGTGATAGTCCTAGGATATCTCTGCTATTACAGGTAACCATTTTTCAACTGGCTAAAAGTTCATGCATGCATTTCAGAGTAAATAATATGGTTATTACAATTGTTTTAGGTACAAATCTTTTGAGCTAAATCAAACAGAAGTGTCGAATATCTAATCATTTCAGGGGAACATTGTAACATCTCAATTCCGCAAACATCCATAAGTATGACATAATAACCATAAACCATCACCTCTGTACGTCTAGAAATATGTGGGCAGCTAGGTATGTGTAGACCATAGTCAAGCTATCTTGTTAACATGCATCGGTCCACTTAATATTGTGTAGTCCATAATAGCAACTTCCTCTTTCATTTTTCTCTTCGCCGTTAATATTTCCCCATCCTAACAACCCATGCTAGAAGAGGCCTTAGCATGTACTACCATCTTAAGGTGTCACTCTTGACGTACACCATCAAAGAACGAGGTGGCATGAGGTGGTGGACCCTATATTGGATGGTATCAACACAAGAGAGAAGGTGATTTATTGATTTAATTTTTCTAAGAAAAGTACTTAGGTTGAAACAAAGTTCAGTTGAAAACATTTTTTTGTAATAAAATGCTTTCAGCTTTTTATTGCAAAATTCCTATTAGTAAATTTTGAATTCAAACTTTTTGTCCCAACTGTTTTAACTTGTTACAGATATGACGAGTGGGTGAAGAAGAGATGAAGGTGACAATCTTGACCTTTCCAAATAGAGAGTGGAAAAAATGTCATAGTCTTGTGTTCGTGCCACTTAGTTATCCTTGAATTCCACAAATGCACATTAGATAACGCCACGATGTGTGGGATTGAAGGAAGTTTTGTAGATTTCACATAAAGCGATTCAACATTTAGTTTTAGCACGACATTTAAATTTCACCACAATAGAAAAGAGCATGAACACACTCAAATAGACTCTCACCATGATGGTTGTCCCTAGAAAGATTTTTTATATAAAAGACAAATCTATCTAAAGTCATCTCTTGCTAATGCTACACACCTCCAGCAGTCATGCCTCCACACATTTTATTTGGGGTATGCTCCTCTACTTTTATTTGGGCTTGTTCCTTTCTTGGGAAGTACTCCACACATATTGGAATTGCGGAAGTATCTCTTAGATCACACTATCGTCCTTCTAATGTTTATTACATATAATCTTCAATTCAATTTTCATACGCAACTTTCTCCAGAACATCATTTATCGGTGATATTATCGGCAATTGAATGAGTATATTTTTGTGTCCTTGCACAAACACATGCAGCATTGCAACTTCAATTTTGAAAAAAGCCCCTCTTCTGATATAGTTAACATAATTATTTAGTCAATAGATACATCGTGAGGCAATTTAACTTTAGAATAAAATCAAAATGTCATTGGATCCTGTAATTTTATTTGGAAAGAAATATAGAGATGACTTAAACTCCATGATCAAGTCACTACTACCAATGCCAAAGATAAAACAAAAGAGTTCTATGCGATTGGGTGTTAACTTTAGTGTTTGAACACGCACGCTGATCTGTACCTCCATGCCTCTCTCCAGGTAGTTATTGATCATGCCCAAAGTTCCTAAGAATTTTAACATCATTATGTCGAGCTCTAGTATTTGGCTCTTTCATAGACATTTGAGGAGTGTCGTGTGCATCTAAAGAAGGGATGTCCTAATCAACCCAATTCAATTTCCATCTCCTTGCTCTTTCGATCATGTGTGCTTGCAATGACAAGTTCATGCTTTCCATCTCTCATTGAGGTTGAATATAGTGGAAGGTGGATGGTTGTTACAAGTAGGGGATGTGGTTGGAAGGATCTACTAGTGGTAGATGTCGAGAAAAAGGAAAATGAAAATATATTTATGGCTGGTCGCACAAAATAAGGGGTAAGATTTAGGGTTAATTAGTTGCTAGCTTTGGAGACTGAGGGTAGGGCCTCAGAAAATAGGAGGAGCCCCTACTTTCAAACTAGGGACTCCTGATTTTAGGGCTATGATACAGATGCTCTTAACGGTAGGAAATCAAAATGCATTGCACACATGGATGTGATACAAAATGGGGAGGCAAGAATTGGGTGAGTTAAAAACTTCCTTGGGCTCTAGATCAACTACACAAGATACATGGAACAGAAGTTGCTCATCTTACATTTATGTGATACACGATGTCGCAGGCCAATGTAGTGTAATGTACTCAGTCTTGGCCTCACATAAGACTAGTACATGCCTAGATGATCTGACGCATGTCTTTCTCAAATTCTAACTTTGTACCCCTTTCTAATGGATCATCAGTCAAGTAATTCTTGGGGACCGTGGCACTACTACAAAAATAGTTTGTAGCAATACCTATATTTTTTTTGCCTACAAATAGTTATCAAACGAGCCACCTCTACAAATGGATTACTAGGGGCTATTGTTGGTATGAGCTGCCCCTACAAATGACCTTATTTGTAGGGGTGGCTCAATATCCACCTGCCCCTATAAATCCTATTAAAAGATTGCTATTTCTTAACCCTGTTTGTGATTTCTGAAAATTGATTTATACGCGAGGCTCTATATCCAGCCACCCCTACAAATCGTTGATTTGCAGAGGCGGTGCAGTAGGGGCGGCTGGCCGAACCGCCCCTAGAAATGGGCTGCAGCCACCCCTACAAATGTTGTTTGTGGTAGTGCGAGATCATCTGGTGCAATGTTTTCTTCGTGCCAACTTAGCACTATGCAATACTCTTCTGCAAAAATTTCTTGAATTGAATCGTCTAGTGTTCTTGTTCTTTTGTATCTTCACTTTTCAAGCCAATACTATATAGCTAGTCCATGTATTCTTCTCTCACTGAAACATCTTGTGTGTATTCTCCTATCCTTCACTCTTTTCATTGGGCACACTAAATACTCTGGTGCAACAAAACCAATACCCACTTGATAACATAGTCAATACATTTTGCTCTGGCTTTGTGCTATTTTGGCATGTTTTGCTATTTCTTCATGCTATTTTCTTGACTTGCATCCATAGGACCCAAATATATAATGACATCTTAGCATACATTTTAGTGTCATTGCATGTGGTGTCACTACAATCACCAAATCATAACACAAAAAGTGGATTAGGTCTCTAAAAAAAGAACTAAGATCCAACTTCTTCTAAGTCAAGTAGTTAACACATGAGAAAATGTTAGTTGGGAGAATACCGTGTGTATTGCTCATAGAGAACAATGTTTACATATGTAGGAATAAATGGACCCGCCCATAGGCACACAAGTACAAGGCACATGACATGGCACTACACACAAAAGTGCTAACACATCCTAGGAGTTTGATGGATAGCATAGAGAAAGTTCAGGATGGACCGAAACTCTTGGAACATACACGTTGGAAAGGCCCTTGGTGAATATGTCGACACACTAGGATGTTGTAGGGACATTGTGAAGCCAAACTTGACCAAGAGCAACATGCTCCCACAAACAAAGTGTAAGCCAGTCTCAACATGTTTTGTGTGTTGATGCTATACTGGATAGGTGGAGAGGTTAAATGTGTTGATGTCATCGTGGTAGACAATAGTGGATTGGTGAACGGGGTGGTGAAGCTCCTGAAGCAGCTGACAAAGCCACGAGATTTAGCAATACCATTGGCTACATGTCGGTACTCTTCACTAGACCTAAAGAGATTCTCCTCATGTTTGGAGGACCAAGAGACCATATTCTCACTAAGAAAAAGGGCATAGCCTAAGTTCAATTGGCAATTGTTGGCGCATACCATTTAAAGGAGGACAGAGGTGCGAACACATGGTTGATATGTGCCCATGATGTTCAGTTTTGATGATGAGTGATTGAACAACACATGAGTGTTTCAGTTTGAGCGGTTACTTCTAACCTCTTTGCGAAAGCAAATGTGTGTCTGTCTATCGGCTTGTGGTGTGCAGGTGCTATGCCTAGTGACAGTGGTCAATGGCGTGGAGAAGGTCGAGTAGAGGCTTGCCGTGCCGATGGACTGAGAGCGGTGAAGGGCGGAAGCGGGGCTCGGACTGAGGGACCATGGGCGCCGGCGGACTAGCTGTGATGGCTAGTACCTGGCACCGGCGAGTGCGAGAAGACATGGAGGTAGACCGAGTCGACCGAGTCAAGACGGTGGACGCGCGAGTCGAGCGGAGGCTCAGGGGACTCGGAGTCTGACTGGGCGAAGAAAAGGTGGCTTGCGTCGAGTGGTTTGGTGGTTTGGGCCTCAAAACCATTCGCGTCGGTTTTCGAGTTTGGGCCGCAAAACTCGGGGTTCGGTAGTTGAGCCCAAAGCTACCGGTGGCGGGTTTCACGGGTTTGGGCCTCAAAACCCGGGCGGAGCTTCCGAGGAAGCGGGGATGGCACGTGGCGGAATCCTGGAGGTTGCGTCGAGGCGATGGCAACTCCTGGCAGGAAGCGGGGCCGTCCATTCAAATCGAGGGAGATATTTACCGGAGCTTGGACTGCAATGCTTAGGCTAGGTAGTTCACTCATTGTATCTAGGGGGTCTTTGGGAAATAGCCAAAGCCTCTAATAAATAGAGGATGAAGGGGTATCCTCATCCTATCTCTTGAACCCTAATCATTTGCCCCAACTCTCTCTCTTTAACCTCTCTCTAGTTCATGAGATCCCTAGGTTGATTTCACCAACCTCTGTAAGAACTCGAGTTTGTTGCGAGGAATCGGAGGCCGTAACCTCCGTAAGCCATGGCGGCTTCGTTTTCATGATTGCATCCTGTTTTGCTTGTGTTCTTCGCGTTTTGCTTTTGCTCCCTCTTTTCCCGAGATGATTTCTCTTTGTAGGGAGTAGCTCTTGCAAATCCGTTTAAACTGAGTTGTCCGTATTCGAGAGGAGCTTCTTTGCACCGAAGGATCCATCCTCAAACCTCTCGAGTACACAGATCGGGTGATTTCTTTGCGGTGTTCTTCGTTTTTGAGATTTTCCCCAAATCTCTTCTCCTCCCCTTGCTCTAAGCCAAATTGAGCAATGATTTCTTCGGGATAGCTCCCCAATTGCACTAGGATCATGCCTACAAAGTTTGGTTGTAGTTGGTGATCCTTTGGTTGAGTTTTGGGAAGATTTGGTGGAGAAAAATCCGTTTTCGCGAAGAACAACTTTCTGCTCGTGAGCGTCGGACTAGGCTCCGGACGACTTTCCCCTAGCTCCAGACCATAGCAAGTGGTCCGGTGGTCTTGACTTTAGCCGTGTCAAGCAGCGAAGGGCGTCGGACCTAGCTCCGGACTACTCAGCTTTTGAGCTCCGGACCATTGACAAGTAGTCCGGTGGTTTTGCTGTGGGAGTCGGCTACGCGTCGGACCAGAGTGTATAGTCCGACGGTGTCGTCCGACGGTCTGGTCTGGAGGTCAGGGATGTTCTATTCATTTTCGGCAGTGGGAAAAGTGAGCTCCGGACCACTCTCCTTGGTCCGGAGGTGGCATCGGACTAGTTCGGAGCAGGTCGTCCGGAGGTCGGGTGCTCTCTGCTCGTTTTGGTCTCGGCTAGTGAGAGCGTCGGACCAGTCACCGGACCACTCGTCATTGGTCCGGTGGTCAGGTCTGAACTGGTCTGGAGCCTCTGTTGGTTTGCTATTTTCGCCCGTTTTGCCTAGGTTCTTACCTCTTTTCCATAGAGGTTGAGAACTTGGTCTTTGGGGTTTCCGGTGAGTTTTCCTCCACTGCCAGAGAGCTCTCATTTCTCCGATTTCGTCTGAATCCCCCGAGCAACGCGAGGGGGAGGTTGAGCACCAAACAACTGGGTTTGATTTTTGGGAAGAGTGGCCCGAATATTTCGAGAGAAATTTGAGGCTCCCATTCACCCCCCCCCCTCTGGTCGCCGTTCTCGGTCCTTCAAGAGGTGGGTTGAGCATCATCATGTTGAATGAGTTTTCCATGGCATTTCAGGGCGCATCACAATGAGCAGGTTCTAGGGGCACTAGTGGCAGCGGCTGGAACACTAGCTGTGGAGCCGGCTACTGAGAAGTGGCTCCCTCATAGTAGTGGCCTAAGGGGTTACTGTATTAGGAAAGGCCATAGGTGTCATGGAGGATGAAGGGTGCGATGGTGGCAGCCAATGCTGGTGGAGGCACCATCAGGTAACGACTAGAGTGGTCATAGGGCCACATCTACGTAGTCCTCACCTAGCGATGGGAGAACGATATGAAGGGTGCAATCCATATGGTGCACTGCTAGCGGATGAGGGCATGCTGCTAGATTGACCACTGCAGCTATGGCGGCGGTTGTTGCGTTGGCCATAGCCTGGGTTGAACATGAGGGGAGGGCCAGGTGGGCGCATGGCTGGAGGGCCACTAGGGCGACCTTGGTGTGCTAGTGCAGAAGGCGAAGGACCACCAGGTTGGCCCTAGCATGCTATCGTAGATGGCCCAAGGATGATGACTAGGGCAGTGGGCGGTGACGGCGACCGTTCTTCCTACTCGATATCCTCGCATAATCGATTTTGTGATGTGGTTAACTGTCACCACCTTGGTTAATAAAAAATGACCATCTAGGTTAATGCCAGGTATTAACCAAGGTGTTTTAAAAATACGACCGCCTCTGAGCCCAATTTTAAAACGTCTCATAAAATCTTTTTCGTATTAGTGTTATTTTAGCTTATTCTCTCACAGAATACTATCAATCGGGGGATCAACTCTTTTTTTTCTCACGTAACACTATTCAATCAACTTATTCTCTATCATGTAACATTATTAAATCAACCAGCTTTTCCACCTGCCAAAGAGAGTTGTTGGATGTTGGATATGCATGCAAACAGGTCTATTGCTGATTTGAACTCTTGCCCAAACCTTGAAACTTGGCTTATGGCTGTCCCATTATGTGATCCAAGAACAAATTGATTTGGGGCAGTCAAGTGCAACGCCCATGCCCGCAGAATGGCTTAGAGAGAGAAAAAATCAGAATGGTGACACTCGTGGGAGCTTAACTTTTTTAATGGCTTGTGCGTAATTGTAAACATTTTTAATGACACATAGATAAAAGCCTCATTATATTTGTATCTGTTTATACTATCTATATAGCTTGGGATTGTTATGTGTTTTCTCCTTGATCACAATTTATGATTCTCTCTTGAAATAAAAGGTACCATGTTGGCATCAAGAATGATACACTTTTACATAACCAAATTGCTGCCAACAACCTCAGGATCAAGGATAAAACAATCACATCATGAGCATACTTTATCAAATAACAAGTTCCATATGTCCATGAAGTATGTGAATGCAGGAATAAAGAAATGGAGCAAAGGAGAGCCAGTGGGACCCACATAGGGGGTCGGACGACCTCCCTATGGGCCCACCATCTCTCCCCCTGGCCATGATCCAGGAGAAGCACCTCAGAGTGAATTCCAACCCTTGGATCACTCTATGCTTTCTCTCAATGACTCACATGCAAAGCATATGGATCCATGGGCCCACATCAAGGAGATCAACGCGACAATTACCTCAGAACCAACAACCAACACCAATGACAAGTGGGACCAGCACCTGGAAGGCAGAGGTGGGCCAGAGACCCCAGGAGGGTTCGGCCGACCTCCCCCTAGGTCGGTTCAGGCCCCAGTAACCGCCATACCTGTTTAGCACATGTTGAAGATCACAACCATCCACTCCAAGTCGATTTAGAGACGATGGATCCAAGGGTGGAGATTTGAAGCCTCCTGGATCGATGATGTGGCGATGGAGTAGCCCCTACTCCACCTCCCACTATAAATAGAGGCGCTGTCACACGCAATTTTAAGAATAAAATTGAATATGAATAACTCATGTGTGCCCAGAGATCAATCACACACATAAGACAACAAATCTTTAAATAGTACCATCACTGAGTGCTTATTACATAACGAATAATATTCTTCATCAAAACAGCAGAAATAAAGATAACTCTTGCGACAAAGCTCCACTTCACAGGGAACGCCGACTGGTTGACCACTAGCCTAGTACTCCTCACGGTAGTCTTCATAGCCATCTGAAGGGGTTGAGAAAGCAAGAGTGAGCACTTAAAGTACTCAGCAAGAGTAACATAGGGTTATGAAGCTCAAAAGGCTGACACTGTCTGAACTGCGGTTGCTTTTAACTTGGTCAAGTTTTACCAACACTTAGCTTTAGTTATGCATAACCCAATTAATAACCATATGATAAGATTAATAAACATCATTAACAATTAAACAACATGAGTACGGCTATCATGATAGATTTACACTCTGCAGAGTTTATACACTTTACCCACAAGCCGTGTAGCCCATATGCCCGGGTTTATAACTCCCAAAACACTGCCAAGGTGAGCGGGCAGGGTACACTATGAAGTCTTTCAAAATTCTTCCCAACATGTTGACAGACCCTACGGACCCAAGGGCAAGGGGTATGTAAAGCCCCTACTCGATGGTACCTTTCGAAGCGGTAACCACCCTAGGACATGCCTTACAACCAGCTCGGCAATGGTGTCTTTCACGAACTGCCAACATGCCGGTACGAATCTCCATACTTGACTAAAGCCAGAGCCATTATAGCACTCATGGTTGCATTTAAGTCCCAGCTTTTGCCCTACAATGGGGTCCTATTCCATGTTGCTATAAAAGCCAATTTTATCTCATTGTTGCATATATCATTAATCAAGATTCAAATCAATATTCATCATGTAAAGCATAGCAGAGCTACCCATATGCATGAAACCCATGGTGACAAGGTAAAAGGATAACAAAGCTATGGTAAATATCTAAATAGGAATCACTTTAGACACATGAAATCATGACTAGATGAATTAGGGTGAATAGGTAACAAGGATGATCCCATGTTAAACTTGCCTTGATCACAAAGCTCTTGGTGATCCTGCTCTGCTGCAAAGAACTCTTGCTCACCGAAGATCTCACCGGCTGTACTCGATCAACATCACCACGCAATCATCCAAACAATCATACACGAAGCAATAAAGATATGATCAGAACATTACACCATAAACAATAAAGAGGTTTTAAAAAGATTATAAAACAGATCTATAGTTTACTACGATCACAAAGACACGAGAACCACGCTAATCGGATCTAAAACGAATAAACTATAGATTAAACAAGATTTTGAAAAGGGCAAGATTAAGCATTAACAAATTAATTTACTTTGATTTTCAAAAGTAACTAACATAGATGAAATCTATACTACTAGATAGAGCATAAAATTACGGATCGATTTGGATTTAAAACGAGCAAATTATAAGCATTTGAAATTCAGTGGCAAAACTATAATTAGGGTTTTTCTTTTAAAACCAAATTAAAACAGATTAAAAAGGGAATACGCTTTCCAAAGGGGAAAGCGCATTGCTGGAATCCGCTTTAGGACTGCGGGTTGAGGGCCAGAAAACCCGAGGGTCTCTTTAGCAAATATGCCACGCGAAGGGGTACGGGGCAATCTGGTTCGTTGGATCTGAGATGGATGGATCAGATTAGATGGGGGGAGGGAGACGGCGGCGCAGTGGCCAGAGCAGGGCGGCGCACGGCGGGGCGCCATGCCCGACGGCCGAAGCTCGCCGGCGTAGAGCAATCCCAAGTTATGGTGCACCGGGAGAGAGAGGAGAGAGAGGCGAACACTACTAGGGCAATAGTAGGGCTCGATCGAGGGCGGAGGATGGCCGTCGACGGTGAACAGCGGCGGCGGCTTCCCTGTGCACGTCGGCGCAGTCTACCAGTACACAAAAGAGAGGAAAAAGGGAGCGGGGAGGTGTTCCGCACGTACGTGAGGCGAGTGCGAAGCTCGGCGGGGTGCTTGCGATGTCCGACGGCGCAGAACGGCGGCGGCGCTCTGTTCGGCGACGGCGAAACGCGACTGCGGCTTGCGAGACGATGGGACGAGGCGGCGGGGGTCGGTGCTATTTAAGGCGGCCGGGCGCAGAGTCCTACGCGTCTACGGGGGCGCGGAACGCGCGAAGGAGGCGGTTGCGGGGCGCCCGCGGACGTGACACGGTGCGGCGAGCAGCCTTGTCCGGCTCGGACTCAAGGAAGAAGAGAGGGAGGAGGCTGACGGGTGGGCCCGGCGTGACAGCGAAAGAGAAGAGGGGAGAGGCGCGGGCCTGCGGCCGAGCTGGGCCGAGCGCGAGGGAGCCGGCCCACTGCGGGTGAAAGAAAGAGAGAGGGGAGGAAAGCAGGCCGGTGGGCTTCTCGGGCCAGAAAGAGAGCGAGAGAGAGAGAGAGAGAGAGTTTTTTCTATTTTCCTTTTCTTTTTGATTTTTCCAAACTTTTCCAAATAGAATTTTCAAAGGGTTTTGAAATGTCTTTCTTTGGGTTTTGAAATCCAAACAACACAAAGAAAATGCAGAGGCATGAAATGCACAACATGTTAAACCCTAGCATGAGATTTATTTTATTTTTATTTAATTAATTCTATGCTTCACAAAAATGCTTGAATTAAATCAAATTAAATTTAAATTCAAACTAATTTGCTAATTCAAATTTTAGGGTGTTACAAATCTACCCCCCTTAAAAGAATCTCGCCCCGAGATTCCCAGATTTTACTTACTTAAAGAGTTGAGGGTAGGTTTTTCTTAGATCTTCCTCTCTTTCCCATCTGGCCTCTTTCTCGGTATAACCGATTCCACTGCACATTGCACATCTTGATGACGTTACTCCTTGTGACTCTTTCAGCTATTTCCAAAATCTTAACCGGGTATTCCTCATACGTCAAATCTTCCTTAACTGTAAGTTCTTCCAACGGTATCTGTTCTTCGGGTACTCGCAAACACTTCTTGAGCTGAGAGACGTGAAACACATCATGAACTCTTGACAAACTTTCCGGTAACTCTAACCGATAAGCAACTTCTCCACGTCTCTCAAGAATCTTGAACGGACCAATATATCTGGGTGCTAACTTTCCTTTCATATTGAACCGTTTCACACTTCTCATAGGTGACACTTTCAAGTAAACATAATCACCTACCTCAAAAGACAAATCTCTTCTTCGGTTATTGGCGTAACTCTTCTGTCGAGACTATGCTATCCTCAGATTATCTCTGATCACTCGGACTTGTTCTTCTGCATCTCTCAGAACATCTGGTCAAAACACTTGGGTTTCTCCCGTTTGATTTCAGAACAACGGAGTTCTACACTTCCGTCCATACAAAACTTGAAACGGTGCCATCTTAAGACTTTCCTGATAACTGTTGTTATATGAGAATTCAGCATAGGGCAAACTCTTGTCCCAACTGGTACCATACTGCAAAGCACAAGCTCTCAACATATCTTCTAGCACTTGATTAGTTCTTTCTGTCTGTCCATCTGTCTGAGGGTGATAGGCTGAGCTAAAATTCAACACTGTCCCAAGGGACTCATGCACTTTCCTCCAAAAATGCGAGGTGAACTGGGTTCCTCTATCTGACACGATCTTCTTTGGAACTCCATGCTGACATACTATTCTTTCTATGTATAACTCCGCTAACTGTGCTCCCGTATAAGTGGTTCGAACTGGCAAGAAGTGGGCTACCTTAGTCAAGCGATCAACTATGACCCAGATTGAGTCATAACCTTTCCGAGTAAGCGGTAACCCAACTATGAAATCCATACCAACTTCGTCCCACTTCCATTCAGGTATCTTCATCGGTTGCAACGTCCTACGGGTCTCTGATGTTCTGCTTTAACCCTCTGACATGTATCACATATTGCCACATACTCTGCCACATCACGTTTCAATCCAACCCACCAATACTTCTCTTTAAGATCTAAGTACATCTTAGTGCTTCCAGGATGTATCGAGTAGGTTGACTCATGAGCTTCTCGCAGAATCGTCTGTCGAATAGACTTGATGTCGGGGACACAGATCCTCTTTCCATACCACAAAGTACCATTATCATCTAACCAAAAACCTGGTGACTTTCCTTCCTTCAGGTTCTCACTTATTAACTGCAGATTCTTATCCTGCAACTGACCTTCACGAATCTCCTTTTCTAGTGTAGGCTCCACTACCATCTCCATAGCATTAGCAACAATGCTCAAGTTGAGATGCTCAAGTTCAGCACACAACTCTTCAGGCATAGGTATTGTCCGAATCTCATTAACATAACTCTTCCTGCTAAGAGCATCGGCCACAACATTGGCTTTACCGGGATGATAGTGAACATCTAAGTCATAATCCTTGATCAGCTCCAACCAACGGCGTTGCCTCAAATTCAGATCTGATTGAGTAAAGATGTATTTCAAGCTCTTATGGTCGGTGTATATGTCACACTTATGACCAATAAGATAGTGTCTCCATATCTTCAATGCATGAACCACAGCTGCTAACTCCAAGTCATGAGTCGGATAATTCAACTCATGCTTCCTTAGTTGCCGCGAAGCATACGCAACAACTCTTCCTTCTTGCATAAGCACACAACCCAAACCAAGACGAGAGGCATCACAATAGATGGAGAACTTCTGACTCAAGTCTAGCAAGGTCAACACAGGAGCTGTAGTCAATCTCTTTTTCAGTTCTTCAAAGTTAGCCTGACACTTCTCTGACCAAAAAAACTTGGCATCCTTCTCAAGCAACGCGGTCATAGGTTTAGCTAGCTTAGATAATCCTTCAATGAACCTTCTATAGTATCCAGCCAAGCCAAGAAAACTGCGAATCTCACTGACATTGGTTGGGGGTTTCCAATTCAGTACATCTTCCACCTTACTAGGATCAACTGATATACCTCCATTAGACACAACATGGCCAAGAAAGGAAACTTCTTTCAACAAAATTCACACTTACTTCTTTTAGCATACAACTGGTGCTCTCTAAGCTTCTGTAATACCAATCTCAAGTGTTCAGCATGCTCATCATCATTCTTGGAGTAGATCAGAATATCATCAATGAATACCACCACAAACTTATCCAGATATTCCATAAAAACCTTGTTCATCAAATACATGAAGTATGCAGGTGCATTGGTAAGACTGAAAGACATCACCGTATATTCATACAACCCATACCTCGTAGTGAATGCTGTCTTGGGAACATCTAAAGCACGGATCTTCAACTGATGATAACCAGACCGAAGATCAATCTTGGAGAACACACATGCACCTTTCAACTGATCAAACAAATCATCGATTCTAGGCAAAGGATACTTGTTCTTAATAGTTACCTCATTGAGTGACCGTTAATCAACACACATCCTCTGACTGCCATCTTTCTTGTCAACAAAGATAACCGGTGCACCCCAAGGTGAAGAACTGGGACGAATAAAACCTTTATCCGACAACTCTTTAATTTGTTTCTTAAGTTCTTCTAATTCTTTTATTCCCATCCTATATGGTCTTTTAGCTATAGGTGCACTTCCAGGTATTAACTCAATTATAAATTCAATGTCACGGTCGGGAGGCATACCTGGCAACTCTTCCGGGAACACATCTGGAAATTCATCAACCCACTCTGCTGGGTTGTCATTCTCCTCAAGATGATTGACGGCGGCCGTCGGTGGAAGTTCCATAGCCACATCAACACTGATCCTGCTTCCTGTAGGTGTAGACAGCTCAACTATCTTCTTATCATACTTGATTACTGCACTATATTTCTTCATCCAATCCAATCCCAAAATGACATCAATTCCAGCGGTTCTCAACACTGTAAGTCTAGCTTTGAAGTCTATTCCCTTTAGAACAATAGTAACCGATGGACAATAGCAATCGGTTCTCATAACCCCACCCGGTGAATTTACGATTATAGGATTTTGCATTGCTAACATAGATATTCCATGCATTCTAACAAAAGCTTGCGATATGAAAGAATGCGAAGCTCTAGAATAAAAAAGAACAGAAGCGGGGATGTAGTTGACTTGGAACGTACCCATCATCACTTCTGGCGCTTCCTGAGCTGCTTCCGCGGAGACATGGTTCACACTCCTTCCATGTGGTGATGGTTGGTTTCTTCCCCTTTGGTTGCTGCTACCTTGGCTTGGGGGGTTCAACTGATTCTGCTTCTTGGGGCAGTTGTAGGAGATGTGTCTGGGTTCACCACAAGCAAAACACTTGATGGGGGTATTGGGAGTATTAGCCTTTGCTGGGGTATTGCTGGATGAGCCTTGACGAGGTCCTGAGTAACCACTCTGTTGCTGGAATGGTGAACGTTGCTGGTTCGGGTTACGGTTCCCAATATTGGATGTGCCTTGGTACCTCTGCTGGTAACCTTGCTGAGGATAGTTGGGACGCTGGCGAGTGTTGCTCCTAGAAGCTTGTCCCCTAAGCTTCCTCTTCTTGTCCATCTCCCTGCGTTCATTGTCCAGGACGATGGCACGGTTCACCAAGGATTGGAAATTTGGGTATGTATTACCCTTCAGCTGCAACTGGAGATCATAGTAGATCCCCTTTAAGAAGAGACGTTGTTTATCCGCATCATCCCTTACTTCATTGGGAGCATAGCGAGCTAGCTGCGAGAACTTGTCATGGTACTCGCTGACTGACATCTGTCCCAACCGAAGGTTCCTGAATTCTTCTTGCTTCAGCTCTATGATTCCCTCTGGAATGTGGCACGCCTTGAAGTCCCGGGAAAACTCTTCCCAAGAGATAGCGGGAGCATTACTGGGGCGAGCATCTTGATATGTCTCCCACCAAGTCTGGGCTGCACCTTGAAGTTGACCAGAAGCATACAACACTTTCTCCTGGTCATTGCACTATGCGATGTTGAGTTGCTTCTCCACCGCACGCAACCAATCATCCGCCTCCAACGGATCACTGGCATGAGAGAAAACAGGAGGGTGTCCTTGTAGAAATTCCCTCTGCTTGTTGACAGGTGGAGCTCCAGCAGGTTGATGGGGTTGGTTTTGCATGAATTGCATCATGGCTTGCATTGTTTGCATCATCTGAGCCTGCATCTGCTCTGGGGTCATCGCAGGTGGTGGAGGCAGAGGATGCTGGTTATTGTCGTTGTTGTTGTCACTGGTGTTAGATCCGGAGTTAGTCCTGGTGCAAGGCATCTGTCACATAGAACATAAGAACGATTTAAAACCTGACATGAGATGAGTCTGCAACTTTTCTAGATTTCAGCACAACAGCAGTCTAGAAAAACAGTCATATCTGAAGTTCCCGAACTCAAACAGAGGCAAAGCTTACGTGGTTGGAAAGATAAAGAAATTATCTACAACTTTCGTAATTCTGACTTTTTCTGATTCTGAAATTAACTTAACCATAATTTGTATTTAAACAGATCTGTCCAGAATACCGAACTGCGCAGAAACATCAACTTGCAGGAACTGTTTCTCTTAACTCCGAACAGATACAAAGGTGCTTCTTGCGGCCACGGAAAGATAAGGAAGTCTACTGTTTTCAGTTAAGTTTTGGTGATTTTAGGACGTTCAGAATTAATTAAGCAAAATTAACAAGACAGAGAGGTCTGAAAAGATAGATTAACGAAAACTGCAACTTTATTATTATTAAGCTTTTCAAGCAACCCAACCTAAACTATGAGTGTTGTAGACAAGACCACAACCTCAACAATAATTACAAAGAACCAACTCACACATTAGCAAAAGCACAAGCAACTAAACACTTAGAAGAACACTAGCACACACGACTCACGAACTAGCGTATGAACTATAACGGGGATTCCTAGCCCTAACTCTTCTTGATCTTCTTGAAGTTCAAAGGCAACCCAAACTCTTCACGAAGCTCATCTTGTTGCTAGTAACTGTGCTTAAGCTCCTTGCGCAGCTCCCTTGCTTCTATTAGGAGATGACCATACATGCTCATCATCTCTTGAACGAAGTTGACGAGCTCATTCAGGACGGGGCCACCTTCACCGTTAGGTTCGGCAATTATCCAATCTTGCTCCGCATCGAAACGAGGGATGAAACGACGTCGGGTGTTGGCAATCCTTTCTCTGAACTTGTTGTGGATGGCCATATATGCAGAGAACGCGGCGTCCTTCATACTTGCTTCGATGGTAAGATGAGCAACACAACTATGAAAAGTATAATCCACACGTTCAGCTGCTTGCTCACCAGCACTTCCACAGATATAGATCTTCGCCTTCCAGTAGGTATTGGCGAGGGGATGTTTGTATTCCTTGCAAGTGTACATGGTTGCAATCTCGGGTCCTGGGTGGCATTCTCCCACCAGGTCCACCAGCTGGGAGTGAGCGTAGCTGCTGTCCGCTCCTCCTCGGATAAACTTAGTGCGAATCCACCCTAGCCCTTCTGGCAGGTCTTCACCGGCAACATCGGAAGTAGAGGAATTAACATCAGTGCTTGGGGCATGGGGGTTTTCTTCCCCGTGGTACTCTTCGCTATTGGAGATTTCCTGGATCTCTTCCTTTGGTTCTTCCTGAGGTTCCACCACTGGTGATTGAGGTTCAGGAGGGGCACGTCCTCCGGTGCTGATGCGGGCTGACCGACGAAGGGTAGGCATCTTTAACCAAGACAAGATAGAGATAGATTAGAACAAAATTTTTACAATAGAATAAGTCAAGTGTAGCAAAAACAATTTGAGAAATTATATACACAAGGATGTAAGCATGAAAAGAGAAGGTAAGGACAAGGTAAGAAGACCATTCTAACTAGGCTTGCGTCCTAGAGTCAACACTTGCTCTGATACCAATTTGTCACACCCAATTTTAAGAATAAAATTGAATATGAATAACTCATGTGTACCCAGAGATCAATCACACACATAAGACGACAAATCTTTAAATAGTACCATCACTGAGTGCTTATTACATAACGAATAATATTATTCATCAAAATAGCAGAAATAAAGATAACTCTTGCGACGAAGCTCCACTTCACAGGGAACGCCGACTGGTTGACCACTAGCCTAGTACTCCTCACGGTAGTCTTCATAGCCATCTGAAGGGGTTGAGAAAGCAAGAGTGAGCACTTAAAGTACTCAGCAAGAGTAACATAGGGTTATGAAGCTCAAAAGGCTGACACTGTCTGAACTGCGGTTGCTTTTAACTTGGTCAAGTTTTACCAACACTTAGCTTTAGTTATGCATAACCCAATTAATAACCATATGATAAGATTAATAAACATCATTAACAATTAAACAACATGATCATCTACACTGTGAGTTTCCAGGCCGCTCGTAACCGTGAGCACGGCTATCATGATAGATTTACACTCTACAGAGTTTATACACTTTACCCACAAGCCGTGTAGCCCATATGCCCGGGTTTATAACTCCCAAAACACTGCCAAGGTGAGTGGGCAGGGTACACTATGAAGTCTTTCAAAAGTCTTCCCAACATGTTGACAGACCCTACGGACCCAAGGGCAAGGGTATGTAAAGCCCCTACTCGATGGTACCTTTCGAAGCGGTAACCACCCTAGGACATGCCTTACAACCAGCTCGGCAATGGTGCCTTTCACGAACTGCCAACATGTTGGTACGAATCTCCATACTTGACTAAAGCCAGAGCCATTATAGCACTCATGGTTGCATTTAAGTCCCAGCTTTTGCCCTACAGTGGGGTCCTATTCCATGTTTCTATAAAAGCCAATTTTATCTCATTGTTGCATATATCATTAATCAAGATTCAAATCAATATTCATCATGTAAAGCATAGCAGAGCTACCCATATGCATGAAACCCATGGTGACAAGGTCAAAGGATAACAAAGCTATGGTAAATATCTAAATAGGAATCACTTTAGACACATGCAATCATTACTAGATGAATTAGGGTGAATAGGTAACAAGGATGATCCCATGTTAAACTTGCCTTGATCACAAAGCTCTTGGTGATCCTGCTCTGCTGCAAAGAACTCTTGCTCACCGAAGATCTCACCGGCTGTACTCGATCAACATCACCACGCAATCATCCGAACAATCATACACGAAGCAATAAAGATATGATCAGAACATTACACCATAAACAATAAAGAGGTTTTAAAAAGATTATAAAACAGATCTATACTTTAGTACGATCACAAAGACACGAGAACCACGCTAATCGGATCTAAAACGAATAAACTATAGATTAAACAAGATTTTGAAAAGGGCAAGATTAAGCATTAACAAATTAATTTACTTTGATTTTCAAAAGTAACTAACATAGATGAAATCTATACTACTGGATAGAGCATAAAATTACGGATCTAATGCAACTTGAACGGATCGATTTGGATTTAAAACGAGCAAATTATAAGCATTTGAAATTCAGTGGCAAAACTGTAATTAGGGTTTTTTCTTTTAAAACCGAATTAAAACAGATTAAAAAGGGAATACGCTTTCCAAAGGGGAAAGCGCATTGCTAGAATCCGCTTTAGGACTGCGGTTTGAGGGCCAGAAAACCCAAGGGTCTCTTTAGCAAATATGCCACGCGAAGGGGTACGGGGCAATCTGGTTCGTTGGATCTGAGATGGATGGATCAGATTAGATGGGGGGAGGGAGAGGGCAGCGCAGCGGCCGGAGCAGGGCGGCGCACGGCGGGGCGCCATGCCCGATGGCCGAAGCTCGCCGGCGTAGAGCAATCCCGAGCTATGGTGCTCGGTTTTCCAAACCGAAAGCACCGGGAGAGAGAGGAGAGAGAGGCGAACACTACTAGGGCAACAGTAGGGCTCGATCGAGGGCGGTGGATGGCCGTCGACGGTGAACAGCGGCGGCGGCTTCCCTGTGCACGGCAGTGCGGTCTACCAGTGCACAAAAGAGAGGAAAAAGGGAGCGGGGAGGTGTTCCGCACGTACGTGAGGCGAGTGCGAAGCTCGGCGGGGTGCTTGCGATGTCCGATGGTGCAGAATGGCGGCGGCGCTCTGTTCGGCGACGGCGAAACGCGGTTGCGGCTTGCGAGACGATGGGACGAGGCGGCGGGGGTCGGTGCTATTTAAGGCGACCAGGCGCGAAGTCCTATGCGGCTACGGGGGCGCGGAACGCGCGGAGGAGGCGGTTGCGGGGCGCCCGCGGACGCGACGCGGTGCGGCGAGCAGCCTTGTCCGGCTCGGACTCAAGGAAGAAGAGAGGGAGGAGGCTGACGGGTGGGCCCGGCGTGACAGCGAAAGAGAAGAGGGGAGAGGCGCGGGCCTGCGGCCGAGCTGGGCCGAGCGCGAGGGAGCCGGCCCACTGCGGGTGAAAGAAAGAGAGAGGGGAGGAAAGCAGGCCGGTGGGCTTCTCGGGCCAGAAAGAGAGCGAGAGAGAGAGAGAGAGAGAGAGTTTTTTCTATTTTCCTTTTCTTTTTGATTTTTCCAAACTTTTCCAAATAGAATTTTCAAAGGGTTTTGAAATGTTTTTCTTTGGGTTTTGAAATCCAAACAACACAAAGAAAATGCAGAGGCATGAAATGCACAACATGTTAAACCCTAGCATGAGATTTATTTTATTTTTATTTAATTAATTCTATGCTTCACAAAAATGCTTGAATTAAATCAAATTAAATTTAAATTCAAACTAATTTGCTAATTCAAATTTTAGGGTGTTACAGGCGCATACCCCCCTCTCTACACATGGTGAAGAAGCCTACAACCTCTATTCCTTTGATTGTTCTAGTAGTTAGTCTAGAGTGAGAGTTAGAGTTGTGTCGAGCTGCGCTCGGGATTTCCAGAGCGTCTTCTGGAAAGTCGGGTATAGCTATTGTATCTTTCCTTCTTTGTAAGACTTATCTTATTCAATATATTACTTTTCCTCTACTTTACTTAGTATTTACTTTGAGCATTACTATAGTATTGTTATATGCTTTTGCTTATTACTAGCCTTTACATCAATAGTCTGTGATCCTTGTGACCATCTCGTATGCGATCATTGCCTGTCATAGGGTGCTTTGATTATAGATCGTAGTCAAAGTAGTAAGTTGTGTGTAAGCGTGGTGCTTATACATCACCTTATCCTTGGTTACCGCTTGTTGCACGGATTGTTTGTGGTAGCTAGGAAGAGAGTGACAGCCTTGTCTAGTCTTTATATTCCACCTTGTGTTCTTAGGCAAGTTCTTAAAAGGTAAGGCCCCAATAAGAAGAGGGCGCGGTCCGGTAGGAGTTTTGTCCTCCTACTCATCTATCCCCTCGCCTAGCATACTTGTATTGAGGAGACAAACTATAGTGTTTAGACTAATTAATTTGCTAAGTATATTGAAGTAGAGTGAATTACACAAGAGTCCCTTTACTCTCTCGTTGTCCTCCCACCTAGCTATACTATCTAGTCCGTTCTAAGTATCATTTACCTTGGCTTATTCATTCATCAACCCTTCCTATCACATATATCGTTTACCCCCTATACTAGTTGGTACTAAGTTGAGGTGCTCTCTAGGTTCTCTCTTTGATTATCATTTCTAGCCCAGCTTTCCCTTGGGAAAATATAAATTATGATACCTTGCAATACTCCTAGGTGAAGTGCTACAGCAGTATAATTTGTGCGTTTGCGGATTTATCCAATAGTCATAAGAAATACCAACATACTACTTAGAGAGCTTGAATGGAATCCAAAGTGTAATTTGATGTAGTTGTCAGCGGAGATTTTGTTTTCTTGTGCTTTGAAAAATCTGATGATGCTTTCATTTGGTTTTAGTCAAGAAGCTGATCCCTTTGTCTCTCCATGTACATCTTTGGTCCATGGCGCAAACATTTCTGTTTTCCTTGATTTTGTCAAGAAGCTTCCGCAACCATGAGGGCAAAAATATTTTGATGACTAAAGTGTTTGGATGCTTTTTTTAGATAAAGGATACTTAATCTCTGGCTTCATCTACGTGAAGTAGAATAAGACCATTATTACAAAATTGTAGCACCCAAACACACAAACTGAGTTCTTATAAGAAAAGACTAAACTCAAAACAACTCGCGAAACTTTAGACTACTAAACACCAATCCAACTAGCAGAAACCATCCATTTGAGGCAAAGAACTCCAATGCGAACTCTTCGAGGAGGCCACAGACATGGACAAGTGCGTCCCTATGTGCGCCCACACCCGAAGCCAGTGCGTTCCTCTGAACAATACTTGCAAAAAAAGATTTTGGTCTACAATTGTCAAAAACGACTTCGTTTCTTGTAAGCCATATTGCGCAACATAATGACGTTGCTGCAGTTAGTAATAACAAGTTTGGTTTGGTCATTCCCAAATCCAACGATGAAAAACATCGTACATGCTTATTGATCTCGGTATCCCAAACACTAAGTGCACAACTCACCACAAAAATTAGCATATGCACAATTGAAAAAAAGTTGTTGAATGGACTCAGGTTTATGACAGAAGCAAAAATTCTTATCCCCATTCTAATTTCTTATTATCAGGTTGTGTTTATTTAAGATAACATATTTTTCAAATACCACATAAAATTTTTAATCTTGGTTAGTAATTTAGCATGCTAAACTTCTTGAGATACTCTAATCCCATTACTAATTAAGGCAACGTACATTAAACCTTGAGTAGGCTAGAAATATATGTATAATGGGTCATAGGTGTCAAACATGGGATCAAAAACATTAGACTAGAAACTTAACCTATCTCATTATTTACTTCATTCATTTTCAATAAATATAGGGATTCGTCAAATTTTAGGTGCCTGAATTTTAGTTTCTTTTCAGGCGACAGTTATATATTTTATACTAAAATTACGGTTTTACTTCGTTGCAATGTATGTAGACACAATATGTAATTTTTGGTTTCACAAATAAAAAACCTGTTAGACAAAACTGCAAACCTGGCAAAATTATATATATATATTGACACAATGACAATTTAACAATTGCAATTATTTCTATAGGAGGAAAAGGACAAAAATTTAATATGTTATAACACAAAGATAAAATAACAAAATATAAAATTAATGACTAATAACTTATACTAGTTGGTGGTATATTAATATTGTCTGAAATCATCTTAAATTTCAGACACCTAAACTATAGAAAAAATGATAAATATATTGTCTTTTTGTTTCTTTTTTTTTTGTAGCGTCAAAATGTGAGACGCCGCCTGCGGAGGAGAGGCTATATATCTATCTGTTACCGTGTGTTTGTTGAATCATTTATACGTGGTGTCGTCGACATGGATGGACACAAACATGCATATGGAATTGAGCTTGCACGACGCCGGCCAAGCTTCGACAACGGCTACCTGGTGGGCTGGCGGGATTCCTGCCATGGAGACGACGGCAATCGCCGGTTTTCTTTTCCGTAGCAACACGTGCCTGGTTGAGATTTTGGGCCGAATTAAATGTTGTGCTCCATGGATTGGGCCAGATTGATGAGCGTTAATTAATAAAAAAAAAAATCTACTTTTGGTCCCTCAACTTTCGCAAAAGTCCGATTTTCATCCCTCAACCACAAAACCGGACAAAACAGGTCCCTCAACTTTCGAAACCGTGCAAATTTCGTCCCTCGGTTGTTTTTTTCGGTGGTTTTACTACAGTAACCCGGTTTTGTTTTTTCCTATTTTCTAATTTATTTCGGCTGTATTTTAAAAAAATCATAACTCTTCGATACGACATGGGATGAAGATAATTTTTATATGAAAATTGTAAACCTCGACGATATCTACAACTTTCTAGTTTTGAGTTTTTTTATTTAATGACGATGAAATGCTCAAAAAAATTATACAAAAGTACAACACCATAATAATCGTATACTTTTGTTTGCCGCATTAGAAAAATAATATTTTTTTTGTTTGTTGTCAAATGAAGACACTTTATAAACTAAAATTTTAGCACTTGAACTAAATTATTGTAGTTTTGTATTTTTATATTTGAGGTTGTTAAGATATCCATAAAACAGTTTAAACTAGCATATTAAGTACACGAAAAAACGCTGAGGGTAAAAACTCAAAACTTCAAATGTAAAAACACAAAACTACAAGAATCTATATCATTTAGAGTGCTAAAATTTTGGTATATATAGTGTCTTTATTTGACAACAAACAAAAATATATTATTTTTCTAATACGGCAAGTAGAAGTACATAATTATTATAGTGTTGTAATTTTGTATAATTTTTTTGAGCATTTTAGCATCATCAAATCAAAAATCTCAAAACTAGAAAGTTGTAGATCTCGTCGAGGGCTACAATTTTCATATAAAAATCATCTTTATCCGATGTCGTATCGAAGAGTTATGATTTTTTTAAAATCCAGCCGAAATAAATTAGAAAAGGAAAAAAACAAAACCGGGTTACTGTAGTAAAACCACCGGAAAAAAAAGCCGAGGGACGAAATTTGCACGGTTTCGAAAATTGAGGGACCTGTTTGGTCCTATTTTGTGGTTGAGGGATGAAAATCAGACTTTCGCGAAAGTTAAGGGACCAAAAATAGACTTTTTCCTAATTAATACTTACTCCCTACTTAGTTGGCCCAGTGAAGACTAGTCGGGCTACAATTAAGTGTCCTTTTTTTTTGAAACAAATAAAAAAGTGTCCTTTGGACCCACTACGTCCGCGTCGCATCCAAGGAGATGCTAAATTCTCTGACCACTTGAAAAAAAATCTAGCCTTTACAAAGGGGAAAAAATAAAGATGCTAAATTCTAGGATGATCGTAGAGCCATGTACATGTAATGTGCATAAAAGGATGTTATTTTTTTTTGAATTACACAGTACAATGCAGACGCTCAATACGTACACATAGAAAACGGTCAATGAGATGGGCACATCATGAAAGAGTAAGTTACCTGATGCACTTTGGGCATAGAGGACCGCATACAAGACTCCAATTGGTATGTCACCATATCAGCATGTATACGAAAAGACTTGCCAACTACCTGTGGAGTTGAAGTTCAAAGCACATTGGGCCATCAAGAAATGGAACATGAATTTGCAAGCTATCGGTAGACACAGAAAGATACAGATCTCAGAACTAGAAGAATGGAGAGAAATTGCATACCGCAATGCCAGAATCTACAAGGGAAGAACGAAACGATCGCATGACAAGAGGATCAAGGTAAAGGAATTCAACCCAGGAGACAAAGTCCTCTTGTTCAACTCGAGGGTCAAGCTATTCGGTCATGGAAAACTTCGAAGCAAATAGGAAGGGTCATTCCACGTCATCAACGTCGTCACTCATGGAGCGGTCACACTACAAGGTGACGACGACAACATCTTTAAGGTAAATGGCCAACGACTCAAAGTTTTTAATGAACATTCTCCACCTGAAAAAGAAATTGATGAAATAAGTTTTGTTGAAGATCATGATCTAACTTAACATGAAAACTTACGTCAAAATTTTATTTCGGCATTTTTAATTTATTTTTCTAGAGTAAAATGGACTTAGCGTTTGTAGCCTGCACGTAAATTCTGAGCCATGTTAGTGTACAAAGTGGGGTCGAGCGAGGCCCTTTTGCGCCCTTTAGGGCCCACTTTCAGACCACGTGCAGAAGACCCCTGGGACATCCGTTTTTCGCCTTCCTTTTATGCTCAAGCATACAAAGGGGCGTCGGGCGACACGGGTTTGACGTGTCCAACCTCACCCGTTCGCTCCCGAACATTGTTCCAATGTTCCCAGAGCATCCTGATCGCTATCCTTGTGAAAACGGGACTCGACAAGTGGCACAGGTCTTTTTAGGCTTCCCCCTTCTTCTTCTTCCTCCCACTTTGCAAACTCTCACCACCACTAGCCTTCCTCTCCTCTTGAACCATCAATCCACCACTCCATCACTCACCAATGTCTCCCAACAAGATGCCACTCATCCCAAGAGAAGAGGGTTCTTCCATTGCCCATTTCATCAACCAGGAGGGCCAGATCGTGGCGATGGCAGTCCAAGTGATCGACGCAGTGCCTCTGGCCATGGTGCCACCACCAGGAGGGTACCCAGGGGCCAAAGAGGGGTCGACTGACCTGGCTACAGGTCAGCCGACCCTGGCCAGCCCTCCGGGTGCCCCCGCTCTGCGACGAGGTCGATGTCGCCACGTCGCGTGATCTCGAATCCTCCTACTCAGTCCTCCACGCCCAAAAGGCCTACCATATGCCAATTGGGGCCCAAGGGGAAGGGTCCCATGATGGCAACACGGCGAGCCATCACCGTCTCGTCAGGGGGGGGATGTGTCGGGGTCGGAGTACTCATTGTCATACTCGCCCTCGACACCCACCATGATGAAGAACTGCCAAATCATTGGTGGCGGCCCAGGGCGTGGAAAGGTGTTCATACCACCGATCGCATCCGAGGAGAAGCAGAGGTTGAGCGAGTCGCTGGAGTCCACAAGTTCTCCTAAGATTAGGAGATGGTGCGATCCGCCCTCCATCAATGGTCCGTCGGGGCAGTTGGAAGATGACGGCTTCGTAGAGAAGAGTGACATGGAAAATCTCTTTGGCGTAGTGGCAAAGATTAGAGAGAGCAATATGGAATTAGAGGAGGATTTAGAAGAAGAAAAGATGGCACGTATGTCTTTAGAGGACAACTTATGTACCCTTAGTATTAGCACTAATGCAAAGCTTAGTCTCCCCGCGATTGTCGTAGGGATGCCATCATCCCTCCTTCTCCAAGATCACAACCATAGAACTAGGTACTAGGATAGGTTTGCTTTTATTAATTTCCTCATTTGTAAAATGTGCCTAGAACATGAATAAAATAATCTTTCTCTCAGTTCTACCCCTGCACTTGACTTTGGCACTTCTATGATACTCAGGCACAGGTTTACTGTGCGGGACGCGTCGGGCAATCTCCCCATGTCACTGTTTTCGAAGAAACAGTATGCCAAAACAACGTACACTGAATGATGATATGGCTCGTCAAATTTGAGCCTCAACGGCTACAAAATGGCGTCGGGCGGGCGACCTGCATTTGTACGCTTCATAGTAATCGGTCAAGGCAGTTTACATCTTCAAAGGTAAGAAAACATGTTGGCAGGCACCGAAGTGCCCGAAGGCCACAAAGTGGGGTCGACTGACTCCACCATGAGCCTCTAAGGCCACCGGTCAGCATCCACTGCACGTCTACGACTGTCCTGGCTAGTTTGCCACACTTTCCCCCTCTTCTGCACGTTTACTTTTTGCATTTTCTTTATTTCCCTTTTAAATTAAATAAATAAAATAAGACTTACATCCATCAATAAAATTTTATAAGTAACATGTCTTGTAACCTTGGAAAAGATAGAAACATCATAAAATTTACTTCTTGCATATCTTATCACTTGCGGGAAATAAATCTTGATAGGAAAACATGTTGACTAAGATGTTGATTAATGTGATATAGTCCTTAGCTTATGTCTCATGCTCTTTTCTATTCTAAATACTTGGAGATTAATTTTTTTTAAAATGTCACAAAAAACATAGTGTCACTATCTCCTCAATGGTGAGAAATTCCTACCATAGCCAAAATTATTATTATCTTACATGTTCACACCTTCCATTTTTATGCTACTTGTTTATGTATTGAGTTTAGTCAAACCAAGTTGACCCCTGTTAAGAACTTTGTCATAGTCCCAAGATCAAGATCACCTACACACCACATACACCTGCTACTTCTACACTAGAACTATGCAACAACATGACATTCATCACCATACAATAATTACTCCAAAGTTAGTAAGGTATCTTTCTCTATAATATTCTTGCAAGGGATGTGCCTATCTCAAAAGAAAGAAAAATAAATACTGTTGACACAAAATGTGGCGCACTGTGCCTCACACACAGCAAGCCGAAAAGCGTGGCTTCAATCGGGTGCCCGGGTGTTTCGAAATCCGACAACGTGCCAGTCAGTTTGACCTAAAACTAATAAGGGATAAAATCATTAAATACAAAACTGGAACATGCCGGGTAAGACCAGAAAGTTCCATATGTACGGCCCTGAAGCCACTTACGACGACATACAGCTGTTAACACAAAAAGCTTCAGGATCTGCGAACACCTCGGGCTTATACCCGAAATTTGATATCCGGAGGCATGCCAGTCGATTTGACCAGTTAATCGACAAGGACGATAACTAGAACAAGATCCAATCCAGACAACGGCGATGCGCCCGGATGCTGCGATTGAGGCTTGATCAGGATAACTAGAGCAGAGCTGAACGAGGCAACAGCGATGCGCCCGGATGCCAAGGCTCAGAGGTACTCCCACGCGGAACTTGCAAGGATTTGATGGAGATCAAGATGATGCAGCCCGTCGAAGCTTGAAGAACTCGTTGATAAGCTATAACTAATGCAATAAAGGGTAAATTGCGATAAAAGTAGAATAAGAATAAAATTGGTTTGTTTGATATTGGATTGATTCTTTTACACGTAGCCCTCGGGCACATATTTATACTCCCGCATAGAGAGTTGTACAAAGACACGACTCGTATCCTTCCTAAAACAAACTCCTAACTTTAAGGAAACTGACTCGCGCAGGAGTCGGATCTAAAACAATAATATTATTTTCCTAAACAAACATATCTATTTTAAAGGAAAACAAACGACTCATGCAAGAGTCGGACTCAAATTGCTATAATGATACTGGTACAAAATCACCAGTTTCCCTATGTCTTCCCTTCGATGGAAACTTTCCATCGGCAGATCCCTTTAATCCGCGACTTCCTTCTTTGACCACCGGCAGCCTTCTATTGACATCGAGCGCTAAGTCA
Source organism: Microstegium vimineum (assembly GCA_022036555.1). NCBI lineage: Eukaryota > Viridiplantae > Streptophyta > Magnoliopsida > Poales > Poaceae > Microstegium > Microstegium vimineum. The sequence goes on from CM039132.1 coordinate 46,189,438, forward strand.
CTCTATCGGCACCTCATGCCCATCGGCATCGGCAATATTTCCCGATCGGCAACCTTGTACTGATAACTGTCTTCACCAACCTATCGGCAATCGGCAACCACTCTTCATCGGCCATCGGCAATGTCTCCTCATCGGCAATCGGCACATCTCCTCATCGGCAATTGGCAACAGCAGCTTTACAGCCCGGGTGACTTGACTTTAACCTTATTGGCAATCGGCATCGGCAACATCGGAAACCTCCAGCTTCCATCGGCAACAGACTTAATCTTCCTGCAGCATACTCTCATCGGCAATACTGGCTCATGATTTCCTGATGCCGATGGAGAACGGTTGCTGACCGGTCAAGCCTTAGCTCATTTGACACGTGCCGAAAAACGGTGTCAACACATGCCCCCCAGTTTCGGAGCGTATAATTTACGTGCCGAAATTCTCTCTACTGTAGCCGTTGTTGTAGCCGTTACCTTTGAGACAAATGCACAGTTTCCTCGATCCCCGTGCGCGGAACCGCAATTTAATAATAAAATCCCTTGATTGTAGCACAAACAGTTGCAAATTCCCTCGGTCATCGCACGTATCCACCACGGGCCTCTCCACATCCCTGCACAGTGTGAATCGAAACCCCAAAATGCCCCTGAGTAAGTTTATAAAAGTTACCGGGATCCAATCTGCTTTTTACCCCGAGCTCATTTTCACTTTCACACTCCGCCTTCGTCTTCAACCTCCGGCACCCCCAAAGAACACGAGCTCGAGCAACAGTTCCTTTCCGCAACCCAAGGACGAACCGCAAGCACTCCTGCTCCAATGGCGATCCAGGTCGACATCCCCAAGGTAAGACCTACTCTCTCCCTAATCCGACCTCCTTCTGGTTCTTTTCCGCATGAATCTAGAATCATTCACGTTCCTTTTCTGATTCTCCCCTTTCTTTTCTTCGAACTCTAGGAACTGTACAACAAGGTAGTCATCCCGCTTGCCGATTCCAACTTCAGCTGCCTAAGCCCCATGGGCAATCCAGATCCTAGTTACATAATCAACGCAGAAACCAACAGAATTCCTTTCAGATCTGAATGTTTTGATTTAGGACTGTGGAAAGATGCTTTCCGGTCAAGGCCCAAGCCCACCAAGGGATGGAAGAACTGGTACCTTAGGGTAGTTAGAACACAGCAGGTGTACTGGGTAGAGCGCAATCTGGATCAATGTATTAGGCTCTCTATTGCCGATATGCAGAAAAATGAGAATATGATGATAGCAGCCTCTTACTTCTGGTCCGACACTATGAACGTCTTCCTATTCTGACATGGACCAGCCACCCCCACCCTTGCCGATGTCCATATGTTGACCGGCCTAGACGTGTCTTCTGCCGATACCTTTACCTTATTCAACAGGAAACCCGAGTACAAAGTGAACACTCGGAACATCGGCGGCTGGACAGGCTATATTCATGAGTACCAAAAAACAGGATCGGTAAACCAGAGAGAGCACGCCACTTTTCTGAATATGTGGTTAGAAAAGTTCATCTTCTGCGGCAGGGCAGTCGGACCCACCACTATGCATCTTTCGGCAGCTGAACTCCTTGCCGATGGAACAAGGCTTCCCTTAGGCAGATACCTTCTCGGATCGGTATACCGTCTGTTACATCAAGTATCCCAGAAGTTACTGCTAGGTGAGCACATCGGCAATATTGGGGTCCCTGGTGGTTCATCATCATGTGGTTGAACGCACACATGCACAAGGCCCTCCAGTTTGACTTATTCGCCCAACAATTCCCAAGAGATGTATCGGAAGATTACCAGTATAGGGAAGATGAATCGGCAACTCGCCCTCCACTCAACTTTGGAGAGGCCATTATAGTGCTGCCAGGAACCGATGCCGATGCAGAGCAATTCGGCATGTTTTTTCAGAGGTTTTATAATGGAATTCCTGCCATAGAACGGCTCTGGTGGCCATATGTCGACGGAGACAACCAATTCCCACATCTATTCAATCTTACCGATGAGAATGTGCCTGAGAATCAAACCATCATGAAGGCCAGTATTGTTCCCCGTGCTATCCTAGTGAACATCTTTGGATCGGGGAAGAATACCCCTCCATCGTTTGAATCGGCAGCGGCGAGACAACTGGCCTTTGGCCAACTGCCGATTAAGCTCTGCTATTCCAAAGTGGTGAAGCCCAGACAGACAATCTCCAGCGCCCTAGATTGGAACAAGGTTGTCAACCTTCCTCCCAGTGCCGATGTGTCAGACCTTAACCTGTCCTCCTGGTCACTAACCTCCTTCATCACAAATGAGTACAAGTCCTGGTGGCAAGAATGAAGGTGTCAGCTGTTTGCCAAGTCGTCGCACTACTATCGGAACATAATTGACGCCGATCACATCATTCCTGACGACACGATAAGTTTTATTCCGATGCATTCCTTATTATTTTACCCCTATCATCGGCATCTGACCCCTTCACACTTAGCAGGTTGACGATCCGATTCCTCTGATGAGCAGGAGCGGCAAGCCCTTCAATCTTCAGATAATGAATCCTTTATCACTCATCGGCAACAAGGCCCCCACGTTAGCTGCCTTCACTCCTCGACAGGTACCTACACCGACACCTGCAAAAGCCAAGGCTACATCGGCCGCTGCTGCTGCCCTGACGCGGGTGTTTGCAGTAAACTCATCTTCACTCACGCCGATTACATAATGTCTCATCGGCAATATTCTATTTTGTATAACTTGCCTTGAATATTTTCAGACTATGAGGCCATCGACAGCTGCTCCAAGCAGACAAGCACCTTCAAGTTGGCTAGCCCATCTTCGCCATCGGCTTCGACGGTGCCACCAACTACCACTGCACCATCGGCAGGACCGTCGACGGCTCCAATTCCCGATCATCCACTAGACGACGTCCCCGATCAGGAGACAAGTCTACTCGCTGCCGCAGCGGAGGCGACATCGGCATCGGCACCAGCCGAAATCCCTGATGGGAGTATGGCATCGCCACCACAGGAACCAATGACATCGGTATCGGCACCAGTGCCTACACCAGATAAAAACCCTAACCAAGGGACGACTCCAAGCAGCGGCGGCGACATCGGCATCGGCGCCTTCACCAGTCGAGATTCCCGACGAAAGAGCGGTATCGCCACCAAGGGAGCCATCTACTACGTCGGAAGCAATGCTGACAACAACACCACCAGCACCAACAGCTTCAGCAACAGCTCATTCATCGGCAACTGCTGCCGATTCCCATGATGAGGCTGGACCCTCCACTGCCACGCCAAGGAAGAAAAGGCGCTTGAGGCTGGCTAGCCCATCTTCGCCATTGGCTTCGACGGTGCCACTAACTACCACTGCACCATCGGCAAGACCGTCGACGGCTCCAATTCCCGATCATCCACTAGACGACGTCCCTGATCAGGAGACAACTCTACCCGCTGCCGCAGCGGAGGCGACATCGGCATCGGCACCAGCCGAAATCCCTGATGGGAGTATGGCATCGCCACCACAGGAACCAATGGCATCGGTATCGGCACCAGTGCCTACACCAGATAAAAACCCTAACCAAGGGACGACTCCACTTGCTGCAGCAGCGGCGGCGACATCGGCATCAGCGCCTTCACCAGCCGAGATTCCCGACGAAAGAGCGGTATCGCCACCAAGGGAGCCATCTACTACGTCGGAAGCAATGTCGACAACAACACCACCAGCACCAATAGCTTCAGCAACAGCTCATTCATCGGCAACTGCTGCCGATTCCCAAGATGAGGCTGGACCCTCCAACATGCCAAGTCCCAAGCAAGAAATCCGCTTCAAGATGGTAAGTCGGTCACCTAAAAATTCATAGCATAGCTTCATGATCGGCACATTTTAACTTCTTCATTTTCAGGCCCAAGACTCCCAGACAGTCTATTCTCCTTCGGCATCAACCCCCAGGACGAGGAGCACCAAGAAGGCCCCATTCGAGCCGACAGCTTATTCTCCTTTGCCATCGACATTCCCGATGACGATGAGGAGAAAGAAAGCTCTGTCCCAGCTCTGTCGGAAGTGGTCAAGTCCAAACTCGAAGCACTGCTTTCCTTGTTGCAACAATATACATCACAGCTCGTCCAAGATTCAAATGCAGCAAGGACTGTCTTCAAGGATCTCCAAGGCCAACTACCTGCCGATGCAGAAGAGATCCTCCTTCAAGCAGCCTTCCTTGAGAGTCGCCGACTCCAATACCAACGGGTCTCAAGCTGTATCGCCAATAGGAATGCTCAGTCGAAGCTTACGGGGGAAATGCTTAGGTTTAAGCAAACTGTCAATGAGAAGAACAAGAACATTGGCCAAGTGGAAGCTTCCGGCACTGAGCTTGAACAGGCTTTCATCCAGCTATCAGCAAGAAAGGAAAAGCTACAGGCCGAGCTGACAAAGGTTGAAGAATCTTTGAATGTAGTCAGCCAGAAGAGAGCCCAACTTCCCGACACCATCAAAGCTCTGCGACAAGAGAGGGATAACAATGCCCGACAAGCCATCACTCTAAAGAAGAAGATCAAGTCGGTTGAAGGCTCTGCCGATGAGGATGCTAGGGAGATAGAGGAGATAGAACAAATTCGCCTACATGCGATATCAGTTATCCACTCCCTGTTGTAACTTGTTAAATTCTGTCACATCGGCAAATGTAATATTGATACTCGACTCTGCTTTGTAACATAATGTCAATACGCTTTTACCGATGTATTATAACTTCCCTTGCATCGGCGAGCACACTATACGTCGACTCCGAGAGAGTTTCTGGAATGTACTCATTGCTGGGAGCAGGCTGTCTTATCAGATAAGGACCTGATTAGGAAACCATTTTCCCAGCCTAGAACTTAGTCCCGATCGGTAAAATCAACCTCCATGCCAAAGTACCATCGGCAAACTTTTTCACCTAGTTATCGGCAACCATTACCGACACCATGACATATCGAATCGGCTAAAACCTTCTTCGAGTAATCCCAACTTTTTAGCAGAGCCTGGTATTCAACCCGATCATCTGTTGAGGTAGCAATAATCGGCAACAAAATTTCACACTTCCATCGAAACGAAATTCAGACAATTGTCGATAGATCCACCAAATAAGGCACAAGGAGCAACCTCTAAAATACTTGCACCACATACTTAATCCTTGCATACAAGCACGGTAGAATCATTCCTCCAATCATTCTCCTCTGGCAGTTAACAAATTCACCGGCAGTGCTGTTTTTAATACACAAACTGTTTACTCAACCGGTCGGTGCCCCCAAATATAATAATTGGAACCGCCAAAGTTTGCTGAGTGCTGCTCCCAAGTTAAAACATCTAAGATCATTGACCCCAGTTATGCCATCGGCAATATATTGACATCCGCCGATGGATCCCCATCCTTGCGCTTCGGCCTCCACTGCTTTTCCCTTGAAGGAATTTCACTGCCATATAAATCGTTTCGGCGCTCGCGCTGAATTCTTCTTTTCTGGGTCTTCGTCAGACCCTTAGGGCACCACTGAGGGAGTCTGGTTTTCCAGACAGGCTGGTGCCGCCTTCCATTGTTGGCATCGGCTTCTCTCCCGATGTTTGGATCTCTGGAGAGCGCGTCTTTATCGGGTACTCTCACGTTGGCCATCTCTTCAGGCTCCCCTTGCTCAACACGCCTGCCAAGCCTGTCATGGGCACTAAGCTTGCCCCCCAGTCGGTCATGCACCAACTTCTTCTCTCTAAGTGGCTTAGAGTACCTAGATGCTCGATCATCAAAACAAGGTTTCTTACCTAACCGATCGGCAGTGTAGTACCCGTTGCATCCAGGACAGTTATCGGCAGTAGGTAGCTTAATGCCTTCTTCCCAACAGTGAACGAAGAAGGGACACTTCCAGTGATCCTTCTGCCGAAGCCATTCCGGTTCCTTCTCCTCCTGCCGATGTCGCTCCTTTTGCGATTGTCGATACTTTCTCCTTGGCTGTTTGCGAGTGATTACAATGCCAGGAGCCTTATTGGCATTGCTACCCTCATCGGCAACCCTCTTGCCTTTCCTGTCATCGGCAAACTTTTTTACATCACGTTTAGCCACCTGATGGCCAGGATCTACCGACGCACTCTTTCTGGCAGCATCCGATGTCAGCACTCTAGCCTTTCCACTAGTTTCCACCATATTATTTGGAAACAGGCGCTGATCAACCTCCATCGGCTTCTGGACTTTAGAAATTTCAAATTTATTTCGTCCAGAGTCAATCTCTGACTGCAACTGCTGCCTGAACACTTTGCAGTCATTGGTACTGTGAGAAGTTGCATTGTGCCACTTGTAGTACCTGGTCTTTTTGAGTTCTTCGGCCGATGGAATTACCTGATTAGGGGCTAACTTAATTCGCCCTTCCTGAAGCAATAGGTCAAATATCCCATCGGCCTTCGTGACATCGAAGGTGAACTTTCCAGTCCTTTTCTGGCCGAGCGCACAAGGTACTGGTTCCTGATCTTTCACCCATTCAACAGCGCCGACGTTCACCCCTTCATCTGCCTCTGAGTCCCCTCGTCCAACAAAGAGCACCTTTGCGCTCCAAGTCTTCTTGGGCTCAAATGGCTTGACATCCTGATCAGCCTTCGTGACATCAAAGGTGAATTTTTCCAATTCAGCAATGTCGATACTTGGCTCTTCGTCCGAATCTGAATCTTCTATTCTCTTGGTCAAAAGCACTTTAGTGTCTTGATCTTGCCGATGCGCAGACTCGCCCGCTGGCCGAGCAGATGGATGCACTTCTTCACACCTTTGTATTAAACAGGCCGGAGCAATCGACCCATTAACATCACCAATCTGTTGAATATTATGCATCGGTTGATTAACCGATGGGCAACTCTGAAAGCCTACTGGTTGAGTAGGTTGATGTACTTCTTCAGGCTCTGACATCAAAGTACTCGAAGTTTTTGGAGCATGCATAGTACGAGTCATTAGAACACCATGCATCGGCTGCGTTGCCGATGGGCCACTTTGCACAGTTACTGGTTTGTGTTGTGGCATTACATTCATCGGTTGCTGTACCGATGTCTCATGGTACACATGCGAGTATTGCGGTGTAGTACTTATCGGTTGATGTACCGACACTTCACTCTGAAAATTTTCCGGATGATATTGCAGAGCTCCTGTCACTTGGTGCCCAGGCTACGCATATTGCTGCTGAATCGGTAATTGACCAATCCAACCTACATTAGGTGTCATCTGCATGTGACTTACTGATGGCTGAGAACCAGCTGACTCTCGCAGCCCTTTGTAGAATCATGAATCCTTGTGTTTAGGCGATTAACGACAATACTAGATCACTATGACTAACGTGTGTTTTGCTGAGGAAAAGTTGTTTATGTTAGGTCATGAGTGATGCATTTTGAATGGGCTTAATGGATATTCATGCCCCCAAGATGGAAATTGTTTCAGTTGCAAAAGGATGGTGATACAAGTTGAAGACTAGGCTAGTTCTTAGTGCCGTAAGGTTGAGAAGGGCACTAAGTGTAGCTAGGGCTTTTGTTTTTCCTTTGACCGTACTATAAATGGGGGTATGAGGTTAGTAGCTTGACCTAGGAGAGTTTAGGAAAGTGGGTATATGCACACTTGTCACAACTAGTCCTAGAGACCTTGCTTTCAGCCCTTGATAATCCCTAGAAATGGTAGGAGCAAAATCCCTTAAGAAACCTCAGCGAAAACGGTTGATATAGAGGGAGAAAGAGGCTCCGGACCACTCTGCTTAGTGGGCGTCGGACCATAGGAGAGTGGTCCGACGGTCCCTGACTTAGGCAGATTCTCAGCTCGAGGAGCTCCGGACCACCTGTCTGGAAAGCACCGGACCATAGGAGAGTAGTCCGGTGGCTTGGTTCAGAGAGACAGAAGGCTCCGGACTAGTCCGACGGTTAGTCCGACGCCTCAAGACAGGGGTTTGGGTTTATGCAGAGAGCTCCCTGGCTCCGGACCAGAGCGTCGGACCAGGGCACCGGACCAAGGAGAGTGGTCCGGTGGTGTGTAAAAGAGAGAAAGGTTTTCACTCAGAGAGCACTGAGGCTCCGGACCAGAGCGTCGGACCAGTGCGTCGGACCAAGCAGAGTAGTCCGACGGTGCCTGAGTTTGAAACGAGAGTGAGCTCCGGACCAGTGTGCATGGTCCGGTGGTGTGAGCTCCGGACTAGTCCGGTGGCTTCGCAGAGAGAAGAAAAAGTAAAAAAACGGCTAGTTTTGGAGGTGGGGACTATTTATAGTTGCCCCCTTGGTCCTTAGAGGGACTCTTGGCCATTGTTTCAGCTGGTGACACCTTGAGAAATCTTTTGGAGAGCCAAGAGGCTAGTGAGGGAGAGATTAGAGAGAGATCATCTTGTTCTTCCCTCCTAGAGTGATTAGGAGTGACTTGTGTGCATCCATCCATCTTCCTAGCCTTGAGTGGGTCAAGTGAAGGTCTTGTGCTTGTTACTTTTGGTGTTCGACAGCACCTAGACGGTTTGGTGGTGTTCGGATGAAGTGACCGCCGGGATATTGTTGGCGGCCCTTCTCCAAGCTCTTGTGATCGGTTGTGGGCGATTCACCGAGCCGGAGTGGCGAAGAATCATCCCGTAGAGAGCACTCTATCCTTGCGCGGGTAGAGGGGGAGCGATACCTTGCGAGGTGCTCCAACCAGGACTAAGGGGGGTGTGTCGACACCTCGATACCTCGGGAAAAAATCGCTGCGTCAATGAGATTTTCTCTTCCCTAGCTTTTTACTTTTCCGTATTACTTTTCGTCTTGTTTTTACATTTCCTACTAGAACTGCTTAGGTTGTTTTTAATTCCTATGAACTGCTACTGCTTTCTAGCTAGGACACATGGACGGTAGGCACTAGGGGGTGATTGGCATTTGATAGGTTTTTATATTTGCTTTAGAAATTTAAAACAAGCCCAATTCACCCCCTCCTCTTGGGCATCTTGATCCTTTCAATTGGTATCAGAGCAGGGTTGCTCTAAATTAGGCTTCACCGCCTAGAGCAAGATGTCCCATGGGGATGGACCGCCACCCATGTTCGATGGGGATGACTTTCTGTATTGGAAAGTGCGGATGGAGGCCTACCTTGAGGCTGTGGATGTCGGCGTTCACAAAGCCGCCACCCAAGGTGGATCGGTGTTCGCCGAGGACCCATACTTTGAGAAGAACAATGCCAAGGCAAAGAATATTCTTTTCCATAGAATTTGCAAGGATGTGTTCAACCATGTGCGGAATTGCAAAACCGCGCATGAGATTTGGACAAACATTTGTGCTCTTCACAAGGGCACTAAATGTGAAAGAGAAGAGCGCTATCACCTTATCATTGCTAAGTTAAATGCTTTCACTATGTTATCTCATGAAAATGCTAATGAAATGTATTCTCGCTTGAATGTGCTTGTAGAGGAGTTGAATGGCCTTGGGCTCTCTCAAATGACACCGGCCGATGTGGTGCGCAAGATACTTTGTGTCCTTCCAATAGACAAGTATAGCCACATCGTCACGGTTCTTCATCAAGGCGATCTCTCCGCAACTACACCAACGCAAGTGTTGGGCAAGATCAATGCTCATGAGATGTACATGAAGATCAATGATGGAACTTCATCCTCGTCCAAGAAGAAAGAGAAGGAGGAGAAGAAGGACTTGGCTCTCAAGGCATCTTCCAAGGAGAAGTGCAAGATTCAATATGTCGTTGAGAGTACAAGTGATGATGATGATGATGAAGACAACATTGCTCTCATGGTGAAGAAGACCGCCAATATGTTGAAGAGGCTAAACAAGAACGGAGTCAAGTTTGACTCAAAGAAGAAGAAATTCTTCACAAGCTCTTCAAGGAAGCCAATCTCCCAAATGAAGTGCTACAATTGCGGCACTCTTGGTCATCTAGCCCATGCGTGTCCCGAAGAGAAGAAAAACAAGTTCAAGAACTTCAAGAAGAACAAGGGCGGCAATGATGACTCAAGTGATGATAACAAGAAGCAAGACAAGACATACAAGAAGAAGAAGAACATCAACTTCCACAAGAAGAAGAAGGATGGCAAGGCTTACATTGTGGGTGATTGGCTCACCGACATTGATGATTCAAGCGACTCCTCCGATGATGAGAGTGAAGAAGAGAAGGTGGCCGCTTTGGTGATTGGTTCTTCTATTCCACCGCCACCTCCTCCTTCATCGCCGGGCTCATCCTCTACACACCTATGCCTTATGGCTAAAGGTGACAAGAAGGTACAAAAAGAGGATGATGGTGATGACCTCTCTAGTGATGATAGTGATGATGAAGAAGCACCTTCCTATGATGAGCTAATTAAAATTTGCAACAAGTATGCTAGCATCATAAGGAAGTACAAGAGTAAAAATGACAAACTTCTTGAAATCAAGGAAAACTTGCATGATAAGCTTGATAACTTGTCTAGTGCTAATGATGATTTGAAGCTTGAGATTAACTCTCTCACATCTAGCACTAGGGATCTCAAAGCCTCTCTTAAGCAAGCCAATGAGAAACATGATAAGCTTGAGAGGTCATCCCATAAGCTCCTCACAAGGTTTAACTTGCTAAAAGATGACTACAACCAAGTGAAAAGTGATCATGGCACACTAGTGGTAGCAAATGAATTACTTACTCAAGATCTTACACATGTTGCTACTAACCCGTGTGCTAAGTGTGCAAGTGCTACCTCTTGTGATATCGAGCTTGATGATGTGGCTCTTGAGCAAAGTGCAAAGTGCAAGGGCAAGAGAGTTGTAGAAGCCGACAAGTATGATGATTATGTGAAGATGAGTGAAGAGAACTCAAAGCTCATGGAAGAGCTAATCAACCTCAAGGCAAACAAGCCCTTCACCATCAAGCCGGCTCAAGAAGAAGACAAAGATGCTATCACTTTGATTAACTCTCTTCAAGAAGAAATTGCCAAGCTCAAGAATGACAAGACCAAGCTTACATGTGGCCTCGAAAAGTTCACCAAGGGCCATAATCTCCAAAGTGAGCTTCTAATGAGCACCGTCATGAAGAGTGACAAGACTGGTATTGGGTATAAGGAGAACCAAGTGATGAAGGCCAAGGTCAAGATTGAAGCCAAGAACTACTACAAGAACAAATATAATGGCTACAATCAAGAGAAGCCAAAGCCCAAGCCTAAGAAGTGTTTTGGATGTGGACAAGTTGGTCATGTCTCATTTCAATGCAAGACTCCACTTCCCAAGACCTTGCCCAAGCACACTAGGCCATTTGCTCATGATGCTCACTATGTCATCAACAAAGATTCCAAGGGTAGACCACTTGTGGTGTTTCTTGGACCACCAATGAAGAACAAGACTAGGGTTCTTTGGGTTGCTAAGGAGTTGGTTGACAAGGCAATGGGGCCCCGCACTAAGGGGGTTCCCAAACAACAAGCTTAACTTCAAGTTGCTTGTGTGTAGGTGAACTACAAGACCGGTGGGAGCCATTGGGTAATTGATAGTGGTTGCACTCAACACATGACCGGCAACCCCGGGATGTTCACCACACTTGATGAGGATTGTGCAAATCAAGACAAGATCACTTTTGGGGATAATTCAAAGGGCAAAGTTCAAGGCTTAGGCAAAGTAGCTATCTCCCAAGATCAATCAATTTCCAATGTCTTGCTAGTATAATCATTGAGCTTCAACTTGCTATCGGTTGGTCAACTATGTGATCTCGGGTTTCATTGTCTCTTCACTCCAAATGAGGTGATTGTGACCATGATTGAAGATTCATCAATGATATTCAAAGGGTTCCGGCACAACAACCTCTACTTAGTGGACTTCACTTCAAATGAAGCAAACTTGCAAGCTTGTCTATTCTCCAAGAACTCTTTGGGTTGGCTATGGCATAGAAGATTAGCTCATGTGGGCATGTCAACCTTGAAGAAGCTTGTCAAGAAGGAAATGGTTAGAGGAATCAAGGATGTGGTGTTTGAGAAGGAAAAACTTTGTAGTGCATGTCAAGCCGGCAAGCAAGTGGCAAACACTCATCCAACCAAAGCTTTCATGTCAACCTCAAGAGTCCTAGAGTTGCTACACATGGATCTATTTGGCCCTACCACCTATGCTAGTCTTGGAGGAAATCTCTATTGCTTAGTGGTAGTGGATGATTACTCTCGGTACACTTGGGTGTTCTTTCTTCAAGACAAGGGAGAGACACAAGGCATCTTCAAGAAGTTTGCTACAAGAGCTCAAAATGAATTTGATGTGAAGATCTAGAAGATTAGAAGTGACAATGGCACCGAATTTGTGAACACAAAGATTGAAGATTATTGTGATGAAGTTGGGATCAAGCATGAGGTGTCCGCCACATATACTCCACAACAAAATGGTGTCGTAGAGAGGAAGAACCGGACACTCATAACTCTAGCAAGGTCTATGCTTGATGAGTACAACACTCCCGAGAAATTTTGGGCGGAGGCAATCAACACCGCTTGCTATGCGGCAAACCGTCTCTTCGTCCAAAGGCTATTAAAGAAGACCCCCTATGAACTTGTCAATGGGAAGAAGCCGGATATTTCATTCTTCCGGGTGTTTGGTTGCAAGGTTTACATCTACATGAGGCGTCAACACTTGGGTAAATTCCAACGGCGATGTGACATTGGTTTCCTTGTTGGTTATTCACTTAAATCCAAGGCATACCGTGTATTTAACAAAGCCACTGGCTTAGTTGAAGAAACGTATGACTTGGAGTTTGATGAAACTAATGGCTCCCAAGGAGCGCTTGAGGATATTGATGTAGGCGATGAACCCTTGAGGGAGGCAATGAAGAACATGCCAATTGGTGCCATCAACCCGCAAGAGGTGGAAGAAGTTGAAGATGAAGCAAATCAAGATCCTTCTCCACCCCACACGCCTCAAGTTGATGAAGGAGATCAAGTGAGGGAAGCTCAAGAAGACACTCACATTCCTCAAGATCAAGCCGAGGCCAAAGAAACCAATATTGAAGCACCGCATCCTCCTCCTCAAGAGACAAATAGAAAATCAACATCCATCCTTCAAGCTCACCCCCATGATCAAATCATAGGGAGTCCATCAAAGGGATTAATGACTCGCTCTAGACTTGCATCTTATGTTGAACATCACTCGTTTGTTTCCTTTGTTGAGCCTACTAGTGTAGAAGAAGCACTTGCGGATCCGGATTGGGTGAATGCCATGCATGAAGAACTCAACAACTTCACCCGGAACCAAGTGTGGACACTTGAAGAGAAGCCAAAGGATGCAAGAATCATTGGCACCAAGTGGGTGTTTAGGAACAAGCAAGATGATCAAGGCGTGGTTGTGAGGAACAAAGCAAGATTGGTGGCAAAGGGATTCTCTCAAGTAGAAGGACTCAATTTTGGAGAGACCTTTGCTCCGGTTGCAAGACTTGAAGCCATCTGTATCCTTTTGGCGTATGCTTCACATCACAAAATGAAACTCTTTCAAATGGATGTGAAGAGCGCCTTCTTAAATGGTTTCATTAATGAACTTGTCTATGTCTCACAACCTCCCGGGTTTGAAGACCGAAACTTTCCTAATCATGTGTATAGGTTGTCCAAGGCACTCTACGGATTGAAGCAAGCTCCAAGAGCTTGGTATGAGAGGCTAAGGGACTTCCTAATCAAGAAGGGCTTCAAGATCGGGATCGTCGACACTACACTATTCACCAAGAAGCTTAATGGAGAGATCTTTGTTTGCCAAGTATATGTCGATGACATTATATTTGGGTCAACAAACCAAGACCATTGCAAGGAGTTTGGTGACTTGATGTCCAAGGAGTTCGAGATGTCAATGATTGGCGAGCTAACCTTCTTGCTTGGCTTTCAAGTGAAGCAAATGAGAGAAGGGACGTTCATCTCTCAAGAAAAGTACACTTATGATCTACTTAAGAAGTTCAAGATGGAGGATTGCAAGCCAATCAAGACCCCAATGCCAACTAATGGGCATCTCGATCTCGATGAGGGAGGTAAACCGATTGACCAAACTTTTTACCGCTCTATGATCGGTAGTTTACTTTACCTCACCGCATCTAGGCCGGATATCATGTTTAGTGTGTGTATGTGTGCTAGGTTTCAAGCAAACCCTAAGGAGTCGCATCTTTGTGTGGTTAAAAGAATCCTTAGGTACTTAAGGCACACCCCTAGCATGGGTCTTTGGTATCCCAAAGGAGCTCCCTTCCAACTAGTTGGCTATTCCGATTCAGATTACGCCGGGTGTAAGGTTGATAGGAAGAGTACCTCCGATGGGTGCCACATGCTAGGAAGATCACTTGTTTCTTGGTCCTCAAAGAAGCAAAACAGTGTGGCATTGTCAACCGCCGAGGCGGAATACATTGCCATGGGAGCAAGTTGTGCACAAATCTTATACATGACCCAAACACTCTTTGATTATGGCGTGTTTTTAAAAGAAGTTCCACTCTTGTGTGATAATGAAAGCGCCGTAAAGCTTGCTAACAACCCGGTTCAACACTCTCGCACCAAGCACATTGATATTCGCCATCACTTTGAGATCATGTGGCTAGGAAAGACATCACACTAGTTGGAGTTAAGAGCGAAGATCAATTGGCGGATATCTTCACTAAACCACTCGATGAATCAACCTTTTGTAGGTTGAGAAGCGAGTTGAATGTGCTTGATCACTCTAACTTCGCTAAAAGATGAGCTTGTGTGAATCATGCATTCATTTGTAATATAACATGTTTAATTTGGTAATGCACATAGGCTTGGCTAACGCGGTTAAGATAACCACCCTCAAAGCGTGTGACAAAGCTTAACCACGGTTTAAACTTGCAAGCAACCTAGATTCATATTCCGTTTTGCATTGCATATGCACAAGTGTTGCTTCTTCGTTTCTTTTTGGTTAAGTTTATTGGTCATCATTAGGTTCAACACTTAGGGGGAGCAATTCAACGCTCTAGCTTTAGCTAATACCCCTCTTATGCCCCTAAGGTGACCCTTGGAGCTTTATTGAACTATTTTCTTATGAAAACTAATTCTAGCCTATGGCAAACTACTTCTAAAATTGAGGGTTTGAGAGATGGTTCTTATGTTAAGTCCAACAAGTGTTCCTCTTTGCTCTTTTGTGTTGGTACTTGGCTAAGAGAAAAGATTGGAGAGAAAAATAGGAAAATTCAGAGCAATATTAAGCACTGGACCACCCTCCGGACCACTCTGCATTGGTCCAACGCAGTGGTCCGATGCCTCGACCCTCACTGCATAAAACTTTTCCAGCGAAAGAAACCGTCGGACCAGTGTCCGACGCTCCACCGGACCAATGACAAGTTGTCCGTTGCCTCTGTTAAATCTATCTGTGCACCGTCGGACCAGTCCGGTGCTCCATCGGACCAGTCCGATGCGTCGTCCGATGCCCTTGTCTGGTGGTCGGGCGTTCCCTGTGTTCCCTTCTCTGGTACCGTCGGACCACCCGTCGGACCAGCCACCGGACCAAGCGGAGTGGTCCGACGCTTCGAATTTTTGCGGATAACCCCCCCACCCCCCGCATGCGCGTCTGTTTCGGCAGTTTTCGTCCGTACGCCGCCGCGCCACCCATCGCCTCACCTCCGTCCAGCTCCTCCGCCGCGCCCTTCTCGCTGCCGGTGAAGCCTTCCCTTAGTGCTCCGCCGTCACACCTCACCGCGCCGCCGCTCTCCACCACCCTGCACCACCAGTTCACCATCGCCGCCGCACTGCAATCCACCGTCGCTCTCCGACCTCGCCGCCGACGACCCACCTCGCCGGCGTACCACCTCCCTGCCAACCATCCTAGGGCTCCACCCCTCCTTCCATTCACATTGCCACTGAGAATCAAAAGGCTAGGGTTTGCCCTAACCCTAAGTCGGGTTTCGACGCGTTCGTCCTCGAACGAACTCATCATTGTCTTCGACGCGTTCGTCCTCGACCGATTTCCTATCGTCGTCGACGGCTTCACTCTTCGCTGCTAGGGTATGGTTTCGATTTACGGTATCGCATTTTGTCGAATTGTCGATTGAGTTATGCCTTAGTATTATTCCTTGAAAACTCTTAAGCAATTCAATCCAGTTCACTAAATCTTATTGCCAACTGTAATTCACAGCTGGCCAATCTCTTTCGGAGCGTGGTTTGGTACTTGAATTGCTCTGAATAGATACGCTTTCTTACCTCAGGTATCTTGTCAGATTTCATTCTATCACTTATCTAGATGCTTGCTTCTATACGGATTCTTATCTCTAGATTTTATATATGCTTATGTATACCCTGTCAATTCTATCCAGCAGCAGTCAGTGGCAGCTGAACTCGGGGCAAAGCTCGCGAGTAAGGATTGAGGCAAACCCTCAGAGGTTCAATCCAGTGGCTTGGAGGCCCCTCTGTCAGTTGTGCTCTGTTTGATCAGTTGACAGTTGCTACTTCCAGAGGGCAGTGGTACTTTGATCAGTGGTTCTGACAGTTGGCAGTAGATCTTGTGATTGTCAGTGAGCAGTGGTTCTTTGCTTGATTCAGTATGACTCGCAGTACTCGTGCTCGCGCAGCTGGGTCAGGTGATGATGCTCCTCCTCCTCCACGTCCTTCCGACAAGGGAAAGAGGCCAGTGGTTGAAAAGGCAAAGAAGAAGAAGCGCAAGCTCACAGAGGCTAAGAAAGCTGAAGCAGTGGCCGATGCAGCGGACCGCGCAAAGCGAGGCGGTCGCCGAGGGTCAGTTAGACTCGGCACCCCTCCGCGGGATCTTCCTTCCACTCCTCCAGCTGGGTCACAGACAGAGGATGCTCCAGAGGAGCCAGAGCTTGTCACTGAAGCTCTTGGGACTCTGTTGGCACCTAGTTCCTGGGGGCGTTCCACTCGCTCCCAGTCAGCTCAGTCACCCCAGTAAGCAGCACCAACAGCAGCTTCAGCTTCAGTTCACCTCGATCTGAGGAATCTCACAGCAAAGCAGGTGAAGAAGCTATGGTTTGTTGCTTTGGAGAAGTGGTGCCCGGATCAGAGAGACCCCAGAGCCTCACCAGGATGGCATACACCTCTCATGGAGGATTTCTACAGAGCAGCTCAGCTGACCAGCATTCAGATACGACCACACAGGGTTTGCTCCTTAGAGAGCATCGTTGAGCTAGCTGGTGAGGAGATCCGCCCTTTTCTGACTTACCTACCGGGACTCGCCAACTTACTTGGGCGTTCCGGTAACTATATAGAGAGATGGGTCAGAGAATTCTATGCTTCAGTATGGGTGGATCCAGAGCACAAGTTTGTTCAGTACACTTTCAGAGGCGAGCGATATAGGCTATATTTGACCAGAGTCAGAGAGATCTTTTGCCTTCGTCAGCAGGGTGGTGAGCTTGATTTACACTATGAGTGCTACAGAGGAGCCTCAGTGCTTCACAGAGCTCGAGGTGGTCGTACACCGTCAGTACAGGAGGTGGCTCCTCTCATCAAGCCACCTTTCTCAGAGGGCTCCAGACGTAGCCCAGCAGAGCTCAGACCCACAGTTCACAGGTTGAACGAGGTCCTCCGCCGTACTTTGCTTCCTCGCACGGGTTACAAGGAAGGACTGACAAATATGCAGCAGTTACTCCTTCAGGGCCTGGTATCTCAGACACCGTTCAATGTTGCAGATTTTCTTGTGTTAGAGATTGAGGACGTGATAGCAGATGGCATGAGGGCCCGTCGTCAGTTTCCCTATGCTCACTGGATTTCATCGATCATTGCTATTGAGCTTGAGGGAGCGAACCCTGGACTCTGCGCTCTTTTGGATCAGTCGCTGACTCCTTTTCCAGCTTATAGAGTCCTGGGGTCGTTTGATAGCCGGTTTGGAAACCGGGTCCTCCGACTTGTCAGAGAGAGGACAGCACCAGCTGACAGAGCAGAGGTTGATGCTCAGGATGAGGCGATTCACGGTGTTGAGCAGCAGGAGCTCCATGGACTAGATACTAGAGCTGATGTGACTTCTGAGGATACTTCAGATAGCTCAGACGCCGACTTCCAGCCAGTTCCACAGATGCCCCCACGGGCTCACGACACTGAGGCTGGCGGCTCTGCCTCTGCCACTGAGACGATGATGCTCAAGCTCCTTGACAGAATGAATGAGCAGCAGAGTTCTCTCGTCACTGCAGTTACACAGGTCCAGCAGCGACAGGACGAGATGCAGCAACAGTCAGAGGAGCGTCACTTCGAGATGCAGCGACAGATGCTGGCTATGCAGCTAGAGTCCCAGCGCCTTCAGTTACAGTCACAGCAGCTGCAGCAGCAGAACATGGCCTTTATGGCCCATATGATGAAGTGGACAGGCGCTCCTCCTCTTGAGTTCCCCGTAGCTCCACAGATACAGATGATGAGCACGTCTCAACCCTCACAGTCAGTTGGGTAGCTAGGAGGGCCACAGTTCTCAGTTGGACCCTCAGTTGGCCCCTCAGTGGCCCCTACGAGCTCCGCTGGTCAGTCAGTCACTCCCACCCCAGCCATACAGTCCAGTGGACTTCAGGGTGCCGGATTGACCACCCCATTCCAGTCACCGGCGACTCAGATGACATAGTGGTTGGACACCTTTGGCCCCACTCAGCAGTTCACTCCTCTCACTACTGGTTTCACTCCACTTACAGCTACGATGGGTGCTACTGCTAGAGATCTGTCAGCGTCCTTCAGTGACATTACCGGGCAGCCATCCCCCACTGGTCCTCAGATAGCAGCAGAGGTTGAGCCCGAGCTTGTTGCACCGACAGCTGATCAGCATCGCTCCTCAGTAGCTTCTTCAGAGGCTACACACGACAGTCGAGCTCTGGTTGTGTCTACCCCTCCTACAGCTGCCGTTGCTACCAATGTCACAGTGGTCACCTCCACTCCAGTACAGCCTCAGCAGTCTCTGGTTCTTCAGACTCCAGACGAGTCAGTGCACGAGGCACAACCGGACACTGCCGCTCCTGAGGCTCCCACAGAGACACTGGCACCGGTGCTTGATCCTACTACTACTCCTTCAGCTACTGCTCCAGAGTCCTCGACAGCAGCAGGCCTGTCAACTACCGACCCCCAGACTGCTTCACTACCAGAGACAGATACTCAGGGGGAGGATTCCGGTGATGAGACATATCTGGCAGCTTTCAGGGTGCTCAACCGATCCACGGCTGCTTCCACTCCGCCTCCAGACGCTTAGTTTTGGTGCTTCGATGCCAAAGGGGGAGAGGGAGAGTCGAGTAGATGTGCTAGCGTTAGGGGGAGCTAGTAGGACTCGTTTCTTTTGATGTGTATAAACTTTATTGCATCATGCATCACGTTTACCGTCTTTATGCATTGTATGATATGTGTGATGGTTGAGACTTGATGGTTGTGTGACATGTGTGGACATTCATCTATATATATCATGTCTCTTGGTTATGCTATTGCTTCCGCGCTA
Organism: Microstegium vimineum; assembly: GCA_022036555.1. Lineage (NCBI taxonomy): Eukaryota > Viridiplantae > Streptophyta > Magnoliopsida > Poales > Poaceae > Microstegium > Microstegium vimineum. The sequence continues at coordinate 46,208,730 of CM039132.1, forward strand.
ATCTCTGATCTTTTGGCTATAGCATATCCTCTTTGAAATTCAGTACTATGCTCAATTCATATCTATTGTGCTTGTCATGGCTTGAATGGTTAGGCATGTTATTGTCTTTCTAATCACTAACCCATGCCTATCTCATGTCAAGTCATGTTTTTCTCTTATCAAAATTCACTCATTATTCTCTACTCGAGCTTGTATTGTCGTCAATCACCTAAAAGGGGGAGATTGAAGAATCATGGACCCTTGTGTTTAGGCGATTAACAACAATACTAGATCACTATGACTAACGTGTGTTTTGCAGAGGCAAAGTTGTTAATGTTAGGTCATGAGTGATGCATTTTGAATGGGCTTAATGGATATTCATGCCCCCAAGATGGAAATTGTTTCAGTTGCAAAAGGATGGTGATACAAGTTGAAGACTAGGCTAGTTCTTAGTGTCGTAAGGTTGAGAAGGGCACTAAGTGTAGCTAGGGCTTTTGTTTTTCCTTTGACCGTACTATAAAGGGGGGTATGAGGTTAGTAGCTTGACCTAGGAGAGTTTAGGAAAGTGGGTATATGCACACTTGTCACAACTAGTCCTAGAGACCTTGCTTTCAGCCCTTGATAATCCCTAGAAATGGTAGGAGCAAAATCCCTTAAGAAACCTCAGCGAAAACGGTTGATATAGAGGGAGAAAGAGGCTCCGAACCACTCTGCTTAGTGGGCGTCGGACCATAGGAGAGTGGTCCGACGGTCCCTGACTTAGGCAGATTCTCAGCTTGAGGAGCTCCGGACCACCTGTCTGGAAAGCACCGGACCATAGGAGAGTAGTCCGGTGGCTTGGTTCAGAGAGACAGAAGGCTCCGGACTAGTCCGACGGTTAGTCTGACGGCTAGTCCGACGCCTCAAGACAGGGGTTTGGGTTTATGCAGAGAGCTCCCTAGCTCCGGACCAGAGCGTCGGACCAGGGCACCGGACCAAGGAGAGTGGTCCGGTGGTGTGTAAAAGAGAGAAAGGTTTTCACTCAGAGAGCACCGAGGCTCCGGACCAGAGCGTCGGACCAGTGCGTCGGACCAAGCAGAGTAGTCCGACGGTGCCTGAGTTTGAAACGAGAGTGAGCTCCGGACCAGTGTGCATGGTCCGGTGGTGTGAGCTCCGGACTAGTCCGGTGGCTTCGCAGAGAGAAGAAAAAGTAAAAAAAACAGCTAGTTTTGGAGGTGGGGACTATTTATAGTTGCCCCCTTGGTCCTTAGAGGGACTCTTGGCCATTGTTTCAGCTGGTGACACCTTGAGAAATCTTTTGGAGAGCCAAGAGGCTAGTGAGGGAGAGATTAGAGAGAGATCATCTTGTTCTTCCCTCCTAGAGTGATTAGGAGTGACTTGTGTGCATCCATCCATCTTCCTAGCCTTGAGTGGGTCAAGTGAAGGTCTTATGCTTGTTACCCTTGGTGTTCGACAGCACCTAGACGGTTTGGTGGTGTTCGGATGAAGTGACCGCCAGGAGATTGTTAGCGGCTCTCCTCCAAACTCTTGTGATCGGTTGTGGACGATTCACCGAGCCGGAGTGGCGAAGAATCAGCCTGTAGATAGCACTCTATCGTTGCGTGGGTAGAGGGGGAGTGATACCTTGCGAGGTGCTCCAACGAGGACTAAGGGGGGTGTCGACACCTCGATACCTCAGGAAAAAATTGTTGCGTCAATGAGATTTTCTCTTCCCTAGCTTTTTACTTTTCCGTATTACTTTTCGTCTTGTTTTTACATTTCCTACTAGAACTGCTTAGGTTGTTTTTAATTCCTATGAACTGCTACCGCTTTCTAGCTAGGACACACGGACGGTAGGCACTTGGGGGTGATTGGCATTTGATAGGTTTTTATATTTTCTTTAGAAATTTTAAACAAGCCCAATTCACCCCCCCCTCTTGGGCATCTTGATCCTTTCACCCTTGTACCCTTGGATGATAACTTTGATTTGTAGGTACCGTAGGTTGAGCAGCCATGGCCGATGCAGGCTGATTGACACTCGACATGCCTTGTTACATCGGCCAAGAATTTGCCGATATAGGCTGATTAACTGTTGGCACGTCTTGTTGCATCGGCCAAGCATTTTCCGATAGCTGATAACCGGCTGATGCTTGTTCTTGTTGTACCCTTGGACGATCGCTTTGACTCGTGGGTACCACAACTTGAGCAGTCATTGCCGATACAGATTGATTGACAATCAGCATACCTTGTTGCATCGGCCAAGAAGTTGCCGATGACTGATAGCCAGCTGACGCCTGTCGTTCTTGTGGCGCCGGATAATTAACACCATAGCTACCTTGATTAGCAAGTGTTCCAGTTTGAAGAACCATTGCCGCCACGGGTTGACTCGCAACTGCTGGGCCTTGTTGTATCAGCAAGTGACTTACCGATGGTTGGGCGTACGGCACTCTGGGTATTGCCGTTTGCAGATTCCCTGTTGGCAACTGCACCATTGGAGAAGATGTAGCATAATGCATCATTGGAACCATCGGCTGTACAGATGTTGCCGATGCCATGGGAACCTTCCACCTTGCATGGTTGTCTTGGACCAATCTGGAATCAGCAGATAGACTTGGAGACATACCGTATCCCCACCAATTGGCAGAAGTCGGCTGATTCTGGATCACAGGTCCAGACGTTGTTGAAGCCACCAGATTTGTGTTCACCTGAGTAATGCTTGCTGGGCTCAATCTGGGCGGCGCGATCTCATCGGCAGATCGGCTCATAATTGGTGCGAACACCTTCGGAATCGCCGATGGGATCGCAATAGATGCCGATCCGAGTTGACGATACTCCGGACCAACATAATATGGTGCTTGTCCCTTGAAAGCTTGCTTGACAGCGTTGCATACGGTATCGGACAGCACGTTGGATCAGCTAATTAATACATTATTTAATGCAGAATTAACCGTCTCTTGTATTTTACCAGGATCGGTGTTGGAAGTGACCTGCCGTGGCGACGGCGGATCTTGCTTCTGGACTGCTTCGCCGATTCTGTTTAGGCTGAAGGATTTGAGATACAACCGCTTGTACTCTTCCATCGCCTGCTCCATTGACTGCTTCTGACGATCTGTCAGATCTGCTATGGAGACTTCAATGACACCCCTTGGATTAGTCATGATAGATATAAAAATTGTATAATCGGGTCCCACTGGGCGTGCCAAAAGACGTGTTGACACAAAAAGCATCAGGATCTGCGAACACCTCGGGCTTATACCCGAAATTCGATATCCGGAGGCATGCCAGTCGATTTGACCAGTTAATCGACAAGGACGATAACTAGAACAAGATCCAATCCAGACAACGGCGATGCGCCCGGATGCTGGGATTGAGGCTTGATCAGGATAACTAGAGCAGAGCTGAACGATGGCAACAGCGATACGCCTGGATGCCAAGGCTCAGAGGTACTCTCACGCGGAACTTGCAAGGATTTGATGGAGATCAAGATGATGCAGCCCGTCGAAGCTTGAAGAACTCGTTGATAAGCTATAACTAATGCAATAAAGGGTAAATTGCGATAAAAGTAGAATAAGAATAAAATTGGTTTGTTTGATATTAGATTGATTCTTTTACACGTAGCCCTCGGGCACATATTTATACTCCCGCATGGAGAGTTGTACAAAGACACGACTCGTATCCTTCCTAAAACAGACTCCTAACTTTAAGGAAACTAACTCGCGCAGGAGTCGGATCTAAAACAATAATATTATTTTCCTAAACAAACATATCTATTTTAAAGGAAAACAAACGACTCATGCAAGAGTCGGACTCAAATTGCTATAATGATACTGGTACAAAATCACCAGTTTCCCTATGTCTTCCCTTCGATGGAAACTTTCCATTGGCAGATCCCTTTAATCTGCGACTTCCTTCTTTGACCACTGGCAGCCTTCTATTGACATCGAGCGCTAAGTCACTCTATCGGCACCTCATGCCCATCGGCATCGGCAATATTTCCCGATCGGCAACCTTGTACTGATAACTGTCTTCACCAACCTATCAGCAATCGGCAACCACTCTTCATCGGCCATCGGCAATGTCTCCTCATCGGCAATCGGCACATCTCCTCATCGGCAATTGGCAACAGCAACTTTACAGCCCGGGTGACTTGACTTTAACCTTATTGGCAATCGGCATCGGCAACATCGGAAACCTCCAGCTTCCATCGGCAACAGACTTAATCTTCCTGCAGCATACTCTCATCGGCAATACTGGCTCATGATTTCCCAATGCCGATGGAGAACGGCTGCTGACCGGTCAAGCCTTAGCTCATTTGACACGTGCCAAAAAACGGTGTCAACAACAGCTATATAAGCTATCTACCAACAAGTATTATAGATCATTCGGCTAAAACATACATGAAGTACATAAAGCGTAGATTGTCGAACGTGCATGCATGAGAAAAGTATGTTTAGACGAATCATAATTAACTATAAGTTAAAGCGTAACCAAACTCGGTAATCCAACCGAGTTGGGATCCATGATGAAGGAACATGTAAGCAAACACGATCAAACTAGTCTAAAGCTTGTATCTGTCGCACGATACCTAACCTTATCAAAGCTTAGACATGATTGACATGCACGAACCCGCAACACATAGCAATCTAGACTAGACTAATTCGGCTATTATGAACGTAAGATCTATTTGTAGAGACAACATAAAAGCAATAACTGTTAAGACATAAATAGATCTATAAGAAAGAAAAGAGCCGAACCGTATCAATCTAGATTGGGCAAAAAGAGTGTTACAAATATATAAAATATCTAAAACATGCAACATGTGATAACTTAATGAATCTACTACATCTTGCCAAATCTAATAGGGCCGATAACTATCTTGCTTTTGCTAAGCATATCGAGAAAACGCCTGCCGCACGGTTGAAAGACCTTGTTTGGTTTTGGTTAATTGATGAAATCTATGGACTAACCCTTGTACTAAGTGTATGATCAAGATAGGGTAATCCACCTTGACACATGGAGCTAGAAGGATGACAATGGTGCATTGATCAAGTGCTTCATGGACTAAGGAAAAGAAGAAAGAGAAAAACAAAATGGCTCAAGACAAAGGTATATCCATAGGGTCATTTTTGGTTTAGTGATCAAGACACTATAGAGAGTGTGATCTCATTTAGGATAGATAGTCGTACTATCAAGAAGGGAAAACTCGTTTCGATTGCGGTTATCATGTGCCACTAAGTTTGCATTGCATTCATATAAAATGAACCTACGTGACATAAAACATGAAACAATTCCAAGATAATTCAATGAAAGGGCTAACACTTGAGCAAAGATGTTGGATCAATATGTGTTAGCATATGAAGACTTATAGGAGAAGAGGAGGCTCGGTTTGGCACTCAACAGGGCTCCGGACGCAGGTCCGGACGTAGAGCAAAGCACTGTCCGGACCATCGGAGCAGCGTCCGGAAGCATACCCTAGCCTCGGCCTCTCAGGACAGGAGGTCCAGACGCAAATGAAGGTCCAGACGCAGGGCACCGGATGAGCGTCTGGTTGTTTTGAGCTCTCTGGATGCTCTCTGCAGAGGCTCCGGACGTTGTTGTGCATCCGGACGCAGGTCTCCGGTCGCGAGTCGGGCATTTGGGGCTCTCTGGACCAGCTCTGCGTAGGGTCCGGACGCAAGGCGCTTTGGTCCGGACCCCGACTATTCACTGCGTCCGGAGGAGCGCAGCAGGCACCAGGAAGGGCGCCAACTAGCGAATTCAAAGTGGAGGAGGGTCCGGACGCGCACGCGATGGTCCGGAGCCCCCATGAAGACTGCGTCTGGAGTCATGCAGTGGACTGAGAAAAAGGAGGAAAACGGCAAGCTCAATGGTGGAGGCTATATATATGTTTTGGCCAGCCTCTAGGGCTCTCTCTTGCACTCTCCATTCATTTGACATCTTTGTGCTTGCTTGAGATAGCCCCCAACTCACTCTCTTCACTCTTGATTGCATATTTGTGAGAGTTTGAGTGAACCAAGTGCATTGATCATTGCATTGCATCTTAGTGGTACTTGGTCATCATCATCGCCGCGAAGTTTCTTGTTATTCTTGGTGTTTTTCAACACCTAGACGGCTTGGCGATTGAGGAGAAGCTTCGGCACATGTTGGTGATTGTTCGCGGCCGACTTCATCGACTTGTGAGAGGGCTTGTACCCATCTCGGCGGAGCGCCAAAGGGTAACTCTAGTGCATTGCTTGTGTCTTTGAGTTACTCTCATTTGGGTGGTTTCTTGTGGCGCCCGGGTAGTGGGCTTGGCTTGTGAATTGCCAATTAGCCACCGAAACACCATTTGAGTAGTCGACACAACGGGGACTTGCTTGGTGGCAACCAAGTGAACCTCGGGAGAAAAATTGATTGTCTACTTGTCTCCCGGTTATTCATTGGTTTTCATATTGTGATTGATTCTTCATCTTGACATCTATACATCACAAGGCATCCGTATAAACAATCACCTCCTATCTTGTATTTACATTCTTTCTTATCTTGCTTAGCTAGCTTGTGTAGTTTGTAGCTTGTTTAGTTAGCTCTCTTGTTAGTTGTTCTTGCTAGATTGTGCTAAGTGCTTTAGGCTCTTGCTATTGTTTGTGAAGCACTTAGCTAATTAGAATTGCATTGGATAAGTGGCTTTGCACCCCTCGTAGAGCTAGAGCAAAAAGCTTCGCTTAAGTGTTATCTAACCTTTTGCTCTAGTGATTTGTAGAATTTTTATTAGGCTATTCACCCCCCCTAGCCATCTAAGACCTTTCAAGTGGTATCGGAGCCGTGGTCACCGCTAGTATCAAGGCTTAACAACCTTCGGTGTTAGTGATGGCTCAAATATCATTCAACCATGTGGGGAGCAAACCACCAATGTTTGATGGCACCTCATTTGATTATTGGAAGAGGCAGATGAAGATGCATCTAGGCTCAATACACGAGAAGGTGTGGACCGTGACCGAAAAGGACTATGTCATCCTTGATGAAGATAGTCCCACACCTAGAGAGCAAGAGAACCGGCAATGCAATACCATGGCTCTCAATGTGATCTACAATGGCATTGACTCAAAAGTGTTTGGCAAATCAAGGATCTTGAGAGAGCAAGTGAAGTGTGGAAGAGATTAGAAGATACATATGAAGGCACTTCAACGGTAAAGAATGCCAAGTTATACATGCTCAAGGACAAGCTATCACACTTAAAGATGAAGGAAGATGAGTCAATCCCAGAGATGTTTCATAGACTCCAAGTGATCATCAATGATCTCAAGGGATTGGGTGAGAAGGTCAAGGATGAAGACTTCTCAAACCGCTTTCTTGGTTGTTTTCCCAAGAAATACAAAACTTTGAGGCAAATAATTAGGAGAGATGGTTTGGACAAGATCACTCCAAATGAAGTACTTGGTGAGATCATGACCGAAGAACAATACAGTGAAGAAAGTGAATAAGAAGAGGTCAAGGAAGAAAAGAAAGAAAAGAAGAGCTTAGCTTTCAAGGCTTCATCATCTAAGAGCAAGGGCAAAGCAAAGAAACAAGAGTCTAGTGATGATGAAGATGCAAGTGATGATGATGATGAGATGATGGCCCTCTTCGTGCGCAAGTTTGGCAAGTTCATGAAGAAGAAGGGCTATGGTGCTAGAAAGAGAAGAGATACCTTCAAGGGTAAAGAATATGAGAAGAGATGCTACAAGTGCAAGAGCACCGGTCACATGATTGCGGATTGTCCCAATCATAGTGATGATGATGAGAAGAAGAAGAGCAAGCATGACAAGAAGGAGAAGAAGCTATCCTTCACCAAGAAGAAGAAGGGTGAATCATACATGGTGACTTAGGATAGTAGTGACTCTTCCGATGATTATTCTAGTGATGATGAGAGGAAGAAGTCCAAGAAGAAGGCATTGGCAAGCATTGCTATCAACAACAAGCCATCCATCTTTGACACTCCATCATGCTTCATGGCTAAGCCATCTAAGGTACAATCTTGTGATGAGAGTGATAGTGATGATGATAGTAGTGATGATGAGTAGGAGTACTCCAAGGAAGAGCTAGTGGACATGATGAAGCAAACTTATGCTTACTTTGAAACAAAGAGGAAGGAGTGCAAAGAATTGAACAAGAAGCTTAAGGCTCTTGAACAATCCTTTGATGAGCTCAATGGCTCTCATGAGAGGCTAATGGAAGCCCATGAGAAGCTTGAGAGGACTCACCACAAGCTTGAAAAGGCTCACTCCTCCCTCCTTGAGGAAAACAATGATAAGGTTGTTGCTTCATGTAACATTGGAGTTACTTGTGATATTCTAGATGAATCATTTTTCACTCCTATCATTGTTGCACCGACCGACACTAGCACATCCACTTGCACATCCACTAGTGAGAGCTCAAAGGTTAATGCTACACTAGTGAGTGAAAATGAAAAATTGAAACATGATGTTAATGAACTCACTCATGCTTTGAGTGAGGCATATGGTGGAGATGCCCGCTTGCTAAAGTGCTTGGGTAGCCAAAGATTCTCCCACTACAAAGAGGGATTGGGCTATACCCCCAAGAAAGGCAAGGCCGCCTTTGTGACTCCAAAGCCTAGCTTTGTGAGAAGCAATGGTCGGTATTGCAATAGTTGCAAGCAAGTGGGGCATGTTGACCAATATTGCAAACTTAACATGAGCCAAACTAAGTTTGCTAAATCCACCTCCATACATTTTGATTCATGTTATATGCTTACCAAAGGGAGAGATAGTATAATGGCTAAGTATGTTGGCACACCTATTGTTGGCCCAAAGAAGAAGGCTATTTGGGTGCCAAAATCCTTGGTCACTAACTTTGAAGGACCCAAACAAGTATGAGTACCTAAGAAGAACTAATTTGTTTTGTAGGTAAATTACAAAGTCGGAGGAAGGCATTGGGTGCTTGATAGTGGGTGCACTCAACACATGACCAGGGATTCTAGAATGTTCAAATCAATCAACTCCAACATCAATGATGGCATTGATAGTATTAAATTTGGTGATAATGGCAAGGGCAAGGTCAAGGGTCTTGGTAAGATTGCAATATCCAATGACTTGAGCATATCAAATGTCTTGCTAGTTGAGAGCTTGAACTTCAATTTGCTATCGGTAGCTCAATTGTGTGATCTTGGATTCAAATGCATATTTGGAGTAGATGATGTAGAGATCATTAGTGTAGATGGTTCAAACTTGATCTTCAAAGGCTTTAGATATGAGAACCTCTACCTAGCTGATTTCAATGCTAGTGAAGCTCAATTGTCAACTTGCTTACTCACTAAATCAAGTATGGGTTAGTTATGGCATAGAAGGCTTGGTCATGTTGGGATGAAGCAATTGAATAGATTAATCAAGCATGACTTAGTAAGAGGTTTGAAAGATGTTGTGTTTGAGAAGGATAAACTTTGTAGCTCTTGTCAAGCCGGCAAACAAGTTGGTAACACCCATCCTAAGAAAAGCATGATGAGCACTAGTAGAGCATTTGAGTTGTTGCACATGGACTTGTTTGGACCAACAACATACACAAGTATTGGAGGGAACAAGTATGAATTTGTCATAGTGGATGATCTTACAAGATACACGTGGGTATTCTTTCTCAATGACAAGACTGATACATTTGCCACTTTCAAATTCTTTGTCAAGAGATGTCACAATGAATTTGAAACTACCATCAAGAGAGTGAGAAGTGACAATGGAAGTGAATTCAAGAATACAAGAGCTGAAGAGCTATGTGATGAGCTTGGAATCAAACATCCACTCTCGGCCAAGTACACTCCACAATCAAATGGCCTTGTTGAGAGGAAGAATAGAACATTGATTGATATGGCAAGGTCTATGCTTAGTGAGTACAATGTGAGTCAATCCTTTTGGGCCGAAGCTATCAACACCGCTTGCTACTCTAGCAACCGGTTGTATTGTCATCCATTGATGGAGAAGACTCCATATGAGCTATTGAATGGAAGAAAGCCCAACATTGCATACTTTAGAGTCTTGTTACATATTGAAGAAAGGCACAAGACTTGGGAAGTTTGACAAGAAGTGTGATGAAGGGTTCTTACTTGGTTACTCAACCACAAGCAAAGCCTATAGATTGTGGAATTCGGCTAGTGGTATACTTGAAGAGGTTCATGATGTTGAATTTGATGAAACCAATGGCTCACAAGTTGAAAATGAGAATTTAGAAGATGTGAGTGGTCCTCAATTGGCTAATGCTATGAAGAACATGGATATTGGTGACATTAGGCCAAAGCAAGTAATTGACATTGAAGATGACAAAGATCAAGTGCTCAACTCACCAAATGTGCAAGCTAGTGGTTCTCAATTGCAAGATCAACAAGTTGCTAGTTCATCTCAACCAAGCTCAAGCAATCAAGTTCCTATCCTTCAACCGACCAACATTGCAAGAGATCATCCCATTGATCAAATAGTTGTTGATATTTCAACTGGTGTTCAAACAAGATCAAGATTGGCATCCTTTTGTGAGCACTACTCCTTTGTATCATCCATAGAGCCAACAAAGATTGATGAAGCCCTACAAGATGTTGATTGGGTCAATTCTATGCATGAAGAGCTCAACAATTTCACTAGGAACCAAGTTTGGGAACTAGTTGAAAGACCCAAGAACTACAATGTGATTGGCACAAGATGAGTATTTAGAAACAAGCAAGATCAAGATGGTATAGTTGTGAGAAACAAAGCAAGATTGGTAGCTCAAGGATACACTCAAGTTGAGGGTCTTGACTTTGGAGAAACTTATGCATCGGTTGCAAGATTAGAGGCAATAAGAATCCTATTGGCCTATGCATGTGCACACAACATCAAGCTATACCAAACGGATGTGAAGAGTGCTTTCTTGAATGGATACATCAATGAGCTAGTATATGTTGAGCAACCTCCCGGTTTTAAAGATAACAAGAAGCCAAACCATGTGTACAAGTTGAGAAAGGCTTTATATGGCTTGAAGCAAGCACCTAGAGCATGGTATGAAAGATTGAGGGACTTCCTTCTATCAAAAGGGTTCATCATGGGGAAGGTTGATACTACTATCTTCAACAAGAAGCTTGGCAAGGATCTATTTGTGCTCCAAATCTATATTGATGACATCATATTCGGTTCAACCAGTCAAGAATTTTGTGAATAATTTGGCAAGATGATGGCAAATGAGTTTGAAATGTCAATGATTGGTGAACTTAGCTACTTCCTTGGTCTCCAAATCAAGCAATTGAAGAATGGCACCTTTGTGAGTCAAGGCAAGTACATCAAGGACATGATGAAGAAGTTTGGCCTAGAAGAATCAAAAGGCATTAGCACTCCTATGGGCACTAATGGACATTTGAATAGTGATGCTAGTGGCAATATGGTGGATCAAAAGTTGTATCGGTCTATGATTGGAAGCTTACTCTATGTGACCACTTCTAGGCCGGATGTGATGTTTAGTGTATGCATGTGTGCAAGATTCCAAGCCTCTCCAAGAGAAAGTCACTTGAAGGCTACAAAGAGAATATTGAGGTACTTGAAGCATACACAAGATGTTGGATTGTGGTATCCCAAGGGTTCTAACTTTGAGTTGATTGGATATTCAGACTCCGACTATGCGGGATGCAAGATTGATAGAAAGAGCACATCGGGCACATGTCAAATGCTAGGCATGTCACTTGTATGTTGGTCATCAAAGAAGCAAAATAGTGTTGCACTCTCTACCGCCGAAGCCAAATACATAAGTGCGGGTAGTTGTTGTGCTCAATTACTTTGGATGAAGGCAACTTTGAATGACTATGGAATCAATTTCAAGCAAGTGCCATTGCTATGTGACAATGAAAGTGCGATGAAGTTAACCAACAATCCGGTTCAACATTCAAGAACCAAGCACATCGACATAAGGCACCACTTCATAAGGGACCATCAACTAAAGGGTGATATCAAGATCACAAGTATTGGCACCAACGATCAACTTGCCGACATATTCACCAAGCCACTTGTTGAGAAGAGGTTTTGCAAGCTAAGAAATGAATTAAACATTCTTGACATCTCAAATATGTGTTGATGCACCCCCCCATATATGACATGCCTCTCCTTCGAGCTATGCGAGGTACAAGTTGATTGACATGTCATTCATCCTTATTAGGACTTGTGTAGTGCATCTAGACATAAATTCATTAGGCTCATTCATGAAAATAAAATGATTTGATGTTTATATGGTACCACTATTGTTTCTATGCTTGACTTGATCTAGTGGTAGCATATGACATATTTGTGGGCTTGCAATCCTAGAGTTTGACCTAGATCATGAACTTCAAATGTTTAGCTCAACATGGGTAAGATAATCATTCTAGGATGTGTGAACAAGCTTGTCCATGGTTTAAACCGAGTTAAATACCTTGGGGCAAGTGATCTAGATTGAACCACAACTAACACTTCTCTCCAATAATCAAACCTTTGAGCACATCTTTTATGATAATAGATGACAAAAGGGGAGAAGTAAGTAGTAAGACAAAGAAAAATATTTTTTGAAAATTTGAAAATGAAAGCACACAAGTTGGGGGAGAAAGCCTATGAATAAAGTTGTTGCATATCTTTGTGCATTCATAAGTGCTTGCTTGCATATGTACTTATATTCATGACATGCTTGTGTGGTGAATGCTAGAAACTTAAATGTCTTGATGCTTGAAGTACTAGTATGATTAGGTTTTAGCCTAACTCTTCTTGTGAACTTAAGCTTTCCAAGTGGTATTTCAAGTTTGCTTCTCAAAGTGTTTTCAAGTGGTTTCTAGGCATTCATGGTGCTAAGGATGGTATAATATGGCACTCTGATTGGTATCACGCTTCAAAGGTCCATCTCGTATACCTTAGCATCATTTGGTAGTATTCACTCCCATAATTTCTATTCATGCATATGTGATCAAAATGAACCAAACTCATATATCACATATGTAGGGGGAGCTAATACTACCAAAGTTGAAATTTTCATTATAAATATTCCTTTGTGAAAGGTTGTCATCAATTACCAAAAAGGGAGAGATTGAAAGACCTTGTTTGATTTTGGTTAATTGATGAAACCTATGGACTAACCCTTGTACTAAGTGTATGATCAAGATAGGGTAATCCACCTTGACACATGGAGCTAGAAGGATGACAATGGTGCATTGATCAAGTGCTTCATGGACTAAGGAAAAGAAGAAAGAGAAAAACAAAATGGCTCAAGACAAAGGTATATCCATAGGGCCATTTTTGGTTTAGTGATCAAGACACTATAGAGAGTGTGATCACATTTAGGATAGATAGCCATACTATCAAGAAGGGAAAACTCGTTTCGATTGCGGTTATCATGTGCCAATAGGTTTGCATTGCATTCATATAAAATTGCAACACCCTAAAAATTGCTTTATGGAAAATAGAGATAAATTGATGTAATTTTGAATTTTGGTGCTCATGAAAACATAGGAAAATAAAAACTTTTCTTGGAAATAAAAATTTTCTTATGGTAGAAACATGTTTGAGCATTCATGCCTTTGCATTTGTTTATTTGTATTGTTTGGCTTTTCAAATGAGGTTTCAAATTTTAATTCAAAATGGTTTTGAAATTTTTTTACTTTGAAGTAAAAAGGAAATAAAAAGAAAAACAAAACTCTCTCCCCTCCCTCTATTCTGGCCCGAAGGCCTGCTCACCCAGCACAGCACTGCCCTCACTTTTCCCCCCGAGGCCCAGTGGTGAGGCCAGCCCAGATCCCCTCTCTCTTTCTCTTTTCTTCCACGCAGGCCCAACTGCCGGCCCCGGCCCGCAACGCGCGGACGACCCTGCTCCCTGCTGTTTTCTCTGGCTGATACTGCGGCCCCGTCCCTTACCCTCACTGACGAGCCAACCCCACGCGTCAGCTACCCTCTGCCTTCGTCTTCTTCCGGATGGTAACCGCGTCGCCGCTTTCCTTCCTTGCCGACGGCAAATCGCCCCCGAATCCTCCTCCTTCCTTCTTTAGCTCTGCCCCGAGGCTATATATAGCCCAGCCCCACACCCCGCCGCCTCCAGTTCGCCCTCCCCGAGCCCCACAGAACCACCAGAGCGCCGCCGCCGCGAGCTCAGAACACCGCCGCCGTCGCCCGCTGTGGCTGAGCCGTTTCACCGCTCCAAGCTCTCCTTCGAGCTTCGGGTTTGGGTAAGAATAGTTCCAGGGACTCGCTCTCCCTCTCTTCTCCCTCTATTCGCCCGCATGGTTTCTCTCTGCATCCGCCGTCCTATCCCGTGCCGACCCATCGCACGCGCCGACGTCTCTGCTATAGAATCGGTTCAACCGAGACTGCAATCGAGCCCGCGTCGTCCCCCTCGTTCTCCCGGTGCCCTTCTCCCGCTCTCTCTCGCTCTTTGCACCTCGGTGCACGCTCACCAGAGTCGTCGCGCCGCCACCGCACGTGGACCGCCCCTCTGGACCCCACTCCATTTCAACCGATGCCCAAAACGCACTCGCCATCTCCTCCTCTACCTCCCCATGTCTTTCACGTGCCGAATAGTGGCCTGTGGCCCCGTTTCCGAGAACGTCGGCGAGCTCTCGCCCTCCGGCAATGGCGCGCCGCCGCGGGAGCACCGCCCCGGCGACCCTGCTGCCCTCTCTCTTCCTCCCCTTCGGTCCTGCGTCGTCAGATCCCGCCCAGACGGCTGGGATTAGATCCCCGCGAAGGGGTACGCCCCGGTCCACGGTGGACCAGTGGACCGAGCCCCTGTGCGCGGTCCACAGCCGCGTGGTGCACCGCACCAACCCGCACTGGCCACGTGGCGCCACGCCACAACACCCGATGGCCAAAGCGCCCCTCTCTGGTATACGTTTTTCAGTTTCAAAAGCGTAAACTTTCTCGGTCAGACTGAAATACGCTTTCTCAGAATTTACAAAAATGCCACTGCTATTGTTTTGCTCTTAAAATTTCTGTTTTACCTCCGTTTTGACCCAAACAAGTTGCGTTAGCTTCGTAATTTCATGATCTATCTAATGGTACAGTTTTCATCTATGTTAAAGTCTTTTGAAAATAAAGTTTAGATTAATCCTTTTTAATGAATTAATTTTGTATAGAAAATCATGTTAATTTCATATCTCCTCCGTTTTAAATCTGTTTCGATCCGTTCAAGTTGCGTTGGCTTCGTATCGGCGTAACATTTTCTTTGGTGATCTTTAATACCATGTTAATAGCTCTATAATTTTATGGCTAACTCCTAACTTGATTAATAACTATGCAACGTATTTTACACATAAAATATCGATGCTTTCCACTTTCGTTTTCGAAATCCAAATACAATTTTGACCTAATCTAATCAAGGTGTTTCTATGAAATACTTTATACACTCTTTAATATAGTTATAAAATTGATAAAGCCTATAGTTCTCTTTTAATAAAAGCAAATCTTTCAGTAGATGTATCTTTCTAATCGTAGCTCCGTTTAGTGTGTTATTCGCGACTGTGTGATCGTAGTGTTGCGTAGATCTCTTTTTAAATCCTTTTCATTGATTGCTGTATTGTTCTAATTTAGCCATGTTTGTATGCTTTGTATGATCAGAATGTTTGTGTGGTGATTTGTTAATTGTTGTCCAATCGGTGAGTCCTGCGTTGGTGATCAAGAAGAAGTCGTCTGAAGTTGAGAACCATTTGAGCAAAGGATCTAAGCTTTTAAGGCAAGTATTATATGGGATCTTCCTTGATGTCCTATTCATGAAGTTTTTCAATAAAATCATATGCATGTGTCTAATCTTGTTACCTTACGGCTTACCTAGATTTGATTACCTTGAACCTTGGAATCCTATGGGTTATCTTTGCATCTGGGTAGTTAATGCTAGTGCTCCATTTAAACAAGCATGATCTTTAATCTTGGTTAATGACTACATGAAGTGATAAAGTAAAACTTGACTTTTTAGCAACATGGATTTAGGATCCTATCTGTCAGCAAAAGCTGGGACATACAGTACAACCACAAGCTATATGGCTCTGGCTTGACTCGGTATTAGAATTCTACTGGTTTGTGACAACTTACCCGAAAGGGCGCAAGAGGGGCTCACCTTAGTTCCCTCATAAGAGGGGTGGTACTAACCATTGAAGAAACGAATAGCGGGTTGTTAGCTACCAGTGGAACCTATGAACGGTGTCATAGTGTACCTTGCTCCACTTCCTTGGTAGAGGTGATGGCATATGGGGATCACGACTTGTGGGTAAAGATGTACACCTCTGCAAAGTGTAAAACTGATATATCAGCCGTGCTCATAGACATGAGCGGCCCGGAAAACTCACAGATTAATAATGGAAAACTCACAGAAACAATGTTTACATGTTGGTTTTTACTTGTGAATCACTTTATCATGGTTGTTTGTGTTATTCATTAAATTGCTATATGATCATGTGGTTTAATTTGGGGGCTTAAGCATAATTTATGACACCTCAATTGTAAAGTTTTGAATCAACTAAAAATGCTTACCGCAGTAAACTAGTGTCAACGTTTTGAGCCTCATGAACCCCATATATGCTTGTTGAGTACGAAAGTGCTTACGCTTGTTTACTTTCCTTTCAACATTTGGACAAAAAAATCCCGGATGGGTACCAGAGTGCAAGAGATTCGAGCAGTTAGGCTTGTGATCAACCAGTCAGTTGGTCCCTGTGGAGTGGAGTCTTCGCCTGAAGATCGGAGTGTCTTACCGCTGTTTTCTCTCTTAAGGTTATTTCTTTGACCTTATATGTTACGTAATTAAGTATTGTCTTTTGATATTACCTTGTTCTATGGCCATATGTGATAATTGACTTCCTGGGCTCACATATGGTGTATATCTAGTTTTGTTCTTAAAACCGGGTGTGTCAGATTGGTATCAGAGCCTGGTGACTGTAGGACGCAAGCCTAGATAGAACTGGTCATTTTAGCAAGCTTTCAACCTTGCCTAGTTCTTACTTTCTCTCTAACCTTGATATATGTTTAAAGTGATGCTCACTCTATCCCTATTCTATTGTAAAAACACTGTTACAATTCTAACGCTTCTCTCTCTGTCTCTTAGATGGATCATAACGAGATGCCAGCTAGCCTCAGAGATCTAAAAGACCAAGCTATGACATCCTTGACTGCGTCTGATAATGGAAAGCTATCAACCATGCAGAACCAGGTGGCTGAAGAAATGACTCAACAACAGTACTTACCTCCAGAACAGATCAATGTGCCAAGGTCCCGTAGGGAACAGGCGCAAGGAAGTAAAACAAAGCGGAACTATAGCAAAGGAAAGTTGAACCATGTGGATATGAGTACCCTTCCTGGAGCGAAGAGGGTCGTGTATGGTTTGATCCGAGTAGGCTCAGCAAATGCCATGGTTCTATTTGATCCTAGACCCACGCATTCGTTCATCTCTACCAAGTTGGTAAAGAAACAAAAGATAATGCCAGTGCTAATGAAGAAAACTATGATAGTTCAGTCCCCAATTGGAGAAATGACGGCAAACCATATATGTCCAAAGGTTAGACTTAATATAAGAGGTGTGGACTTTGCAACAAATCTTTTTGTTTTGAAGCTCTCAGAGATTGATGTTATCCTCGGAATGGGATGGTTCTCCGCTTATAGAGGGGGAATCAGTTGTGCCTGGCATTTGGTACATCTAACAACACCGTCAGGAAAAAGGATTGAATATGAGGGGATACAACCTTTAACCAAGGAATATGAGGCTACCGCTTTTGAAAGTGGAAACAGTAAGAAGCCTGAAGTTCAGAATCAATGCCAGTGTTGTAGGCATTATGGAGTTGTTTGTCTTCAAAACAAGCCTCCTAAAGGGGCATTCAAGATGAATCTGAACTATGAATCCAATGATGATAAGAAGAGGAAGGCTATCTCACATGAGTCACTATCAGAGAACAACCCACCTTTGAGTTCGACTACTTTGCCACATCCAGTTTGGAATCCTAGTCAGATGGATCCAAAGGGTAAAGAGATAGAGGTTCCTCGAGCTAAATCTATTTTCGGCGAGGTATGCATAGATGGATGGACAATCACTTGTACGGAGTTCCAACCCCGAAGGGTCAAACGAGTTAGAAAGCGGATCGGTCAAATGAAGATGAACCCTCAGAGTCTGCCAGTTAATAACTCCCCAAGTAGTTTTTCCGTGGAGCAGTCCATCACCAAAGATCCAACCAAGAGAAAGTGTTTTCATTGCCAACAGGAAGGACACTATGTTAAATCCTGTCCATAGAAGACCCAGCAACTGAACTCTGGAGGCAGTTAAAGTTAGTAGCATGCTTTATGGAGGAAGCTCTTCATGACCGTCACCCAACTAGGAGTTTATGTCCCTTGTAATAAATGCGTTAGTAGTGAAAGTTGAGTCTGTGTGTCTTGTGAACCTATAAGTGATTGGTTGGCTTGTCATAATGTTTATATTTGCTTTGCATCTTTGTAATGAGTGCAATAATCTTGTGAGGTCTTTCCCACAATTTCATTTAGTTTATAGTCTTATGGTTTAATGAAATAAATAGTGGGGTTTCGTTTATCTCCTGTGTTTCTCTATCCTATCTTTCAAGTGCAATCTATCTTTATCATCTAAAATCTCTGTTTGTTGGAAGATAAGAGTTATGGGAAAATGTTGGATAATAGTACACTTCCTTATCTCTTTCTCTACCCGCAAGAACCACCCTATTTGCTAGCTTGGATATGGAGTTATGAAAATAACAAAGCGATACATCTGTGCCGTTGTTTTCTTGCCCGCAAGGAGAATTAAGTTGTTGATTCATACTTTGGCACAAAAGTTTCTTTGGAATAACAAAAAGGGTATGAGGACAGTTAGTCAAAGTTGACAAATATGCAAGCTACCTTGGTGCCCCCTAGTTCATCTTTCTTAAGGGGGGTAGCCGAGTTAAAGAAGTTGCAACATGGAATTGCATTGATGTTAGTGCCTTGCTTGAAAGAATTGCTTATCACCATGACTGAGTTTTTCTTTGGATTCCTATGCTATGCCTTGACATCATATGAAGCTGCATTTAAGGGAGCCTTGAATGACCAAAATTCTAATGCAATTGTGTTCCAAACAGATGGTTACCACCAGGAAAGAAGCGTCACAAGATGCTAGAAGGAATGCTCCCAACCCTAATCCACCAACGTTAAACCCTTCAGTCATAGAGCAAGCTCTGATGAAACAGACGCAGTTATTGCAGGTTCTTGTTCAAAATTCTTTGAACAACCAGCACCAGGCACCACCCGTGAACAAACGTGGTGAGTTTATGAAAGGACATCCACCGATTTTCGCTCATGCAAGTGATCCACTAGAAGCAGACGACTGGCTTAGAACTACAGAGCGACAACTTAACATAGCCCAGTGTAATGACCATGAGAAGGTTTTGTATGCTTCCGGTCAACTTCAAGGAACTGCTTTAGACTGGTGGGAAGCAGAATTTGGGCAACGAGACGTAAATCAAATTGGTTGGGAAGAATTCAAGATTGCTTTCCGATCTTACCATGTACCACCTAGCTCAGTGGAGATCAAAATCGAGGAGTTCCTCAATTTGAAACAAGGCTCAATGTCAGTATATGAGTATCGGGATCGGTTCACTCAGTTGTCCCGTTATGCCCCAAGAGAGGTGGATAGTGATGCCAAGAAACAGAAGTGTTTCCTGAAAGGACTGAATTATGGTTTGCAACTACAACTAATGACTGTTGAGTATGATGACTTTCATACATTAATGGATAGGGCAATTGCAATTGAGAACAAGCGTCAAGAGATGGATGAAAAGAAGAGAAAACGTGATCTTCAGAATCATCTCAGAGATACTCATCCCCGTTATGATGCACCAACAGAATATCAGTCACAGTCTTTGAATCTTCTTGGAAGTAATGAGCAAGATCAGTATCAGCAATACAATAATGATGAAGGACATCATTCCAATTCTCAAGAACCATGTTTATCACCACCTGCTATCCTGATGATAAAGGATAACACTTCTAGTGAGAAAGGTTATGATTGTAAGGAAGATAAACCTTATGAGGAAGCTTGCCTTGGGAAGTTAGTCGTGGACAGTCAATGCTAGAACCAGCACAAACAAAACCCGAAGTCAAGAGACCTGAAAAAGCAGGCTCCAGGAGTAAAAGAAAAGAGAAAATACATCCAAGGAATGTTGAGAGATGCGTCCGCCGCTGGTGGATCTAGTGGAGTTGTGTATGGTTACATCTCAGTAAACTCATCTCTTGTCTTAGTGATGTTTGATCCTAAGACTACACATTCTTTTATCTCTAAAGCTTTTGTGCAAGAACAAAAGATGACAATGCTTCCAATAAGGAAACTGATGCTAGTTAATACCCTTGGAGGTGAAGTAAAGGCAACCCGCATATGCCCAAAAGTTAGTCTTCAAATAAAGGGAGGAAACTTTAAGGTAAATCTTATTGTGTTGGACTTCATAAACAGTGTTGTTGTCCTTGGAAGAGGATGGTTCGCTGCTTGTAAGGGAATTATTAATCCTGCCCAAGGTTTGGTGTATGTAACAACTCCGACGGGAGAAAGAATTGAGTATCAAGGAATGCAACCTGAACCTGAGGAATGTGAAGTGGACCTACTGGAAAGTAGGGACACAAAGGATAGTGAAGTGGAACGTGAGCTCTCGGAGGTCAATGTTGAGGAACAGATGCCTTTGGAAGAGATCAATACAATAGATGATCATGCATGTGAAGGTTATCCGTCTAAACAATGTCAGAACACCCAAGATGACATATGAAGCTCAGCTATGCTTTCCTAGATCAAGGTTTTGTTTCCAAGAATAGATGTAATCTTTGTATCTTAAAGAAGAGTTATGCTATCATGAAAAAGTCGCAGGTCCAAAGCAGTTTTAATCTAGAAGACATCTTTATCTTTATCTCTCTATCACCTTTCGAATCTCGGGACGAGATTCATCTTAAGGGGGGTAGAATTGTAACACCCTAAAAATTGCTTTATGGAAAATAGAGATAAATTGATGTAATTTTAAATTTTGGTGCTCATGAAAACATAGGAAAATAAAAAAATTCTTGGAAATAAAAATTTTCTTATGGTAGAAACATGTTTGAGCATTCATGCCTTTGCATTTGTTTATTTGTATTGTTTGGCTTTTCAAATGAGGTTTCAAATTTGAATTCAAAATGGTTTTGAAATTTTTTTACTTTGAAGTAAAAAGGAAATAAAAAGAAAAACAAAACTCTCTCCCCTCCCTCTGTTCTGGCCCGAAGGCCTGCTCACCCAGCCCAGCTCTAACCTCACTTTTCCCCCCGAGGCCCAGTGGTGAGGCCAGCCCATATCCCCTCTCTCTTTCTCTTTTCTTCCACGCAGGCCCAACTGCCGGCCCCGGCCCGCAACGCGCGGACGACCCCGCTCCCTGCTGTTTTCTCTGGCTAACAGTGCGGCCCCGTCCCTTACCCTCGCTGACAAGCCAACCCCACGCGTCAGCTGCCCTCTGCCTTCGTCTTCTTCCGGATGGTAACCACGCCGCCGCTTTCCTTCCTTGCCGACGGCAAATCGCCCCCGAATCCTCCTCCTTCCTTCTTTAGCTCTGCCCCAAGGCTAAATATAGCTGAGCCCCACACCCCGCCGCCTCCAGTTCGCCCTCCCCGATCCCTGCAGAACCACCAGAGCGCCGCTGTCGCGAGCTCAGAACACCACCGCAGTCTTGCGTTGGTGATCAAGAAGAAGTCGTCTGAAGTTGAGAACCAGTTGAGCAAAGGATCTAAGCTTTCAAGGCTAGTATTATATGGGATCTTCCTTGATGTCCTATTCATGAAGTTTTTCAATAAAATCATATGCATGTGTCTAATCTTGTTACCTTACGGCTTACCTAGATTTGATTACCTTGAACCTTGGAATCCTATGGGTTATCTTTCCATCTGGGTAGTTAATGCTAGTGCTCCATTTAAACAAGCATGATCTTTAATCTGGTTAATGACTACATGAAGTGATAAAGTAAAACTTGACTTTTTAGCAACATGGATTTAGGATCCTATCTGTCAGCAAAAGCTGGGACATACAGTACAACCACAAGCTATATGGCTCTGGCTTGACTCAATATTAGAATTCTACTGGTTTGTGACAACTTACCTGAAAGGGCGCAAGAGGGGCTCACCTTAGTTCCCTCGTAAGAGGGGTGGTACTAACCATTGAGGAAAGGAATAGCGGGTTGTTAGCTACCAGTGGAACCTATGAACGGTGTCATAGTGTACCTTGCTCCACTTCCTTGGTAGAGGTGATGGCATATGGGGATCACGACTTGTGGGTAAAGATGTACACCTCTGCAAAGTGTAAAACTGATATATCAGCCGTGCTCACAGACACGAGCGGCCCGGAAAACTCACAGATTAATAATGGAAAACTCACAGAAACAATGTTTACATGTTGGTTTTTACTTGTGAATCACTTTATCATGGTTGTTTGTGTTATTCATTAAATTGCTATATGATCATGTGGTTTAATTTGGGGGCTTAAGCATAATTTATGACACCTCAATTGTAAAGTTTTGAATCAACTAAAAATGCTTACCGCAGTAAACTAGTGTCAACGTTTTGAGCCTCATGAACCCCATATATGCTTGTTGAGTACGAAAGTGTTTACGCTTGTTTACTTTCCTTTCAACATTTGGACAAAAAAATCCCAGATGGGTACCAGAGTGCAAGAGATTCGAGCAGTTAGGCTTGTGATCAACCAGTTAGTTGGTCCCTGTGGAGTGGAGTCTTCGCTTGAAGATCGGAGTGTCTTACCGCTGTTTGCTCTCTTAAGGTTATTTCTTTGACCTTATATGTTACGTAATTAAGTATTGTCTTTTGATATTACCTTGTTGTGTGGCTATATGTGAGAATTGACTTCCTGGGCTCACATATGGTGTATATCTAGTTTTGTTCTTAAAACCGGGTCTGACAAAAATGAACCTACGTGACATAAAACATGAAACAATTCCAAGATAATCCAATGAAAGGGCTAACACTTGAGCAAAGATGTTGGATCAACATGTGTTAGCATATGAAGACTTGGAGAAGAAGAGGAGGCTCGGTTTAGCACTCAACAGGGCTCCGGACGCAGGTCCAGACGCAGAGCAAAGCACTGTCCGGACCATCGGAGCAGCATCCGGAAGCATACTGTAGCCTCGGCCTCTTAGGACAGGAGGTCCGGACGCAAATGAAGGTCCAGACGCAGGGCACCGGACGAGCGTCCGGTTGTTTTGAGCTCTCTGGATGCTCTCTGCAGAGGCTCCGGACGTTGTTGTGTGTCCAGACGCAGGTCTCCGGTCGCGAGTCCGGGCATTTGGGGGCTCTCTGGACCGGCTCTACGTAGGGTCCGGACGCAAGGCGCGTTGGTCCGGACCCCGACTATTCACTACGTCCGGAGGAGCACAGCAGGCACCAGGAAGGGCGCCAACTAGCGAATTCAAAGTGGAGGAGGGTCCGGATGCGCACGCGATGGTCCGGAGCCCCCATGAAGACTGCGTCCGGAGTCACGCAGTGGACTGAGAAAAAAGGAGGAAAACGGCTAGCTCGATGGTGGAGGCTATATATATGTTTTGGCCGGCCTCTAGGCCTCTCTCTTGCACTCTCCATTCATTTGACATCTTTGTGCTTGCTTGAGATAGCCCCCAACTCAATCTCTTCACTCTTGATTGCATATTTGTGAGAGTTTGAGTGAACCAAGTGCATTGATCATTGCATTGCATCTTAGTGGCACTTGGTCATCGTCATCGCCGCGAAGTTTCTTGTAATTCTTGGTGTTTTTCAACAACTAGACGGCTTGGCGATTGAGGAGAAGCTTTGGCGCTGTTGGTGATTGTTCGCGGCCGGCTTCATCGACTTGTGAGAGGGCTTGTACCCATCTCGGCGGAGCGCCAAAGGGTAACTCTAGTGCATTGCTCGTGTCTTTGAGTTACTCTTATTTGGGTGGTTTCTTGTGGCGCCCGGGTAGTGGGCTTGGCTTGTGAATTGCCAATTAGCCACCGAAACACCATTTGAGTAGTCAACACAACGGGGACTAGCTTGGTGGCAACCAAGTGAACCTCGGGAGAAAAATTGATTGTCTACTTGTCTCCTGGCTATTCATTGGTTTTCATATTGTGATTGATTCTTCATCTTGAAATCTATACATCACAAGGCATCCGTATAACAATCACCTTATATCTTGTATTTACATTCTTTCTTATCTTGCTTAGCTAGCTTGTGTAGTTTGTAGCTTGTTTAGTTACCTCTCTTGTTAGTTGTTCTTGCTAGATTGTGCTAAGTGCTTTAGGCTCTTGCTATTGTTTGTGAAGCACTTATCTAATTAGAATTGCATTGGATAAGTGGCTTTGCACCCCTCGTAGAGCTAGAGCAAAAAGCTTCGCTTAAGTATTATCTAACCTTTTCCTCTAGTGATTTGTAGAATTTTTATTAGGCTATTCACCCCCCCCCCCCTCTAGCCATCTAGGACCTTTCAAGTGGTATCGGAGCCGTGGTCACCGCTATTAACAAGGCTTAACAACCTTCGGTGTTAGGGATGGCTCAAATATCATTCAACCATGTGGGGAGCAAACCGCCAATGTTTGATGGCACCTCTAGTGATTTGTAGAATTTTTATTAGGCTATTCACCCCCCCCCCCATCTGGCCATCTAGGACCTTTCAACGATATCTAGTCATAAACGAAACATAAGCGAAGACTTCTTGATTGTCAAGCAAGGATCCGCCGCACGATCGTTGAAAACAAACAAGACTTCTTACGTCAATGTCTAAATCCACCGCATGATACTAGACATGATAACAAGGTTGCTGGGACTTATGGAGGTCGACGGATCGATGGCTCCTCTCAAAGAACTCGACGACACAACAAAGGACTCGAAGTTGGTACGGGGCCGATTGTATTGATTTGGTTGTGAACAGTTTTTACAATGGCCAAGGGTTTATATTTATACCCTGGTCATGACATGAGTCCTAAAAGGACACGACTACAAAATATTAAACGGAAAACATGACATCTTTCACTCTAGTCTTCCCTTCGGAGTCTTTATTTCCTTAATTGTCGCAATCTTTGTCGCCCGATTTGGCTCTTACTTGCCATTTTTGTCGCTTCTCCTTAACCGAAAACCGCCCATTCTCAGAATAGCCGACCGCACGATCATTTGCCGAACCATTAGCAATTAGCCGACCGCACGGATATCTGTCGAATGCTTTAGAAATCAGCCGACCGCACGAACATTTGCCGAATGTTCTGAACACTCGTCTCTGCAAATTGGCCCACTTGTCATCTTCCTAAGTGCACAAAAATTTAGTGTTAACACATGCCCCCTCAATTTCGGGATAAAATTCATTTTATTCCAAAATTGACTGCAAGCTCCCTTTTTCTTCTAGGTTAACACTGCTCAGCACTGTAGCTGTCGTTCATTAAATCCAAGCCCTCTCGCACTCTTGAATCCACTTCAACTCTTCAATGGCGACTCAGGATGAAATTCCAGAGGTAAGCTTCATTCACCTTTACACATTCGGCAATTTTCTATTGATTTCCCTGTTTCTTTCCCGATCCATTCTTTCCTGAACTCTTTGAAGGAATACAAGAATGAGATTTTAATCCCTTATGCTGCAAATCCCGATTCCTACCTCCTTGGTCCGATGGGGAATCCTGACCCAACTAAGATCATCGAAAAAGAGACTTTAAGAATCCCGTTCAAGTCTGGAGTCACTCAGCCCCACCGATGGCAAAACACTTTCAAAACCTGACCGTCTCCTCCAATCGTCGGATGGCGAAACTGGTACCGAAGAATGTTGGAAAAGAGTAGCAGCCATTGGGATGATCAAGATATCAACCATTGCTTAGAACTATCCCTGTCAAAAATGCCTAGAAATGAATCCCTTCTGATGGCAGCTTCCCATTTTTGGTCTAATGCCATCAATGCCTTCGTCTTCGGTCATGGCATGATGACCCCTACTCTGGCCGATGTGTTCATGATGATCGGTCTAATGTGTCATAGCTAGTATATCCCTCCAAGTACAAGGGCAAAAGCAACCAGAGAGCTGTCAAATCTAGAGGTGGATGGATTCGATACATTCAGACCTATATGGAGGAGTCTGGTACTGTTTCTGACAAGGAATCCAAGGCCTTCATGAACATGTGGCTGTGCAGATTCATCTTTTGTGGTAAATCCAATGAGCCAACCTTAAATCATATGGTAATGGCTGAAGAACTAGCTGCAGGCTCCCTGATACCCTTGGGCAAATATTTGCTAGGATCTGTCTACCATATAATGCATCAAATCACTGCCCAGATGCACCGAAATGTGGAAATCTCTTGCATAAGTGGCCCTTGGTGGTTTGTTCAGATGTGGCTGCAATTGTATATGCATCAGATAGTCTTTGTCCCTTTCCATAACTTGAGCTTCCCTTCAGTCAACTATGCTGAGGGCAGCACAGCAAAAACTAAGAGTTGTCAAACATATGGAGAAGCAGCATCTTCCATCGGTATCGACATGGACATTGGTCACCTTTTCAAATTATTTTTCAAAGGTTTTGATAATGTGCTTTGGCTCCCCTACAGAGAAAATGATAGCCTAACTTTCCCTTGCAAATTCAGTTATGAATCCGGCTGTTATGACAAGGTGTCTAAAGAGATTTTCAACTCTTTCATAAGACCTTGCATCTTGCCAGCCGAATTTCACCATGGGAGGTCAGTGCACCCTACCTATGAATTCTACAATCCCAATATGGCTTCCAGGCAATTAGGATGTGGACAGTTGCCCCCAAGACCTTTCTTCTTAACAACTATAAGATACAGGGAACTGATCACAAATGAAATAGATTCTAGAAAAGTCTTTGAGCTTGGATGGGATCTGCCAACATATGAACCTTCTCCATTCGCGTTAGTGGATGCTGTCCACTCCCTTTTTGCTTCCTGGTGGCAAGAATGGCACAATCATATCTTCAATATACCAGTGCACCCCTTATGCGAAGATCTGTATCCTCAATTTGTCCCTGACAGTGAGGTAATTTCATTATACTTGTTACTTTCTGCTTTTGAATTCACCTTCTCTCATTTCAAAATCTGGTTATGCATAGGACTTTCAGCCTACTCTTCCTAATAAAGTAGTTCAGTACTACTCAGCTGGACCCAACCCTGCATTGGGTTTTAATGCTCCAACTCTGACAACCTTCATGAAGATCCCTGCAGTTGCGGCCACTGCACCTTCAGGAGGAGAAAGGAAAAGGAAAACACTTGAGAATGTTCATGTGTTTAGAAGGGTAAGATCCAAGATAGTCAAGCGGTCTTCCAATGTATGAATCGCTCATTCCGCAATAAATCTCATTCAGTAACAACTCTGACCATCTTTATCTCAATCATTTCTACTGCAGCCACATGTTGATACTCCAGGATCAAGCAATGTCTTAACAACAGTGGAAACCCCTCCTCAAGCTTCTACTGAGGATGCAAAGACCCATGAAACTGAAAATGCAGAAGCTCATGAAGCTGAAAACACAGAAGCTCGTGAAGCTGCTGAACACATTGGTAACATCATTCGGCTAATCATGTCTTTCTTCTTACATGATATCTATCTCATGTTCCTTACACTTTATCATCTGTACTATTGGAAACAGATAAAATTTTAGAAGATTTGGTAGGAGAAACCTCCTCTGGTCCAGTTCCAGACTCACACCTCTGAATATTCAGTCAAGCCCTCAAAAAGAGCAGGACACCACCCATTCTGAGGATCAACCAAGACAGCAGGTAATATTTTGCCTCAAACTATTCCTTTAGTATGCTCATCCCAGTCGGCTAACTTTTCCTTTTATAACACTGCCAAGCCGACTACTAGCTATTCCTTCACTGTTGAGGATTTCATCAGTGAAAAGGGTGAAGAAGCCAACTCTCAACAGACCTTGTCAGTGGAAAACCAAGCTCGGCTGAAGGATATAGATAGTCTACTGAACAAGGACATCAACATCTTGGTTCAGGATTCAGATCAAATAAAACATCTTCTTGAACTCATCAATCAAGATCTTCCACCTATCCTCAAGGCTTCTCTAGAGTTTGCAGCTAAACTTGATGATTACTTTGCTGTGGTGAAGAGGGAAAATAAAAACATAGCCTCTAGAACTATTTTGCAGAACAGCAGATCTCTGAAGAAGCAAGAAGCCAAAGCCTTGCATTCTCAACTCCAAACTGCCAAGAATTTACTGGCAACTTTGGAGCCTGAGCTCAAAGCCATGGAGGATGAAAAAATCAAGTTGGAGGCCCAGTTAGCTGAACTGAATGCCAGAATTCAGTCTCACAAAGCCAAGATAGCAGATTTGCCAAACTCCATAGAGGCAACTTCATCAAAGATATCATCTGTCCTCAAAGAAGACCAGCAGCTCAAGGCAAAGTTGTCCAGCATCCAAAGCTCTGAAGATGAAGATCAAAAGGTACTGGAAAATGTTAGTCGAATCAGGACTGAAGCTCTAGATGCCATCAATCAGCTTTTGAGCTAGTAGAAACATGAGTTTGTAATATTTTAACTGTAACATATTCTATTTCTGGGCAATCGGATATCTTGTGTTCTTCATCTTTATACAGTCTTGTTTGTATGAGAATATAATCGGCTCTTTATCCTCCTGATTAGAACATAGTCGACTACCTTTAGCCTTCCGATCAGAGACATAGCTGATTGCTCCTATCTTTCCGACTCAGAGAAACAACCGAGCGACGTTCAATTTTACCCGAGCCTGGCCCAGTCCAACAACGGCCCATCCGAATGGGAAAACCCTAACTCATCGCTTGGTATTCCCACTCGGCTTATAAGTAAAACCGTCCTGCTTCCACCCTTATCAACAGTTCCAGTCTAACAGTTTCGCCTTCGTCTCCCCATTTTCTTCGCCTACACCAATCCAAAGGAAACCCTAACCTCCATAGCAGCAATGGCCGGAGGCGACAACCACGGCAAGCGTCCTACCGAAGGAGAAGCTGAAGGAAGCCGAGCATGGCGCAATTGGCAGCGCGGGTAAGAATCAATCGCCTACCCCTTTCAGTTGCATTTCTTGTTTTTTTCCAAGCTTTGATCTTCTTCTTCATCAGAATCAGGGTGATCTCTTCCAGCTATAGCATCCCCTCTCCTCCGGCGGCAGCGTCCCAAGCAGCGTCTCAACCGGGGACTCCATCATCCGGTTCTTCCGGGTCCTCAGGCTCCTACCACTCCCAACCTTGGGATTTGGATTCAGGTGTCATGGACGTCCCCTACACCCATGCAGAGGCAGTCACCTTTAGAAGTGAAAGGGACGAGGCTCGAGGAGAGCTAGAGAAGACTTCCAAGCAATACGGCATCGACCAACTCGAGTGGGAGAACCAACGGAAGCAGTTCTGCGATGCCATCACCGGTTAGTATAAGTAAATTTGTCCTGTTTTTCTTTCTCTGATTCATCTGCTCATCCGATTGGTGTCCTTCCATTCAGCACTCTCTACAGAGGTCGAGTGCCTGAAGACTGCGGCGAACAAGATTGCCGACAAGGTGAATGCCCAAGGAGAGACCGCCGAGGCACGCCTTGATGATGCGGACGGTCATATAGATCAGGCCATCATCCAAGGCATACACCACGGCGTAGCTCTCGGGCTAGCGGCTATGTCCACCCAGACCAACGAAGACCTCTCCTTCATGCCAGCCGGTTTTCGTGGTGGCGTGGCTCCAGAAGACGTCGAAGACATTGATGATCTTTTGGATAGTTATGAGGACCATGCAACCGTCCTCGCTCAAGCCACAGACGCCTAGTCTATCCTCAATAAGTTGTTTGAGGAGTAGTCTGTACTTAGGATTTTATGTAAAAACTACTGGTCTTGTGAAATATTATCTGCGACTTTCAGCTGTTTTTTCCTTTGAATCGTTCTGAAAATAGCAAATCTGAGGAATGCTGCATGAACTGTATGATTGTGTTTATATATTTATTTATTTATTTATTTTGCTCTAAAGGCGACACATACCGCGTCGGCTATTCTCTAAGCTCTTAGAGTATTTTTTTCGGCTAAAGGAGATGTCTCCATATTGGCTATTTTGTGTGCAAAACCCCTTAAGTCTGTTTATGCACCAAATTCAACACTGGGATGAAATTTCTTAAGAAATCACTCATTAATAGCTCTAGTAAATTCTTCTCCCAGCAGAGTTTTTAAGATATACGCATTACCAGGTGCACATTTCACTATCCAAAAAGGTCCTTCCCAGCTCGGAGACCATTTGCTGAATGTTTTATCCTTTGTCCCAATTGGCAGTATAGTTTTCCAAACTAAATCTCCTTCAGCGAATTGCTTCTCTTTGACCTTTTTTTTGTAATATCTGGCAACACATAATTTGTTCTTCTCAATATTTTCCAATGCCTTAAGACGATCTAAATGCAAATCTTCCAATTCGTCCATCATTAGATCCTTATAATCTTCTTTCTTCAAATCATTCTGCAATGTAACTCGTCTCGAACCCGATTGCAACTCCCATGGTAGCACAGCATGATGCCCATAAACCAACTCATAGGGAGATGCTTGAGTAGACCCATGACAAGCCATTCGATAAGCCCATAGAGCCTCATTAAGAACCGAATGCCACTTCTTTGGCTTTTCAGCAATCTTCTTCTGAATAATCTTGATCATGATCTTATTTGATGCTTCGGCTTGGCCATTAGCTTGTGCATAATAAGGAGAAGAATTGTACAACTTGATTCTCATTTAAGCAAAATCATAGAATTCGGATGAAGTGAACTGAGTTTCTTGATCTGTTGTTATGGTCTGAGGAATCCCGAACCTGTGAATTATATGATCCTTAACAAAATTGACCATGTTCTCTGATGTAACCTTCAAAGGAATAGCTTCAACCCACTTTGTAAAATAATTTGTAGCTAACAGCACAAACTTATGTCCTTTGCTAGAAGGAGGATGAATCTGACCAATCAAATCTATGCCTCATCCTCTAAACGGTCAAGGTTTGATAATTGGGTTCATAGCTGATGCTGGAGCTCTCTGAATATTACCAAACCTCTGACAATCTTGACACCTCTTGTAATATTCAAAACAATCTTCAAGCATAGTTGGCCAAAATTAACCAGTTCTCCTAATTATCCACTTCATTCGGTAAGTCAATTGATGTGCACCACAGGTCCCTTCATGCACTTCATACATTAGCTTTCTTGCCTCTTCTTGACTCAAACATTTAAGGAGCACTCCATCTATGGACTTATAGTACAACTGGTCATCAAGGAGCACAAACTTGACAGCTTTGTATTTGAGCTTTCGGGAAACCTTCTGTGATGGATTCTTCAAGTAATTGGCAATTTCACTTCTCCTGTCATCAACCACCTGATTCTCATTCAAGGCATGAATCTCTTGATCCTCTCGGTATCCCGAAGCAGTTTGAGCCAGTTTATTTGCTTCTTCATTATGCCCCCTAGGGATATGATGCAAGGTTGCTACTTGGAAATTCTTCAAAAGCTCTCTGCATTCTTCATAATATTCCCTTAATACATCACTCTTCCATTCATATTGGTCGATCAGTTGATTAATTATTAACTCAGAATCTCCAAAGATCTCAATAGAAACAGCCTTTATTTCAACAAGCAGTCGAAGTCCTCTAAGCAATGCTTCATATTCTACTTGATTGTTAGTAACATGGAACTCAATTGGGATGGCATATTTAAAAGTTATCCCTCGTGGAGAGATCAACAAAATTCCAGCACCACCACCTTTGCTGCAGGATGAACCATCAAAAAAACAAAGTCCATGGTGCAATACTTATCACGCTAGCAGAAGGATCATGGTGTTGGGTAATAAAATCGGCCATAATTTGACCCTTTACTGCCTTTGCCGATTCGTACTTCAATTCAAACTCAGACAAAGCTAAAATCCACTTGCCAATTCTTCCGTTTAAAATTGGCATTGATAACATATGCTTTATTACATCAAATTCAGAAACTACCACACATTCGGCATTCAACAAATAGTGCCGAAATTTGGTACATGAGTAATACACGCACATGCAAAGTTTCTCCATAGCTGAATACCTTGTCTCTGGATCTAGTAGTTTTCGGATGAGGTAAGCTATCAGTCTTTCTTTTCCCTCAAACTCTTGCATGAGGGTCAACCCTCTTGTCAGATTGTCAGCCGCCACGTACAACTTAAAAGGTTTGTCAAGTTACGGAGGTACCAACACAGGTGGCGCCTGTACTCTTTGATCTCATCAAAAGCCTTCTGTTGTACGTCACCCCATAAAAATTCTTGATCCTTTTTAAGCTTCAACAGTGGAGAGAAAGGCAACACTCTTTCCGACAGATTAGATATGAATCGTCTTACAAAATTAATCTTGCCGAGCGATGATTGCAACTCTATGAGATTAGTTGGAGGAACAACTTTGTCTATTGCTTCCATGCTTTTCTTACCAACCTCAATCCCTCCTTTATGGACTAGAAATCCTAAAAACTCACCAGCCGAGACTCCAAAGGCACACTTGTTCGGGTTCATCTTCAAACTATGCTTCCTAGTGCACTCCAAAGTCTTCCTTAAATCGGCCAAGTGTCCTTCGTGGTTTATGGATTTGATCACCACGTCTAGATTTTACCGATCAACTCGTGGAAAATATAGTTCATGGCTCTCTGATAAGTTGCACCAGCATTCTTTAAACCAAAAGTCATGACGATCCATTCAAACAAACCAATATGACCAGGGCATATGAAGACTGTTTTGGAGATATCCTCTATTGCCACAAAGATTTGGTTATAGCCAGCATTACCATCCATAAAGTTGATGACTTCATAACCAGCTGCGGCATCGACAAGCAAATCGGCAACCGGCATTGCATAACCATCCATTGGAGTAGCTTTATTGAGATCTCTAAAATCAATGCAGAACCTCATCTTTCCATTCTTCTTGTACACTGGTACTATGCTTGAAATCCAGTCTGCATACCTGCATGGCTGAATGAAATTTGCTTCTAATAATCTCTCAACTTCTTTTTCACATCGGTCAGTACCTCCTCTTTGAAAAAATTTTGAGGAGGTTGTTTGTAAGGACGATACCCGGGCTTAATCGGCAGTCGATGCTCAACAATAGAACGATATAGTCCGGGCATCTCCGTGTAATCCCAAGCAAAACAATCCCTAAATTCTTTTAGAAGATCTATCAACTTTAATCTATACTCTGAATCCAAACTTGCACTGATATATATCGGTCCTGCCTTGTCATCATCACCAATATTTATTTCCTCTAGCTTATCGGCCGACATAAAACCACGTCCCAACTTTCCATTGTTGCCATCGATTGGGTTCCCCATTAAAAATTGTTGTGAGAGCCGACTGCTTGGATCGGCTATTGGTCCTTGTTGGAGACATTTACGGGACCTTCTCCACAGACTTTTTCAGAAAAAACAATCGAAGCCATCATATTCCCAGTAGGCAGGCTCTACGGTAGCAACACTCACTGAATCATCAGCATGAACAATTTCAACATCATCTTCAATCCACTGAACGAGAACCTGATGCATGGTTGAAGGTATGCAGCAATTAGAATGAATTCAATCTCTTCCCAAGAGCAGACTATATGCCCCCTTTCCATCAATGACAAAGAAGGTAGTAATCAAATTCTTTGATCCAATCATCAACTCAACATGTACAGCTCCTCGGGTATCAGAAGGATTGCCAGCGAAGTCCCTGAGTACCAAGTCAGTTTTCAACAATTCTTCATTAGTCATCCCAAGCTTCCTAAAGGTAGTATAAGGCATAATATTGATGGCAGCCCCCCATCAACAAGCATCTTAGTCAGAGGCTTGCCATTGATATATCCTTTCACGTAAAGCGCTTTCAAATGTCGATGCTTAGCCGGTTTATTGAAGATTGCCTGCTGAGTCAGGACAAGCTGGGCCATTAGATCCTGATACTCACTCTCATCGAAATCTGAGTACACTTCCTCTTGGATGTCTTGGCTTTCAGGAGCTATGAATTATGATGGGATGAAGAAAGCCATGCATGCGTCAGCCGAACGATCTTGCTTATCAGGCCTTTTCTTAGGACGCCATGTCTGTTTCTTTTCAGGAATAGTTTGTGCTAACTCTCTGTTCCTCAAGCGTTGCACTCTCCTTTTCTGGCTTTTCCTCAGCCCTGGTGGGCACCATTGTCCCTTTTGCTAGATATACTCCCGACGCTCTTCTTCTTCAGCACCTCTCTCATAATGGATCCACTCCTGATCGGCAAACCTCTTGCCTCGCCGATCGTCAGAGCTACTTATTTTTAAACGCCGATCGTCCTCAGGAGCATGTGCTCCAAGTCTTTCATGGACTGGACGGCGCTTGACCCGAGACTACCTGTACTCCGAATACTGATCACTGCATTCGGGGCAATTGTTCCTAGTAGGCAGCTTCAAGCCTTCATTCCAACAATGTCTGAAGAACGAACACCCCCAATGAGATTTCTCTTGCTCTTTCATTTATTCTTGCTCTCTCCGATACATCTCTTCCTCGTATCTATGATGTTCCTCCATGAATTCTTGTTCCTCATAATACCTCTGCTTTTGATACTGCTCTCGCTCCCGTCGCCACTTGTTCAACAGAATCCGTGTAGTGACCCTGGGTTTGGAAGCTTCCCCCTTCTTGGTTTGGCTATTCTGGAACTGAACCCGTTGCCAAAACTCCTCATTTGTAATTTGCTGATCGGGGTCAACAGCACCAGCTTTCCTTGCTCTGTCTGAGGTTAACACTTTCATCTTGTCCTTGCTTTTGGAGTCTTCTATGGCAACCATGTTCATGGAGAAAGACATTGTGTTTTGCGCAAAAGGATTAGCATCAATTTTCATCTTGTCATCAAACTTCGGATGCCCTTCCTGAATAGCTTTCTGAATTTTCATTCTGAATACTCGGCAGTCATTGATGGAATGAGAATTGGTATTGTGGAAACCATAAAATTTCTTGTCCTTTACCCCTTTAGGGCGCAGCATGGGGTGCCCTTCTAGCAATTTGATGCATCCTTCCTTCAGTAACAACTCGAACAGTTTATCCGATTTAGAGACGTCAAAGTCATAAGTGCCCTTCTGCTGCCTCAACCATCGCTGACTAACCTGAGTCGGCTCTTTTGCCCAGATTAACTCGGCTGCAGCTATCTCATCTTCATCATCTTACTCAGTCGCTTCTTCCAGGAAACTTTGATACATCTCATTAGCCACATCACCTTTCTGGAATCGGTTGTCTCTCCTAAAACCTTGCGCCTGATTACTCATCATAGCCAACCGTTGCGACAACTGACCAAGGTCATCAAATTCCATGTCGAACAGCTTCTCCCTGACATTCGGCTGCATGCCTGCTATTGCCATTCCCGGCAACTGGTCATCTGGCAGATTCAAGGAATAGCAGAGGTTTTTGGTCTCTCTGAACCTGCGGAGATACTCCTAAGGTGTTTCATTAGCTCTCTGCCTCAAGCTCATGAGATCAACTAGCTTCTTCTCATTAGTACCTGTGAAGAAATATGCATGGAATTTCTGCTCTAACTCTGCCCACGTACCAATGGAATTTGTCGGCAGAGGGTGAACCATGTGAAAGCTGGCCCTATCAGAGACAATGGAAAATATCGAATCCTCCAAGCTTCATCAGCAGACGCCTCTCCAAGTTGCATCAGGTATCGGCTGATGTGCTCTATGGTGTTGGTATCATCCTAACCGGAAAACTTGGTCAAATCTGTAGGAGGCTTCACCCTCGGAGGCAGTGCCACTCGGTTGTACCGATCTAGATAAGGAGAATTATATGCATAAGATTGGTTCTTTGGCTTTAAGCCAAACTGATTCTGCATTATATCTGTCATCCTGTTCATGATAAGGTCAATGTTTGAATTTGGAGCTCCATGTGCCTGTTCCTCAAAAGCCAAACCTGCAGAGTTCTTATACCCTGGATTCGGGAAAGCATCAATAGTGTTGTAATCGACAAACTCTTGATATCCTTCTCCATACATATTTTTCTACAGCCTATTTGCAACTGGAGATACCTTGAAAGCCGATTGTGGGACGTTTCCTGTTGCACCGAACGTGAGCTGGCCATACGTCATGGGCGGTTGCTGTTTCTGGTGAGGAGCCATCCTACCTTGGTCTATGCCAGGCGCTCCGCTACTCTCGCTGTTTTCTCCTGATGCTTGGGCACATGGAACAATGTCGGTCCTTGCATTGTACCAGAAAACTCTTCAAAGTATTTATCAGCAGACGGACCGAAAGTATTGACCATGATCGCACGAAAAGTATTCAGGAAAGTCGTATGATGATTTCTCATAGTCTCACTCATGGCCTTATAAACCACTTCAGTCAGCTTCCGAGCATCTTCCTCTTCGGTGTAATCAATCTGATGTGGAAGGAGAGATCTCGGAAGTTCCTGTTTCTGAAAAACCTTATTGCTTTTGTTCTTGGAAAAGGACATTAAGCATTTGCGTTGAAACTCATCACATGCTCGCTGAACCGTATTCCTCAGGTCTTCTGGCAACTCATCCATAGTCACGTCCAGAACCTGGTTATTATCGAATTCAGACATCTTGAAATGTTTGTCCCACTAGGCGTGTCAAAAAGTGTGTTGACACAAAATGTGGCGCACTATGCCTCACACACAGCAAGCCGGAAAGCGTGGCTTCAATCGGGTGCCCGGGTGTTTCGAAATCCGAGAACGTGACAGTCAGTTTGACCTGAAACTAACAAGGGATAAAATCATTAAATACAAAACTGGAACATGCCGGGTAAGACCAGACAGTTCCATATGTACGGCCCTGAAGCCACTTACGACGACATACAGCTATAGAAGTTGTCTGCCAACAAGTATTATAGATCATTCGGCTAAAACAGACATGAAGTACATAAAGCGTAGATTGCCGAACGTGCATGCATGAGAAAAGTACGTTTAGACGAATCATAATTAACTATAAGTTAAAGCGTAACCAAACTCGGCAATCCAACCGAGTTGGGATCCATGATGAAGGAACATGTAAGCAAACACAATCAAACTAGTCTAAAGCTTGTATCTGTCGCACGATACCTAACCTTATCAAAGCTTAGACATGATTGACATGCACGAACCCGCAACACATAGCAATCTAGACTAGACTAATTCGGCTATTATGAACGTAAGATCTATTTGTAGAGACAACATGAAAGCAATAACTGTTAAGACATAAATAGATCTATAAGAAAGAAAAGAGTCAAACCGTATCAATCTAGATTGAGCAAAAAGAGTGTTA
Organism: Microstegium vimineum; assembly: GCA_022036555.1. Classification (NCBI taxonomy): domain Eukaryota; kingdom Viridiplantae; phylum Streptophyta; class Magnoliopsida; order Poales; family Poaceae; genus Microstegium; species Microstegium vimineum. Next base: position 46,245,843 of record CM039132.1, read on the forward strand.
CAAATATATAAAATATCTAAAACATGCAACACGTGATAACTTAATGAATCTACTAGATCTTGTCAAATCTAATAGAGCCGATAACTATCTTGCTTTTGCTAAGAATATCGAGCAAACGCCTGCCGCACGGTATCTACTCATAAACGAAACATAAGCGAAGACTTCTTGATTGTCAAGCAAGGATCCGTCGCACGATCGTTGAAAACAAACAAGACTTCTTGCATCAACGTCTAAATCCACCGCATGATACTAGACATGATAACAAGGTTGTCGGGACTTACGGAGGTCGACGGATCGATGGCTCCTCTCGAAGAACTCAACGACACGACAAAGGACTCAAAGTTGGCACGGGGCTGATTGTATTGATTTGGTTGTGAACAGTTTTTACAATGGCCAAGGTTTTATATTTATACCATGGTCATGACATGAGTCCTAAAAGGACACGACTACAAAATATTAAAGGAAAAACATGACATCTTTGACTCTAGTCTTCCCTTCGGAGTCTTTATTTCCTTAATTGTCGCGATCTTTGTCGCCCGATTCGGCTCTTACCTGTCATTTTTGTCGCTTCTCCTTAACCGAAAACCGCCCATTCTCATAATAGCCGACCGCACGATCATTTGCCGAACCTTTAGCAATTAGCCGACCGCACGGATATCTGCCGAATGTTTTAGAAATCAGCCGACCGCACGAACATTTGCCGAATGTTTCGAACACTCGTCTCTGCAAATTGGCCCACTTGTCATCTTCCTAAGCGCACCAAAATCCAGTGTTAATAAATACTTAATGAGCAGCTCAAGCTCATTCAAAAAAATCAGCAAATCAAAAGCTCATGAAAAAAGGATAGCCATGTCTCAAGTATGCACAAGCAAGATAGATCATACTCGGAGTACAATAAAGTTTAACATATTTTTTCCCACACATGCACATCTTGATCTAGGACTATGACATTCTTCTTCTTGGATCCTTGTTTTGACTTTACAATATATGCAATTCAAGTATGCTATCATGTTTACCCCTATCTAAGCTCCACATAATCCTAATAGAGTAGGATGGAACAAAGAGAAGGTAACATCAAGCCTTGGTAAGGGTGTTACATTTCTGAGTGATCTAGAGAGCTATTTGAGGAGTAAGTGATCTATGAATTTCTTTTAAAATCTTAAGCAAAACTCCAAGTACTAGGATATGAAAGTAGTAGGATGACTATGCTTGAGAACTGTTCCATTTCTCAACCTCTAAAGGAAACATGCTAGACAATACCACATATCCCACTCATATAAGAATTTCTTTGAAGTAAACCTTTATGAATGGTGTATATCTCGACAATGTTATGATCATATTTACTTTAACCTTTACTCGAGAACGAGCAAAGACTTAGTGTGGGGGATCTTGTTGATGGTAGATATGTCATACTTTTACATGCTCAAAACCATCAACAATGAACCATTTTTGAAGGGATCAAGCAACTACATAGTGGATTTTTGTACAAATAATTTGGTTCCATATGTACATGTCCTTATTTGCTGCAGGAGCTCAAAACATTAACATTTGGAGGCTAAATCCTACACATGAGGTCGATCAACCTCCATGGGAGCTCACTAGCTTGTCACAAGCTTCTCCATGATCCACCTAAGGAGAATAGAGAAGGTCTCCACCATTAGATCTAAGATCCTTGCTCCTCATTGGCTAAGGAGAAGAGCACATGGATCCATGGGCCCACACCAGCAAATAACATGACAGAAGTGACTATCAACCACTATGACACGTGGGCCAGCCTTCTAGAAGCAAGAGGCAGCACCAGGGTGCCATAGGGGGTCGGCCGACCACCCTATGGGGGCTACAACCCTCTAACACTCTCCCTGACCAGTGAGGACCCTTTCTAGAAGGAATGGTAGGGCCCACAGGTCATAGGGGAAGTCAGCCGACCCCCTATGTACACTCCAATATTCCTCAAAGTTCCCACCGCCTCTCTGCATACCTCCATGCATCAAGATCATCGGTACCATTGAACTAAGTTGGTGGCAAGGTCGGTTTTGATCCTATGGTGCATGATGGAAGTAACGCGGGTCGCTGACGTGGAACCGAAGTAGCCCCTACTCCACCTCTAGCTATAAATACCCCATAGGCCTTCACTCTTGAGTCATGACACAATAGAGTAGTCCACTCTCTAGTAGCTTTAGCGAAGCTCTGGCAGAGTGTTATGCCTAAAGGGCGAGGGTGAGGCAAGTCTGAAGGAGAAAGCCCTGGGTCTGTCAGGAGTCTTCTCTGAGGAGTTCCTCAACGGATGTAAGTTCTTCTCTGTAAGTACTTCACCTGAGTTATTATAGCATTTGATATTCTGGTATTGATTTAGTAGTTATATAACTTGTCTTACTTGTGCACCACTTTACTTTATTAGTAGAGTGCTCTAGTTCTACCGGAGTGCAAGAGTAGTATGTATAGAGTAGACGTGGTATCTAGGCTATATCTTACCTATGTAAGCCACTTGTCGTACGGTTCGAGTGGACGCTAGCAGGAAGTGACAGTGCTAGAGTAGTAAGTATAGAGTAGACGTGGTGTCTAGGCTATATCTTACCTACGTAAGTCGCTTGTCGTACGATTCGAGTGGACGTTAGCAGGAAGTGACAACCATGTCTAGTCTTTGATCCCCGTCACGCGGTTATAGGCAAGTTCTTAAAAGGTTAGGCTCCAGTAAGAGGATAGTCGCTTCGGGCCGGGCTTTGTCTCCTGTTGTTTCATCTATTGCCTTGGTTTGCGGAGAACTAAATCAGTCTTTATACCTACCATACCAGCTAGATATCCATGCTATACACATAACCTCTCTATCCAACCAGCATAGGCTCTTTTGTTCATCATAGGACGTCCTTGAATCTAGTTAGTACACTTCACGTTTCTCGTGGAAAATACGATACCTGAAATACTCCCGGTGAAGAGCTACAATTGACTACCGTGCGCTTGCGGTATTTCCGTTTGTCACTTCTTGTGTCAACAAGCTTTTCTGGGCCGGTAAATCCTGAAATAAATTCAGGAAATCACAGCCTGAAATTCGCTCCAAGGGGGAATCGAACTCAGGACCTATGAGGTGTTGCTCGAGTGACTTAGCCAACCAGACTAAGCACCCTTTTTGCGTGGATAATCGACATTGATGTGGTGACTTATCATTGCTGGTTCTAGACTTGATAGTGATAGGAAGAAGAGATGAAGATGACACTGTTGACCTCTCCAAATAGAAAGTGGCAAAAGTGTCATGCTCAGGTGTTCGTGCCACTTAGTTATCCCCAAATTCCACAAATGGACATTATGATAACGACATGAATTGAATTTGTGTTGGGGGGGGGCGGGTTCGTAGATTTCACGTAAAGGGATTCAACATTTAAATTTCACCCAAATAATAGAAAAGGCAAGAACACACTCAAATACACTCTCACCATTCACCATTATGAGAGTAATCCAATCAGGCCTCTATCTTGTCTCGGGTAGTCAGCCATGATGGTTATCCCTAGAAATATTTTTTATATAAAAAAGAGTAAAAGACAAATCTAGTAAAAGACATCTCCTGCTAATGTTTCACACCTCCAGCAGCCACCACACATTTTCTTTGGGCATGTTACATTGTTGGGAAGTAACACATTTTGGAATTGTGGAAGTATGTCTCAGATGAAACTATCATCCTTCCAATGTTTGTTACATATAATCTTCAATTCGATTTTCATACGCAACTTTCTCCAAAATATCATTTATCAGTGTTGTTATCGACAATGCAATGAGGATTCTTTCATGCCATGGTACAAACACATAATTATGAAAAATGGCAGACAGTTTCCCTCTGGACCAGTTTCCCTGAAAGGTCCAAGCGGCAACAAATCGCAGGCAGCACATGCTTTAGAGTCCGAAGTGTTGTGCTTTGAGCATTGAAACTTCAATTTTGAAAAAACTCTCTTCCGATGTACTTCCTCGGTCATAAATTATAAGTCACTTTGGCTTTTTTTAATACATCCATTTTGGAACGGGGTAGTAGAGTTAACATAATTATTACTTTCCATACTTTCTTCTCCTGGAAAAAATTGCTTCTGGTTGTTAGATGCAATCCAAGACTTTCAACAAGACTCAGGTCAGAGACAAGAATGTGCCTAGGAGTGGTAAATGTAAGTTTTTCCTTCCCTTAACAATTTTAAGACAGTGAAATTGCCATCATTACTATTACTAAGGGCTTCAGTTCTTCTGGACTGTATATATGATACCTGTGAATAAAAATTTATGCCATTGCACCTTTCAGTCCTTCTGAAGACCGTCAGGGCACCAGTTGTAATATCTCAAAGGCGCGCAGTAACTGAAGAAGAGAAGGACCATTGCTCTTAAAAAGGCAATGGAATTTAAGTCAAATTACCCTTTCACCGTGCAGATAATGATAGATGCTGCAATGATCTGTTTTGATTAGAAACCTGAATATGTTTCTTGCAATGCAGGACAAAGAAAATAGGATTTTTTTTCCCCTGGTGAATTGCTTTTTTCCCCTAATGTTGTATCCATTAGCTGATTGATTGTCATGTGCAGGTGTCCCATTTGGCAAGTTTTTTTTGACACACCAAATACCACTTGGAATAAGAAAAACATGCAACCAAACGCGTGGTCACGATAGCCAGGCTCCTTGCCACCAACTTCTATTGCTCTCTTAATTGAAAGGTAGAACTCTTGCCATTGTGTTAAAAAAAATATCTAAGGTTTCATCACACATGTAGCTCGCCTCAGTGGCAACAGGTTCATATGTGCATTCTCGAGGGAAAAAAACAACAGATTCTTAAATGTGTTGAGCCTTTGCAGAAAATTCCACCCATATTCCACCAGCACCTCAACGAACAGGATACTGGACCAGTTTCCCTGAAAGGTCCAAGTGGCAACAAATGGCAGGCAGCACTTGCTTCAGAGTCCGAAGAGTTGTGCTTCGAGCAGGGATGGAACAAATTCGTCATGGATCACGAATACAATTTTTAGGATTGAAGCAATCTTGTAAGATTTCATAAGATTTTGTATGATTGTAGCATTTTTCCGGTTTCATATTAGATAATGGCAAGATTTTGTAAGATTGAATCAATTTTCTCTGATTTCACAAAAAGGGATTTAAAAGCTAGTTTTTTGTCATGGCATTTAAAGTTTTCCCTAGTAGAAAAGAGCATGAACACAACGAAATACACCCTCACCATGTTGAGATAAGTCCAGCCCTCCTGGTACATCGTGACTATCTCATCTCAAGTGATGATCAGCCATGTGTTTAAGAAAAAGAAGAGACGAAACTGAAACAAACTAAAATTTCTAAACAACTATCCCAACTCTTTTACCTCTCAGTGATAGTCCAAGGATATCTCTGCTATTACAGGCAACCATTTTTCAACTGGCTAAAAGTTCATGCATGCATTTCAGAGTAAATAATATGGTTATTACGATTGTTTTAGGTACAATTCTTTTGAGCTAAATCAAACAGAAGTGTCGAATATCTAATCATTTCAGAGGAACATTGTGACATCTCAATTCCACAAACATCTGTAAGTGTGACATAATAACCATAAACAATCACCTCTATGCGTCTAGAAATATGTGGGCTGCTAGGTATGTGAAGGTCCACTTATTAGTGTGGAGTCCATAATAGCAACTTCCTCTTTCATTTTTCTCTTCGCCGTTAATATTTCCCTTCCTAACAAACCCATGCTAGAAGAAGTCTTTGTATATATGTACTACCATCTTAAGGTGTCACTCTTGACACCATCAAAGAACGAGGTGGCATGTCAAGGGGTTCACGACGCAATGGCAAAGGCCATTGGTTGGGGGCTCCCACCCAGAATTCAAATCCTGGGTGCGACACTTCATTCTAAATTTATTCTAGGATTTTCCGGCGCTACGCATTAAGTGGTAGACGACGTTCCCATCGACAGCGAGGCGTCTGTGGTGACTTCGTGAACTTCAAGATTTGTCGGCTCAGTCCTTCGAAGGTGCTCATAGGGGTAGGATTTGCGTGCGTGTTGAGTGTCTGCGTTGTACTGTGTACTCTCAAAAAAAAGAACGAGGTGGCATGAGGTGTTGGACCCTATATTGGATGGTATCAACACAAGAGAGAAGGTGATTTATTGATTTTGTTTTTCTAAGAAAAGTATTTAGGTTGAAAATTTTCCTAATTGAAACAAAATTGAGTTGAAAACATTTTTTGTAATAAAAGCCTTCCAGCTTTTTATTGCAAAATTCCTATTAGTAAATTTTGAATTCATACTTTTTGTCCCAATTCTGATCTAACTTGTTATAGATATGAGGAGTGGGTGAAGAAGAGATGAGGTGACAATCTTGACCTTTCCAAATAGAAAGTGGCAAAAATATCAGTCTTGTGTTCGTGCCATCCTTGAATTCCACGAATGCACGTTAGATAATGGCACGATGTGTGGGATTGAAGGAATTTTTGTAGATTTAACGTAAAGCGATTCTACATTTAGTTTTAGCATGACGTTTAAATTTCACCACAATAGAAAATTGCAGGGACACACTCAAATACACTCTCACCGTGATGGTTGTCCCTAGAAATATTTTTATATAAAAATACACTCTTTCTAATGCTACACACCTCCAGCAGTCGTGCCTCCACACATTTTATTTGGGGTATGCTCCTCTACTTTTATTTGGGCTTGTTCCTTTGTTGGGAAGTACTCCACACATATTGGAATTGCGGAAGTATCTCTTAGATCACACTATCGTCCTTCTAATGTTTATTACATATAATCTTCAATTCAATTTTCATACACAACTTTCTCCAGAACATCATTTATCGCCGATATTATCGGCAATTGAATGAGTATATTTTTGTGTCCTTTCACAAACACATGCAGCATTGAAACTTCAATTTTGAAAAAAGTCCCTCTTCTGATATAGTTAACATAATTATTTAGTCAATTGATACATCGTGAGACAATTTGACTTTAGAAAAAAATAAAAAATTTATTGGATCCTGTAATTTTTTTTGGAAAGAAATATACAGATGACTTAAACTCCATGATCAAGTCACTACTACCAATGCCCACAAAACAAGAGAGTTCTATGCGATTGGGTGTTAACTTTAGTGTTTGGACACACACGTTGATCTCTCTTCATCCATGCCTCTCTCCAGGTAGTTATTGATCCTGTCCAAGGTTCCTAAGAATTTTAACATCATTATGTCGAGCTCTAGTAATTGTCTCTTCCGTAGACATTTGAGGAGTGTCATGTGCATCTAAACAAGGGATGTCCTAACCAACCCAATTCAGTTGCCATCTCCTTGCTCTTTCGATCATGTGTGCTTGCAATGACAAGTTCATGCTTTCCATCTCTCATTGAGGTTGCAACTAGTGGAAGGTGGATGGTTGTTACGAGTAGCGGTTGTGGGTGGAAGGATCTAGCTGCTAGTGGTAGATGTCAAGAAAAAGGAAAAATGGAAATATATTTATGGGTGGTAGCACAAAATGAGGGGTAAGGTTTAGGTTTAGTTGCTATCTTTGGAGACTGAGGATAGGGCCTCAGAAAATAGGAGGAGACCCTACTTTCAAACTAGGGACTCCTCTTAACGGTAGGAAATCAAAATGCATTGCACACATGGATGTGATACAAAATGGGGAGGCAAGAATTGGGTCACCTAAAAACTTTTCTAGTCTTAGGACAATGTATGGAAGTTGCTCATCCCACATGTATGTGATACACGATGTCGTAGGACAATGTAGTGTAATGCACTCAGTCTTGCCCTCACATAAGCCTAGTACATGCCTAGATCATCCGATGCATGTCTTTCTGAAATTCTAACTTTGTAACCCTTTCTAATGGATCATCCAGTCATGTCATTCTTGAGGACAACGACGCTACTACAAAAATTGTTTGTAGCAACGCCTCCATTTTTTCTCTACAAATAGTTATCCAACAAGGCACCTCTACAAATGGATTTGTGGGGGTTGTTGTTGTTATGAGCTGCCCCTACAAATGACCTTATTTGTAGGGGCGGCTCAATATCCAGCTGCCCCTATAAATTCGATTAAAAGATTGCTATTTTTAACCCTTTTGTGATTTCTGAAAATTCATTTATATGGGAGGCTCTATATCTAGCCGCCCCTATAAATCATTGATTTGTAGAGGCGGTGCAGTAGGGGCGGCTGGCTGAACCACTCCTAGAAATGGGTTGTAGCCGCCCCTACAAATGTTGTGTGTGGTAGTGCGAGATCATCTGGTGTTCACTATGCAATACTCTTCTGCAAGAATTTTTTGCATTGAACAATCTAGTGTTCTTGTTCTTTTGTATCTTCACTTTTCAAGACAATAATATATAGCTAGTCCATGTATTCTTCTCTCACCAAAACATCTTGTGTGTTTTCTCATATCCTTCACTCTTTTCACACCCAATAAATACTCTGGTGCAATAAAAACAATACCCACTTGATAACAAAGTCAATACATTTTGCTCTAGCTTTGTGCTATTTTGGCATGTTTTGTTGTTTCTTCTTGCTATTTTCTTGACTTGCATCCATAGGACCCAAATATGTATATATATATAAAAAAAAATTACATCTTAGCACAAATTTTAGTATCATTGGGTGTGGTGTCACTACAATCACCAAATCATAACAAAAAAAAGTGGATTAGGCCTCTAAAAAAGAACTAAGATCCAACTACTTCTGAGTCAAGCAACTAACACATGAGAAACTGTGAGTTGGGAGAATACAATGTGTATTGATCATAGAGAACAGTGTTTACATATGTAGGTATCAATGGACCTGCCCACAGGCACACAAGTACAAGGCACACGACATGGCACTACACACAAAAGTGCTAACACACCCTAGCAGGCTGATGGATATCATAGCAAAAGTTTAGGATGGACCGAAACTCTTGGAACACATACGTTGGAAAGGCTCTTGATGAATATGTCAACACACTAGGATGCCATAGGGACATGGTGAAGCCGAACCTGACCAAGAGCAACATGATCCCAAACAAAGTGTAAGCCAATCTCAACATATTTTGTGCGTTGATGCTATACTAGATAGGTGGAGAGGTTAACGGTGTTGATGTCATATCGTGGTAGACAATAGTGGATTGGTGAACGGGGTGGTGAAGCCTCTGAAGCAGCTGACTGAGCCAGGAGATTTAGCAACAGCATTGGCTACATGTCGGTACTCTGCACTAGACATAAAGATTGTCTCCTCATGTTTGGAGGACCAAGAGACCATTCTCACTAAGAAAAAGGGCATAACCGAAGGTCAATTTGCAATTGTTGGGTCATACCATTCAAAGGAGGCGGGTTGAGCATCATCATGTTGAATGAGTTTCCCATTGCCTTTCAGGGCGCATTACAAGGAGAGGGTTCTAGGGGCACTAGTGGTGGCGGCTAGAACACTAGCTATGGAGCCGGCTACTGAGAAGTGGTTCCCTCATACTAGTGGCCCGAGGGGACACCATACTGGGGAAGGCCATAGGTGTCATGGAGGATGAAGGGTGTGATGGTGGCAGTGAATGCAGGTGGAGGCACCATCAGATAGCGACTAGAGTGGTCATAGGTCCACATCTACATAGTCCTCACCTAGGGATGGGAGAACGATGGGTCCGACCCATATGGTGTGCTACCAGCGAATGAGAGCACAATGCTAGATTGACCATTGCAACTATGGCGGCGGTTGTTGCACTGGCCATAACCAGGGTTGAACATGAGGGGAGGGCCCAGCGAGCGCATGGCTAGAGGGCCGCCAGGGCGACCTTGGTGTGCTAGTGCAGAAGGTGGAGGACCACCAGGTTGGCCCTAGCATGCTATCATAGATGGCCTGAGCATGATGACTAGGGCGGGTGACGACGATCGTTCTCCGTGCTCAATATCCTTGCATAATAGATGAGTCTGGGCCTCTTCAAAGGTAGGGAATGGAGGATGCATCTTTAGGATGGACACCATGTGGCATATTGGCTATTAATGACATGGATGAGCATGAGTATCATCTACAAATCACTAATGGTGTTCCGAACTCGCCAAGAGATGAGTCCATGAGATGTGGTCATGGACTCAAGCCAACAGCACTAGTCCATGATGTTGATGGAACCCTAGTGTAGGTTGCGAAACTACGTCACGAGGAGGAGCACGTGAGATTCATTATGGCCAAGAAACTCACCGTCTAGAAAACACAAGGTGCCACGGGTGGAGAACTGGTGAAGCATCAACGATTGCAGCAAGTCACTACAAATAGTGTTGTAGATCCATGTGAGGATAGTACAGTCCATCTGCACCAATAATTGGGGCTCAGGGAGGGCCTCATCGATTATGACACGGCTAGTGAGGGCATACTTGCAAAGAACAACGAGGAAGAGAATGCATTATTTGTCATAGCTATTGGACAATTACTCCAACACGATAGGGATCAAGGCCTTGACATTCATAATGATCATGGATTATAATTACAAGGCTGTGTGATTGGCCTCGTGGGTGTCCTGATAGTAGTGACGATGAGCATCAACTTCTTTGGTAGCAGTGTCATTTGTAGTGCGACAAGCCATGATTGCGGCCTTGATCCCTCTAGTGGTTGTGTCATCGTCAAGCATCAGGTAGGAGGGGTAGCATGGTGAAACTAGATGCTATGATGGGAGGATGCTGGCAAGCGGATCAGCATATGTGCCTGGCAAGCAAATCGGCGGCTGGAATAGGTAATCGATCGACGGAAGCAAGTAGCAGCGGCTAGGGTTTAACGGCTAGTAGGGTTGCAAAAGCGGTGACGCGATCAAAACCATGGCTAATACCATGTGAGTTGGGAGGATACAATGTGTATTGCTAATAGGAAATAGTGCTTACATACTCCCTCTATCCCAGATTAAAAGACGTCCTGGAAACTATCACAAAGACCAAGGTGGATGGAAAAAGACTCTTAAACCCCTTACGGAATCCTGCGGCTAACGGACGTCTGCAATGCAGCATGTAGCCTGGGACAACACTCCGACTGGGAACCTCCTCCCACAGTCTATTTGTTTTTATTCACAGTGGACAGCACATGTGACAGATGAGGTGATGGATGACTGATGCCACATTTTTGTAGGAGATGTAGAAGCTAAAGCGTCTTTCTTTGTGATACTTTTTTTCAAATGCTAGAGCGATCTCTATTATAGGACGAAGGGATATGTAGGCATGGGGGAGCCCAACAATGGACCAGCTTACAGGCACACAAGTACAAGGCCAAAAGGCCTACATGAAACACACACACAAGTGCTCACAGAAAAGACGAAAAACTTTTGATACTGATAGTCGATGCTTCGATGTTACAAGTGTTGTAGCTACAAAAAATTGAAATTATTAGTGGGTAGCTCTGATGCAAAAAAAAATGATACCTTGTCGTCCGCGCGGACCTCATGCAACCTCGCACAACAGATCTTGTGGCCGTCGCTAGGCGCCATTGTCAGCGCGGCTGTTGTGGCCACATGAAGTCCCCATCCACAACGGATGTGGAGGAGAGAGAGAAGCAACTAAGATTGGGATGGAGGAGCAATAAATGATTAAGTCTGTATTGGAGAATATGGTTTCTGGTTTCTTTGAGTAGTGTCCTATGTCATAGAAACTACTCCCTCCGTTCCAAATTAACTGTTGTTTTCGGTTTTTGTGCCACAAGTTTGACTTGATTTATAGAAACTACGTATAACATTTGTATCTTCAAATAAATTTATTAAAAAACTAGATTCAAAGATCTTTTTAGTGATACTAATTATGTACCATAAATATTAATATTTTTAAGATATATTTTATCAAAGTAATTCTCGAAAAGCGAAAACGATAAATATTTTGGGACGGAGGGAGTATTAGATAGTTTCTGCTTTGTGAGTGCTCTAAAGACAAAAAAAAATTATCAACTGATACTTGGACATCACACATTTATCTCTCACAAAGTTATCACATTCACATGCATGGGTCCACAATCGTAAGAAATGTGGGGTCCATTCCACCCTAGGAACTTCCTATTTTTTATTTCTAACTCATTAATTGTGGTGCAGGCTAAAAGTGCATGAGATCTAGTCAGATCATCTCCAGCTCAGAGCATGGCTAATAATCCAGCCAGCAGCGGGCGGTAAGCGCATGTCATTTACAACTATCTATTTAGCATGCTAGTATTATGGGTTAGCTGTTTTAATTGGCTGCAGCAAGGATGGTGAGTATTTAATATTTCTATCTCACTAGTATTCAACCGGGTACTATTATGGCTTCTGGCTAGTATGTGGGCTGGGTGGGGAATCATTTCCGTGCGAGACGTCAGCTTCACAATCTCTCTCTAACGTGGCCCTTTTTTCTGCTGACATGCTATCCTTTCGCCGGTTAATTCACGTTACTATACTTGCTCTCATGCACATTCATCTCTATCATCGCATCATGCAGTGGCTACAACACAAAACAGAAGGAAGGCTTCTCGATCCTATTTTTTTCCAAAGTATTCTGTGCTAAACTTTTGGTGATGCAAAAATTTGGAGCTAAAAATATTGTGTTGCGAAATTTCATTTTATAAATTTTGTATTGAAACTCTCGGGTCCAATTTTTTTTTCTAAACCAGCTATAGTTGTGAGCAGGGAGGGTGTCTAGACAGAACTGCGAACATTGCCAAGTGTAAAAGGTGTCCAACTCCTGCTCGAATGCGGGTGTCGTTTAGCCAGGTCTCCAAATTTCGTGGATCCATATTGATACGGTAAGATTTTGTGCAATCGAAGAAATTTTGTCTCATTTCAGAGAAAGGCGATTCCCTATATAGCTAGTTTGATCGTAGCATTTAAATTTTACTCTAACATAGACGAGCAAGAACATAGTACGTGAACCCAATACTATTGTCCATGTATTCCTCTCTCACCGGATTATTTGACCAAGTGTTTTCTCCTATCCTTCACTCTTTAAACTGTGCACACTTAATACTCTCGTGAAATAAAAAAAAACTTCCCACTTGATAGCACGGTCAACACATTTTGCTCTGACTGTACTATGTTGCATGTTTATTCGCTATTTCTTTGTGCTATTTTCTTGACTTGCGTCGTCCATAGGACCTACTCCCTCCGTAAAAAAAAAAAGTCGCTATGAGAATCGTGCGGATCAAACTTTCTCAACTTTGACTGGATATGTAGAAAATTTGATATCTCCAAATAAGTTTATTATGAAAGTATATTCAAAGATCTACCTAATGATACTAATTATATGCTATAAATATTAATATTTTTGTTAAATATAGTTGGCCAAAGTTGAAAACTATTGACTTTTGGAGAAGCGAGAATGACTCTTTTTTTGGGACGGAAGTCCGTCCCTAAATAATTACCGTTTACGCTTCCCAAGAAACAATTTTGATTAAATATATATTAAAAATATTAATATTTATGGTATATAATTAATATTATTGGAAAGATCTTTAAATCTAGTTTTTTTAATAAATTATTTAGAGATATAAATGTTGTACGTATTTGCTAAAAATTAAGTCAAACTTATGGCACGTACAGCAATGACGACACTTATTTAGGGACGGATCCATAGATACATCACGGGATTGAGTCATTGAGAGAGGGAAGGTCTCTCTTCTGATGTTGTTAACAAAATCCTTTAATCAATAGATACGTCACGAGAAAACTTGAGCAAAATGAAAATGACTGTTGGATCCTATTTCTTCATCCGAAAAAAAACTTGAGGTGACTTAAACAAGTATGTAAACAATCTGGGTGTCAATTTTAGTGTAGGCAGATTCATAAAAAACAACTCTAGCAGGCCCCTACTTGAGCTCTTAAAACTAAATTTAAGGGGTTGAGACAAAAGGAAAACAAAGTCCAGCAGGTTCGTACTAGAGCCCTCAAAATTGAGGGGCGGCCCTCGAATCCCCCTTCCAGCCCAACAAAAGGAAAACAATTTTATGCGGTTCACGATGATTTTTATCTCAAGGTTTCGTGGTTTGCCAACCACTTAATCCCCATTGAGACAAGCTCAAGGTTACTGCGGGTCCTCATGCTAGTGGTGACCGTCAAGTCACACTCGTCCACGTGGAGTAGGTCACCACGAGCTACTAGAGTTTGTCTTCGTATCTCCCGCAGGGAGAGCATAACACTCCTAACAAATTAGTTCACCTAGGTTATCACTTAATTACCAAAACCAAACAAGGACATTTTAGCGGCCTACCTGTTGTCCCAAGCTACGGCGTTGTTTCTCCTAACACAACCTCCTCACCGACGTTACACAACCTACTCTTCCGTTGCCCCCACTTGGCTTGCCCTTCCTCCACCCCGCGCGGCCTCTCCTCCGTGAGAGGTCCGGTGAAACTTCGCATAGTAAATTTTGACTTCAAAATTTTGTATCCAATTCTTTTTTTTTCTAATCTAGCTATAGATTTGAGAAGTGCGGCTTGGTGGAGCCACAAACATCGCCCTTTAAAGACGGAAAGTGGAAAAGACATCTAACCCTTGCTCGCATGTGCGAGCCACTTAGCCACGTCTCCAAATTTCACGCGCTTAGCCGCCTCTCCAAATTTTGCGGATTCATATTAGACAACGGTATGATTTTTACGATGGAAAGAATTTTCTCCGGTCTCATAAAAAGGGATTCGGCAGCTAGTTTTACGGTCTAAAAAGGAAGTCCGCCGCTATTTTACCACGACATTTAAAATTTTAAGTGCTAAGAACACACTCAAAGAAAAACCCCTAACCATATGGAGAGAAATCCAGCCCTCCTGCCAGATGGTGACTATCTCATCTCAGGTGATCATGAGCCATCATGGCTGTCCCTACTCCAAAGAAGAAACCAAAATCTAGCCAGAAGCATCTCCTGCTGATGCATCCTTATATATAACTCCAGTCTCCAGAGCATCCCACTGCCCAACAAACCCAAAGCGGAGGTTCAGGCCATCGCCTTTCCATCCCGTCTCCCTGTTTTCGTGATTCGTGAAAAAAAAGGCTGCCCCTTTTTGTCCTTGCTCTAGCAGCCACCATTCCTTAAACCCAGACAGGGTCCAGGCTCCAGAGAGAGAGAGGAGGAGGACGACGACGACTAGGACGCTGCTCCAAACTCCGAGAAAGGCAGGCAGCCACCAGTGATAACTGTCTACAGTCAGCCTATTTACAGCGGTACAGCGGCTGCTGCTTGCTCTGCTTCCCCCGCGTGAACCATTGAATCTTGTTCATTCGACCGGTGCTCTGCTCCTCCTTGCTCTGCTTGAAGAGAGGCCGACGATGAGGGGCCGTCCCAGGAAGCAGCAGGGGAGAACGACGCCGGCCGCCGCGGTGGTGAAGGAGAGGGGAACGGCAAGGAGAAGGAAAAGGAGAAAGAGGCGAGGGAGCCGGTGAGGGAGAGGCTGAGGAGCAGGGGGAAGGAGAAGGAGATGGGTGGAGAAGGCAAGGAACCAGCGACGGAGAAGCAGAGGAAGGGGAAAGAGAAGGAGGTGATGGAAGACGGCGAGCAGAACGGCGGCAAGGAGAAGGAGAAGACCGCCGCGAGAACAACGTCTGCCCGCAGTTCTTCAAGGTCTTCTTCCCCGAGCAGTCGAGGGAGCGGTTGGTGAGCTTCTGCTTCTTCATCCGATCCATTCCCATCCCCTGTTTTGTTTTATTAATCCATGAATCAATGCGTGGACTGTGCTATTGCTTTCGGTAATACTTTCTTTTCCCTTCCCAGATAAAAATCATTGCTTCTGGTTGTTTTCTTTATGGAACTATTGGATGCTTCTGGTTGTTGGATGCTGCGATGATCTGTTCCGATTAGAAATCTGAATGACTGAATCCTGTTTCTTACAATGCCCAACAAAGAAAATGGGATTTCCACACCTCTCTCTGGAATTCCTTTTTTTCCCCCTAATGTTCTATCCATTAGCTGATTGCTTGTCATGTGCCTGTGCTGATTTGGCATTTTTTTTTTTGGAAACACCAAATACGGCCTGGAACCGAACACTGGTGTGTAAGCATTCACTACTGGTTCATCTCATGGTTAATGGTTAATGATTTTTTTTAAGAAATTTATGGTTATGATTTGCATAGATTCCATATATTACTGGCTTTAATTTTTTATCTGAGGTTTCATCACGCATGTAGCTCGCCTCAGTGTCAACAGGTTCATATGTTCATTCTGGAAATAAAAAATAAAAAAAGAACTAACAGATTCTTTTTTCGTGGTGGAGAGTTTTTGTTCCTCTTCTTTTTTCGTCTTCCCGTTTGTAAAATTATTTTCTTTCTCTTCATCCAATAAAATTCCAGCAAAGCTTTTGCCGCCTTTCTAAAATAGATTCTTAAATGTGTTGATCTTTTGCAGAAAGTGCCACCCATGTTCCACCAGCACCTCAAGGAGCAGCCTACTGGACCAGTTTCTTTGAAAGGTCCTAGTGGCAACAAATGGCAGGCAGCACTTGTTTCATCAGAGTCGGAAGTGTGGTCCTTCGAGCAAGGATGGAAGGGATTCGTCACAGATCACTCCATCAAGAAAGGCTACTTCTTGGTTTTCACATACGACGGGCCATCTCAATTCTCCGTGGCGGTGTTCTCTTCGTCAGGAATCATCGACCCAGCAGCTTTGGATGCAAAGCCTACGAATGAGGTAGAGGTAGTCGTAAAGATTGAAGAAGAGGATGAAGGCGTCCAAGGGGACATTGATGCAGATGCAGGTGGTGGCTCCTCTGAGGTATCAATTCTCCCCACAGAGGAGGGCAATGAAGTAACAGGAAGGAGAACAAGAGCAATGACTGGTGGCGTCTCTGAGATATCATCTCTCCCCACAACCACAGAAGAGGGCAATAATAATGGGGTAGTAAGAGGAAAGAGAACAAGAGCAATGCGTGATCGCCCAGCAGATGCCAATGTATCAAAGAGGAACTCTACTGTGGCAAAGAAAGCTGACAAGAGGAGGCAGCAAGCTGGAACTTCAAGGCGTGTGCCAACAAGTGTTCTTCGCAGTAAGAAAGATAAAAGAACCTTGTTTTTTTTTTAATATTGAAAGCTAACCTGATTGTTTCTTTCCTTTTGGTAGTTGTTGACAGTTAATAATGAAATTATTCTTTAGTGTGCTTTCATTGACAACATGAAGTTGAGTGCAGGATAGTGGCATAAATATGAGTAAACCATACTGTGAATTACTTGTACTGCATGGTCAGAACTTAGGAGGCCATGTGCTGTGCTATTGTAGGCTTGCAGTTGCCATAACATCCCATATCTAAGCTCTTTATAGGTGGTGGATATTGGCTAAGATTATCATTGATTCCTCTCACTTTTGATTATTAATAAAAACAAGTGCTCTGTTATGTCAAAGTAGAACTGCAATCCCAATTGACCACTCTTGAGCAACCATTATTTTTCTAGCTAGGATTCATTCAGAATCATTACCATCCATGTACTTTTCATTCATGTTAACTTTTGCGTATCACAGAGTCCACCTTCAGTTTGTTAGACGAATCCAAGACTTTCAACAAGACTCAGGTCAGAGACAAGAATGTGCCTAGGAGTGGTAAATGTAAGTTTTTCCTTCCCTTAACAATTTTATTACAGTGGAATTGCCATCATTACTGTTACTAAGAGCTTCAGTTCTTCTGGACTGTATATATGATACCTGTGAATAAAAATTTATGCCATTGCACCTTTCAGTCCTTCTGAAGACCGTCAGGGCACCAGTTGTAATATCTCAAAGGCGCCCAATAACTGAAGAAGAGAAGGACCTTGCTCTTAGTAAGGCAATGGAATTTAAGTCAAATCATCCTTTCACCGTGCAGATAATGATGGAATCTTATGTCTATGTGGGATTTTTTATGGTAATGTCACCTATTCCCTCTATGCTACTTCACACTTATATCAAGCTGAAAACTATTCCTTGTAGTTCCCTGCATGAACATACAGTAGTTCCTTAGTCGCCGATTTGTGCTTTCTGACTCTTTGCAGAACACTGTTCTCATAGCTGTAAACATTTTTCAAGCATCTTCCCAGTAACTTCTAAAACTAGCTTAGTTTGGCTAATCTACCCACTTTTTGCTTCCCTACCTTTCCAATCTCATTATATTAGTAAACATTTGTTTGCCATGTAAGTTAGCTTGGTACAGTCTGATTTCAATACTGAAAGCACCAGAAGAACCGAAAAAATCACCTAAAAATGTTTAAGGTTTTTCATTTGTCTACTGGATAGCATTTGCCATATACCCGTGTAGGTGTATTTACCATTGGCTTGTTTACATTGGCATTGCTCTGTCTCTAACTGAATCCCCTTGTATTTCAGAACATCGCTTGCGACTTTGTCAGAGAGTCACTTCCCCAGGCAAACAAGAAGATGACGCTCTGGGATCCTCTAGGGAAGCCTTGGGTAGTTAACTATGTTTACTACAGCGACCGCTCTGTTGGCTCTTTCAGTGGTGGCTGGGGTAAATTTTCTCTAGGAAACAATCTGGAGAAGTTTGATGTCTGTGTCTTTGAGCTTTTCAAGGAGGACAACATGAGAGTGCACATATACAGGGTTGTCCCAGAGATAACTCCGCTCATCCGCGCCAGCAACAGAGAGGCCGTTTGATCTGCGGCTAGTAGAGAATAAGAAGGCTGGTGATTGGTCATTCATATGCTGGAAAGTGCGTCTGTGCTCGGTCAAGATTCAAGAGATAGCACACTAATAATTTCCCAGAAGAAAGAAGTGACTATAAACAGAAGTTATGTGCTCATGTTGTGGTTGGAACCCTGATGTATTGGTTTAACTATATCGCTGTGAACTTGCAGCCATGGGAGTGATTCGCTATATGAATAGTATTGTTGTTTCCCCATTATTATTATTATTATTTTCCTTGCAGTTTATAAAAGAAACATACCTTTCAGTAGTAGAAAAAACAGAAGAGCTTTCGTAATTTATCTCTTCATCTGTTTTGGCTTGGTTAGTGGAGTGGTAGTTGCAACATGTGGCTCTTGGGTGAAACAGAAGCCTTGACCAAAATATTGGTTGCTTTATGAAATAGTCTAGCCATCGGTTGGTTCCTTTCTGGAAACTGTTGCTGAACTGTTCTTTCGTGTCACCATGCTACTCAATCGCCGATGTGTTCTTGTGGTGTTATTTGTGAGATAGCAGCCCAGGATCACCATTCTAGAATCCTACAGAGCACAAGATCAGCAGCAATGCATAGTCTTTCTGTTTCTATTTGATTTCAGCATAATATTTTTATACGAAAATGGGAACTGTTACGACAGCGGACCTGGCAAGCACAAAACTTTTTTTTTTTTGAAGGAGCAGGAGGGGGTGAACCCCCTACTGGAATTTATTGAAAGCGAAAAGTAGAAAACAAGTTACAGGGAAAACAAGCACAAAACTTTGACAACCAATTTCCTGCTGTTGGAGACCAACCTGCATGTTGGTTGCTGCATCCATTTCATGGCTGTGCTACCTCTTGGCCCTCCACCTCTTTCCTTGTTGCTTCACTCTGTTCTCTTCTGTATCTGTTGGTTGATGGCTTGCTGCAGATGGGTACAAGCCCACGTGTTCAGGTCTCAGTCAGGCTCGACAGCTCAGCTCAGCTCCAGACCTTTCTTTAATTCCTTTCTACTCAATTCAGTGCTTCAGCAAATGGAGAAAGCTCACTACTCCTCAGCAGCAGGCCCTTTTTGCAGTACGTACTGGTGATCAGTGAGGCACCACTCACGAGCAACAGCTAAGCTCAACATGTGGCATCTGAAGGTTGTTAGCTAGGATCTAATCCAATCATTTGCTCAATGATTCAGTCTCCTGGTTAAGGACATGAGAATGACAAACAGGTGAAAGCAAAATAGCTTTCTTGATGTTACAGTCAGTTAGAGTCTGCATCCTTTGATCGTTCTTGGTGATCAAGCAATTTTACCAATTTAGCTAGAGTTGATTTTGGTATCTCCTCGTAGAGAATTAGTTACAAGTCGGTGCAAATTCTAGTACTACTACTTCCCTAGGACGAGGAAAAAGTTCCCTGTTGGCCAGAGTATGGAGTTCAACAAAAGGGATTGAGAGATGTACAACTGTCCACTCATCATGGAGTGATTAGGAGAGCCGGATTAAGACGAATGATGGATAATCTACGAGCATCTTCAAGAGATTAGCCAAATTATTTTTTAAATATAAATTTGGATATTATGAAAGAAAAAAGTCTCCAACAGACTTTGTAAATTACTCTTCAAATTTAGTAGCTCTTCATTCAACCGCACTAGCTTTTTTATCTTTAGATAACCTACCTCACTAGCTATCTAGACTCTTCATTTTATATAGTCTGTTAGTAATCTAGTATTATCTATTTTAGAGGGTAACTAAATCACTAAGGATCTGTTTGGTACAGCTCACAACTGAGCTGGTTTTTTGCCAAACACCTCTTTTCAAAACAGCTTCACTCATGAAGCTATTTTTCTCCACCGCTCACAAAGATATGAAGTGGGATGAAGCAGAAAATAGTAGCTTATCATAACTCTCTCCCTCATTTCCCTCTCATATCCATGCATAAAGTTGTTGGTAAAGCTGTTTTGTCAAACACTTTTTTCAAAATAGCTCAGTTTTACCTAGAGAGTTGTTCATGAAGCTATTTTCTAAAAAACACCTTCACTAAAGTTGTACCAAACACGCTCTAAATTTTGCTAGTATTTTTAGCTAAACTTTTGGAGATGCTATGGTGATACTCTGATTGCAGCTTCTTGTTGGTTGCAATGTTTTAGTGCAGTGTTTTATGGTCGGGGATTCTGGGCCATGGAGATATGATGTTGGTGCAACCACCAGAAAACTTTGGCTTATATGTGCAGACTTAATGGCCCCTTCATTTCGGTAGGTTCTTGATGGCGAAGGCACATAAATCTAGTTATCTACGAGGTCGCTGCGAGCTGATGGCAATTGTAGGCAGGAGTACTCGTACGGCCAGGTAGAGCCATTTCGCACGGCCAGTACATTTAGGCATCTAGTAATTCCTGACAATAATTTAAGTCGACAGTACATATCAAATTCCGGTAGTTGAAACCGACAAAACATTTCAGATTTCTTCTTCCATGCAGAATTTTCAACAGGCTGCTGCGTTTGGAACGTTAAAAGAACCAACAAACGTATGAGGAATTGAAACGCTAAAAAGGTAACAATGTATCGAATTCAGAGTCAAAAAACAGAATGATAGTACTATCGATGGCAAGAAAAACACAACGACTTTGAGGAGGGAAAACAGACAAGCTGATGAGAGAGAAACATCATGTCAAAAAACTTAAAACTTGTATAGAGCACTATACGCTCATACACACACTACTACTCTGTTTAGTATCACTCATCTCATCCGCCATTGATTTCTTGGAGGTGGGTGCAGTGGCAACCTACTAAGCCCATCTGACTGACGATGCTCAGATCAGATCAGATCAGATCAGATGGGTGCAGACTGCAGTGCAGGAGCAGGTGCAGTTCTGGGGTTGTTCCTGGACTTCTTCACCATGAACAGCTTCTTGAGGAGCCTGAGCATCAGCATCAGGCTCCACTTCCGGCGCCGGACCACCCTGCCGTCCTGCTGTGTCTGTAGTGCGCGGGGAAGCTTACCGTGCTTCTCCACATCGACGACGATCATCTCGTCGCCGACGTCGAGCCAGCCGGCTACTGCCTCCTTCATCGCCAGCGCTCCCCTGTCGATCACAGGGCTCAGCGGGCACAGCGGCGGCACGCTCGCGAGCTCCTCATTGAAGTCCTCCCACAGCATGTCCATCTTCTCCTCCTGCTCCTCCTCTTCCTCCTCCCCGGCGAGGAACCACGGCAAAGGGGAGCCGCCGAGGCCGTGTCGGAATGCTGATGGAACAAGCTGCCCTCCTGCATGGAAAGTGGGGAAAGTGAAGTCATTCATGCTTGATGGATGCTAGCAGCTAGTAGCTAGCCTGCAAATCTTTAAGGTGCAGGAGGGAGTATATGTGTCGTGTTGATGTATTATGTGTAGTTGTGTACTACTACTACTGCTCCTTTAGCCCCATGGTATATATATATATATATATATATATATATATATATATATATATATATATATATATATATATATATATATATATATGTGGAACACTTGGTGTGTACTACTACTACTGGCAGTTATAGTACGAGAGTGGGCATAGCATCCTCATCTACCTACCTGAAATTGGCTTGTCTGCTGAATTGAAGGTATAGCCTCAGGATGCAGATTCAACTTTGAAGACATGCATGGATGACAAAGCAATAATTGTTCAGTGATTAATAATGCACACTGTTCAGCCAAATGACAGGTACGTACTGACTTGATGGCTTTGGTGCTTCAAATGATCACCTGCTATGCAGGATCTACATCTGCACTCAGTCAGAAAGTTCAGAGGCATGCAAAAAGGCTGAGTATGTGTTGTAGAGTGCACCTTAACGAATGTTCATAGGTCTGGCCTGCCTAACAGAAGCTGTGAATAAAGAATGCTGCTGCTGGTTGGACCAAACAGCCAGTACATTTTGAGGAAAAGGGGGACTGGTGCTAGCTGCATGGCTTGGGTGATTGGAAAGCAAAGGGTGGCTGCCTGGAATCCATCAACATGTAG
The DNA here is from genome assembly GCA_022036555.1 of Microstegium vimineum. Taxonomy (NCBI): domain Eukaryota; kingdom Viridiplantae; phylum Streptophyta; class Magnoliopsida; order Poales; family Poaceae; genus Microstegium; species Microstegium vimineum. The sequence continues at coordinate 46,268,346 of CM039132.1, forward strand.
ATCAGCAGTACTTGAGTGATTTTGATCGTTTGGAGAGAGAGCAACAGCCCAGATTTTTCGAAAACCAGCAACAGCCCAGATGGAATGCATTCTGATGGCTTTCTGCTCAAGATGTGATGTTGCTTGGAAACAAGGAATCTGATCTATGTACTCCTTGTCTGTCTATATGTTCCCAAAAAGAATGTGTTGGGTGTCAAATTTTCTTATGTTTTACTAGACTAATTACAAATACTATCAATACTTGTATCTCTAGATATGTTTATTATGAAAATAGAGTTGTATGATTCCTCCCGTGCTGCTTATTATGCACCATAAATATTAGTACGTTTTTGTATATATTTAATCAAACTTTATGATTAATTTACTCTTTGAAAAACTAGAGCCACCTTCACAAAAAAAGATTTATTCTAGCATTCAAATTTTATTCGACAAAGAAAGACATTATAGATAAACATGTGGGTTCTGCCTAGTTACTGTCTAACTGAACCTTAAAAAACACAGTATAGGGTTTATTTGGCATAGCTCTAGATCCCAGATCTTGCTAGATCTGTAATTTATAGACTAAATTAAAGTGATTTAAATATTTTTATTTAATCCAAAATTTAAATGAAGTGACTCATGTAAATGCATTTAACATGTTTGCAACTCTAAATCCAAGATTTCATAATGCTATAGGAGACCATCCCTAGAAATTCCACATGTTTTCTATAGCTAGAGCGCTGAGTCATAGGCTTACTTTTTGTAGGGGCATTTTAGTCATTTGCCAATAACATTAGTGTTAACTTCTGAAATGACTCTCTTTGTGGGACATAGAGAGTATGTCCATATCCTGCTCTCTTTGTTCCAAAATAATTATGCATTTTGCTTTTCTAAGTCAAACCTTTTAATTACACTTGTATAAAAAAATTAATATTTATTATGTGCAATAAGTGTCCTTAGATTAATAATATAAAATACTTTTATAATAAATATATTAGATATATAGATGTTGATTATATTCGCTTTATATCAGGTCAAACCTAAAAAAACATTTCTTGAAAAATGAAGTGTACAGTTATTTTGAAAGGGTGGAAGTGACTCATTGTGGAATGGAGAGAGTATGTCCTATGCTCTTCTATTCTTCTTGGGAAAGAGTAAAGATGCCTGTTCAGCAGTGTCTGCCACTTTGGAGGAAAAAATGTCTGAGTGAAATGGACATGGGGAACAGGTTGTTTTGGCTGGCTCTGCATTATTTTCACCCTTGGCGAAATAAGATTCTGAATATGTACTGTTGCCAACTGCCTAGATGAGAACTTTTTAGGCAAATAGCAAGCCATATGGGGTATCTATATAATCTATAATTATGCAAGGTTGCAACTGAAAAGGTTGTGTGATCATTACTGTTTGCTTTCACAACAGAGGAATTAAGGATGGCACTGTGCTTGACTTGCAACGTGGGAATTGCGCAGCCCATGAGCCCGCTCCACTCATGTATAGTAGGGTGAGAAAAAAATATATCAACAACTTGACAAGTGGGCGTGCCATACTACCAAAACTGTCCAAGAAAAATATTTTGGCCATTTATTTTGAACTAGTGCTCAAAATAATGGATTGGCTCAACGAAGCCAAGGGGAGAGAGAATCGAATGACTAGAGATATTTTCTTGAACAAAGATGTCACAAAGTGACCATCTTCCCCTGAATATATATAGGCGCACTCATGGACCACTATGTTTGGGCAAGCTTAGGCCTTTTGCTTTAGTTCCTGTTGGATTGGCCATGGTGTAGATAATTAGCATGTTATAAGATTCCCTGTCTAGTGTGCAATGAAACGTCATCTCACATGTAAATCAAATAAAAGGATGCAATCAAGAGGCCAAAAGCAATGGAGTATCAGGGCCTACCGCCCTACCCATTAGATTGTATATACGTCTTATTACCACTTTCATGCTATTTCTAACAGAAAAGGATAGTATTGCACAAAGTCATTCATGGAATGTTCTCTATTGTGTATAGTTTTTATGGTCCTCGACTTGGTTTAGTACATAGGAATGATTTGCTTAAGTAGGAGAAGCACATTTCTTTTTTGGAAACAGAGAAAGTTTTGTCTAATTAAATTTGACATTGCCAATCTACTGGCAATTCTTTGAAGTGTTTGGACTACTTCACTCGCACATCATCAGTATACATAACACCTAGATGATTTGCCCAGTCCAAGCATAACTTCTTCTTGGTCAATATAACAGAAAATTCTCATGTTCCTTTAAAAAGAACACTTGGATGACTAAAGTCAACTCAAGAATCTTTACGAGAGAAAAACATTATGCGGAAAAAAAAACACTAGAAACTCTTTCAATGGACATGTACAGTGAATAGAAGTGTCATTTCAAAGCTAGCTAGCTGCACAATTCCGCATGTCGTTTGACTACCTCTATAGATAATGGAACGAAATGAGATAAGATACCTTGGTATTTTGAAGAGAACTGGCACCCCAATGTTTTCCTTCCTTCTCCAACTCGTAGTTCCCTATCTCCAGTGATATCCAATATCTTTCCCCCCATCTCCGGCGAGCTTGGGCCCATATTCTCCATCTCTTGCGATTTTTGGCAATTAGCGAGGCTAGGGTTAGGATTGTGGTTGGTTTGCGGCGGGGGTTCAATGGAGGATAGCAGACTTATTATGAAGTTTAGGAAGATATGGATACTCAAAGGAGGCGGTGACTGGTGGATGGGGGGAGTCAGTAGGGAAACTGCTGATTATATATAAGTTGTTAGGTAGGGTTGAATTGGGGCAAGAAATCAATCGCTAGGTGTGGGTTTTTATGGGCCAGATTGATAGTAGTGACGAATGTAGCGGCTAGAGCTACTATAGACAAGTGTGGGCTTTGAGGGTGGAATGAGGGCAATGTCATAGTGGTTTAGGGTTGGAACTAGAAGAGCTTTGTGGAGGATAAGGATATAGGAAGAAGAAAACGAAGAAAAAGATTTTTAGTTTGATAATTTAGATGTGAGTGAAAAAAAATTAAAAATGCTTTGACAAAGTAGAAATGGTGGTAGAGTTTAGATGTAAGGTGTAAAAGGAAAAAGAAAATGTTGTTGGTTAAAATAGGTTATGATATAGAGTTGTAAGGCTTTTATTCCTGACCTTGGTTTTGTTTGACCTTGGATAGGGATAGGGAAATTATTTTAAATAACCAAAAAAAATTAGAATGAGGTAGCAATTCCACAATAAAGGGTAAATATGTAATTTTGATGTTTCTCATCTCTACCCCACCTCGAACTATGGATTTTAGAGATTATTTGTGTAAGCCAACTTATATTACATATAATTCATGCTCCCCAATCTTATATATTCTTAAGCTGCCTGGACGAATTTATTTTAACCTTTATCTAATACACTTATGTATAAGCTTGGGAATAAACCAAGGCGCAGGACATGAGTTGCATTTCTCTTCCCTAATTAACTTTCCACTTATCCCTTTCCATGAATTCAAACATAGATTTTTGAAAGAACTAAGGCTCTATTTGATTTGGACCTCCTAAACTTTAGTCAACTAAACCAAGTTCAAACCAAACAGGCCCTAATATTTTGTTCCCACTATTTCTCTCATTGTCCAAACACTACTTAAAGGGAAAAGGTTTTGCATACATAGCTCTCCACTTGATCGTTTTGTTTCATCTAAGTACCCACTTGATGGCAATAGTATTGTGTCTTAGGCCCCGTTTAGTTCCATCCAAAAACCAAATTTTTTTGCACAGTACCTGTCACATCGAATCTTGCGACACATGCATGGAGTACTAAATGTAGACGAAAAAAAACTAATTGCACAGTTAACCGAGAAATCGTGAGATGAATCTTTTAAGCCTAATTAGTCCATAATTGGATAATTTTTGCCAAATAAAAACGAAAGTGCTACAGTAGCCGAAAGCCAAAAATTTTTGTAACTAAACGGGGCTTAGCTCGATTGCTCCAAGCACACGAAGGCGTGGGCCACTCATTCAATAGATGGGGCCTCTTGGCAAAGGCTCTGAGTGTGTGGCAGGCCCAGAACCAGCACCAGAACCAGCACCGGTCCAGTGGGTCGATCTCTGCAAAATCCTGTGAGAGAGACGGCACAGTTTGACGAGTATGCATTCCACGTGCCAGTAGACACGGTTGTGATTACAGGTAGTACAGTGGTGGTTATTTGTAATGTGAACGTACAAGAGATGAGTTCAACATCATTTAGTGCCAAGTCGGATACATATATGACGTGCAGTACATGGTCCTATATACGAAAATAAAAGGTGAAACTAGCTGTACATTTTTTATTTCAGTTTGGTTGGGACACACTGTACTGTTTGGCCATAACTGAACTGTGGCCCAATTCAACAACTAGCTCCTTGTACGTACTCAAAATGAACCGCGCCTGCCTGCCAAATACCAACAAGTGTTCTTTCAACGACGATGGAACCAGACCCGAACGGCCGAACCTCAGCTCACATGTTCTTTTGCAGATCTGCAGCTCAGCAGCTATGTGGGGGAGCCGGCACCTGCTTGCCCAGTGTTCACATGCACAGTTCCTTTTTTTTTAAAAAAAAAGAAATTGCTGTATAAATAAATGGAAGGGGAGTGCATATCCGCCTTCCCCTGGCCTAACAATTTGCTGTAAAGAAAAAAATGCAGAGGCAGGTGAACTCCCTCAATGTCAAATTGCATATCTGAACACATTACATTTGTTATGTATATAGATATATACTATGCCTAGATATATAATAAAAACAATATATTTAGAAAAACCAAAACATTTTATAATTTAGAATGGATTAAATAGTATTTCACTATAGCTAGGGTTTATAAGATTTTATTTTCAGATATATATCGCAATCGTCGGTCCATTATTGCACAAGCTAAGGGATGTACAGAGTGGTGTTGATGAGATCGACGCGACCCAGCACTGCACCAGCAGGAAGCCACATGCATGGTTACGAGTCTTTATCTTGCAAAGCACATAAGGTGATCGTCAATTATTGAAGAAGAAAAGAAAAGGACCATTTTGACTCGCCGGTTGGGTCCATGTAACCTATCCATGTGACAAATAAAAATAATACAGGAATAAACTCACAGCCAAAAAAAAGGGAAAAACTCACGGATAATAGTAAGGGAAAAAAACGTCGATTGCCTACCTGCCAACCTAGGATTAGGATTGGTAGTCAATTAATGGCTACATATAATCTAGGTGTATTAGGAGTAACTATTAGTTGTGTTAGCTTGAAGAAACCAGCTAATACCTTATTATTAGCTGGGTGGTAGGTAAAATGTTAGCTAGATTATTAGATGAGGATCTCAGCTAATTTTTAACAGCTAACTATTAGCTATATGAGATTCAAATAGACCCTTTATGGTAGTAAATATTAATTGCTTCTTAGCTCAAATTTCTAATAATTAATCCTTAGCTCAAATAGACACTTACTCTCTCCATCCAAAAATAGATGTCAAAATCGGTAACCATATTTTAATACTATATTTTTATACGTAAGAGGTCAAAATCGGTAACATTTGACTGGCATTTTATAAAAATACCACTCGGGCCATATTTACAATGAAGCGGGAATAGAATAGGTTTGTGTGTGTGGTTGGGTTTTTCAAAAATATTTTTATTGCAAAAAAAAGCAAACCAAACAGGTTTAATATTAAGCTGTTTTTTTCAAAAACATCTAAGTATAATTTTGAAATGGGTACAAATAAAGAACTGCTTTACAGTTATTTTAAGAGAGATAGAGAGAGTTATACTTATTTCAACCAAACCAGTAGAACTTTTTTATACTGTATATATAGGTCAAAAAACTTGTTCACGGCTCGAAACTTATTTAAGTTTTTACACGGCTCACGGCCGACCCATAGAATACTACCCGTCAATGGAGTCAACTTTGTACAATACATCAGTACAAGACATTTAATTTGAGCTGAGATTCCTATGCTCCATCATTTCTAGACAAAAAAACCGGTTGTCAAATACGATGGGATTATATATATGGACAGGTAGTACCATACTCTTTCCAGAAAAACATATCATTATAATATATTATCATGTTTTAATATCATAAGTTTGATCAACTATAAATAAAAAAATAATATTTATGGTATAAAAAATATCATTAGATTAATTATGAAGTGTATCTTTTATAAATATAAATACTATTTACTGGAGATTTAGTCAAATATAAACTATTTTTTCCAGCATAACTCATAGTTGCATTTTTTTACTAGTACACCAGTGATTTGGATGGATGTGTAGGTGTACGTAGTACACAAGGTGACAGGAGCAGTAAATCACAAAAAAAAAAAAAGGTGACAGGAGCAGTACGGTACTAGTAATATTTTTCAAAGGAGATTGCGGACGAGGTCCAAGCTAATACTAGTACTTCTAGTCTACTATTACTGTGGAGATGGACCATGTCGACGTCACGGTGTAGTGTACTCGAGTTGAGTGTACTACATACAGGCTGTGCACGAGGAGGACGACGACGACACAGCTAAGCTAGCTGACATCGAAGCAGGCACACTTAATTTGACCTGTAGCCGAAACCTTTTGTCACGTCTTTCATGATCGATGTTCCAAAAAAACTAGAATATGCACACTTCACAATGTGGTCCCTAAAGTTTGAGAAAATAAATTAAAGGCTATGTTTAGTTGTCTTAAAAAATCAAACTTTGACACTATGCAAAAAGAAGATTCTCCATCACATCAAACTTATGATATATGCATGGAGTACTAAATATAGACGAAATCAAAAACTAATTGCACAGTTTGCTTTAACTTTGCGAAACGAATCTTTTAAGCCTAATTAGTCTATGATTGGACACTAATTGTTAAATACAAACGAAAAGTGCTACATAATTTTTTTAGCAACTTTTTATCTTTTTGAGACATCTAATATGTAGTAGTTACTTTCCGGTAACAGGGACTATAGTACTCCGTAGTAGTATGCATGATCAGGCTTCTTTGATGACCACAATGATTGCGTAATGATTGTTAGAAGGCTCAGTCATGCTGCATGATGCATCTCCCTCCAAATTTGAACTAAAAATATACTACTATAATAAAGAAGAGTACGGCATGATGTGTTTTTGGCTGGGCTAGCTTTCTTTTTAGTATTTTTTATTTGGCTGGACTAGCTAAAGCTAGCCAGAGTATATAACATGATTGTTTTGTTGCCACTAGTTGTAGTAGTAGCACCTGTTAATTGCAAATACAGATATATGTATATACCCTCCGGTTATGGTGCTCTTTTTTTTCATGTTAGTGATGACTCAACTGAAATGCAGGTCCAAATCCACTTCGATGTCCCGCTAAAAGACCCTTTGATTATAAATAAGACTAGAATATTTGTATTATGAATACCCAAAACAGTATTCTCCCCCTTATAGTTCATAGTAGCTTATTATGCACCGTAAAATTAATTAAGATCCATTTGGAACATATTTTTGAAATTTAAGGGTTAGTTATTAGCAATGTAGGATATTTAAGTTTAATTTTACATGAAAAAACATAGTATTAAATTTTTTTTGCATGCATTACAAAGAGAATCATAGTATCTTACAGAGATCAATTCAATTTCATAAAAAAAAAACACAAGATTGAAGGAAAAAAATATCACTTTACAAAACAGAGGTTTACCGATTTACTGGACTTGGGCAACAACACATTAGTGATAGCCCAAGCCCAATACTCCAGTTTGAATGAAAATGTAAATATCTGTTCCAAACAAGTCGGACGATCCTCTTCCGTACTTCAGTTGGCAGGAATTTTTGAACCCAAGCACTCACATTCGACTAGATTACCATATATTGGGAGCGGTGGACTCCCAAAAGCTAACATTTTACTGCAACCCAACCAGCAGTAATAAAAAAAAACTCTGATTACCAAATGCGTCAGTGACAAGGGGACAAAACAAGCTGTTGCCGAACGAGCAGGGCAGAGCACTAGTGACAGTAGCAGCTTTGCTGGCTGGACAATTGCAGGTGTACTTGTTGCTGCTGTCTTGTGTCTTCACGCACCTACCCTACCCTCGTTTTGGGACCCCTCTGTAGCTTGCAGCAGCTAGCCTTGCTGACAAGCAGTCCACTGCACAACACAGCATACTGGTCTTTTTTATAAGGTAACCTGCCCCTCTTTCAATCTTTCTAAACCTCTATTACCTCTATTTGCTCATGAATAAGAAATACTCCACTCTCTATATAAAGTTGATCCAATTTTCAGAGACAGAGAGAGAGAGGGAGAAGTGGGTTACTATTTTCTAATAATGGATTAAGACAAGAATAATAGTAGTACATTTCATTTCCAAACTGTTGTAGAGAAATGTGGTGAATTGGGCATGTGTCTGATTGATTGATAGAGTCACCAAAAGTTGCTGTCGAGTGTGAACCTAGGAGAAGCTGAACAAGGTCCATTTCAAAATACCCAAGAACAAAGCACGCACATACCGAGAGCATATCCTGATCCCAAGCTGGTGGAACCTCCAATAGTGAAATTGACGGCCCACCTAAATTTTTTGTCCCCCGAAAACAAAAGATGCACTGTAACTTTCAATCGTTCAAACTCAATTAGCCACAGATAGCCACTCCTCCGCCCAATCAAACCCTTTTTAGGCCTTATTTGCATATAGTCATATTTGTACCAATCCAGGCAGGTTGATACAAATTAGAGTGGAACTTAAACTAGATTTCACCACGATCTACTTCAATGCACGTGGATTAAGTTGAATCCAATAACATCTGAAGAGAGCTTTAAATGGAAATAACCACCTAGTATGCTAACACGGATAGCGCAGGAGTTTCACCACCTTCATCTTCATGTGCCAAAATAAGGAGAGAGAAAAAAAGGATAGAAACATGCTTGAAGGGAGAAGCCAAAAAGCCAGGAGCCGAAGCAGGGAAAGGGAGGACCGGAACGAGGCGCCAGCGTGGCAGAGGCAGATACCTTTCCCTTCCTTCCGTCCGTCCAGACGGGCATATCCCACGGGCTCCCCTGTCCGGGCCCCCCCCCCCCCCCCCCCCCCCCCCCACCTCCACCTTCCGACGCGGCCAGTGGACACGGTGCATGCAACGTGATGATCGTAGGCCGTCGGATGCGGTAGTGGACGGCGGATCGTGCCGTACGTCCGCGTGGCTGAAAGAGAAATCCACGGAGACGGTCGCGTTGCCTCCTGCGCGGGTCCGTCGACGAGGCCGAGACCGGTAGCATAGTATTACTCCGACCCACCTGGAGAGAGACTGGAGTTAGCACGGGGCTTTTGCAGGTGTACCCCTGTGCATTTGGAGTATTAATTATGAGCCCCAAGCATCCGGATTTTATTTATATAGAGAGATTGATTGAATCTCTTGGAATTCAGGGTAATCTCTAGCAGTATGGAATTTAGCGCTTACTATAAACCCATATGATCTGATGATACTAGATTCTTATGTAGTACTCCCTCCATACTCAAAAAGGTTGTCGTTTTTAGAAAACGATACGGTCTTCAAAATGTAACTTTGACCACTTATTTTTTTAAAAATATTTATTGAAATATAATATATGTATATTTAACAATGTTTGACTAAAATATTTTCCTAAACGACAACCTTTTTTAGTATGAAGGGAGTATGTATTAAGATAGTAACGTATATTTATGTGTAGTAAAGACAATGTATATACCTTTAAAAGCTCGAGTGACTTACAATTTGAAACAAAAAAAAATATAATTGTTTTTTATTATAAAACATCATTTACTATGGCTTAAATGGTTTTAATCATAATAGAGGTGTGACAATTCTTGCTACAAGGAAGAAAGAGCATGCGTAGCCATGAAGGGAGGTGGAAGGAGGAAGATTGAGGGTTTTTTCTTCTTCTGAGAATTAGGAAGAATGAGGTTGAGGTGCCCATTATGATCATTTTCCTTTATCCACTAGAGCATGTCTAGTGATTCTTCAATATCTCTTTCTATCTATATAAAACTATTATATTAGAAACAACTATACCTTTTCTTTGTTCTAGCGGTCCTCTAGCATCTCTCTTTTGGTGTCCACTATCATTTGCCTTATGAACTCTGAAATAAATGGGGAATTGCATATCGCCTAATAGCAGGTTTCTTAAACCATTACTTTTCAACCATCTTCCCCCTACATGTTTTAGGGGCCATATTTCACACAGTGTAAAAACTCTGCCAATATATTTATAAAAATAATATTGGACTACTTGAATACCTATATATTAGATGACAGATTATTAGGAGACTTCTGTAGATTCTTCGAATGACTTTGTAGCAGCGAGCTATTCCATATATCCTTGCTAGTAAATGTGCCCATGTATAGTGAGAAATGGAATTTACACCTTGTTCCATGGTCATCGAATGATTTATGGCTCGAAAATTTACGTAACGTACTACTCTCTCTGTCCACGAAAGAATCAATTCCTAGAAGATTTAGAACAGATTAGTGTGGCAACCAAAAGACCATATTACCCTCTATTAATTTGGGTTCCGCCATTTACTCTTGCACGTTAAGCGATATTTGTCCCCTCGGTTCAACACTGATCTGATATTGCATTTAATACTAAACTTAAATTATCCACTGAACAAATACTCCCACGCTTGTTAAATGCGCGCCATTCAACATTGAACCAGGCTTGTTAAATGCCACGGAGATACCGAGGCATGGTGGTGAGAGTCATCCACCCTAGAAATCGATTTATTTGTGGACAAATTTTGGAGCTAGGAATTAATTCTTTCTTGGACTGAGGGAGTATTGTTGGATGCAAAACACATTGTGTCTCTAACTTACATGAGCATATGGAGTGTGTCCAGGTTGGATACATATCTAAGACTCACATAAGACACTTTAAAAAGTGAAAAAGACACTTTAATAAAAAGTAAAAAAATAGGAGTAATCAATATTTTTTCCTCTTTACTACTACAACATAGATATAGATGTAGACAATGTAGACATAGACATAGACATAGACATAGACATAGACATAGACATAAACATAGACATAGACATAGACGTGAATATAGATATAGATATGAATATTTTTTAAGCTTTGAAAATTGATAGATTTTCTACAGTTTTTTTCGTAAGCCCACATGTGCAAATACGAGATTTTCCAAGGGCTACGCGGCATATAGAATTCCGGGGCCCCTTAAAATTCCTACTTCTTCGTCTTCCCTCTTTTTCCTCCCGCTTCCGACCGCTCCTCTTCTCCTTCTTCTCCTCTCACACTCCACATGCCGACGGTGGTGGCGGCGGCGGCGGCGGAGTCGTAGGCGCCCAAGTCAGCGGTGTTTTAGTGACGCCGGAACCGGGGGCGCGCTGGGGGAAGAAGATGGGCGGCGCCGGCTTCCGCGGCAGCCTGGCGCGGCGGGGGCATGTCGTCGGACAACGCCAAGGGCCTTATCCTCGCGGTGTCGTCGAGCGCCTTCATCGGCGCCAGCTTCATCGTCAAGAAGATGGGGCTCAGGAGGGCCGCCGACTCCGGCGTCCGCGCGGGTGAGTGAGGGCTCGGTTCGCCGCGTCCGTCGGTGGATGCCCGCCCGCGCTGGTGTCTGGATCTCCTCCCAGGCCGGCCGGTGGGTGTCTGCGCTGGGTTGGTTGGTTGGTTCGCACGACGGCGAGGCGGGTCGAGTTGTTGGGCTGTGTGCCACCCATCTGGTTGCTTAGCTGGCTTCTGGGAATCGGGTTGAAGCTTTGAAATTTATTTCTTGTTTTTTTTTGGGTTCCCCCCTTGCAACGCGGTTTCGGGTGGCTGTTGTTGGTTTGGTTGGTGAGAGGAGTCTGTAGCGGTAGAAAAAAAATGTGGTGGGCTGTTCGTCTCGATGGTACTATACTGCAAGTCCAGTCGAGTCCAAGAAATTACTTGCGTGGTGGAAATTTGGGGATCCTGGTCAGAGTTTCCCTTGCTGAAGCTTTTCCTTTCTTGATTTGGTTTGTCAGAAGAGGAGCCAAGTTGACTCCATTGAAAAGGTTAATTTCTTTGGGCTTGGTAGATTTGCTCACGGCGGAAATTGACCACCATGTGAACAAATTTCGATTGTGTCAGCCAGCCCAGTAGATTTAGTCAAAGATGCTTCCTGATTCTTCCTATTGCCATTGGGTGGACGGATTCATTCTCTTTGCTTGGTGGAGGAAAAGGTTGCAATCATTGACGGCTAGGCATATCTATCTTACCTTGAGACTTGGGGGTCTATGCTGATGCAAAAAAGTTTGCTTGCTTAAGTAGTCCAATCGAGTCAAGGGCGTTTGCTTGTGCTCTTCAGTTGCAACATGCAAAGGAGCCTCAACTAGTCAAAGACGAAAACGGTTTTCTTTGTCACTTTTGTTTTACATTTGCCACAACTTTTATTAGAAACAAGCTGAGTGAAAAATCTTTGTTTTTGTTAACAGTACTGCATTGCATGACTGATGACGAGCCTGGCAAATATACCCATATTATTCATTTGTATTTCATAAATTATGCCCTTTTGCTTTCCTTTAGTTTAGTGCAAAGCCTAATTATATGTTTTTATGTACATGAACCAGGATATGGCGGGTTTTCTTACTTAGTGGAGCCTCTTTGGTGGATAGGCATGATATCTAGTAAGTCTTCTATCCATTCTTATTAAATCATATTATTGACCTTTATATTACTAAATTCCTTCTGGTTCCTTTGCCATTTACTCCCTCCGTTCAAAAAAGAATGCATTTTTCACTTCCTGATGAGTCAAACAATTTTAAATTTGAGCAAATTATACAAAAGAATTACTAACTTTTCCTACAAACTTATTCAAAACATAGAAATTTTTTGACTTATCCAAAACCTAAAATTGCATTCTTTTTGGGACGGAAGGAGTAAATCTATGCAATCTTTTTCCACATTGGGGTTATTGGTGTTTTCCTTCTAATCTAAAGCATATCATGTTCCATTCGAATATTTTCCCTTCTTGCTTGACCTACCAACACTAGTGAGTTTAGTTGGTTCTCACTTCTCACCCTGCTTTGCTAACACTGCCTATGTTGATATTCCTTATAGAAAAAATGCAAAATTTTTTTTTTGAAAATCTGAGATAGATATGGCCAATCTGTATTAGGGAGAGTAAGAATTCATTCAAGAAAACAGCTTTTGATAGTTTCATAGGTGCATGTAGATACAGATATTAGTTCGATAATTGTTACTGTACCAATACTGGCTCATGAAAAATGTTAGTGCAATTGAGATCCTATTATTTGAATGGTACACTTTGTTGTTAGCAATGTAGTGTAGTAATTTTGCTAATTTGTTTTCTGTATGCACAAAACTGCTGCTACAATCTTTTCTAGGAGAACCTGTTACTGAAGCTTTCTGAATGAGAGAAACTTGATATATGTTCACTTACATGTTTTTGGTGCATAGTGATTGTAGGTGAAATTGCTAATTTTGCTGCTTATGCATTCGCTCCTGCTATTCTTGTTACTCCTCTTGGTGCACTCAGTATAATCATCAGGTACATGTTTATGTCAAACTTAATAGAAATGTGCTTTACCTAGCTAGTTATTAAATTGAATGGTATTTTTTTGTAATTTCTGCAGCGCTGCACTTGCACATGCCATTCTACAGGAGAAATTGCACACATTTGGTATACTCGGTTGTGTTCTCTGTGTTGTCGGATCCATCACAATTGTGCTCCATGCTCCACAAGAGCGTGACATTGATTCTGTAAAGGAAGTTTGGGATCTTGCAACTGAACCAGGTATTTACTATTCTTTTTTTTTTGGAAACAGGTATTGAGTATACTAAGTACTACCAAGACTGGTTAATATCATTACAACTTTGTTACAATTCCAATGAATTAGATTTAATAATTATTCATCGGTTCCTTGTATTTGCAGGTTTCCTTTGCTATGCAGCTATAGTAGTTGCAGCAGCCTTAGTGCTTATATATTTTGTTGTCCCTCATCATGGACAAACAAACATAATGGTGTACATTGGAGTGTGTTCTCTTCTGGGATCACTCACGGTATGTTTTTTCCCAAGTATATATGGATTAAGCATAATATTTTTATGTTTGTCAACTGGAATTTCACAAAATTCCAGAATTTTTTTTCTATCTGATAGTAAGAAGTTTTGCAGGTTATGAGTGTAAGAGCTCTTGGAATTGCCTTGAAGCTAACATTCTCAGGAACAAACCAATTATTATATCCTCAGACTTGGGCCTTTGCACTAATTGTAGCTACCTGCGTGAGCACCCAGATTAACTATCTAAATAAGGTATTTTTTTCTGTTTTGCAACTTATTTTTTTTATTATACATTAACGAATCATATTTAGATATAGAAAGTATCCAGTTTTTCTGAAGCATGCAAGTTTGACCATCATGATAAGCATATGAGGCTCACCAAATTCACTGAAGAGATTATCACCTTAGTTATTTCTGTCCTTTCTAGAATCATTAAAAAAGTTGCATATCTGGGTGGCTTAGCAGCACTTTTTGTCATCAGAATGTCTTTCTAGTATGCATCTAAGCAAATGGAATCTAACCTTGTGAGCTTCCATGTTACTTTATTCCAGACCTCATTCTGTGAGTGTACAATAGATACTGGACCTATTAGCATTTGAAGTGGTTCCTTAATATTGAAGGAATACGAGGTTGCTACGCTAGCCGGAAAACAAAACTTTTCGACCTCATAAAACAGGATCTACTGCTAGTTATAGGTTACGGGATTACCACTAGACGCGCAGGTGCAGCGGAAGACGACTTGATGTAGTCGTGCGCGTCGCAGCAGGCAGTGCAGTTGCGTGGTCGTCCGTCTCAACGTCCCCTTCGCGCGGTTCGTCCTTGTGCTCCAGATGCAGCACCTCCGAGGAATCCCACACGTACAGGGAAGAAGCGTTGCGCCTCCGGACTGCTAGGTCCGCGAGGAGCAAAAGGCGCGAGCGTGGGGAGGCGACGGCGGCTGCCAAAAGGCGTGGATAAATCTCGCCCCGCGCCCACCCCTTGCTTATATAGGCGTCCTGGCGAGCTCCCACGTTGGAGGCCCATTAGTAACCCTCCAACCCGAATTAGGCTTCCAGCCCTTTAAGCGTGCGACCCTATGGGCTCACGCATACATAGACATGGCCCAAGTACTCTTACTCGACCAATAGTTGATAGCGGCCTCTAGCAAGGCGTGTCAACTCCTATGCATACGCTATGATCATATCAGACGAACCACTATGACCATGTACAAGTTATTCCCTTTGCCACTCGATATATGGTTCAACTCGTGGGTTAACACTTAACCCAAGCATGGCCATGCATTTGTTGATCCAATCACATGAGTGATCCAGTGATATCTCTCTCACGAAGAGAGGGGCAAATTCCATCTTGATTGTCTATGTCTCATAGCATGTTTCCCGACCACCCAATGACCACCTTTATAACTACCCAATAACGGAGTAGCGTTTGATAGTCCCTAAGTAGATCGTTTCACATCTTGAGTACATACCACAATCTCAGGTCTAAGGACATAACGTACATGACATGAATAGAGACTTTCTCTTGTTGGGTCAGTCCAGCCTACATGTCTCACATGTGCCCACATTATTAGTTTGACATCTCCATGTCTATGACTTGTGAAACATAGCCATCAACTAATACATGTGCTGGTCTAATATTCAAGTGTGCTCTTACAAGAATGCCGATCAGGGACAACTTTTAGAATAACCATTCAGGTAATTGAGTTCCACAAACAATTCACATAATCGTCAATCAATACTAGTTGTCTATAATGGATATTCAAAGAACACTTTATTAATTATGGATACAATCGGAATATAATCATCTACATGATTAACTCTAGGGCATATTCCTAACAAATATAGGATCAAGTTTTGATACAAAATTTGAATCTGGACTTTTGGTTTAGCAAGGGTTCTTTAAGCAGCTTGTCTAATTCATTACTTGTTGCATTATTTGCCTTCTGAAGGATACATATTTGATTTTGGTAAGGGAAGGGGGAATGTTATTACTTATGCTGTTATGCAAACAAAAGGAAGCGTACACAGCTTATTTTATAATCTATGCTATGTTTTTGAACTGTAGCTTGCAGTTCTTACTGTATCAAGCTGGTCTTCTAATATTTTAAAATATGGTTAAGAATTACATGCAAGCTAAGTTAATGTGCTTTTCCCTTTAAATTGCAGGCATTGGATACATTTAATACAGCAGTAGTCTCACCGATATATTACGTGATGTTTACATCACTAACAATTATAGCCAGTGTGATAATGTTCAAGGTAACCCATTTTATTACTTTCATGAGAAACTATTATCATTTATTGTTCTAAAGTGTATGTTTTTGTTCAAAAAAGTTAAGAAATTCACTTGCTTGCTGTTTGATTCTATTCTTGCCTTGACCTAACTATATATTGGTGGTTTACTAGAAACTAGATCACACGTTAGTGTCTTCTATTCTTTATATATATACTTGTTAAAGTTGTGCTAGTTCTATCTATATATTGACATAATTCTCTTTTTCTCTCTCTCTATATGCAATGGTGATCATGCCTTATATGTGAATTACCTACTGCATCAAATGTATATCTTCTCAGCTTATCAGCGCTATGTTTCTTGATGTGCAGGATTGGGACCATCAAAATCCAACACAAATTGTTACAGAGATGTGTGGCTTCATGACTATCCTATCTGGGACATTTCTTCTTCACAAGACAAAAGATATGACTGATAGTATGTCATGGTTCATGATTTTTTACACACCCCTTGATAATGCCTGGTTTTGTCTTTTGAAATTTTCTTTTCAAACAGGTCCTGGACAAAGTTTGTCCACACGACGGCCAAAGCATGCTAGTCAGAATGCATTTGCAATTGAAGTCATGCCACTAAAATGTCAAGATTCTATAGATGATGAGACCTTGACATTGTCACTTCCCAAGGTTGAAAATGGTTACCTAAAGGAAGAGCACCTTCTTAGATACAAGGACTCAAGTATTGTCTGATAGATAATTCTTCACCAACATTTGGCAGGAAGCTGTTGAGAATCATTTTGTTCTCAGACATGATTGATTGATGTAGAACTGGAGTTAGCAGTTTTACGTCAACCTGGCCTTGGATAGATTGATACTACGGATTATAAGTTGTCAACTGTGGGTTGCCTGTATCTTGATGATGATTTGAGCGAAGGAGCAAGCCAGAAGGATGCCACATTCAGGCCAATTAAGTGCTAGTCATCCAGGAATGCTGGTTCTGGAAAAGCATTCAAAGTGTATTTAGATACAGTGGTGTCACCAACTATACTATTTTTTCGTCTCATTTTAGGACGTCATGTGGTAGCTGCAATGTGATCTTATCTGATTTCTACTAGGACGACACCATATAGAAACGTCAGGCTTCAGTTTTACCTGTAATTACCTCAAATTGCTGCCCAGTTGCCATTGTGCATACTTAGTCTGTGTAAGTATATCAATTCAGACTTTCTGATAAGGGACCCCTTTGGATAAACTGTTGATCATTCTAATTCACATGTCTCACATTGTTAATATTTTTGAGTATGTGCCTCATTGATAACCATTATTTTTCATTCTTAATAGTGTTTACTGTTTAAAAAATGCATTTCTGGGGCAATAGTGTGATTAAAGCAGGAAGGTTTGCTTGGATAGTTAGTACAAGTATACAGCCAATGCTTTAAATTTGTATGAATTGCCATACTTTGTAAGTTTGCAGGATATATACTTGGATGCAGGAAGAAACGGAAGTGTTTTTTTAGGGGAGGACCAAAGAGTTTCTCAAACATATTCTTCTAATTTATTCATCAATTTGAGGTAAAGAAAGCATTTCTGTATGAACTGTTTTTGCCTTTTTTTTTGGTTACTCCCTGTTGCTACTATTTGGCACAGCCTTTTTATGATGACTCCTTTGTAGGTTCTACTGTTCTTGCTTAGAAAATCTGCTGAACTTGTTCTGAAAAAGTTAAGTGCAACAGTTTCTTGTGAAAAATTTACCTCAACTTGGACTGCGGATAATATATTGTGGTGTATATGATTAGGAAAAAAAAAACATTTTGTAAGCTTAAACCCATTATGTGCAGTTACATCTAAAATTGGACTGTATGATTGTGGCGTATATGCAGGTACTTTAACGTTGCTGCGCTATGCTCATTTTGTGCATGATTAAATGTCTCTTAACCGATGTGTGATATTATTAGAGATATATATAGTCTAACTCATGTATAAACATATCTCTAATAGATATGAATTGATCATGGGAATTTCTTTCTCACTTTCTCTTTGTGAAAGTTCCATTTCCTTTATTTCTAAGGAGCATCAGCTTTGTTGTTTAGGGTTTGATGTCATTAATGTTTTTGTTTTCAATTATCAAATGACACGTGTTATGTGTCATTCCTTACCTAGCAGAGGAACCAATTCTAAATATGACTTTTCAAAAAGTTATTCCGCATGAAGAGAATGATATCTTCTTACCATGGATCAGTTATAATATGTCTGTGAACTAACTGCTCACAAGAATTTGCAACCAAGTGTTGAATTGCTATTATGATGCTTATAATATTGCCACCTTGGACATGAATTGTTTGTTTCTATTATCATGATGAAGAACAGCTACATGCATCGGAGGGTTGAACTGAATCAGATAACTGCTAGTGTGACAATCACAGTGGTTGACAGAGTGACTAACAGATTTGTGTCTGTGTTTGTCAACTTTCAATAAAAATCATAAATTTTTAGTAGTAAAAAAAATTTGTTGTGACATGCATGTTAGCAGGGCCATGGCCCCTCCGAGCCTCCCTTAACCCCGCCACTAGTTTAGAGGCTCTGTTGTAGTCCTACTATTGGGAGGAATATTATTTCAAAGGCTTTGACCAGAAAACTTCGTTCCAACGAGTTCTTGATCCTATTTCATACAGTAAGTTTTTGAGAATATTTTCGGGAGTTACTCTTGAAAGTTACGGCAGACTCCTTTCGTGTCCCCTCCACTGCTTCTTGCAGTCCTGCCTCATCTGCGGCCGGAGCTGTGCCCCGTAAGCAAACAGCCTCACCGCAAGGGCTCACCATGTTGAAGAAGCTGGTTGATCCCTCGACGAGATCAAACAACAACACCGTGTGCCCGTCGTAGTTCCGGACGTCGGCGCGCACCTTGCCCTGCCGGAGCAGAGCAGGGCTTCCGCGACGTCGGGCATCCCCGCGGCCACCGTGCGAGGTGGAGCGGCGGGTGCAGGAAGGTTCCTCCGCCGGCGTCGGGGCTGGTCCCTAGCATGTCATGTCCTTGCCCAGTCGCGGCGCGACGTGGAGAGCCGACAGGCCGCATTTTGAGTCCTTGTACACCGTTCCCGGCGGCCCGCTAGCTCGCAGGATTCCACTCGATCGCCGTTCGACGAAGCGAAATGGAGAGGGCTGGGCGGAGCTACAGGGTGGTCCCTGTGGGCCGCGGGCCACCTTGTAGATTTGGCCCAAAGTCTAAGTATCCATTGGTATTTTGGCCCAAAACCTATTAGCGTGCTGCCGACTGATAGTGCCAACTGATGAAGTCGCAGCCACGTCCGCAATCCATGGCTAGTATAGTTGTATTGTATGCCGATCCTGCTACCCTTTACTTTATTCTTTACCCAAGTTCTATCAAGTGATTAAGCCCTAATCTACTCCACAGGAGAAATCAACGATCTACATTCAACTTCAATTCACGGCACGTCCCAATTCGGAGTACGCTGCCACGTCACGCCGAAATAATCTAGTTTCTATTTCACCTCAGTTTTAGAATTTTATTGTAGCACAGAAATTATTTAAATGTTTAATTGAAACACTGTATCATCGAACACTGGGCTGATTTATTTCTCTTGCAGAATCGTTAAAAGGGCTTTATAATTATTTGCCACCCATGCGGGGTGACCAACTCTCCGATTGCCATGCGTCAACTACAAAATTGCCTCAAAAACAGGAACTTGACGGCTCCGTCTTACTCTGTCTGTCCAGTCCAAACGGCACCAGCAACTTCCCGTCGTCCTGAGCACTGCAAGTGGGGCCGGTTGTCAATATCTTCTTCCTCCCTCAACTCCACCTTCTATCCATGGATGCTTAAGGCTACAGCACCATCCTCCAGCTGCACTTCACGGACTCGTGCGACGCGCGCAGGCAGGGAGAACGCAATGCGCGAGCGAGCCAGTGGCGCACGTGCGTGAGGACAAGCTAGCTGCTGTACATGGCGAGTGTGTCAGTGTGTGTGTGTTCTTGCTTGCTTGGCTAGCTGTTGCTGCTTCCCAGCTAGCCGTTCGGCGCTCTGTGCGTGGCCGTGGCAGCACGTCCTGCCGCGGCGTTGACGTGCTCCCCATCCGCGTCGAGGCCACAGTGCCCCTGCGCGCGCCCCGGCAACGCCCATGCGCGCGCCCCTGCCAGCCTTATCGCGCCGTGCCGAGCCCACTACTCTCCCGCGCGCGCCCCTGGCCGCCTTTTTTTTTAAGATCACGCCGACTGCGCGTATTGCATTAAGCAGACAAGAGTTTTTCGGGGGATACAGACGGTTACAAAGGGCAGTAACCAAGCTTACCAAAACACAAAAGCCAGCAACATAGGAATAAACGATTACATTAGACCGAGTTGGCGACACAGTGGTACAGACACTCAAGCCAAACTGGAGGCCCAACAGCAGCCGAAGGTGCTGACAACCGGCCGAGCACCACGCCCAGGCTTCCTCAAGGATCAACATCACCAGCTGTTGCGGCGTGGCGGGGCGATCGTCGAATGTTCTTGCATTGCGCTCGTCGCAACATCCCGAGCCCGCTACTCCCCTGCGCGCGCCCCTGGCCGCCTCGTCGCAACATCCCGAGCTCGCAGCGGCGCACCGAAGCTGCCATGCTCCTGTCCGCCACGCTGCGTCGAGGGCATGCCCCTACCCGCCCGGCTGCAGCGCGCCGAAGGCCGCTGCGCCGCGTCGTGTTGACTGTTGAGGCCCCTGCGCGCGCTGAGGCCACCGCAACGCCACCCCGCTCTCTCGACCCTGAGAGCGGACGATGCTGCTGCAGGTTGGAGTCTAGGGAGGAAGAAGATACTGACAGCCGGTCCCACTAGCAGTGCCTGGGCTGACGGGAAGCTGCCGGTGCCGTTCGGTCGGGGCACGCAGAGTAGGACAGATGCGTCAATTTCGGCTGCCACATCAGCGAAAATGGCAAAATTGTAGCTAAGTTACTGTTTTCGGAGCAATTTTGTAGTTGGCACAACAAAAGTGATAATCGGAGAATTGGTGACCATATCGGTGGCAAATAATTAGAAAGGCCTCCTTAAAAATGAAGAGGCTTATCCATCTCCTTCCGTGGTGCATTGCATCTGTTCATGAAGAACAAATCGAAGAAGAAGGTGGATCGGATCAAGATGGAATGGTCAAAGAAAATGTGACTCCAACTATAGTGCCTCCAAATCCACCTCTAGTCGCTAAAAAAGAACCATTTATGGTATCAGTTGGCTTCCACTTGATCTAGGGAAAAGACAATCTATTACAAATTATCCTGTCAATGATCAAGATGCAGTTCGACGATCTTATATTATTAAAGGTTCATACCAACCTTATGCTCATGAATTTGAAAGTAGAAAAAATGGAAATAGGGATCGACAATTTAATCCTATATGTTTTTATAAATATCCTTGGATTGAATATAAGATCAAGAAGGAAGCAACATTTTGCTTTGTGTGCTACTTATTTGCAAAGGAGAAAACTAAGAAATTGGAATAGAAATGATGCAATGTGGGTGGTGTAACAAGTGCTCATAATGCAGCTCAAGGAATATACAATTTATTTATGACTCCCCATGGAGCAATTGATGATAAAATTGTAAAGGTGGATAATGAAGAGCGGCGTCTCTACAAGAGATCAGGCTGACTTATTTACTTTGATATTTGAGGTTTCTTTTGTAGTAAGGATTAGCATTCCATGGACATGATGAAAGTGAAGAGTCAAGCAACAGAGGGAACTTCATTGAGCTTTTGAAGTGGCTTGCAGCAAATAATGAAGAGGTGGACAAGTTTGTTTTGAAGAATGCTCCAAGTAATTGCACACTGACTAGCCTAGACATGCAAAAAGAAATTATTCAATATTGTGCAATGGAGACTATAGATCAAATCATTAAGGAAATTGGTGAAGATCACTATACAATTTTAGCTGATAAGTCTTGTGATGCCTCTCATAAAGAACAACTAGCCCTTTACTTGCATTATATTGATAAATCAGGAAGACCATGTGAGTGGTTTCTTGGAATTGTTCATGTAGATGATACTACTTCTTCATCACTTAAGGAAGCAATTCAACCTTTACTAGTTAGTCATGGTGACTATAACTCAAATCCGTGGTCAAAGCTACGATGGGGCTAGTAACATGAAAGGTGAGATTAAAGGGCTAAAAACCTTGATAATGAAAGAATCATCATCTTATTATGTTCATTGTTTTGCACATAAACTCCAATTGGTTTTTGTTGTTGTTGCCAAAGAAATGATGATTGTGTGTGGTCTTTTGATCGAGTATTTTTCTTGCTAAATATTGTTGGTAGTTCTTGTAAGCATCATGGCATGCTTCGACATCACCAATATGACTGTCATGAAAGCACTTGACTATGGTATACTAGAATCTAGAAGTGGGTTAAATCAAGAGATGGGGCTACATAGACCTGGTGATACTCGGTGGGGCTCTCATTATAAAACTGTGGTCAACATGATTGCTATTGTTGACACAAAAAGCGTCAGGATCTGCGAACACCTTGGGCTTATACCCGAATTCGATATCCAAAGGTGTGCCAGTCGATTTGACCAGTTAATCGACAAGGACGATAAATAGAACAAGATCTGAACGAGACAACGGCGATGCACCCGGATGTCAAGGCTCAAACTTGATCAAGATAACTAGAGTAGAGCTGAACGAGACGACAACGATGCACCCGGACGTCAAGGCTCAGGTTGCTCAAACGCGGAACTTGCAAGGGTTGACGGAGATCGAGGAGATGCAGCCCGTCGAAGCTTGAAGAACTCGTAGATAAGCTAGATCTAATGCAATAAAAGTAGGATTGCTGGAAAAGTAAATAAGAGTAATAGATTTGTTTGATATATGATTATATTTCTTACGACCTCTAGGTACATATTTATACTCCAGCAAAAGGAGTTGTAGACAGACACGACTCGTACCTTTCTTAAACAAAAACTCCTACTTTTAAGGAAACAACTGACCCACGCAGGAGTCGAACCCAAATAACAATAATCTTTCCCTAAACAAAAACTCCTATTTTTAAGGAAATAAATGACTCGTGCAAGAGTCAGACTCAAATGATAAAATAACACTGGCATAAAAACACCAGTTTCCATATCAAGCCCCTCCACGATGACACCTTCCATCGGCAGACTTCTTCCAATCGGCAACCTTCTCCTATTGCCATCGGCAGCTCTCTGCTGAAGCCAGCCACGTCATCCTGCTTCCGTCGGCAACATCCTCTCTACGATTCATCGATAGCTTTCCGTCTTCATTGGCAATATTCCCTCTATCAGCAACAGGCTTTGGCCGTCATCGGCAATGCTTCCTTGCCTTTATCGGCAACGTCTTGCCTCCATCAGCAACATTGCTGTCTTCATCGCATCAGTAATGAGTTTCGGTTATCATCGGCAATGTTCTTTCTGCCTTCGTCGGCAATCTGACCGGTAATATCCCACTGCCGATAAGGAACAACAACTAGCCTTTTGCCGATCGGCACAATCCTTAGATCATATTGACACGTGCCAAAAAACGGTGTCAATAGCTATGTATCGCGTAATTTGTGATGTACTCATAACTCTTGGACAAGATACTTCACAAAGGGGTGAATGACCAAAAAGATACATACTATGGTTGGAGTGTTTGAGTCGTTTGATTTCATTTTCAGTGCTCATTTGATGCTTGACATTCGTGGACACACAAATGAATGGGACGATAACCAACAATAATCTACTGCCTCCGTGCCTGAAAGAATCAATTCCTATAATCCGTGCCAGTCAAACGTTTTTAACTTTGACTATTTTTATAAAAAAATATAACAATATCTATCACTTAAAATGAGCACCATGTAAAAATATGTTTTTAGGTAAATCTAATGATACTAGTTTGATATCATAATTTTTAATACTTTAGTCTAAAATTTTGGTCAAAGTTTAAAAAGTTTGACTTAGGACAAATTCAAAAATCTATTCTTTCAGGGACGAAGGGAGTATATTGTTAGCCCTCTTACAGTGTATAGTTGACCAATCGGCTGCGGCATCACTGGCCATATTTCCTTTTCGATGTTCATGTCCTTGATTAGTTTGAGGTGATCATATCAAACACATGTGTCGTCTGTCCACTGCTTGGCAAATGTTATACTCACACAATCCAAGTTAGGCAACTAATCACAACAAAATCTATCTACAAAACTCGTAGAACAGTTGAAAGAGATAAACTTAGCCAACTACCTCTAACTCTAACTAGTTTGGTTAATTGTCTCATGAATTAGCCACGAGATCTGTAATTAGTTTTAAAACTAGTTCATGTTTAGTCCTCCTAATTAGCATACAAACATTCGATGTGACACGAATTAAACTTTATCCACCGGATCCAAATACCCCCTTAATTGTGATCACAATTGAAATAAAAGATACTCCCTCCGTATCCTAATTAGATGACGTTTTGGACAGCGACACGGTCTCCCAAACACAACTTTGACCTCTTATTTTTATAAAAATATTTATGGAGTAGTGATATATGTATACTTTTATGAATGTATTTTTCAAGATAAATATATTCATATAATTTTCATATTTAGAATCTCAACAACTTAAAAGTTATTGGTGATTTATATTCCCAATGTTTGACCCAAAGCTTGTCCAAAACGTCATCTAATTATGTGTCACACCCGGTTTTAAGAGCAAAACCAGATATACCCTATATGTGAGCCCAGGAAATCAATTCTCACATATAGCCACAGAAAAAGGTAATATCAAAAGACAATACTTAAATACATAACATATAAGGTCAAAGAAATAACCTTGAGAGAGCAAACAATGGAAAGACACTCCGATCTTCAGGCGAAGACTCCACTCCACAGGGACCAACTGACTGGTTGATCACAAGCCTAACTGCTCGAGACTCTTGTAAACTGGTACCCATCCGGGATTTTTATCCAAAGATTGAAAAGAATAAACAAGCGTAAGTACTTTCGTACTCAACAAATATTCATGGGGTTCATGAGGCTCAAAAAGGTATGACACTGGTTTAACTGCATAAGCTTTTAGGTTACCTCAATTTTAGCACTATAGTAGCATCAATGTTATCAATAGCCCATTAACCATATGATCAAGTGAACAGGATGTAATGCTTATATGAACGGTAACAATAATAAATCACAGATAACAACTGATGAGCCATGACATAAGGACATCACACAGTAAGGAGCCCAAGCCACTCTTGATCATGAGCACGGCTATTATAATAGTTTTTAACTCTGCGCAGAGGTGTACATCTTTACCCATAAGTCGTGAATTGCCCTTTCACCTGAGGTAGCTAGTCTCTTAACCCACTTCCAAGGTAGGCCGGCAGGGTTCACTACGAGACCGTTCACAGGTTCCACTAATAGGTAACAACCCGCTACAAGTTCCCTTAACAAGATCGTAAGAAACTCCCCTCCCAGAAGCCACCGCAGCGCCTTCTGGCAGACCAAGCCCCCACTTTCTTAGAGCCCTTCTTGCGCCCTCTCAGGTAAGTTGCCACAAACTAGCAAAAGCCTAATACTGAGTCAAGCCAGAGCCCATTAGCTTATGGTAGTACTGTTTTCTCGGGGTAATCTCTTACAGAAATATCCCTATAAGTGAGAACACAGGTGTGAGTTCCTGATGTTCCACCTATAGTCCACGTTGCTAAAAAGTCATCTTTTATTGTCATTTCATATATCATTAATCAAGTTTACATGATCATAGTTATTCTTAAAAAGCACTAGCTTGATCTACCCAAATGCATAAATTCCCAGGGTGACAAGGTATAAGGTTCAATACTAGGATAACCTCATAGGGTAACAAGGAAACACATGCATATGATTAATTAGTGATTATCATGAATAGGACAACAAGGATAATCCCATGTAATACTTGCCTTGAAACAGATCCTTTCTTCAAAGATCAACGTCTTCAAAGATTAACTTCTTCAAAAGATCTTCTGAAACACCAACTTCTTGATCTCCTACGTAACACTCACCGATTGGACAACAATTAACAAACACCACTCAAACACCTGACCAAACATAGCATACATACATATCTATTTAGAACAATACACCAATCAATTAAAAAGATTTTAAAAGAAAACTACGCATTTCTACGATCACATAGTTGTGAAGAACACACTAATCGGAGCTACGATAATCGAGATACAACTAACGAAAGATTTGCTTTTATTAAAAGAGAACTATAGGCTTTATCAATTTTAACTATATAAAAGAGTGTATGAAGTATTTCAAAGAAACACCTTGATTAGATTAGGTCAAAATTATATTTGGATTTCGAAAACGAAAGTAGAAAGCATCGATATTTTATGTGTAAAATACGTTGCATACTTGTTAATCAAGATAGGGTTTGAAACCATGAAAATACAGAGCTATTAACATAGTATTAAAGATCACTAACGAAAAGGTTATGCCGATACGAAGTGTCGGTGTTATGACCCGGGGGTCAAGACCACCAACTAGTAAATTTGTATATCGCGTGCTCCCTCTCTCAGATGTGATGCAAGATGGACACAAGGTTTATCCTGGTTCGGGCAAAGAAGGCCCTACGTCCAGCGGGGGAGGATGACTTGTATTATCTCGCACCCAGAGTGCTCGTACAGGGGGGGGGTACAAGTTGTGTTACACGGGTTTGCTCAGAGTGAGCTGCGGCCTAAGGCTAGCGGGGCTGCCCTAGGCGGTGGGTTGGCTGCTTGAGGGTCGATCGAGCAATGGGGTGTGTGAGGTGTGGAGATCAGAGCCGAAGTCTGAGTGTGGAGTCAGAAAAAAATCCCCTGAGAGATCCCTTTCTTCTACCTCGGCGTCCCCTTTTATAGACAAGGGGAGGTCCAAGGGTACAGGATCCTAACTGTGTAGCATGGGCGGCGTGTCCTCAGCATAATGCCGGCGAAGGGACGTCGTACACTGTGCTGACATGGCCTCCTCGTCCTTCCGGCGCTCTGGGTCATGGTGGCAGTAGAAGTCGTCGCGACACAGCTTCCGCAGACGGGCGCGAATCCCACAACGGAAGTGAGACGGGGCGGATGGGACGGGCCCCATGCCGGAGTTGTTGGAGGGAGGGGTCGGGCCCCTCGGTCGAGGGGGGGGGGGGCGAGCCCTGCGTGGCTCTGTCGTATCCCCGAAGTCGTCATCGAGGGCTGCACTGTTCACGTTTCGAGGGGTGCTGCTGAAGTCCGTACTTGCATCGTGGCGGCAGTAGCAACACAGTTGACAGGAATCAGGGACATGACGGAGAGTTGTTGGATTTGATTGCGGACGCGGGCGCCCATGGCGTTAGGCGGATTTACTTTAACCCATGTCGGGAGTAGTTGGGCTAATCGAGCCTCCCATGCGGGGGTCGTTCGTCCGACCCCTGGTCCGTCACTCGGCGTCGAGGTAGGGTCAGAGCAGAGGCGGATTCGGAGGGATCGAAGTAGAGGGCGAGGGGTCATTCGCTCGACCCCTCGTCCGTCACCCGGTGTCGAGGTAGGAGCCGAGGGGTCGTTCGTTCGACCCCTCGTCCGTCATTCGGCGTCGAGGTGGAGACGGTGGGGTCGTTCGTTCGACCCCTCATCCGTCTCTTTCCGTCGAGGTGGGCCGACCCGCGACTTGTTGCCATAGCCGGTGTAGGGGGCCTTCGAGTGATGGGCCTTACTTTACTGACTTGAGCAGTGGGCTGGTCTCTGTCTTAAAAATAGTTGCTATGTTTAGCGTTAATTTATTGAAGGGTTTAGGGTACCCCTTACCTTCGTACCCGACAGTAGCCCCCGAGGCCCTAGAGGAGTGATTGAGAACTCCTCTGGGGGCTATGATATGTGTTTTTTTGGAGGGAGAAGGGGTTACCCGGAGGTTTTGCCCTTGACCTGCTGGGTTAGTGAGAGGTTCGGTTCTCCGTGGGGTGCGCGCGAGCGCACCCCGCGAGGGTAGCCCCCGAGGCCCCAGAGGGGTGATTTTTAGAACTCCTCTGGGGGCTATGATATGTTGTATCAAGGGGATTTTAAGGTTACCTGGGGATGTGGCGCCCGACCGAGGGGTCGATTTCGTTCCTTTCCCTGAAAAGAGGAGTGTTCGAGGGTGGCTGTCGAACCCTACCGAGGGCCAGCCTTCGCTCCCTCGAGCACAACTGGAGTCAGAGCGCCCCACCCGAGAGGTCGACTCTGTCTGCCAGGTCACGAGTGTTTTCGACCCTCTTTCGTCGAGGGGTGCCGTGCGTAGTCGGGCCCTCAAGCCCTCGAATGGCTAGGCCTTCACTACCTCATAGCGTCCTTCCCACGGATCCTTGCGTTCGGATTGTGGGGTGAAGAGCATCATGCTATCCTCGTTAGGACGAGCCCGAAGTCCTCGGTGAGCTGTTCTCGGGCATGAGCCCATTAGAAATGGTGCCCAGTACGGGTAAAAATCCGAGTGAGAACTCGTGCCCCATTCTATAGGGGTCGACTAGTGGCCAGGAGGCGTTCTCATTTAAGTAAGACCGTATGGCTTACTAAGCACGACCATATGGATTACCATGGTGCCAACCCCATTCGATAGGAGTTGGTGGCTCGATGCCTCCCAGCGTAGGGATCCTTAGGTATTCCTTGGTTATGCCTCGGATATGTCCCATGGGACCTCGAGTGTTCGTTCTCGAGTTAGGGGCACGTGCCTGGCCCCCCCCGGGACATCCCTGACTCGCGTACTCGAGGGCGGCTGTCGAACCCCGTTCGTGGAGCCAGCCTTCGCTCCCTCGAGATTTAGGGGTGGACCTGAGTCCGTTCACCATGTGTCCTTCCTGACCTCAGGTACTCGAGGGCGGCTGTCGAACCCTATGTAAGGGCCAGCCTTCGCTCCCTCAAGATTTGACGGATGGTTCGTCATCCGACGCTATCCTCAGGAGGAGTCCTGCCTTGTGGAGCGCCGAGGGGGAAGAATGGGTAATTATATTGAACATGGGGACATACCTGTGCCTTTGCCCATTGGGCTAGAGCTCTCGAGGGAGGCTGTCGAACCCCACGAAAGGGCCATCCTTTATCCCTTCGAGGCAGGGGAGTGGACTGGAGTTGACGACCCGAGGTCTCCTCAGACCTCGGGTACTCGAGGGGGGCTATCGAGCCCGTTCGTAGGCCGGCCTTTGTCCCCTCGAGATTTTGGGGGTGGACCGAAGTCCTAACCCGAGGTCATTTCTGCCCTCGGGTACTCGAGGGTAGCTGTCGAACCCTCTTTCGAGGGCCAGCTCTCGCTGCCTCAAGATTCCTTACCTCCGAAGACAACGCTTCCGGCCGCACGCCTTTTTAGGCGATATCCGTTCGGCGCAACAGTGGCAGTTGCAGGGCGGAGTGCGGTGCGGAGCCCGACGATGGGACAGAATGCCTTATCTTGGAGGAATACGAGGAAGGGGAGTACAGGCGTATTAAATGCAGAGATTCTCTTGCCTGTTCTGCCGGATCCGTCCGTTGGCCTCCCGCTTATAAATAGCGAAGGCGAGGAGTCGGGTGCTTTTTCCGCGTACTTGCCTTCCCTGCCTCCTTGCCATCGCCTTCCCTGCCTCCTTCTCCCCGCCATTGCCTTAGACGCCCTGCGAGCCGGACCTCTGCGCACGCGAGAGAGAAAAGAGGGGAGATTGGGAACGTACCTTCCGCCCCCAAGCCCGAGCGCACCAACCTTCTCGTTCCCATGGCCAAGTACAGCCTTGTCGGTCCCGATGACTGGCTTGCGTCTTCGATGACCGACTCACGCCTGGGGGATCTGGTGGAGAGCGGCCTCCTCTGGCCTGTCACCTCGATCGACCGACCGGAGTGGATGGTGCCGCCGCCGGAGCATGTCGAGCCCAACCCGCCGGAGGGGTATGTGGTGAGCTTCGAGGTCTTCCACCGAGCGGGACTAGGCGCCCCACCTAGCCGTCTTCTGCGCGCGATCCTCTACCACTATGGCGTGGAGCTTTAACACCTCACCCCCAACGGCGTCTGCCATGCGGTGGTCTTTGCCGCCGTGTGCGAAGGCTACCTCGGGATCGAGCCTCACTGGGAGTTATGGCTCCATCTCTTCGAGGCAAACATCTTCCACGCGTCGGCTATCAAGGGTACCCGCAAGATGGTCAGGGCCGGGTGCTGCTGCATCACCCTCAAGCGGTCAGACCTCTGGATCCCGGCGAAGCTTTCATCGAGCCACTCCGGATGGCACTCCGAGTGGTTTTATTTGAGGAACGACGACGACCTGCTCCCCGCCTACACCGGGAGGACGATCGACGCGCAGCCCGACTGCTGGAGGTACGGCGTCGTGCAGAATAAGCAGCACCGCCTCGACAACCTGCTGGACGCGGTCGGGCGTCTCAAGGAGGGACTCACGGCGGCGATCGTCGCGTCGGCATTCCATCAGCGGCGGGTCGTGCCGCTGATGGCTCGACCCCTCTGCCTCGACGAGATGCGTCCGGGGATCGACCTCTCGGGGTGTCGCCTCCTGGGAGACGAGCTGCCCCCCGAGAGGGTGGTCCGCCGCATCCGCCACTTCTTCGCGGGCTCGTTCGACGCCAAGAACGTCGCCAGGATCCCCATGAGGCCGGACGAGAGGTACATCGAGCTGGTAGGTTCCCTTTAGAGTTCTTGTGTTTGCCTTGTTCACTTTTTTGCTTGCGCCCTGACTGGCTCGCGTTCCTCAGGGGAACGTTCCCTTCCGGAAGTCGCTGCCGCCGGTCAAGGAGGAGCGGGGCGACGCCCAGGTGAGGCGCCTCCAGGCCGAGAAGGACAAGAAGGCCAAGGACAAGGCCAATAAGGACAAGGCCAATAAGGCCCGGGAGAAGGAGGCGAGGGATCAGCGCCGGGCCCGGCAGAGGAGGGAGGGCGTTCCCGAGGAGGAATCGCCCTTGGAAGAGGAGGACAAGGAGGAGGAGGAGGACCGCGACAACGATGTCGAGGTGGACTGGAGCGAGGAGGAAGAACAGATGGCGCCCGAACAGAGGGTGGTCGTCGGAACCGAAGGAGGAGAGGGGTCGATGTCGAGGTCGGCCCTTACTGTCAAAGCCGAGCCACGGGGGGAGCGCCCCGTGGCCTCTCAAGATGAAGTGCCATGGCAGACGTGCAGGCGGTCATCGCGATCCCCGTCGGGGGGTCGATCGAGCGAGCCTTCGGCGCTTGTCGCGTCAAGCGCACGGGCGTCGGGCCCGTCAGTGCAGGAGGAGACCAGCAGGGGGACGGCGGGAGCGTCGTCAGCCCCTGCCCAGGAGACGGTGCCGAGGGCGGCCTCGATCCCCGCCCCCCGATGGGTTGTGTTCAGGCCCTCGATTGGTCCGAATGCCGTCGGCCAGGAACGCCTGGCCCCGAAGGGGTAAGTTATCCTTCCGGCTGATCGATGGTACTTGTTATGTTTCTCTTTTTGTTGCTGATGATCCGTGCTTATCGTCGTGCACGGGTTTCTTTCTTAGGTCGAAGCGCCCGCAGGAGGATGCGTCCCTCGCCCCTGCCAAGAAGCTGAGGGTGGGGGCTGCAGTCGAGGCGGCCGTCGAGGCCGGTCCCGCTGCTCCGCCCCCTTCAACGCTCACCCCGAGGCGGCGTGGGCAGCCAAGGCTCGGGAGGCGATGGAGCGAGGGACAGCGCAGGGTGCCTCGGCATCTGCCCAGGCGGGAGAGGAGACGGGCCTGCCCGCCCCGCCGGCGAGGGCCGCCGAAGTGACGGGCGTCGTCGCGCCCGTGCAGCTGTCGGAGGGAGTCGCACCTGGCGCCTCGGAAGGCGCGGGACCTGCGTCGACGGCGGTCGTGACCGAGGGGAGCGAGCCTCATGCCGCCGCCGAGATGGAGGTGGTCGGGCCCCAAGTTGCTACGAACGAGGGGGAGGTCCCAGCTCACCCAACGCCGGGGCGGTGGCCCGAGGGCTTCGCTTCGTTAGAGGCGCGACTGCGGCTCGAGCGCGGGGGCACGGCCGCTGCCGCGTCTGAGGGCCCTTCGCCGACGCCGGAGGTCGAGGAGGGGGGTTGGGTCAAGCGGCCCGAGGCGACACCCGCGCCGGAGAAGGGCGGGATGCTGATGGAGTCCACCACCGAAGAGGTGGCCGAGATGGTGGCCGAGCTGGTGGGCTCGGTGGGGACGACCGCCGTCGCAGCCCCTCGTGCGGAACCGGAGATGGCTCGGCCTCGCCTCGAGGCTGGGGGGTCGTTGTCCCGAGGTAAGTCGTGCTCCGACTTATTCGAGCTGTAGTGGGTTTGTGGTGCCAGGTACTGATCTCTTCGTGCCTTTCCCCATGCAGGGCCGTTCTGCTGGCCGGGGCTTCTTCTGCCCGGTGGTGAAGGCTCGGCGGGACCGTCGACGTCCTCGCGGGGTGGCCCCGAGGCCGGGATAGGCCAGGCAGAGGGGTTTTCCCCCTTCTTCGCTTGGCAAGAGGAGGTGGAGCGCCGCGGGGGTGCCGCCGCAGTGCGCCAGGGCGTCATGCGGGAGGTCCAAGAGAGGATCGCCACCCGCAGTGCGTACTGGGGACAAGAGGTCCTCGAGCTGGCGGACCCTCAAGACCCTGAGCAGCTCTTCCTCACGCTCGACGACTAGGCCGAGCTCCGGGAGTGGGAGCATCTCGAGGAGTACCGGGCCTGGTTCGAGCACTCGGTATGCCTCGCCGCGAATGTCGCCGCCGTGGACATATGCCGGGGGATGGAGGTGGGTTTCGTTCTCCCTTTGACTTTGCTCGGGTGGCATGACTGTTCTTTTTCTGATGATCTTCCTTTTCATCCTTGTCAGACACTGCGGGCAAGGTCCTATGAGAAGTCCCAGTTCATCCTCTGGGCGCAGGAGCAACTCCCGGCCCTCCGCGCCTCGCTGGAGAGGGCGGAGGCCGAGGCCGCTCGGGCGAGGGTCGAGGCGGCAGCCGCTCGGGAGGATGCCGGGTCGAAGGTCGCCCACGCGAGGGCCGGCTTTACGGCCGTGCAGGAGGAAGCCCGGGTCGCCCAGGAGACGGCGCAGTCGAGGCTCGATGACGCCCTTCAGTCGACCATCAAGGTCGGGCATGAGCGGGACGCTGCCCTCGGGGCCAAGCGCAAGGCCGAGGAAGAGGCCGCCCGATTGAAGGAGGAGCTGGCCCGGGCGACGGAGGGCATCCGGGGGCTCCGGGGCGACCTCGACGCCGTCTCCCGCGAGCGCGACACGCTGGCCGCCGCGGAGGAGAAGGCTCGGACCCGCGCGACCTCCCTGGGTGTGGTGGCGATGAACCAGAAGAGAGCCCTCGATGACGCCGGCAAAGTCATCGAGGGCCTCGAGGCTAAAGTCAGTGGCCAGGCCACCGAGCTTATCGACGTTCGCCGCCAACTCGAGGAGACCGCGCGAGGCTACGCCACCCTGGAGGCGCATGCCCAAGGTAAATTTCTTGAGAGTGTTGCTGAATCTGCCCGGCCTCGACCCTTTTTTGGTTTTGACAGGGTTGTGTGTTTGTTTTGGCAGAGCTCGCAGCAGACAAGGCCCGAGCCCACGAGGACCTGAACAGTCTTCAGGGCCTCCTCGGGACTGAGGCGAACCTTACCGTGAGGCTCGCGGGCGTCATCAACACCTTCTGCGATGACCTCTTGGTCGAGCCGGAGACAGAGGTCGAGGGCGACGCTCGAGGGGACTCCCTGCTACGCTGCTTCTACTCCATGACGCAGGAGGTGACGGAGCACGTCCGTGCTGCCCTGCATGTGGGAGTGAAGCGGGCCCTCGCGGTCGTCAACTCGGCCTACAACTATGACCTCAACGTCGTTGCCAACGGGTTTGCCACCGACCCAAGGCTGTCCGACGAAGAGAACGACGCGAGGTGCCAGAAGCTGATGGATCTTGCGGAGGTGCCCGGAGGCGAGCTGGCGAAGCTCTTCGAGCCCGAAGTGGTCCCCTCGGCGGACGGAGGTGGCGCCGAGTATCCCTCAGATGTTTGTCGATGAGCTTCTGCAGACTCTTCACCTTCCGATGTGGCCAACGCGTGATGCCCAACTTCCTGCATTGCTTCTTGAGGACGGTGACCCCCTCGTTGAGTAGTCCCAGGCCTGCGAGCCATATCTGGATAGGAAGGTCCATGTAACAATTAGGCTTTGGTAATGATACAATGCCGAGCCCCCGAGGGCTTCTTATATCTAACGCATTTTGTTCGAGATGCACATTGCTATTTTCGTTTCTCGAGCTTTCTCTTCTTTTCTTTGCCTGAGTCGACGCTTGTGGACTTAAGTGTTCGACGCAGGCTCGTATCCCTGGAAGGGGGGAGCGAGCGGTGATACCGTAGTCCTGGGGCGTAGGAGAGTCCCTAGCTCGACGACACCCCGACCCTTAGGGAGTTCGAGGCGTCTTTACTCAGTCGTGAAGCATACTCGAGGCAAAGATCGAGAGGGAAAGCCGAGTTCCGAAAAAAACGTTCGAGTTTTTCGGGGACTTAGGAGGGGGGTCCCCCCCTGTCAGCCCCCGAGGGAGGCTCGACTTTGCTGGGGAAAAGTCGAGGCTACCTTAGTGTTGTAAACGGGTGTGTCTTGTTATTTCTACTTCTCGAGCTCTCTGCTTTTCTTTGCCTGAGTCATCGCTCGTGAACTAAATGTTCGACGCACGCTCGTATCCCTAGACGGGGGGGGGGGGGGGGGGGGGGGGGGGGGGTGAGCAGGGATACCGTAGCCCTGGGGCGTAGGAGAGTCCCCGGCTCAAGGGCCCGCAACCCTTAGGGAGTTCGAGGCGCCTTTACTTAGTTACGAAGCGTACTCGAGGGAGAGGTCGAGAGGGAGAGCCGAGTTTCGAAAAAACGTTCGAGTTTTTCAGGGACTTAGGAGGGGGGTGCCCCCCCTGTTAGCCCCCGAGGGAGGGTCGACTTTGCCAGTGCAGAGTCGAGGCTACCTTTGAGTTACGAACGAATGTGAAATGTGTTTCGAGAACATTTTATTCGTTCGCAATGCCATAAGTGCACATAATGCGGAAATGTACGAGGCGTCGAGGCCTCAGGGATAGAAACAACGTAGCTGTTCGATGTTCCACGCATTGGTGAGGAGCTCGCCCTTCTCGTTCTTCAGTTTGTAAGTGCCTGGCTTTAGCACCTCTGCCACAATGAAGGGTCCCTCCCAAGGTGGCGTCGGCTTGTGACACCCCTTGTTGCTTTGTCATCGGCGCCGAACGAGGTCGCCGACGTCGAGGTCCCTTTTGCGCACGATTTTGTCGTGGTGGCGCCACAGCGTCTGTTGGTACTTTGCCGACTTGAAGAGGGCCACATCACGGGCTTCCTCGAGCTGGTCAAGGGAGTCCTCTCGGGCTACTGTGTTGGCTTGCTCGCTGTAGGCTTTCAGTCGATGGGACACGTACTCGAGGTCGGTGGGGAGGACGGCCTCGGACCCATAGACCAGGAAGAACGGAGAGAACCCTGTGGCTCGACTTGGTGTCGTTCGGAGACTCCATAGCACAACAGGCAACTCATCGACCCATCTCCTGCCATGTCTATTCAGCCGATCGAAGATCCTTGGCTTGAGGCCCTGCAGAACCATACCATTGGCGCGCTCGACCTGACCGTTAGTTCGAGGGTGGGCGACTGCGGACCAATTCACCCTAATGTGGTGATGGTCACAGAAGTCCAGGAACTTTTGTCCGGCGAACTGGGTGCCATTGTCGGTGATGATGACGTTGGGGACCCCGAAGCGGTGGACGATGTCGGTGAAGAATAGTACGGCTTGTCGAGACTGGATGTTGGCGATGGGTCGAGCCTCGATCCACTTCGAGAACTTGTCTATAGCCACGAGGAGGTGGGTGTGGCCACCCTTGGTTCTTTTCAGGGGGCCGACCATGTCGAGCCCCCATACTGCGAACGGCCAGGTTATAGGTATCATCTGAAGAGCTTGGGCGGGTAGGTGGGTCTGCCTGGCGTAGAATTGGCATCCCTTGCAAGATCGGACGAGTTTGGTGGCGTCGGTGACGGCCGTCGGCCAGTAGAAGCCTTGTCGAAAGGCACTTCCTACCAGCGTTCTCGGCGCCGCGTGGTGGCCACAAGCCCCTGAGTGTAGATCCTTCAGCAATGCCCTCCCCTCACCAAGGGTGAGGCAGTGTTGAAGTACACCGGACGGGCTACGTCGATATAGCTCACGACCGTCCCTGTACAAGACGTAGGTTTTGGCACGTTGGGCTACACGACGGGCCTCTGTGCGGTCCTCTGGGAGTTCGCCCCGTATCAGGTACTCGAGGTAGGGTGTGCGCCAATCCGTCGGAGGGGTTGGCGCAGCGGTAGCCTCGTCGATCTCCATGACCTCTTCCCTGCTCGAGGGGGGATCGGTCGAGGGGGGTGGATCGACCCCTTGCTCGAGGGCGAGAGCCCCCAAGTCTAGGTCGACAGACGGCTTGTGAAGGTCCCTCGAGAGGACGTCGGGAGGGACTGTACCTCGAGTAGATGCGATTTTGGCCAGCTCGTCGGCAGCTTCGTTGTACCGACAGGCTATGTGGGTGAGCTCGAGGCCGTAGAATTTGTCCTCGAGTTTTCGGACCTCCTTGCAGTAAGCTTCCATCTTGGGGTCGTGGCAGCTCGAATCTTTCATCACTTGGTCGATCACCAACTGAGAGTCCCCTCGCACGTCGAGGCGTCGAACCCCGAGCTCGATGGCGATGCGCAGGCCGTTGATGAGGGCCTCGTATTCAGCGATGTTGTTGGAGGCGAGGAAGTGGAGCCGGACGACGTAGCGCATGTGAACCCCTGAGGGTGATATGAACAGCAATCCGGCGCCTGCCCCCGTCTTCATCAACGATCCGTTGAAGTACATGGTTCAGAGCTTGTTCTGAACCTGCGCTGGGGGTAGTTGGGTGTCGGTCCATTCTGCAACGAAATCTGCCAGTACCTGAGACTTGATGGCCTTCCGAGGGGTGTAGGAGAGAGTCTCCCCCATGAGCTCGGTCGACCACTTGGCGATCCTTCCAGATGCCTCCCGGTTCTGGATTATCTCTCCGAGGGGGAAAGATGAGACCCTAGTGACCGGGTGGCCTAGGAAATAGTGCTGGAGCTTACGCTGAGTGAGGACGATCGCGTACAACAGCTTCTGGATGTGGGGGTACCTCGTCTTGGTCTCGGAAAGCACCTCGCTCACGAAGTAGACAGGCCTCTGAACCGGCAGGGCGTGTCCTTCCTCCTCCCTCTCGACTACTACGACCGCGCTGACTACCTGGGTAGTCGCTGCGACGTAGAGCAAGAGGGGCTCGGCTGGACTCGGGGGTACCAAGACCGGGGGCGAGGTGAGCAAGGCCTTGAGCTTCGAGAGTGATTCCTTGGCTTCGGCGGTCCACGCGAAGTGTTCCGTCTTCTTCAGGAGGCGATAAAGGGGTAGGGCCTTCTCTCCGAGCCTCGAGATGAACCGGCTGAGGGCGGCGAGGCACCCCGTGACCCTTTGCACGCTCTTGAGGTCGTTGATCAGGCCCATCCTCATGATTGCATTTACCTTCTCAGGATTGGCCTCGATTCCGCGCTAGGAAACTATGTACCCCAAGAGCATGCCTCGAGGGACCCCGAAGACACACTTCTCAGGGTTAGTTTTATGCGATTCGCCCGGAGGCACCCAAACGCGATCTCGAGGTCTCCGACCAGGTTTCTGACTGTCTTGGACTTGACCACGATGTCGTCGACGTAGGCCTCGACGGTCGGCCCTATGTGTTTCCCGAAGACGTGGAGCATGCATCGCTGGTAGGTGGCCCCGGCGTTTCGCAAACCGAAGGGCATGGTGAGGTAGCAAAACATGCCAAAGGGAGTGATGAAGGAAGTCGCGAGCTGATCGGACTCCTTCATCTTTATTTGGTGGTAGCCGGAGTATGCATCAAGGAAGCAGAGGGTTTCGCATCCCGCAGTGGAATCCACTATTTGGTCGATATGTGGTAGTGGGAAAGGAACCTTGGGACAGGCTTTATTTAAACTGGTGTAATCTACGCACATCCTACCCTTCCCATTCTTTTTCTTAACAAGTACGGGGTTGGCTAACCACTCGGGATGATGTACCTCCTTGATGAATCCGGCCTTCAAAAGCTTATCGACCTCCTCCCCGATGATCCTGCGCTTCTCCTCGTCGAAGCGGCGCAGGCATTGCTTCACCGGTTTGGACCCGGCTCAGATGTCCAAGGAGTGCTCGGAGACCTCCCTCGGAATGCCCGGCATATCCGAGGGACTCCATGCAAACACATCGGCATTCGCACGGAGAAAGTCGACGAGCACTGCTTCCTATTTGGGCTCGAGGGTGGCGCTGATTGTCAGCACCTTCCCATCCGCGAGGCTGGGGTTGAGCGGGACGGTCTTGGTGTCTTCCGCTGGCTTGAAGTTGCCGGCGTGTCACTTGGGGTCGGGGATCTCGCCGGACAAATCGTCGAGGGCCGCGAGGATGGCCGAATCCTTGATAGCTTCGGCTTTTTCCACGCACTCGACGTCATAGTTGTATGCGTGCTTGTAGGAGGTGTCGACGGTGATGACCCCCGAGGGCCCTGGCATCTTGAGCTTGAGGTAGGTGTAGTTCGGGACTGCCATGAACTTGGCGTACCCCGGTCTACCGATGATGGCGTGGTAGGTGCCTCTGAATGCAACCACCTCGAAGGTCAACTCTTCTTTTCAGAAGTTCGAGGGGACGCTGAAGCAAACGGGTAACTTGATGCGGCCAATCGGGAGTGCCTTCTTCCCCGGGACGATCCCGTGGAACCCCCCCGCGCTGGGCAGGAGCATGGTCCTTGGGATCCCCAGGAGGTCGAGGGTCTCGGCGTAGACGATGTTGAGGCTGCTCCCCCCATCCATGAGTACCTTTGTGAGGCGGGTGTTGAGGATGATCGGATCGACGACGAGCGGGTAGACCCCTGCGTTGGGGATGTGCTCGGGTGGTCGTCCTGGTCGAAGGTGATCGGCGTGTGGGACCAGTCGAGGTACCGAGGAGCCTGGGCTCGAATGGAGAAAACCTCTCGACGCTCCCTCTTGCGCTGGCGTGTGGTGAGGCGAGCCGAGGGTCCCCCGT
The DNA here is from genome assembly GCA_022036555.1 of Microstegium vimineum. NCBI lineage: Eukaryota > Viridiplantae > Streptophyta > Magnoliopsida > Poales > Poaceae > Microstegium > Microstegium vimineum. The sequence goes on from CM039132.1 coordinate 46,307,437, forward strand.
AGATCATGTAGCAGTCGTGGATTTTGGGGAAGCCCCCTTTCTTGACATCGCCTTTGACGAGGACGTCACAGGGCGGGTCTTCTTTGCCGTCGTCTCTCCTGAAGCTAGGAGGGATGAAGTGCTTTCGAAGCATGCGACAGTCCTCGAGGCGGTGGTTGGTCGGTCCCATATGATAGGGACAAGGCTCCTTCAGCATCTTATCGAAGACGCCCCCGTCGAGAGGGGGCCCTCGAGGCCTCTTCTTGCCTGCCGCAGCAACAAGGTCGTCGGGCTCGTCGTCGGGCTCGACGTTGCGTCGGCCTGATTGGTCCTTCTTCTTCTTCTTCTTGCCGCCGTTGCCGTTGTTGTTCCTTCTGGCCCATTGTTCTTCTTGGGCTTGTTGTCCGAGCCCCCGGGCTCATCCGCCTTGCCCTTCCGCTTCTCTGGAGGTGTCTGGAAGAACGCGCCAACGGCCTCTTCGCCAGCTGCGTAGTTGGCGATGATGTCCATGAGCTCATTGGCGGTCTTGGGGGTGTTTCGCCCCAGCTCCCGCACCAACTCCTTGCAGGTCGTTCCGGCGATGAACGCCGTAATGACCTCGTGGTCGGAGATGTGGGTTAGTGCGGTACGCTGCCTCGAGAACCGGCGGGTGAAGGCGCGGAGGGTCTCCCCTAGCTTCTGCTTGTAGCTGCGGAGGTCCCAGGGGTTGCCCGGCCGCTCGTAGGTGCCTTTGAAGTTGCCCTTGAAGATCCTGACCAGGTCGGGCCAGTCTTGGATCAAGTCCGGGGGCAGCTCCTCGAGCCATCTACGAGCGGTGTCGGAGAGGAACAGTGGGAGTTGCCGAATGATGACGTGATCATTGTCGGCTCCTCGTAGCTGACATGCCAGCCTGAAGTCGGTAAGCCAGAGCTCTGGCTTGGTTTCGCCGTTGTACTTGACCAGGGTGGTGGGTGGACGGAAACGGACGGGCAGGGGGTCCGCCGGATGGTTCTGCCGAAGACTCGGGGCCCTGGTGGCTCCGGAAACTGACATCGGTCTTCGTCGCTGTCGTAGCGCCCACCTCGGTGAGCGCTGTAGCCTCGAACCTCGGCGTCGCCGTACCGGCATCGATTGGTCACCCGAGGGGGTCGATCATCGACGAGGCGTTCCCGAACCGGTCGTCGCTCGACTTGGCCCTGGGGCGCTTTGTCCGGGTGGACGGATACCTCTTGATTTTGTCGGGGGCGGGGGGGGGGGGGGGGTACTTCATGTCGCTCGGAGGCAGCCCCTCGACGCCTCGAGGCCGAGCTCTCCGCTTGCTACACGACCGCAATTTGGAGAAGCCCCTGGATTTCGTCCCTGATACGCCGTGCTTGGAGGGTTGATGGCACCGGCATGTCACGGAGGAGCATTGCGGCCGCTATGACATTCTGGCTGGCGCGGTTGAAGACTCGGGGTTCGTTCCCCCCCTCCTCGACGATTTGCCGATGGACTTCCCGGGCCCGCTCGCGAGCTCCTCCACCCTGCGGGCGCCCTCGATCCCGCTCGAGGGTGTGCTCGAGTTGCTGAAGTCGCAGGCGCTCCTCCTCGAGCTTTCGAAGAAGCTCTCGGACTTGCGTGATCTGGACGTCTGGGGGTGGAATCGGCCCTGTCAGGACTCGGGGGGTTGGCATCTCGTGTTGGTGTAGCGTTGCCCCCTCCTCCTTTTTCTGTGGCCGCGGCGTCGTCGACGTCATCCTGGGGGTCGGCTTGCTCGTCGAGGTGGAAGCATTCCCGGGTGGAGTCGTAACCCTCATCGGGAGAGTCCGAGTCGGGGTCGGCGTGGTAGAAGTGGGGGAAGGATCCCCTGCGCTCCTCCGCCAGGCGTCGCCACAACGTGCCCCATGTCCGGGCCAGTCTCGGCTCCGGGTGCTCGCCTGGTGAAGAGGTGGTGACGGGGTTGACCGTCGCATGCGGCGGAGTCCTTGGAGACCCGCTACGTGTCTGTATCTGCGAACCTGCAAGGGCAGAGCAGAGTCTTGCGCTGTTGTGGAGCCCGTACGGGAACGGGTTACACGATGGTGGCGGGGTTGAGTGTGTCGGAGAGGCCACGGGGACTCCCAGGGACGACGATATGGCGGAGCCAAAGAACCGCTCAGAGGGGCGCCCGCCCTCGGCCCACAAGCGTGGGTCAAACAGGCCCCTGCGGGGAGGGGCTGTGTCGCCAGCCGGGGCCGGAGAAACGGCATCCGGCGTCTCGGAATCCGCACGGCGACGAGCGCGTCGGAGTCGCTCGCGCCTCCTCCTGATCGCAGGCCAGAGGTGCAAGCGGAGGGATCGTCGTCTGATCCTTGCTGGCCCGGCGTACCGGTGTTGCCGCTATCCAGGCCACGAGCGAAGGGAAAGACTATGAAGTGGCCCTGGCCCGTGGATACGAACCCTAGACTGCCGAACCAGACGACGGTGGTGAATGGAAACGGTGGGATGGTGGAATCCATCTGAGAGAGTAGTTCGGAGTTGATCGACACACAATTCCCCCTACCTGGCGCGCCAACTGTCGGTGTTATGACCCGGGGGTCAAGACCACCAACTAGTAAATTTGTATATCGCGTGCTCCCTCTCTCAGATGTGATGCAAGATGGACACAAGGTTTATCCTGGTTCGGGCAAAGAAGACTCTACGTCCAGCGGGGGAGGATGACTTGTATTATCTCGCACCTAGAGTGCTCTTACAGGGGGGGTACAAGCTGTGTTACACGGGTTTGCTCAGAGTGAGCTGCGGCCTAAGGCTAGCGGGGCTGCCCTAGGCGGTGGGTTGGCTGCTCGAGGGGTCGATCGAGCAGCGGGGTGTGTGAGGTGTGGAGATCAGAGCCGAAGTCTGAGTGTGGAGTCAGAAAAAATCCCCCGAGAGATCCCTTTCTTCTACCTCGGCGTCCCCTTTTATAGACAAGGGGAGGTCCGAGGGTACAGGATCCTCACTGTGTAGCATGGGCGGCGTGTCCTCAGCATAATGCCGGCGAAGGGACGTCGTACACTGTGCTGACATGGCCTCCTCGTCCTTCCTGCGCTCCGAGTCGTGGTGGCAGTAGAAGTCGTCGCGGCACAGCTTTCGTAGATGGGCGCGAATCCCACAACAGAAGTGAGACGGGGCGGATGGGACGGGCCCCATGCCGGAGTTGTTGGAGGGAGGGGTCGGGCCCCTCGGTCGAGGGGGGGGGGGGGCGAGCCCTGCGTGGCTCTGTCGTATCCCCGAAGTCGTCGTTGAGGGCTGCACTGTTCACGTTTCGAGGGGTGCTGCTGAAGTCCGTACTCGCGTCGTGGCGGCAGTAGCAACACAGTTGACAGGAATCAGGGACATGACGGAGAGTTGTTGGATTTGACTGCGGACGCGGGCGCCCATGGCGTTAGGCGGATTTACTTTAACCCATGCTGGGAGCAGTTGGGCTGATCGAGCCTCCCATGCGGGGGTCGTTCGTCCGATCCCTGGTCCGTCACTCGGCGTCGAGGTAGGGTCAGAGCAGAGGCGGATTCGGAGGGATCGAAGTAGAGGGCGAGGGGTCGTTCGCTCGACCCCTCGTCCGTCACCCGGTGTCGAGGTAGGAGCCGAGGGGTCGTTCGTTCGGCCCCTCGTCCGTCATTCGGCGTCGAGGTGGAGACGGTGGGGTCGTTTATTCGGCCCCTCGTCCGTCTCTTTCCGTCGAGGTGGGCCGGCCCACGACTGGTTGCCATAGCCGGTGTAGGGGGCCTTCGAGTGATGGGCCTTACTTTACTGACTTGAGCAGTGGGCTGGTCCCTGTCTTAAAAATGGTTGCTATGTTTAGCGTTAATTTATCGAAGGGTTTAGGGTACCCCTTACCTTCGTACCCGACACAAAGCCAACGCAACTTGAACGGATCGAAACGGATTTAAAACGGAGAAGATACGATTTAAACGAGTTTTAGGGATTTAACTTGGAATTGAAAAGCATTAAATAAATATTTATTTTCAAAGTTTGCAAAATAGATTGATTAAGGTTTTAACATGTAGAGAAAAACTCTACAAACCTAACACAACTCGAATGGATCAAATCGGATTTGAAACGACGATTTTATGAGCAAAAGAATATCGGTGGCATTTTTGTAAATTCTGAGGAAGCGCATTTTAAATGGAACAGAGGTAGATTACGTTTTCAAAGCGAGAAAGCGCGAAAAGGAAATCCGCTTTGGGGACCGCGGGTGCTGCGGTGCGGGGCCGACGTCTTTCCAGGTGGCGCTACGCTATAGGGCGGGTGCATAGCACGGCTGTGGACCACGCACAGGGGTCTGGTTCACCGGTCCACCGTGGACCGGGGCGTACCCCTTCGCGGGGATCTAATCTAAGCCGTCCGCGGCTGATCGGACGGCGCAGGGGCGGGGCACGGCGGCGCGGCTGCCGGAGCACAGTGGGGACACGGCGGCGCCATGGCCGGGGCGGGCGGCGCAACTCAAACTGCCGCCTCGGGGCTCGATTCGCAATGCGAGAGGTATAGGGAGAGAGAGGGAGAGACAAGGAGTACGTTGGTGGTATCGGCTGGACCGATTGAGCGACGAACGCGGCGGTGCCCGCGATTGGGCGGCTCGGGACGTTCGGCGTCCGTGCGCGGAGGAACAAAGAGCGAGGGAGAGAGATGTAGGGCACCTGGGGCCTTGCTTACCACAGCGCGAAGCTCCGGGAGCGGCGAAGGGAGGTGGTGAGGCACGGCAGCGGAGGGGCAGCGGCGCTCTGGGAGGCCCTTTGGGTGCTTGGAGAGGACCAAATAGGGGGCGGGGGAAGGCGGGGCATCGACTTAAATAGCCGCGGGGCGCAACAGAGAGGGAACAGAGCAATCACGAGCTTGATTCGCGTTTCGGCGGAAGGAAAGTGCCGGCGCGGGGAAGGAAAGGGGAAGGAAGAAGAAAGGAAGGTAGAAGGGGAAGCTGTCAGGTGGGGCCTACCTGTTGGCGCGTCCAAGACAGAGGGGGAACGGGCCGCCTGCTGGGCCTTGCGCGGGGAGGGAGAGAAGGCCGAGGGAGGGAAAGGGGATGGGCCTGCGGGAAAAGATTGAGAGCTGGGCCAAAACTGACGAGGAGGGAAGAGAGAAAAGAAAAAGTTTTGTCAATTTTTCAGAATTAATTTTCTAAACAAACTTTCAAAGCATTTTCAAATTCATTTTCACAAATAGCTTTGAATATCTTTTCAAAAACCACTCATTACAGAAACACAAATGCAAATGCATGAGTGCACATACAAGTTGCTAAACCCTAGCCAAATTTTAATTTGGTGAAAATGTTTTTACTCTCTTATATATTTTCATGAGCACAAAATTAGGAATTAAATAAATTCAACTCTATTTTTTAAAAAGCAAAAATTTGGGGTGTTACATTATAATACGGAGGGAGTATATTAACATTGAAATCGTCACAGATACGAAAATATGACATATAGCGATTGTGTCACAAATATAACAATAGACTTACATCCACTTATAATATATAATAATTAATTAATTAACGTATTACGGATGTAGCACGGGTCTGTTGGATGCAGTGCCAGTGCCCTAGGCAGATTTAAAGTTGCTTGGTCAGGCCAGGTAGCAATGTACGTAGACGACCATCAATCGCTGCAACGTCGTGACCCATACAGGACGACGGCCGGGGCGGGGCCTGCTAGTGCTACACGCTCAAGTACATGTCAATCTTGAGCACGGCGTTGCCGTCGGTGGCGTTGAAGGTGTGTGTCCTGAGCAGGCCATACCCGGTGACGCCGCGCAACGTGCCGGTGCCGCCGACGACGGGGAGCTCCCTGACCTTGTCAAGGATGAGGTCCCTGGCCAGAACGGCGACGGTGCTGCCGTTGTGAGGCCCCGCCGTGAGCACCATGTTGACGGAGAGCAGCAGCGCCAGCTCCGTCTGCGACGCGAACAGGTAGAACCCCTGCGCGCGCCCCACGGCCGGGGACGCCGCGTCGGGCCCTTCCGTCAGCGGGTCGTCCATGGCGTACATGTCCCCGAACCGGACGGTCGGATCCTTCGGCAGCGGCGTCGCCCCTCTGACCACGCGTACCGCCGTCGCCGGAGCCCCCGGATATGGTGTCACCAGGTCGTGCATGTAGAACTGGAGGTGCGTGGTCGTCGGGGCAGCACTGCCGCCGCCGGCGACGCCGCCAGCGAGCGACAGGGAGATGAGTGCTAGCTGGAGCAGCATGCCGTGCTTCGTGTTGGCCGCGCGTGCCTAGGCACAAGGGAGTGAGAGGAGCAAGGAGATCGATGAGCACTGCACAGTACAGCAGGGATGTGAGAAACTGAGTCCTCTGAAGTATTCTTCTCATTGGTTGAGCGCGCAGATCAGAATTTATAGATTTCAAACGGAGGGTGGTGTCCGCTGAGCAGCGTACATCCAAAAGAATTTCGAAGGAATTTTCAGAAGCCATTTCTTGATTCCAAAGGTTTCTGTTGGGGTTTTTCAATAGGTTTCGTGCAATGTCTTTACAAATTTACGCTAAAGTCAGCGCTATATTATCTTGTTTTTATTATAAGTAGTTCAAAATAATCTTACGAACCAATTTCATGATTGACTGATGGTGTTCCGTCTCAAAATATCTTAGATAAATTTTATATAAAAAATTATTAATAGTTACGATACATAATTGATATTATTAGATAGATTTTTTGATCTAGTTTTTTAATAAATTTATTTGGAGACATAAATTTTATATAAATTTTATATAAATCTAGTCAAAGTTGTGGCACGAACACCTAAAACAACAGTTAATTCGGGACAGAACGGAGGAGTATTTGGCAAAGGATCGGATAGGCTGGTCCGTTACATCAGAAGACGTTGTCCCATCCAACGAACCTCTGTAGGGCTTATTTTACTGTTCTCGGTGGCCAATGGGCAACTAGTTTATAGTACATGAAATGGTCCGACCGTAATATTAGATCATTTCTTTATACGAGGCGGCTAAATACGTTTTTTACTCTAATATAATGTACTAGTTCCATTGTAAATTATTGATGTTTTTAAATCAAGCTTCCCTAACCTTTGTTCTGTTTTCCTAAGTCAAACTTCTCTAATCTTGACAAAGTAAAAAAAAAACAGTTTCAAACAAAATGTATAATCAAGACATATATATTTTTGTGATAAATTTAATAAACCTATTTTAATATTATAAACATTAATATACTCCCCCCCGTTCCAGAATGGATGACACTATAGGATGCGTGCATATTAAACTTTCTCAACTTTGACTAGGTTTGTAGAAAATACATGCAATATTTATATCTTCAAACAAATTTATTATAGAAATATACTCAACGATCTATCTAATGAAACTAGTTACTCTCTCCGTCCCAAAAAAAAAGAGTCGCTATGAGAAGCGTGCAAGTCAAACTTTCTCAACTTTGACTACATTTGTAGAAAATATATGCAACATTTATATCTCCATAAAAATTTATTATGAAAGTATATTCAAAGATTTACCTAATGATACTAATTATATGCTATAAATATTAATATTTTGTTAAATATAGTTGGTCAAAGTTAAAAAATGTTGATTTTTTGGGAAGCAAGAACGGCTCTTTTTTTGGGAGAGAGGGAGTATGTATTATAAATATTATTATTCTTTTATGTATAATTGGTCAAAGTTTAAAAAAGTTAACTTCTCGAGAAGCAAGAATGACTCCTATTTTAGGACAGAGTGAGTAACGTTTAGAGATTTAATAAAGTTAAAGAAATTTGACTTAGAACAAGACTAAAACATTTCATTAGTAGAGTTGTATAACTATATTAATTAAACTAGAATTCATGATGGGATTTCTTGTTACGACAATTTAAATTAGGTAGAAAAATACTCAACTAACCCTTGTTGCAGTTAGGGGCTAACTTTTGCTTTGTGGAATTAAAAGGAGGCTAGCTCCTCGTTAGCACATTTTAAAGATGAGTTTTTCCCTTATTAGTTTATTTATATTTGGAGATATAATTTTTTTTCCTTAAGATCAGCTCGACATGTCATACTAACTGGACGTGGGAAAAGTGTCCTAATCATGTCCGGTCGAACTCTGTATAAGTAATGTGCCAAATATGACATTTGGTGAATGGACGCGTCCGGTCAGCACTGATTCGACTCACTCAATATCGAATCCATTCTACGTGAATTGTTCGTGCCTAGGGTTACGTATCAGGCGTGTCCGGTCACTTACAATGAACCTTAAATCTTCTCTAAACACTTCACCCTTACTCATAAGTGCTAAACACAATGTGTATCACCCTCTGTGTATGTGTGTTAGCATTTTTACCGGTCCTTTTCAAAGGTACTAGATTAGCTCACTAGATCTAACTAGTATAATGCCCATGCTAACGCAATGGTTTTATCTAGGGAAATGCTTTAAAAAAACAACTAATTTGTTTTTTTTGCAGAGTTTAACTTTTTACACAATAGTATTTGAGCTTATATCTACCCTACTAATTCACCATCTTCAGCGAAAACAACTTCATTTGTAGCTTCGCCGGTAGAACAAATTCTTTCCGAGAGCTAAAGCTATTTTTTTGGACCGTTTGGCAAGTAAGTATGGCATATATATATATATATGAATTAGTGAATTTTTAGGTTGCATCTGTATTACAATGGGCTGTAATTGGATATTCAGTAGTGCATGGCAAGACTAAACAGAGAACAGAGAATGAAAGAGTTTGCTAATGTTGCTTGAAACAAGCCGCAAGTCCACTACAGAAGTGCATACCCCTCTCATTCAGCACCCCTCATTCAGCACAAACACGGGAAGGGAAGCAAACAGATATTTATCATGAGGATCCTTCTGAACATGAAAATATGCTGGAATGTCATATTGTACGTGTGATATGGAAGATGCTTACCACCTGATCAAATGGCAATCAGAAATTCAGCGAATCAATAACACATCTGCAAGATGACGAATCGAATCAAAATTGCATTTTGAAAGCAGATCATTCTCCTTCCTGCAAGACAACATATAGTTGTTATATGGAAGTGGAATCCAAAATACGATGAAATTTTGGCTGGTCCTTTCAATGAAGAAAGATAGCTTTCCCTAAAATATGAAGAAAGATAGCCCACCTTGACCAGATTCTGAAGAAAGGTTAACACCTCCTGACGTTTCAAAAACTTTGATTCACGCATGTAAAAGATTATATTCTCCTTTGCTTTGTTCAGCTTGCATCGTTGAGATGGACGTTCAATGAGGGGCATTAACACTTTGGCAGACAATTCCTGCTAAATTTAAAATATTTTTTTATTAAAAATAGCTTAGACAGGAAACAAATTTTTAGGTATGCAGATGAGTATAGACAGAAGTACATTTAACCGTCTCTTTCAGTCTATATCCTACACTGATTAAAAAGGATGCCTATATGAGATCAAGTACGTGGTATATATCTGAGTCTCATTCTTCAGATGAATAAACAGCAACCTGCCAACCAGCATCAAGGGCTTCACATCCCAGCACCGAATAAAAAATTAAAAATCCTAGATATTTTCACAAGATACCCAATGTTGGATGCCTTTATTTGCCTAATGGTGAGCAGAGTCGCCTTTGAGAATTTCTTGATGTAAACCTCACTACAATGCGTAAATATAATCAATTTTAGATAAACATCAGCATAGCTCAATAATTGGATAGACAAGAAAATTATTGACGACCGCTTTGAGCACCAACTGGAGGGAGAGGATCTCGCACACCTTCCGCACGAAGGCCTGACACGGCCGCTGTGAGCACGAACTGTAGGGAGAGGCTCTCGCACACCTTCCGCACAAAGGCCTGGTGAGAGCCCCATGTGTTTGGTTTTGAGTAATTGATGAAACCTACCTAAGTACTAACTTTGATCTCTAAGTATGAATCATGAGATAGGTTGGTACATACCATGTGATGGAGCTAATGGATCAAGGTGGTGATTGCAAAGGCTCTAGAATGGTGGAGGAAATGGAAAAGAAAAATGGTGTGAAGGCAAAGGTGAAAATAGGAATCCATTTTTGGTTTGGTGATCAAGACACCATAGAGGGTGTGATCACATTTAGGATAGATAGCCGTACTATCAAGGAGGGAGCTCTCGTGTTTGATTACAGTTATCATGTGCCACTAGGTTTATTACATTGCATATAAAATCAATTGAACTAGTGAAACAACCAACTAATTCCAAGATTATTGTAATATAAAAGCTAACACACATGCACAAGTGTTGAGATCACTTAGTGTTCGCTCTTGGAAGCTTGGGAGAAGTTGGTGGCGAAGTTTGGCAGAGGAAAGCTGTTCGGACGCTAGGGTCTCTGCTGTCCGGACTAAGGCGTGCGCGTCCGGAAGCAAACCCTACGGCTGCTGTTGCTGAGAGAAGGAGTACGGACGCAAGTGTTGGTCCGAACGGTGAATCCTGACGTGCGTCAGGAGGAGAAGTTGCTCGGAGGGAGCTCTCGGGTGTTCTCGGGTGCTCGGGAAAATATTTCTGGACCCGATGAACAGTGGATCCGGACCATGTGAACAGGCACGTCCGGAGCCACGTGGTGAGCAGCAGTGCGCGCGGGAAACGCTGAGTTTAAACATGCAGGTGACCGGACGCATACGGCATGGTGCGGACGGTGCTTCGCGCGCGTCCGGAGGCTCAAGCAGAGCAGTTGGCGTTCAGTTTATGAAGGGTACGGACGCAGCTGATGGTCCAGACCCCTTGTGTAAAGTGCGTCCGGAGGTGGCGCAGGAAGTGGAAAATGGGGGCTAAACGGCTAGTGTTTGAGTGTGGGCTATATAAGGTGGTATGGCCGGCCCTTGGGGCATTCTCTTGCATTCCTAATTCACTCACACACTTGTGCTTGCTTGAGATTGCTCCACCCACCCATCCTCTTGACATAATTAACATATTCATGAGAGATTGAGTGAATCCAAGTGCATTGCTTATTGATTGCATACTAGTGGCACTTGGTGATCGTCGTCTTCACGAAAGCTCTTGTTATTCTTTGAGGTTGCCACCTCCTAGACGGCTTGTAGCGACGAGGATCGTTTAGCGGAGGAAGGTGTTTGTCTCCAGCTCTGATCAGTGGATTGTGAGGGGTTTTTGAACCTTCTCCGCGGGAGTTCGCGAAAGGTATCTTTAGTGGATTGCTCGTAGCTTGTGGATCCCCATCTTGTGTTGGTTTTGCGGCACCCGGAGACGGGTTTGGCGTGTGATGCCAATTAGCTTGTGAACCTCCAAATAGGTGAATCACTACAACGAGGACTATCTTGTTGGCAAACAAGTGAACCTCGGTAAAAAATATTGTGTCTCATTGTCTCTCTACCGAGGATTCATCTTGTAATTGATTGGTTATCTCTTTGGTATTCTCTTCACGGCGGTATAATCTTCCTATCTCTAGCTTTGCATTACCTTCCTTACATTCTTGCAAAGTAGAGCCTCTAGCTTAGCTTGTGTAGCTTAGTCTAGTAGCACTAGTCTTCTAGCTCTTGTGTGTGATATAGGTTTTATCTTGCTAGAAACTAGATTTGTAGTAGGTGGCTTGCCGACCCAAATAGTGCTAGTGCAAACTTGCTTACGTCGTGTTTTATTCTAACAAAGTTTGCCTAAGTGTTGTTGTTGAATTTTAATAGGCTATTCACCCCCCTCTAGCCATATCTAGAACTTTCAAGTGGTATTGGAGCCGGTACACCGTTCTTACAAGGCTTAACATCCCACGGTGTTAAAATGGCTCAAATCAACAACACCAAGAGGCCACCCAAGTTTGATGGCACCAATTATAGCTATTGGAAGGCATTGATGACCACCCATATCAAATCTATCAACCGAAAGATATGGTTGGTGGTCGACAAGAAGTTTGAGGTAGCCAATGAGGAGGCAGCCACCGCGGCCGAGGAGGAGAAGCTCCAAAACAATGATATTGCATTGAGTGCGTGCCATCCATGAAGCAATCTCAAGAGAAGTGTTTGAACAAATCAAGAACATTGAGAGAGCTCATGATGCATGGAAGAAGCTAGAAGGGTCATATGAAGGGACTCAATCCATGAAGGGGGCCAAGGCATACATCTTGAAGGAGAAGTTTGCAAGCTTCAAGATGAAGGAAGATGACAATGTGTCGGAGATGTTCAATAGGCTTGAGGTGCTTGTCAATGACCTCATGTCACTTGGAGAGAATGTGGAGAACAAGGACTTCTCATTCAAATTTTTGAGGAGTCTTCCCTCAAGATTTGAGATGTTAGTCACTCTATTAGTGAGAAGTGGATTGGACACAATGACACCAAACCAAGTTCTTGGTGAGGTGATAACCGATGACACCTTTAGAGAAGACAAGGACAAGATAATAGAAAACAAGGAGAAGAAGGATGAGAAGAAGAAGAGTGTGGCATTCAAAGCCACATCATCATCAAGGGGCAAAGAGAAGATCAAGTGTGATGATTCAAGCAATGATGAAAGCTCAAGCCAAAGTGATGATGATGAAGAAGAAATGGCTCTATTTGTCAAGAAATTTGGCAAGTTCATGAAGAAGAAGGGATATAGAGCAAGAAGGAAGAAGAGCTCACACAAGTTCAACGAGAAGGATAGAAGATGCTTCAAGTGCAATAGCAAGGAACATCTCATTGCGGATTGCCCTCATCATAGTGACAATGAAGATGAGAAGAAGGTCAAGAAGAAAGAAATGAAGGAGAAGAAAGAGAGCAAGATGTTTCTCAAGAAGAACAAGAAGGGAGGATCATATGTTGTCACTTGGGATAGTGATTCCTCAAGTGATGATGACTCAAGTGATGATGAGAAGAGATCAAGCAAGAACAAGGCTCTTGCAAGCATTGCTATGAAGAACAAGATCTCTCTCTCTTTAACACTCCATCGACTTGCTTCATGGCTCGGCCCACTAAGGTACAATCCGATGATGAGTGTGATTCTAGTGATGATGATGATGATGAACCCACTAAAGATGAACTAATTAAAATGTTGGAAGATGCTAAGACTCACTTTGACCTCAAGAGAAAGGAGTGCAAAACATTGAGGAAAGAGCTCCAAGCTCTCAAGCAATCCTTTGATGAGCTAAACCTCTCTCATGAGAGGCTAGAGGATGCCCATGAGAAGCTTGGCAAAGCTCACTCTAAACTTGAAAAAGCTCACTCATCTCTTGTTGAGCAAAAGGAGAAAGAGCATGTTTCAACAAGTAACATGGGAACAACTTGTGACATAATTAATGAATCTTTCTATGAACCCATCATCATCACCCCAACTAACCCTTCTTGTAGCACTTCTAACTCTACCTCTTCTACTAGTGATGGTTTCACTTGTGATGCTTCACTAATGGTTGAGAATGAGACCCTTAAGAAGGAGGTTGGTAATCTCGCTCTAGCCTTAGGCAATGCCTATGGTGGAGACGCCCGCTTGCTTAAGTGCTTGGGTAGCCAAAGATTCTCCCTTTGCAAAGAGGGACTTGGCTATACCCCGAAGAAAGGCAAAGTGGCCTTTGTGACTCCAAAGCCTCGCTTTGTGAAGAGCAATGGCCGGTTTTGCTCAAGTTGCAAGCAAGTAGGGCATGATGAGCAATATTGCAAACTAAATCTAAGCAAGATAAAATTTACAAGTGCATCTATTCGCTTTGATTCTAGTTATATGCTTACTAAGGGCAAGAAAGGTGTGATAGCTAAGTACATGGGTACATCCAATGAGAGCTCAAAGAAGAAATCTATTTGGGTACCTAAGTCCTTAGTCACTAACTTTGGAGGACCTAAGAAAGTATGGGTACCTAAGAAGAATTGAATTGTTTTGTAGATCAATTATAAAGCCGGAGGGAGGCATTGGGTGCTTGATAGTGGGTGCACTCATCATATGACCGGAGATTCAAGAATGTTCAACTCTATCAAGCCAAATGATTGCAATGGGGTTGATTTTATCACATTTGGTGACAATGGAAAAGGCAAGGTCAAAGGGCTTGGTAAGATTGCAGTATCCAATGACATGAGCATTCCAATGTGTTGCTAGTAGAAAGCTTGAACTTCAACTTGCTATACATAGCTCAACTTTGTGATCTTGGTTTCAAATGCATCTTTGGAGTTGATGATATAGAGATCATAAGTGTAGATGGCTCTAACTTGATTTTCAAAAGATTTAGATATGATAATCTATACTTGGTTGATTTCAATGCTAGTGAAACTCAATTGTCAACTTGCTTGCTATCCAAATCTAGCAAGGGTTGGTTATGGCATAGAAGGCTTGGTCATGTGGGAATGAGGCAATTGAACAAATTAGTCAAGCATGATCTAGTTAGAGGCTTGAAAGATGTGGTCTTTGAGAAAGATAAGCTATGTAGCTCTTGTCAAGCCGACAAACAAGTTGGAAACACTCACCCTAGTAAGAGCATGATGAGCACATGCAAACCTTTTGAGCTCTTGCACATGGACTTGTTTGGACCAACCGCATACACAAGCATTGGTGGAAACAAATATGGCTTTGTGGTAGTTGATGACTTCACTAGATATACATGGGTATTCTTCTTGAGTGACAAGAGTGACACATTTGATACATTCAAGATCTTTGTCAAGACATGCCAAAATGAATTTGAAACAACTATCAAGAAAGTGAGAAGTGACAATGGTAGTGAGTTCAAGAATACAAGAGTTGATGAGCTATGTGATGAATATGGAATCAAACATCAATTCTCGGCCAAGTATACACCTCAATCAAATGGGCTTGTTGAGAGGAAGAATAGGACACTCAGTGATATGGCAAGATCTATGCTTAGTGAATATAATGTGAGTTATTCTTTTTGGGCCGAAGCTATCAACACGGCTTGCTACTATAGCAACCGACTCTATTGCCACAAGATGCTTGAGAAGACACCGTATGAGCTATTGAATGGAAGAAAGCCAAATATTGCATACTTTAGAGTGTTTGGTTGCAAGTGCTATATCTTGAAGAAAGGTGCAAGATTGAGAAAATTTGAGAAGAAATGTGATGAAGGCTTCCTACTTGGCTACTCAACTACAAGCAAAGCATATAGAGTATGGAATCTTACTCATGGCATAGTTGAGGAGGTACATGATGTGGAGTTTGATGAAACTAATGGCTCTCAAGATGAGAATGACAATCATGATGATGTGAGAGGTGAACCATTGGCTAATGCAATGAAGAACATGGATATTGGGGACATTAGGCCGAGGCAAGTGGATCAAGAGCAAGACAATGACTATCTAGTGCATGCTCCATCCAATGAGCAATTCAATGACAATCAAGCTAGTTCATCCTCTCCAACTCAAGATCAACAAGAGGCTAATTCATCATCTCATTCCAATGAACAACCAAGTACAAGCAATCAACTTCCAACACTCCAACCTACATCTATTGCAAGAGATCATCCTTTGGATAATATTATTGGAGATATCACAAGAGGTGTGCAAACAAGATCAAGATTGGCTTTATTTTGTGAACACTACTCATTTGTATCATCTATTGAGCCAACCAAGATTTAAGAAGCTTTGCAAGATATTGATTGGGTGAATGCTATGCATGAAGAACTCAACAACTTCACTAGGAATCAAGTTTGGGAGCTAGTTGAGAGACCAAAGAATCACAATGTTATTGGCATAAGATGAGTGTTTCGCAACAAACAAGATCAAGATGGAATAGTGGTGGGAAATAAAGCAAGACTAGTTGCACAAGGATACACTCAAGTAGAGGGTCTTGACTTTGGAGAAACATATGCACCGGTGTCATGGCTAGAAGCAATAAGGATTCTATTGGCTTATGCTTGTGTTCACAACATCAAGCTCTATCAAATGGATGTGAAGAGTGCATTTCTCAATGGGTACATCAATGAATTGGTATATGTTGAGCAACCACCCAGTTTTGAAGATGATAAGAAACCCAACCATCTGTACAAGCTAAGAAAGGCATTGTATGGTTTGAAGCAAGCACCTAGAGCATGGTATGAGGTTGATGGACTTTATCCTCTCTAAGGGATTCATTATGGGCAAGGTTGACACCCTCTTCACCAAGAAGATTGGCAAGGACTTATTTGTGTCGCAAATCTATGTGGATGACATTATCTTTGGATCAACCAATCAAAAATTTTGTGAAGAATTTGGCAATATGATGGCAAAAGAGTTTGAGATGTCTATGCTTGGTGAACTTAGTTACTTCCTTGGTCTTCAAGTCAAGCAAATGAAGAATGGCAAATTTGTGAGTCAAGGCAAGTATATCAAGGACATGCTCAAGAAGTTCAATCTAGATGAAGCAAAGTCTATTAGCACACCAATGGGAACAAATGGTAACTTGGATAGTGATGCTAGTGGCAACATGGTAGATCAAAGGCTATATAGATCAATGATTGGTAGCTTGCTCTATGTGACCGCATCAAGATCGGATGTCATGTTTAATGTATGCATGTGTGCAAGGTTTCAAGCTTCTCCTAGAGAGAGTCATTTGAAGGCCACAAAGAGGATATTGAGATATTTGAAGCATACACCAAATGTTGGGTTGTGGTATCCTAAAGGATCAAACTTTGAGTTAATTGGATACTCTGACTCGGACTATGCGGGTTGCAAGATAGAAAGAAAGAGCACATCGGGCACATGTCAATTACTTGGAAGATCACTTGTCTCATGGTTATCAAAGAAGAAAAATAGTGTGGCACTCTCTACCGCCGAAGCCGAGTACATTAGTGCGGGGAGTTGTTGTGCACAAATACTTTGGATGAAAGCTACTTTGAATGATTTTGGAGTCAAATTCAAGAAAGTGCCATTGTTATGTGATAATGAAAGTGCAATTAAGCTAACCAACAACCCGGTTCAACACTCGAGAACAAAGCATATTGATGTCCGCCACCATTTCATTAGAGATCATCAATTGAAAGGGGACATTTCAATAGAAAGTGTGGGCACCGAAGATCAATTGGCCGATATCTTCACCAAGCCACTAGATGAGAAAAGATTTTGCAAGCTAAGGAATGAGTTGAACATACTTGACTTCTCCAACATGAGTTGATGCACCCCCACTTATATGACATGCCTCTACTCCAACAAAGCAAGGTACTAGTTGATTTGAGAGCATTCATGCATACTTTGCTAGGACTTGTGAAGAGCATATAGACATCACTCATGCTTCTAGGCTCATTCATGAAAACCAAAATATTTTTGATGCTTATATGGTGCCACTATTGCTTCTATGACTTGATATGATCTAGTGGTAGCATATGACATGTTGATGGGCTTGCAATCCTAGTGTTTGATCCATGTCTATGAGCTTAAGTGTTTAATTCAACATAGGCAAGATAACCATCTTAGCATGTGTGAACAAGCTTGTCTATGGTTTAAACCGAATTAAATATCTTGAGCAAGTAGCTGTAACACCCTAAAATTTGAATTAGCAAATTAGTTTGAATTTAAATTTAATTTGATTTAATTCAAGCATTTTTGTGAAGCATAGAATTAATTAAATAAAATAAATACCACGTTAGGGTTAACATGTTTGAGCATTTCATGCCTCTGCATTTTCTTGTGTTGAGTGAGTTTGCAAAACCCTAGAAAATATTTCAAAACCAATTTAGCAAATCAATTTGGAAAATCAATTTTGAAAAGGAAAATAAAAAGAAAAAAAGAGGAAACCTTCCTTTCTCCTTTCGGCCCAGAGCCACCCGGCCGGCCTGCTTCCCCCCCCCCCTTCTCTCTTCCTCCCGAGTGGGCCGACTCCCTCCCTGCGGCCCAGCTCCGTAGCCCGCACTGCGCCATCCCCTTCCTCTCTTGAGCCACTGACGGCCTGGGCCCGCCCGTCAGCCTCCTCCCTCTCTTCTTCCTAGAGTCCGAGCCGGACACGGCTGCTCGCCGCGCCGCGCCGCGTCTGTGGCCGCCGTGCAACCGCCTCCGCGCGCGTTTCTTGCGCGTAACCGCGTCGGACTCTCCCCTCTGCTCCAATAAATAGCCTCGACCCCTCGCCGCCTCGCCCCATCGTCTCGCAAGCCGCAGCCGCGTTCCGCCGTCGTCTGAGCAGAGCGCCACCCGCCGTTGCGCGCCTCTGGACGCTGCAAGCCCGCCATCGAGCCGCGCATCATCTTCGCGTAAGTGCCGAATAGCTCCCCACTCCCTTTTCCCTCTCTGTAGCGCTCTGGTTGGCCTCGCCGCCGTTCCGCCGAGAGTCGCCGCCACTGTCCACCG
The DNA here is from genome assembly GCA_022036555.1 of Microstegium vimineum. Taxonomy (NCBI): domain Eukaryota; kingdom Viridiplantae; phylum Streptophyta; class Magnoliopsida; order Poales; family Poaceae; genus Microstegium; species Microstegium vimineum. Next base: position 46,325,503 of record CM039132.1, read on the forward strand.
TCGACGGCTATCCTCCGCCCTCGATCGAGTCCCGCAGTGGCCCTGGGTGGGTTCGCCGAGCCCTCCACTTGCTCCCCGAGTCTTTTCCCGGTCGGATTGGGCACCCGAGCCCCTAACCGCCTCGTGCCGCCATGCGCAGAGCAACCGCCACCGCGGTTCACCGCCGTCGGTCCTTCCCATCCGTCCCCGAGCCTCGCCGTTGCCCTAGGCGATTTCGCCGTGCTTCCCTCTTTCTCCCGGTGCTTTCAGAGTCGAAAACCGAGCACCCGAACCCCTTCTTCCCTTGCGCTGGCCAGCATTGGCTCTGCCCGGCCATGGCCGCCGCCGTGCGCCGCCCTCCTCTGACCGAGCACCGGCCCCGCTCTCCCTCTCTTCTAATCTGGACCGGTCAGGTCAGATCCGACGGTCTCAGATCAAAGATACCCCTTCGGGTGGTAACTTTGCTAAAGAGCCCCTGCCTTTTCCTGACCCTCAACCCGCAGTCCATAAAGCGGATTTCAGCAATGCGCTTTCCCCTCGGGAAAACATATTCCCTTTTTCAGATCAGATTAATTCGATTTTAAAAGAAAAACCCTAATTACAGTTTTGCCACTGATTTTCAAATACCTATAATTTGCTCGTTTTAAATCCAAATCGACCCGTTCAAGTTGCGTTAGATCCGTAATTTTATGCTCTATCCAGTAGTATAGATTTCACCTATGTTAATTACTTTTGAAAATCAAAGTAAATTAATTTGTTAATGGTTTAATCCCGCCCTTTTCAAAATCCTGTTTAATCTATAACCTCTTCGTTTTAGATCCGATTAGTGTGATTCTCGCGTCTTTGTGGTCGTAGTAAAGTATAGATCTGTTTTATAACCTTTTCAAAGCCTCTTTATTGTTTATGGTGTAATGTTCTGATCATATCTTTATTGCTTCGTGTATGATTGTTCGGATGATTGCGTGGTGATGTTGATCGAGTTCAGCCGGTGAGATCTTCGGTAAGCAAGAGTTCTTTGCAGCAGATCAGGATCACCAGGAGCTTTGTGATCAAGGCAAGTTTAACATGGGATCATCCTTGTTACCTATTCACCCTAATTCACCTAGTCATGATTGCATGTGTCTAATTTGATTCCTATTTAGATCTCTACCATAGCTTTGTTATCCTTTTACCTTGTCACCATGGGTTTCTATGCATATGGGTAGCTTTGCTATGCTTTACATGATGACTATTGAATCGAATCTTGATTAATGATATATGCAATAATGAGATAAAATTGGTTTTTATAGCAACATGGAATAGGACCCCACTGTAGGGCAAAAGTTGGGATTTAAATGCAACCATGAGTGCTATAATGGCTCTAGCTTTAGTCTAGTATGAGGATTCATACTAGCATGTTGGCAGTTCGTGAAAGGCACCATTGCCGAGCTGGTTGTAGGGCATGTCCTAGGGTGGTTACCGCTTCGAAAGGTACCATAGAGTAGGGGCTTTACATACCCCTTGCCCTTGGGTCCGTAGGGTCTGACAACATGTTGGGAAGCCTTTTGAAAGACTTCATAGTGTAACCCTTCCCGCTCACCTTGGCAGTGTTATGGGAGTTATAAACCCAGGCATATGGGCAACACGGCTTGTGGGTAAAGTGTATAACCTCTGCAGAGTGTAAATCTATCATGATAGCCGTGCTCACGGTTACGAGCGGCCTGGAAAACTCACAGTGTAGATGATCATGTTGTTTAATGTTTAATTGCTAATGATGCTTATTAATCCTATCATGTGGTTATTACTTGGGCTAAGCATAACTAAAGCTAAGTGTTGGTAAAACTTGACCAAGTTAAAAGCAACTGCAGTACAGACAGTGTCAGCCTTTGAGCTTCATAACCCTATGTTACTCTTGCTGAGTACTTTAAGTGCTCACTCTTGCTTTCTCAACCCCTTCAGATGGCTATGAAGACTACCGTGAGGAGTACTAGGCTAGTGGTCTACCAGTCGGCGTTCCCTGTGAAGTGGAGCTTCGTCGCGAGAGTTATCTTTATTTTCCGCTGTTATGTTTAATAAATATTATTCGTTATGTAATAAGCACTCAATGATGGTACTATTTAAAGATTTGTCGGCTTATGTGTGTGATTGATCTCTGGGCACACATGAGTTATTCATATTCAATTTTATCCTTAAAATTGGGTGTGACAAATTGGTATCAGAGCGAGGTTGACTGTAGGATGCAAGCCTAGTTAGAATGGTCTTCTTACCTTCTCTTTTCATGCATACATCCTTGTATATATAATTTCTCAAACTGTTTATGCTACACTTGACTTATCCTATTGTGAAAATGTTGTTCTAATCTATCTCTATCTTTGTCATGGTTAAAGATGCCCACCCTTCGCCGGTTAGCTCGACTCAGTTTCAGTGAACGTGTTCCTCCGCAGCAGGTTGCCCCTCCTGAACCAGAGGAGGAAGTCTAGGAAATATCCAGTGGCGAAGAGTACCATGGGGAAGAGAGCCCCCATGCCCCAAGTGCTGACGTTAATTTCTCTATGTCCGATGTTGCCGGTGAAGACCTGCCAGAAGAGCCAGGGTGGATTCGCACTAAGTATATCCGAGGAGGAGCGAACAGCAGCTACGCTCACTCCCAACTGGTGGATCTTGTGGGAGAATGCCACCCAGGACCTGAAGTTGCAACTATGTACACTTGCAAGGAATACAAACACCCCCTCGCTAACACCTACTGGAAGGCGAAGATCTATATCTGTGGAAGTGCTGTGTGCAAACAGCTGAACGAGTGGATTATACCTTCCATAGCTGTGTTGCGCATCCAACCATAGAAGCAAGTATGAAGGACGCCGTGTTCTCTGCATATATGGCCATCCACAACAAGTTCAGAGAAAGGATTGCCAACACCCGACGTCGTTTCATCCCTCGCTTCGATGCGGAGCAAGGTTGGATCACCGCCGAACCTAACAGTGAAGGTGGCCCCGTCCTGAATGAGCTCGTCGACTTCGTTCAAGAGATGATGAGCATGTATGGTCATCTCCTAGTAGAAGCCATGGAGCTACGCAAGGAGCTCAAGCGCAGTTATCAACAACAAGATGAGCTTCGTGAAGAGTTTGAGTTGCCTTTGAACTTCAAGAAGATCAAGAAGAGTTAGGACTAGGAATCCCTTTATAGTTATACGTTAGTTCGTGAGTCGTGTGTGCTGGTGTTCTTCTAAGTGGTTAGTTGCTTGTGCTTTTGCTAATGTGTGAGTTGTTTCTTTGTAATAATTGTTAAGGTTGTGGGCCTGTCCACAACACTCATAGCTTAGGTTGGGTTATCTGAAAGCTTAATAATAATAAAGTTGCAGTTTTCTTTAATCTGTCTTTTCAGACCTCCCTGTCTTGTTAATTTTTCTTAATTAATTCTGAACACCCTAAAATCACCAAAAGTTAACTAAAAACAGTAGACTTCCTTATCTTTCCGTGGCCGCAAGAAGCACCTTTGTATCTGATCAGAGTTAAGAGAAACAATTCCTGCAAGTTGATGTTTCTGCGCAGTTTGGTAATCTAGACAGATCTGTTTAATTGCAGTTTATGATTAAGTTAATGTCAGAATCAGAAAACGTCAGAATTATGAAAGTTGTAGATAAATTCTTTATCTTTCCAACCATGTAAGCCTTGCCTCTGTTTGAGTTCGGAAACTTCAGATATGACTGTTTTTCTAGACTGCTGTTGTGCTGAAATCCAGAAAAGTTGCAGACTTGTCCCGTGTCAGGTTTTAAATTTGTTCTTATGTTCTATGTGACAGATGCCTCGCACCAGGACTAACTCCGGATCCAACACCAGTGACAACAACAACAACAACCAGCACCCTCTACCTCCACCACCTGCGATGACCCCAGAACAGATGCAGGCTCAGATCATGCAGACAATGCAAGCCATGATGCAGTTCATGCAGAACCAACCCCATCAACCTGTTGGAGCTCCACCTGTCAACAAGCGGAGGGAATTTCTACAAGGACACCCTCCTATTTTCTCCCATGCCAGTGATCCGTTGGAGGCGGATGATTGGTTACGTGCGGTGGAGAAGCAACTCAACATCGCACAGTGTAATGACCAGGAGAAAGTGTTGTATGCTTCTGGTCAACTTCAAGGTGCAGCTCAGACTTGGTGGGAGACGTATCAAGATGCTCGCCCCGGCAATGCTCCTGCTATCACTTGGGAAGAGTTTTCCCGGGATTTCAAGGCGTGCCACATTCCAGAGGGAATCATAGAGCTGAAGCAAGAAGAATTCAGGAACCTCCGATTGGGACAGATGTCAGTCAGCGAGTACCATGACAAGTTCTCGCAGCTAGCTCGCTATGCTCCCAATGAAGTAAGGGATGATGCTGATAAGCAGTGTCTCTTCCTAAAGGGATCTACTATGAACTCTGGTTGCAGCTGAAGGGTAATACATACCCGAATTTCCAATCCTTGGTGAACCGTGCCATCGTCCTGGACAATGAACGCAGGGAGATGGACAAGAAGAGGAAGCTTAGGGGACAAGCTTCTGGGAGTAACACTCGCCAGCGCCCCAACTATCCTCAGCAGGGTTACCAGCAGAGGTACCAAGGCACATCTAACTTTGGGAACCGTAACCCGAACCAGCAACGTCCACCGCTCCAGCAGAAAGGTGGTTACTCAGGACCTCGTCAAGGCTCATCCAGCAATACCCCAGCAAAGACTAATGCTCCCAATACCCCCATCAAGTGTTTTGCTTGTGGTGAACCCGGACACATCTCCTACAACTGCCCCAAGAAGCAGAATCAGTTGAACCCCCCAAGCCAGGGTAGCAACAACCAAAGGGTAAGAAACCAACCATCACCACATGGAAGGAGTGTGAACCACGTCTCTACGGAAGCAGCTCAGGAAGCGCCAGAAGTGATGATGGGTACATTCCAAGTCAACTCCATCCCCGCTTCTGTTCTTTTCGATTCTAGAGCATCGCATTCTTTCATATCGCAAGCTTTTGTTAGAATGCATGGAATATCTATGTTAGCAATGCAAAATCCTATAATCATAAATTCACCGGGTGGGGTTATGAGAACCGATTGCTATTGTCCATTGGTTACTGTTGCGCTAAAGGGAATAGACTTCAAAGCTAGACTTACAGTATTGAGAACCGCTGGAATCGATGTTATTTTGGGATTGGATTGGATGAAGAAATATAGCGCAGTGATCAAGTGTGATAAGAAGATAGTTGAATTGTCTACACCTACAGGAAACAGGATCAGTGTTGATGTGGTTATGGAACCTCCATCGACAGCCGCCGTCAATCAGCTTGAGGAGAATGACAACCCAGCAGAGCGAGTTGTTGATGAATTTCCAGATGTGTTTCCGGAAGATTTGTCAGGTATTCCTCCCGATCGTGACATTGAATTTATAATTGAGTTAATACCTGGAACTGCACCGATAGCTAAAAGACCATATAGGATGGGAATAAAAGAATTAGAAGAACTTAAGAAACAAATTAAAGAGTTGTTGGATAAAGGTTTTATTTCCCCATTTCTTACCGGGGGTGCCCCGGGTTATCTTTTTGACAAAAAGAGGCATCAAGGTTGGTGGATTATGGGTCACTCAAGGGTCATTCAAAACAAGTACCTTTCCTAGAACCCCTATTTTTTTTGAAAATAAAGGTGCTTTGTTTTCTCCAAGAATGATCTCGTCTGGCATCATCATTAAATCCTGCTTCAAGTTCCCAAACAAATTCACACGGGGGTATGGGTTGAAAATATACATATTCTTTGGCTTCCAATGCACCTGCATACTTCAGTATTTATGAACAAGGCTTTTTGGAATTTCATAATTTGTGGGGTATTTTTGACGAATCTGATCACCAAGAACATAGAAAAATCTGAACCTTAGAGGTATACAGAAGCTTCGGACACCTTTACCAAAAAAGGGTAAGGTGAATTTTGGGGTTAAAGAATTTCTTTTCTTGGCCTGTTGGTCTAAGGGAGGTATTCATTGATCCTAAAAGGGGGAAGATTACTAAATTTGGGAAACCCCCAACCAATGTCAGTGAAAATTTGCAGTTTTTTTTGTTTAAGGGATAAAGAAGGTTCACAAGGATTCCAAAACAGTTTTTTTTTTTTGTTTTTTTTTTTTTTTTTTTTTTTTTTTTTTTTTTTTTTTTTTTTTTTTTTTTTTTTGTTTTTTTTTTTTTTTTTTTTCAGAATTTAAATTGGGGCCTATCTTTTTGGTTAAAGGTGAATCTAACCCACCCAAAAAGTTTCCTTTGAATCAATTTTTAATTTTAGGCAACTTTTTGGTTGGGTTAAACGAAACCAAATTTCCATCCCCTGGAAAACCAAATGTTGGGGCCATTTTAGCAAAAAGAAAAATTTGGCAAACCTATGCCTAAAGAGTTGTGTTCTGAAAATTTACAACCCCAACCTTTTTTTTTTTACATTGTTCTAAGCCCCAAGGATGCGACCAAAAGAAAGGAGATTCTTTTAAGGGTTTTTGCGGTTTTTCTTTTGGGGGAAACGAAAGGGAAAACCCGTTTCCCGGTTGCTCGGACAAAGGAAAGGGGGGCCCCCCTTTTTCCAAAAACCCCCAAGCCCCATTTCCCCCACAAAAAACAAAAAAAATTCTTTGGGGGCCAAAAGGCCAAAGGGAAAAAAACCCCAAAACCCATTAAATAAAAACCCAAAATGGGTTTTTATATTTTAAAAGGTTTTGTTGGAAACCCCCCGATTTTCCAAAAAAATTTTTTTTTAAGAAAATTTTGATTCAAATTTTTTGGGGGAAAATTTAAACCGGGACTAAAAAGGGGGGCCCTTTAAAAAACCGTTAACCCCCTTTTTTTTGGGAGAAATTGAAAATGGAAAAAAAAGGGAATTTGGTTGGATTCCCCAAAAAAATTTGTAAACAAAATTCCCCCCCTTTTTGGAGGAAAAAATTCGATTTTGGGCCCCTTTTTTAAATTTTTAAAATGGCTTTTTAAAAAAAAATAAAAAAAAAAATTTTTTTGAAAAAAATGAATTGTTTGGACCAAAAAAATTAAAGGGGTTTTTCCCCCATGAAAAAATTTTAAAAAAAATTTTTTCAAAAATTTTTTTAAAGGACCCCCGATTGGCCCCAAGGAAAAATTTTTTGAAAAAAGGGCCATGTTATTTATGGGGGCCCATAGGGCGCAGCTAAAGGGGTGGAAGCCTAATTCGGGTTTTGGGCCCAATTAGACTAGTTTAGGGTTACTAAGGGCCTCCCAAAGTGGGGCCGTCAGGACGCCTATATAAGCAAGGGGTGGGCGCAGGGCGAGATTGATCCACGCCTTTTGGGAGCCGTCATCGCCTCCCCACGCTCGCGCCTTTTGCTCCTCGTGGACCTAGCAGTCCGGAGGCGCAACGCTTCCTCCCTGTACGTGTGGGATTCCTCGGAGGTGCTGCATCTGGAGCACAAGGACGAACCGCGCGAAGGGGACGTTGAGACGGACGACCATGCAACTGCACTACCTGCTGCGACGCGTACGACTACATCAAGTCGTCTTCCGCTGCACCTGCGCGTCTAGTGGTAATCACGTAACCTATAACTAGCCGTAGATCCTGTTTTATGAGGTCGAAAAGTTTTGTTTTACGGCTAGCGTAGCAACCTCGTATTCCATCAGTTACCGCTTACCCGGAAAGGTTATGACTCAATCTGGGTCATAGTTGATCGCTTGACTAAGGTAGCTCACTTCTTACCAGTTCGAACCACTTATGCGGGAGCACAGTTAGCGGAGTTATACATGGAAAGAATAGTATGCCAGTATGGAGTCCCAAAGAAGATTGTGTTAGATAGAGGAACCCAATTCACTTCGCACTTTTGGAGGAAAGTGCATGAGTCCCTCGGAACCGTGTTGAATTTCAGCTCAGCCTATCACCCTCAGACAGATGGACAGATAGAAAGAACTAATCAAGTGCTAGAAGATATGTTGAGAGCTTGTGCTTTGCAGTATGGTACGAGTTGGGACAAGAGTTTGCCCTATGCTGAATTCTCATATAACAACAGTTATCAAGAAAGTCTTAAGATGGCACCATTTGAAGCTTTGTATGGACGGAAGTGTAGAACCCTATTGTTCTGGAATCAAACGGGAGAAACCCAAGTGTTTGGACTAGATGTTCTGAGAGATGCAGAAGAGCAAGTCTGAGTAATCAAAGATAATCTGAAGATAGCATAGTCTCGACATAAGAGTTATGCTGATAACCGACGAAGAGATTTGTCTTTTGAAGTAGGTGATTTTGTTTACTTGAAAGTGTCACCTATGAGAAGTGTGAAACGGTTCAATATGAAAGGAAAGTTAGCACCCAGGTATATTGGTCCGTTCAAGATTCTTGAGAGACGTGGAGAAGTTGCTTATAGGTTAGAGTTACCGGAAAGTTTGTCAGGAGTTCACGATGTGTTTCACGTATCTCAGCTCAAGAAGTGTTTGCGAGTACCCGAAGAACAGTTACCATTGGAGGAACTTATAGTTAAGGAAGATTTGACCTATGAGGAATATCCGGTTAAGGTTTTGGAGACAGCTGAAAGAATTACAAGGAGTAAGGTCATCAAGATGTGCAAAGTGCAGTGGAATCGATATACAGAAGAAGAGGCCACTTGGGAAAGAGAGGAAGATCTAAGAAAAAACTACCCTCAACTCTTTAAGTAAGTAAAATCGGGGAATCTCGGGTCGAGATTCTTTTAAGGGGGGTAGATTTGTAACACCCTAAAATTTGAATTAGCAAATTAGTTTGAATTTAAATTTAATTTGATTTAATTCAAGAATTTTTGTGAAGCATAGAATTAATTAAATAAAATAAATACCACGTTAGGGTTAACATGTTTGAGCATTTCATGCCTCTGCATTTTCTTGTGTTGAGTGAGTTTGCAAAACCCTAGAAAATATTTCAAAACCAATTTAGCAAATCAATTTGGAAAATCAATTTTGAAAAGGAAAATAAAAAGAAAAAAAAAGAGAAAACCTTCCTTTCTCCTTTCGGCCCAGAGCCACCGTCGGCCTGCTTCCCCCCCCCCCCTTCTCTCTTCCTCATGAGTGGGCCGACTCCCTCCCTGCGGCCCAGCTCCGTAGCCCGCACCGCGCCATCCCCTTCCTCCCTTGAGCCACTGACGGCCTGGGCCCGCCCGTCAGCCTCCTCCCTCTCTTCTTCCTGGAGTCCGAGCCGGACACGGCCGCTCGCCGCGCCGCTTCACGTCCGCGGCCACCGCGCAACCGCCTCCGCGCGCGTTTCTCGCGCGTAACCGCGTCGGACTCTCCCCTCTGCTCCAATAAATAGCCCCGACCCCTCGCCGCCTCGCCCCATCATCTCGCAAGCCGTAGCCGCGTTCCACCGTCGTCTGAGCAGAGCGCCGCCGCCGTTCCGCGCCTCTAGACGTTGCAAGCCCGCCATCGAGCCACGCATCATCTTCGCGTAAGTGCCGAACAGCTCCCCGCTCCCTTTTCCCTCTCTGTAGCGCTCTGGTTGGCCTCATCACCGTTCCACCGAGAGTCGCCGCCGCTGTCCACCGTCGACGGCTATCCTCCGCCCTCGATCGAGCCTCGCAGTGGCCTTGGGTGGGTTCGTCGTGCACTCCTCTTGCTCCCCGAGTCTTTTCCCGGTCGGATTGGGCACCCGAGCCCCTAACCGCCTCGCGCCGCCATGCACAGAGCAACCGCCGCCGCGGTTCACCGTTGTTGGTCCTTCCCGTCCGTCCCCGAGCCTCGCCGTTGCCCTAGTCGATTTTGCTGTGCTTCCCTCTTTCTCCCGGTGCTTTCAGAGTCGAAAACCGAGCACCCGAACCCCTTCTCCCCTTGCGCCGGCGAGCATTGGCTCTGCCCGGCCATGGCCGCCGCCGTGCGCCGCCCTCCTCCGACCGAGCGCTGCCCCCGCTCTCCCTCTCTTCTAATCTGGACCAGTCGGGTTAGATCCGACGGTCTCAGATCAAAGATACCCCTTCGGGTGGTAACTTTGCTAAAGAGCCCCTGCCTTTTCCTGACCCTCAACCCGCAGTCCATAAAGCGGATTTCAGCAATGCGCTTTCCCCTCGGGAAAACATATTCCCTTTTTCAGATCAGATTAATTCGATTTTAAAAGAAAAACCCTAATACAGTTTTGCCACTGATTTTCAAATACCTATAATTTGCTCATTTTAAATCCAAATCGACCCATTCAAGTTGCGTTAGATCCGTAATTTTATGCTCTATCCAGTAGTATAGATTTCACCTATGTTAATTACTTTTGAAAATCAAAGTAAATTAATTTGTTAATGGTTTAATCCCGCCCTTTTCAAAATCCTGTTTAATCTATAACCTCTTCGTTTTAGATCCGATTAGTGTGATTCTCGCGTCTTTGTGGTCGTAGTAAAGTATAGATCTGTTTTATAACCTTTTCAAAGCCTCTTTATTGTTTATGGTGTAATGTTCTGATCATATCTTTATTGCTTCGTGTATGATTGTTCGGATGATTGCGTGGTGATGTTGATCGAGTTCAGCCGGTGAGATCTTCGGTGAGCAAGAGTTCTTTGCAGCAGATCAGGATCACCAGGAGCTTTGTGATCAAGGCAAGTTTAACATGGGATCATCCTTGTTACCTATTCACCCTAATTCACCTAGTCATGATTGCATGTGTCTAATTTGATAGGGGCTGATTGGTGGACAGTTATCAGTGCAAGGTTGCCAATTGGGAAGTGTTGCCGATGCCGATGGGCATGGGGTGCCGATGAGTACAGGGTGACTTAGTGCTTGGTGTCAGCAGAAGACTATATGTGGCCAAAGAAGGAAGTCGCGGATTGGAGGGATCTGCCGATGGAAAGTTTCCATCGAGGAGAAGTATAAGGAAACTGGTGTTTTGTACCAGTATTATTATTATGGTAGTTTGAGTCCGGCTCTTGCATGAGTTGTTTATTTTCCTTTAAAATAGGTGTGTTTGTTTAGGAAAATAAATATTATTGTTTTAGATCCGACTCCTGCGTGAGTCAGTTTCCTTAAAGTTTGGAGTTTATTTTAGGAAGGATACGTGTCGTGCCTTTGTACAACTCTCCATGCGGGAGTATAAATATGTGCCCGAGGGCTACGTGTATGATAATCAATCCAATATCAAACAAACCAATTTTATTCTTATTCTACTTTTATCGCAATTTACCCTTTACTGCATTAGCTATAGTTTATCAACGAGTTCTTCAAGCTACGACGGGCTGCATCACCTTGATCTCCGTCAAACCCTTGCAAGTTCCGCGTGGGAGTACCTCTGAGCCTTGGCATCCGGGCGCATCGTTGTTGCCTCGTTCAGCTCTGCTCTAGTTATCCTGATCAAGCCTCAATCCCAGCATCCGGGCGCATCATCGTTGTCTGGATTGGATCTTGCTCTAGTTATCGTCCTTGTCGATTAACTGGTCAAATCGACTAGCACGCCTCCGGATATCGAATTTCGGGTATAAGCCCGAGGTGTTCGCAGATCCTGACGCTTTTTGTGTCAACACCTCTTTTGGCACACCCGGTGGGACCCGATTATACAAATCTACACATCTATCATGGGTGATCACGCCGACGTTAACCAGAGGAACGTCATTGAAGTCTCTGAGGCCGATCTGAAAGATGATCAGAAGCAGGCCATGGAGCGGGCTTTGGAGGAATACAAGCAGTTATATCTCAAATCCTTCAGCCTCAGCAGGAGCGGTGAAGCAATCCAGAAGAAAGATCCGCCGTTGCCACGGCAGGTCACGTACGACGCCAATCCTGGTAAGCTACAAGAGATGGTTAGTGTTGCTGTAAGTCAAGCATTAATTAGCCACTCCAACGTGTTGTCCAATACTGTCTACAATGTCGTCACGCAATCATTCAAAGAAGGGCATGCACCGCGATATGTTGGTCCAGCGTACCATCAACCTGGATTGGCATCTACAAGCCGATCGGCAGCCCCAATGGCGTCTTCCACTCCTGTGGAACCGTCTGCTGATGTGGCTACATCGCCAAAACCGAACCCTGGCGGCGTCACCAAGCTCAACACAGATCCAGCGGCGTCGGCAATTTCAGGACCAGCCCCTGCTAACTGGTGGGGATACGGTATGCCTCCAAATCTATATGCTGGTTCTAATCTGGTGCAGGGAGATAGTTCAGCTTGGAGGAACTCTATGGCATCGGCAACACAGTCGCAGCCGATAGCCCCTATGATGCACAACTCTGTGCCTGCTCCAACTGTGCAGGTGCCATCGGAAGATCTTCAAGTAATTCCTAAGATACCTCTGATGCCACCATCGGTAAGCTCTGTGCCGATGCAGCACATTATAACCGCTGGCAATCAATCTCTGGTGGCAAATTCTCAAGCTGGAGTGCCAGTTCCCCAAGGTAATCTGGTGATTGATTGCTCCAGAATACAAGAGCCACAAGCTCCGGTCAGCTATCATCCATCGGTAAGTCATATGCCGATGCTTTATAATCCTGGATGGGTCAACCAGCCGCCAGCTCAGCAGCCTGGCGTGTCAATGTATCATTATGGAGGCCCAGTGCATGCTCAGAGCGGACCATCGGTACAGCAAACGATGAATACAGGGAATCAGCCTAATCCGCCAAGTGTGCAAAACTATCCATCGGTAAGTCAACCGATGCATAGTGTTCAGATGACTGGTGCTGCGCCCGTGACTACTCCGCATCATCTTCAAGAGGCGCATCAGCCGGCTCCACCAGTCAACAACCAGCCAATGAGTCGGCAAGAGCAGGATGCATATTGGGTCGGTAAGATTGCCGAAGTTATGAAAGAACAATTCGGCATCAAACCCAAGGTCAATACGTACTCTTATCGGACTCCGTATCCTCCTACATATGACTTGATTCCTCTCCCAAATCAGTACAAAGTGCCCGATTTTACCAAGTTCTCCGGCCAAGACGACACGTCGACAATGGAGCACATCAACCGCTTCATTATCCAGTGCGGGGAAGCTGCCAACAGGGAGGAGTTAAGGGTGAGATTGTTCTCTTCGTCATTGTCTGGATCGGCATTCACATGGTTCATATCGTTGCCTCCAAATTCTATAATTACATGGGCCGATCTAGAGAGGCAATTTCATAAATACTTCTTCGCTGGCATACATGAGAAAAAGCTTACCGATTTGGTCAAAATGAGGCAACGCAACGACGAATCGGTAGAAAGCTTTGTTCAAAGGCTACGGGACATGAAGAACAAGTGCTATAGTCTGGTGCTTGATGATCGGCAGCTGGCAGATTTGGCCTTCCAAGGATTACTACCGCACATCAAGGACAAGTATGCATCCCAAGAATTTGAAAGTCTAAGTCACTTGGTGCAGAGGATTGCCGATCAAGATATCAAAACCTTTGAACCCAGGAAGACTTGGAACAAGAAGGTGACCTTCATTGGGAAAGAAGAAGACTCTGGATCGGATGAAGAGCTGAATGTCGATGCAGCCGAATGGCTGAAGGATAAGAAGCCTGTGTCTTGTCCGTTCGGCCAAAAAGAGACTGAAAGGTTCACCTTCGACATCACCAAGGCCGATAGGATGTTTGACTTATTGCTGCAAGAAGGGCGAATCAAGTTGGCGCCCAACCAAGTAATTCCATCGGCCGAAGAGCTCAAGAAGATTAGGTACTGCAAGTGGCATAATGCAACCTCACACAGTACCAATGACTGCAAAGTATTCAGGCAGCAGTTGCAGTCAGAGATTGAATCTGGGCGTATTAAGTTTGAAAATTCTAAGGTCCAGAAACCGATGAAGATTGATCAGCACCCGTTTCCAAACAATATGGTGGAAATCAGTGAAAAAACCAGAGTGCTGACGTCGAAAGCTGCCAGAAAGAGTTCATCGGTAGATCCTAACTACCAAGTACCTAAGCACGACGCAAGAAGGTTTGCCGACGATAGAAAGGGTAAGAAGGTTGCCGATAAAGGCAGCAGTGCCAACAGGGCTCCTGGGGTTGTAATCACACACAAACAGCCAAGGCGAGATCATCGGCAATCACGTGAAGAAAAATATCGGCAAGAAGAAGAGGAGCATCGGGAATGGCTTCGACATAAAGACGACTGGAAGTGCCCTTCTTCGTTCACTGCTGGGAAGAAGGCATCAAACTACCCACTGCCGATAATTGTCCAGAGTGCAACGGGTATTACACTGCCGATCGATCAGGTAAGAGACCTTGTTTTGATGATCAGGCACCCAGGTACGCTAGGCCGCTCAGGGAGAACAGATCGGCACATGACCGACTGGGGGGCAAACTCAGTGCCCATGATAGGCTTGGCAAACGTGTTGATCAAGGGGATCTGGAGGGGATGGCCAATGCAAGAGTGCCTGACGAGGAAATATTCTCCAGAGATCCCAACATCGGGAGAAGTGCCGATGCAGGCAGTGGAAGGCAACACCAGCCCATCTGGAAGACTAAGCTTCCTCAGTGGTGCCCCAAGGGCCTGACCAAGACCCAGAAGAGGAGGATTCAGTGCCAACGCCGTGATGACCTGTATGACGATGAAGAACCCTCAAGGGAGAAGCAGTGGAGGCCAAAGCGCAAGGACAGGGATCCATCGACAGATATAAACATGGTCGTCATGGTGCCGATGGAGTTCATGGCACCCGCCAGTGATGATGAAGAGACGGCCGATATGGCACAATTGGTGCTAGATCCGATGACGGCTATTTTCGAAAAGCCTGCCGATGATGAGAGGCAGCATCTGACTGGATCCATGCCAATTGTTGTATCCCTTCTACTATGCATCAGAGTCTTGTATAGTGGATCGGGGATAGAATTGAAGTTGTCCGAAGCGAAGCCCCATCTACTGTCGCATCGGCAAAATCGGAAACTTACGAGCAGACCAGGTGCATATCTGGCGAAGCCTGGGACAAGGAGTTCCTTAAAGTTGCCGATTACCGTATCAAACCGATCCAAGCAGTCGGTCCTGAAGAAGAGTTTTAATGGATCGGTTCGCTGACGACGGAAAGCTGGGGCAGGGCTTCACGTCTGCCGATGACTTACTCGAGGTCGACATTGGTGATGGTAGTAAACCTAGGCCTACTTTTATTAGTGCTAAGTTAGATTCCCAATGTAAGCAGCAGTTAACCAATTTATTGAAAGAGAATAAAGATTGTTTTGCTTGGGATTATACAGAGATGCCTGGTTTAGACCGATCAATAGTTGAACATCGGTTACCCATCAAGTCTGGTTTCCAGCCACATCGGCAACCTACGCGTCGATGCAATCCTACTATTTTACCCGACATCAAGGCTGAGATTACAAAGTTAATCGAAGCTGGATTTATTCGGCAATGCCGATATGCCGATTGGATTTCTAATCTGGTTCCTGTGTATAAAAAGAATGGAAAACTTTGTGTTTGCATTGATTTCAGGAATCTTAACAAGGCTACGCCGATGGATGGCTACCCGATGCCCGTTGCCGATCTGCTGATCGATGCTGCTGCTGGACATCAAATTATTAGCTTCATGGATGGTAATGTTGGGTATAATCAAATATTCATGGCTGAAGAAGACATATCCAAGACTGCTTTCCGATGTCCAGGTCACGTTGGCTTATTTGAATGGGTAGTCATGACTTTTGGCTTGAAGAATGCCGGTGCTACTTATCAGAGAGCAATGAATTTTATCTTCCATAAGTATATCGGCACAATAGTTGAAATCTACATTGATGACGTGGTGGTTAAGTCTGGAGGCTTCAAGAAGCATCTTGCCGATTTGCGGAAAATATTGGAGTGCACAAGGGAGCATGGGTTAAAGATGAATCCTAACAAGTGTGCATTTGGCGTATCGGCAGGGCAGTTTCTGGGTTTCATGGTGCATCAGAGAGGCATTGAAATCGGTAGAAAGTCTATTGATGCAATTAACAAGGTAGTTGCTCCTACGAACAAGAGTGAGTTGCAGTCCTTGATCGGCAAGATTAATTTCATCAGAAGGTTTATATCTAATCTATCTGGTAAGATTAAATCCTTTAGCCCCTGTTAAAGTTGAAAGCTGATCAAGAGTTTACATGGAAAGAAGAGCAGCAGTCGGCCTTAGAGGAGATTAAGAAATACTTGGTAAATCCTCCAGTCTTGGTTCCACCTCAACACGGGAAGCCTTTCAGGTTGTATTTGTCTGTCGATGACGGTGTTATCGGATCAGCCTTAATTCAAGAGTTTGAAGGGAAGGAACGTGTAATATATTACCTGAGCAGAAGGTTGGTGGATGCTGAAACCAGGTATTCGGCCATAGAGAGATTGTGCTTATGTTTATATTTCTCGTGCATTAAATTAAGGCATTATTTACTGTCAGCTGAATGCACTGTTATCTGCAAAGATGATGTGGTGAAGTACATGTTGTCAATGCCGATTTTGAGTGGGCGGATCGGTAAGTGGATTTTGGCACTGTCAGAGTTTGACCTAAGGTATGAATCGGCTAAGGCTGTTAAGGGTCAGGTAATGGCCGATTTTGTTACTCAGCATTGTAATATGGTGAGCTTTGTTGAGATTGCTCCTTGGACTTTATTCTTTGATGGGTCTACATGCAAGGATGGAGCAGGTATCGGTATTCTCTTGATTTCACCCCGAGGACATAAGTATGAAATCTCGTTGCCGATTGTTGCTACTTCAACAAACAATCAGGCTGAGTACCAAGCTTTACTTAAGGGGTTAGAATTACTCAGGGAAGTGCATGCCGATGCTATTGAAATCTTCGGTGATTCCATGTTGGTGATTAATCAATTGATCGGGACATATGAATGCTAAAGTGAAGTTTTGATTGCAGCCCATGAACGGTGTTTGCAGTTGTTAAGAGAATTCAAAGAGTATCGCCTTGAGCATATTCCTAGGTTGCATAATGAAGAGGCCAATCGGCTAGCACAGAATGCCTCAGGATATCAGCCGATTCAAGAAATCATGACATCGGTAACCGTTGCCGATGATTGGAAAAAGGAGATTGCCGATTACTTAAGAAATCCATCTGAAAAGGTCGAGAGGCGTCTAAGGTTCCAAGCTACTAAATATGTGCTCCTCAACGATGAATTGTATTATCGGATGATTGACGGAGTTTTACTTAGATGCCTCGGCAAAGAGGAATCAAAGGAGTTGATGGGTGAAATCCATGAAGGTGTTTGTGGAGCACATCAATCAGCATTCAAGATGAAGTGGATGATTAGGCGGAATGGATATTATTGGCCGACAATCCTTGAGGATTGCTTCAACTATTTCAAGGGATGTCAGGACTGTCAGAAGTTTGGAAATGTGCAAAGGGCACCTGCATCGACAATGAATCCTATAATCAAGCCTTGGTCGTTCAAAGGATGGGCTATCGATCTCATCGGCCAAATTTATCCACCATCAAGTAAGGGGCATAAGTTTATACTTGTTGCTACCGATTATTTCACTAAGTGGGTTGAGGCAGTCCCTTTGAAGAAAGTGACATCGGCAAACATGGTGGATTTCGTTAAAGAACACATTATTTACCAATTCGGCATCCCTCAGACTATTACTACCGATCAAGGAACTATGTTCACATCGGGAGAGTTTGATGAATTTGCTGCTAGTATGAGGTTCAAAGTGTTAAACTCTTCTCCTTATTATGCTCAAGCTAATAGTCAGGCTGAAGCTACTAATAAAGGGGTTATTAAGCTTATTAAGCGCAAGATTGAAGAGAACCCTAGAAGGTGGCATGTGGTGCTAAACAAAGCCTTATGGTCGTATCGGATGGCTTGTCATGGCGCAACCAAGGTCTCGCCGTATCAGTTGGTCTATGGACACGATGTTGTCCTGCCTTGGGAAATTAAAGCTGGTTCTAGGCGATTATCTTTTCAGGATCAACTGACGACCGATGATTATGCTACTCTGATGAAAGATGAGTTAGAAGATTTGGCAGGTCATCGGTTGAGGGCATTGATTAGCATTGAAGAGAATAAGAAGAGGGTTGCCAGATGGTATGACAAAAAGGTAAAGGCAAAGGAGTTTGCCAATGGCGATCTGGTATGGAAGTTGATTTTACCGATCGGGACCAAGAGCTCTAAATTTGGAAAGTGGTCTCCGAATTGGGAGGGTCCTTATCGGGTGAAACAGTCTGCTCCTGGTAACGCTTACATTTTGGAAACTCTCGAAGGAGTTGCGTTCTCTAGAGCGATCAACGGCAAATACTTAAAGAGGTACTACCCTAGCATATGGGTGGATGCATAGTGCTCAGTTGAATGCCGATGAAAGAAAAATTATACAAGCATCGGTAAAACGTACTGACATTATATTACAAGGGCCAAAATCAAGTGTCAGAGTTACATTTTTTCCGATACAACAAATAAATTACAGCAAGGAGTGGATGGCTGATATCGCTCGCAGGTGAATTTGCTCTATTTTGTCCATCTACTTAGCGTCGGCATCGGCAGAACCCTCGACCGGTTTGATCTTTTTCTTCCACAAGATGGCTTGTCGGGCATTCTGGTCCCTTTCTTGCCACAGGACCCTGATGGTGTCGGACAGTTTGGCTTTCTTCTGGTTGGCTGCAGTCAAAGCCTCCTCAACCTTTTGCAACTCAGTTAATAGTTCTTCTTTCTTTGCCGATAGCTGAATGACTTCTTGATCGAGGTTGGTGATGGAGACTTCTGCTTGGCCGATGCCCTTGTGCTTTTCATCGGCAATGTTTTTGAACTTGAGCTTCTCTTCCTCGCTCTTGGATTGGGCGGCCCTATCGGCAATGCGACAGGAAAGCTTATGGTACTGGATTTGTTTGATGTCGAGGAAGGTTACCTGGAGAAGGATTTCTGCCATATCGGCAGGGAGATGGCCTTGGATATCCTTGAAAGAAATCCTTGCTGCCGATGAGTCCTGAATGAGCTGGGACGTATCTTGTAGCAGTAAAGAGAGCACTTCTTCAAGCTTGGACTTGGTCTCTGCCGATAAAGCTGGGACAGAGCTCTCTTCCTCCTCATCGTCATCAGGGATGTCGACTGCGAAGGAGAACAGACTATCCATTTGAATGGGGCCTTGGCGTTCATCTTCATCTTGGGGTTGAGACTGAAGGAGAAGAGACTGTCCGGGGAGTCTTGGGCCTGAAAACAGAGAAGTTAAAATATGCCGATCGTAAGATTATACTATGAGCTTAGGGTGATTGACTTACTGTCTTGAAGCAGATCTCTTGCCTAGGACTTGGCATACTAGATGGTCCAGCTTCATCCTGGGCATCGGCAGCAGATGCCGATGACTGGGCCTCTGCGGGAGAAGCAGCCGACGCCGCTGGTGCTGATGGTGTTATTGCGGGCGTCGCTTCCGATGTGGTGGCCGATTCTTGTGGCGGTGCCGCCGCTCTCTCATCGGGAACTTCGGCCAACGGTGCCGATGCCGATGTTGCCTCCGCTACTATGGTGGATGGAGTTGTCTCTTCATCGGGGAGTCCGGCGATGGTGCCGATGGCGATACTGCCTCCGCTGTTGTAGCAGGTGGAATTGCTTCCTGATCTGGGATGTCGTCCATCGGTTGATCAGGCACAGGATCCGATGGAGGTTCTGCCGATGATACGCCGGCGGTTGGTGCAACTGGAGCCGACGAAGTTTCTGCCGATGGTGCGCCGACAGTTGGTGGTGCAGCTTGAGCCGATGGCAAAGGAGAAGCCAGCCTCAGGCGCCTCTTTTTCCTTGGCGTAGCAGCAGGGGATCCGACCCGCTTTGACGAAGACTGGGGGGCATCGGCAACCGAGCTTAGAGGTGCTTGTCTGCTGGAAGCGGCTGCCGATGACCACAGTGCCTGAGAATACAAAACAAGTTATACAAAATAGAATGTTGTCGATAAAACGGTATGTAATCGGTACGGGTAAAGATGAGTTTACTGCATGAACCCGCGTCAGGGCAGCAGCAGCGGTCGATGTAGCCTTGGCTTTTGTAGGTATCGGTGTAGGTACCTGTTGAGGCGTGAAGGCGGCTAGTGAAGGAGCTTTGTTGCCGATGATCGATATGGGACCCATTATCCGAAGATTAAAGGGCCTGCCACTGTTGCTCGTTGTGGGAATCGGATCATCGGCCTGTCAAGTGCAAAAAAGGATAAATTACCGATGATAGAAGCAAAGAAATAGGGAACGCATCGGGATAAAGGACTTACTGCGTCATCGGGGACGATGTGATCGGCGTCAATCATGTGCCGATAATAATGCGATGACTTGGTGAACAGCTGACACCTCCATTCTTGCCACCAAGACTTGTACTCATTTGCGATGAAGGAGGTTGGTGACCAGGAAGACAAGTCAATATCTGATACATCGGCATCGGGAGGGAGATTGACGACCTTGTTCCAGTCTAGAGCGCTGGAGATTGTCTGCCTTGGCTTCACTACTTTGGAGTAGCAGAGTTTAATCGGTAGTTGGCCAAATGCCAGTTGTCTCGCCGCTATCGATGGGTAGTAGAACTCGTAAGATGGAGGGGTATTCTTCCCGGATCCAAAGATGTTTACTAGAATGGCTCGGGGAGTGATGTTGGCCTTCATGATTGCTCGGTTCTCGGACACGTTCCCATCGGTAAGGTTGAATAGCAGCGGGAACTGATTGTGTTCATCGATATATGGCCACCAGAGCCGTTCCGTGGAGGAGAGTCCATTATAAAACTTCTGGAAAAGGGCGCCAAGCTTCTCTGTATCGACATCGGTCCCTGGCAGCACTATAATGGCCTCTCCAAAGTTGAGTGGAGGGCGAGTTGCCGATTCATCATCCCGATACTGATAGTCTTCCGATGTATCCCTCGGGAATTGTTGGGTGAGCAGATCAAAATGAAGGGCCTTGTGCATATGTGCATTCAGGCACATGTTAATAAACCACCAGGGTCCCCCAAGATTGCCGATGGGTTCACCTAGCAGTAGCTTCTGGGATACTTGATGTAGCAGACGGAATACTGCTCCAAGAAGGTATCTGCCCAGGGGAAGTCTTGTCCCATCGGCAAGTAACTCGGCTGCAGGGAGATGCATGGTGGTCGGCCCGACGGTTTTGCCGCAGAAGATGAACTTCTCCAACCACATGTTCAGGAAAGTGGCATGCTCCCATTGGTTTACTGATCCGGTTTTCTGGTACTCATTGATGTAACCCGTCCAACCACCGATGTTCTGGGTGTTCACCTTGTACTCAGCTTTTCTGTTGAAAAGGGTGAAGGTATCGGCAGAGGTGACGTCCAAGCCGGTCAACATGTGGACATCGGCAAGGGTTGGGATGGCTGGTCCATGCCTAAATAGGAAGGCATTCATGCTGTCGGACCAAAAGTATGAGGCAGCTATCAGCATATTCTCATTCTTCTCCATATCGGCAATGGAGAGCCTAATGCACTGGTCCAAGTTCTGCTCTTGCCAGTATACTTGCTGCGCCCTGGCTACTCTGAGGTACCAGTTCTTCCACCCCTTAGTAGGCTTGGGCCATGACCGGAAAGCATCCTTCCACAGTCCTATACCGAAGCATTCGGATCTAAAGGGGATTCGGTTGGTTTCTGCGTTGATTATGAAGGTGGGATCCGGATTGCCCATGGGGCCTAAGCAGCTAAAGTTGGAACTAGCAAGCAGGATCACTACCTTGTTGTACAGTTCCTAGGGTTCGAAGGAAAGAAGGGGAAAAACAGAAGGAACGGGGATAAATCCGGATTTGTGCGAGAAAAGAACCAGCAGAAGGTTGGATTAGGAAGAAAATAGGTCTCACCTTGGGGATGTCGACTTGGATCGCCATTGGAGTCGAGGGAGTGCTTGCGGTTCGTCCTTAGGTTGTGGAGAAGGACTGTTGCTCGAGCTCGTGTTCTTCGGAGGCGCCGGAGGTTGAAGACGAAGGCAGGGAGTGTGAAAGTGAAAATGGACTCGGGGTAAAAAGTAGTGTGGATCCCGGTAACTTTTATGAGTTTACTCAGGGGCATTTTGGGGTTCCAGTTCACACTGTGCAGGAATGTGGAGAGGCCCGCGGTAGATACGCGCGGTGATCGAGGTGGTCTACAACTGTTTGTGCTACAATCGAGGGATTTTATTATTAAATTGCGGTTCCACACGCGGGGATCGAGGAAGCTGTGCATTTATTTCGAAGGTAACGGCTACAGCAATGGCTACAGTGGAGAGAATTTCGGCACGTAAAGTACTGTACGCTCCGAAACTGGGGGGCATGTGTTGACACCGTTTTTCAGCACGTGTCAAAATGGGCTAAGGCTTGACTGGTTGGCGGCTGTTCTCCATCGGCATCGGGAAATCTTGAGCCAATATTGCCGATGGGAGTATGCTGCGGGAAGACTAAGTATGCTACCGATGGAGGATGGATGGTCCTTGTCGACAAAGGTTAATTGGTGAAGTCGGATAGTTTAAGCTATAAAGTTGCTGATGTCGATTGCCGACAAAGAGATATTGCCGATTGCCGATGAAGAGGCATTGCCGATTGCCGATGAGGAGACATTGCCGATTGCCGATGAAGAGTGGTTACCGATTGCTGATAGGGGCTGATTGGTGGACAGTTATCAGTGCAAGGTTGCCGATTGGGAAGTGTTGCCGATGCCGATGGGCATGGGGTGCCGATGAGTACAGGGTGACTTAGTGCTTGGTGTCAGCAGAAGACTATATGTGGCCAAAGAAGGAAGTCGCGGATTGGAGGGATCTGCCGATGGAAAGTTTCCATCGAGGAGAAGTATAAGGAAACTGGTGTTTTGTACCAGTATTATTATTATTATGGTAGTTTGAGTCTGGCTCTTGCATGAGTTGTTTATTTTCCTTTAAAATAGGTGTGTTTGTTTAGGAAAATAAATATTATTGTTTTAGATCCGACTCCTGCGTGAGTCAGTTTCCTTAAAGTTAGGAGTTTGTTTTAGGAAGGATACGTGTCGTGTCTTTGTACAACTCTCCATGCGGGAGTATAAATATGTGTCCGAGGGCTACGTGTATGATAATCAATCCAATATCAAACAAACCAATTTTATTCTTATTCTACTTTTATCGCAATTTACCCTTTACTGCATTAGCTATAGTTTATCAACGAGTTCTTCAAGCTACGACGGGCTGCATCACCTTGATCTCCGTCAAACCCTTGCAAGTTCCGCATGGGAGTACCTCTGAGCCTTGGCATCCAGGCGCATCGCTGTTGCCTCGTTCAGCTCTGCTCTAGTTATCCTGATCAAGCCTCAATCCCAGCATCCGGGCGCATCGCCGTTGTCTGGATTGGATCTCGCTCTAGTTATCGTCCTTGTCGATTAACTGGTCAAATCGACCGGCACGCCTCCGGATATCGAATTTCGGGTATAAGCCCGAGGTGTTCGCAGATCCTGACGCTTTTTGTGTCAACAGCTTTGTTATCCTTTTACCTTGTCACCATGGGTTTCTATGCATATGGGTAGCTTTGCTATGCTTTACATGATGAATATTGAATCGAATCTTGATTAATGATATATGCAACAATGAGATAAAATTGGTTTTTATAGCAACATGGAATAGGACCCCACTGTAGGGCAAAAGTTGGAATTTAAATGCAACCATGAGTGCTATAATGGCTCTGGCTTTAGTCTAGTATGAGGATTCGTACTAGCATGTTGGCAGTTCGTGAAAGGCACCATTGCCGAGCTGGTTGTAGGGCATGTCCTAGGGTGGTTACCGCTTCGAAAGGTACCATCGAGTAGGGGCTTTACATACCCCTTGCCCTTGGGTTCGTAGGGTCTGACAACATGTTGGGAAGACTTTTTAAAGACTTCATAGTGTACCCTGCCCTCTCACCTTGGCAGTGTTATGGGAGTTATAAACCCAGGCATATGGGCAACACGGCTTGTGGGTAAAGTGTATAACCTCTGCAGAGTGTAAATCTATCATGATAGCCGTGCTCACGGTTACGAGCGGCCTGGAAAACTCACAGTGTAGATGATCATGTTGTTTAATGTTTAATTGCTAATGATGCTTATTAATCCTATCATGTGGTTATTACTTGGGCTAAGCATAACTAAAGCTAAGTGTTGGTAAAACTTGACCAAGTTAAAAGCAACTGCAGTACAGACAGTGTCAGCCTTTGAGCTTCATAACCTATGTTACTCTTGCTGAGTACTTTAAGTGCTCACTCTTGCTTTCTCAACCCCTTCAGATGGCTATGAAGACTACCGTGAGGAGTACTAGGCTAGTGGTCAACCAGTCGGCGTTCCCTGTGAAGTGGAGCTTCGTCGCGAGAGTTATCTTTATTTTCCGCTGTTATGTTTAATAAATATTATTCGTTATGTAATAAGCACTCAATGATGGTACTATTTAAAGATTTGTCGGCTTATGTGTGTGATTGATCTCTGGGCACACATGAGTTATTCATATTCAATTTTATCCTTAAAATTGGGTGTGACAGTAGCTTAGTTCAAACCAAAGTTGAAGACGATCTTTCACCCTATCTCACACTAAGGGGGGAGTAAAACTTGAATATCTATAATTGATTCTACCTTTTTATGTCAATTGGATGACAAAGGGGGAGAAATTGTGAAAAGATATAAAATTGACCAAAAGGGGAGCAATATGTAAGGGGGAGTTATTGAAAGATAATTGAAAGATAAAGGGGAGAAAATGAAAAATCAATTTTTGAAAAGAACACACAAGTAGGGGGAGCAAGTTCATGAACACTATTGTTGCATTTGAATGCTTGCATCCTCATATGTATTGGTGCACAAGTACTTAAATTCAAATATTCATGCTTGTGTGGTGTTTGCTAGTGATACAAAATGATTGATGATTGATCAACTAGCATGCATAGGTTGGTAAGCTAGGTATGTAGTGACGTTCAAGTGGTATCTAGAAACCTTGCTCTTAATGTTGATCTCACGGGGTTTCTAGTGTTTACTTGATGACTAGCTTATTATGGTGCTAAGGGTGATTCAAATTCCACACTCCGATGGTATTACGCTTCAAAGGTCGACTCTTACACCTTAGCATTCTTTGGTAGCCATTTACTCTCCCACATTGTCTATCCATGCATATGTGCTAACTTGAACCAAATTCTAGAAGCACATATGTAGGGGGAGTTAATAACTACCAAACCGAATTTGTGTGACTTGTCCAAATTTAAAATCCTTGATCAAAATGCTTGGACAAGAAACTCAAGTTCAAAATGATTATATGTCATATCTTTATAGAAAGGTTGTCATCAATTACCAAAAAGGGGGATATTGAGAGTTCCCTTGTGTTTTGGTTTTGAGTAATTGATGAAACCTACCTAGGTACTAACCTTGGATCTCTAAGTGTGAATAATGAGATAGGTTGGTACATGCCATGTGATGGAGCAAGGTGGATCAAGTGAGGATGGCACAAGCTCTAGCATGGTGGTGGAAAGGAAAATGGTGTGAAGGCAAAGGTGAAAGCTAGGAACTATTTTCGATTTGGTGATCAAGACATCATAGAGGATGTGATCACATTTAGGATAGATAGCCGTACTATCAAGGAGGGAGCTCTCGTGAATGATTACGGTTATCATGTGACACTAGGTTCATATGCATTGCGTTAAAATCAATTGAACCAAGTGAAACAACCAACTAATTCCAAGATAAATGTGAACTAAAAGCTAACACACGTGCACAAGTGTTTGGATCACTTAGTGTTGGCTCTTGGAAGCTTGGAAGAACTTGGAGGAAGGTGGAGAAGTGTTTGGCAGCTCAAAAGAGCCTCGGACAGAGGTCCGGACGCAAGGTGTGTGTCGAGTCTGGACCATCAGTGATGGGTCCGGAGGCAAACCCTTGCTGGCTGTGCTGGGGAGAAGGATCCGGACACAGTTTGAGGTCCGGACGCAGGGCACCGGACGCGCGTCCGGAGTCTTGGAGCTCTCTGCTGGTTCTGTGGAAATTGATCCGGACGCTGGTGTTAGTCCGGACTAGGAGACGGACATGCGTCCGAAGGTGCTGAAGTGAAGAAGGAGCTCTCAGGTCTCTGGAATTAATTTCTGGACGCTCGGTGCAGTGAGTCCAGACGCAGGTTGCTGGTGCGTCCGGAGACGCGTGGTGCGCTGCGGTGCACGCGGGAAGTTTCTGTTTGAATCGGCAGGAGCACCGGACGCAGAGCTGATGGTCCGGACTGCACCCTGGGTGCGATCGGAGTCAGCGTCCGGAGGTCTGAGCAGAGCTGTTGGTGCTCGGAGGTGAAGGGATCCGGACGCAAGTGTTAGTCCGGACCCCCTGTGTATACTGCGTCCGGAGGTGGCGCAGAGAGCCAGTTTCAGTGGGAAAACGGTTAGTTGTGAAGTGGAGGCTATATATATGTTTTTGGCCGGCCCTTTGGGCACCCTCTTGCACTCTCACTTCACTCCTACACTTGTGCTTGCTTGAGAAGCTCCACCACTCATCCCTCTAAACATATTTGACATATTCATGAGAGATTGAGTGAATCCAAGTGCATTGCTCTTTGATTGCATACTAGTGGCACTTGGTGATTGTCGTCTTCGCGGAAGCTCTTGTTATTCTTGGAGGTTGCCACCTCCTAGACGGCTTGGAGCGACTAGGATCGTTGAGCGGAGGAAGGTGTTTGTCTCCGGCTCCGATCGGTGGACTGTGAGGGGTCTTGAACCTACCCCGCGGAGTTCGCAAAAGGTATCGCTGGTGAATTGCGTGTGACTTGTGGATCCCTATCTTGTGTTGGTTTTGCGGCACCCAGTGACGGGTTTGGCGTGTGATGCCAATTAGCGCGTGAACCTCCAAGTAGGTGAATCGTCACAACGAGGACTAGCTTGTTGGCAAACAAGTGAACCTCGGTAAAAAATCTTGTGTCACTTTGTCTCTTCCGAGGATCCTTATATTGTGATTTATTATCTATTGGCTCTTCTCTCCGTGGTGGTATAACCACTCCATCTCTAGCTTTGTATTACTATTCTTTACATTCTTGCAAAGTAGAGCCTCTAGCTTAGCTTGTGTAGCTTAGTCTAGAATCACTAGTTCTCTAGCTCTTGTGTGTGACATAGGTTATCTTGCTAGTGACTAGATTTGGTAGGTGGCTTGCCTAACCGTAGTGCTAGCGCAAACTTACTTAAGCCGTGTTTTATTCTAACAAGTTTGCTTAGTGTTGTTGTAGAAAATTTTAATAGGCTATTCACCCCCCCCTCTAACCATATCTAGACCTTTCAGTATCTTTAGTGGATTGCTCGTAGCTTGTGGATCCCTATCTTGTGTTGGTTTTGCGGCACCCAGAGACGGGTTTGACGGGTGATGCCAATTAGCTCGTGAACCTTCAAGTAGGTGAATCGCTACAACGAGGACTAGCTTGTTGGCAACCAAGTGAACCTCGGTAAAAAATATTGTGTCTCATTGTCTCTCTACCGAGGATTCATCTTGTAATTGATTGGTTATCTCTTTGGTATTCTCTTCACGGCGGTATAATCTTCCTATCTCTAGATTTGCATTACCTTCCTTACATTCTTGCAAAGTAGAGCCTCTAGCTTAGCTTGTGTAGCTTAGTCTAGTAGCACTAGTCTTCTAGCTCTTGTGTGTGATATAGGTTTTATCTTGCTAGAAACTAGATTTGTAGTAGGTGGCTTGCCGACCCAAATAGTGCTAGTGCAAACTTGCTTACGCCGTGTTTTATTCTAACAAAGTTTGCCTAAGTGTTGTTGTAGAATTTTAATAGGCTATTCAGCCCCCCTCTAGCCATATCTAGACCTTTCACCTGGCGACGACCCTCCGTCACCACCACGAGCGAGCAAGCCGCGAGAGCACTGGCCCGCCCACCCTACACTATCGGCCCGCGGGCGAGTGGATCTGGGACACCCGAGCCACCGTAGGCGCTACCACCACGACTGACCGCAGCTATGGCACCGCGACGCCGACGCTGACGCTGCCGCAGGCTCCGCGCGCGGACGGGTGGAATGGGCGCGACCAAAGGGGTGGGGCGCGGTTGCATAATCGCACCGGCGGCAGAGGGGACCGACGCTGAAGGAGGAGGCGGTTGTGGCACCGCGACGCCGACGCCAACGTAGGCTCCGCGCGCGCGGACGGGCGAGGCGGCCCAGTGGCCGGCGTGAGCGGAGGAGGAATGGGCAGGCGTGGGCGCGACGCGAGTAGGGTTCGCCACGGGCGCAACCAGAGGAGTGGTTGCGGAATCGCCGGTTCCACGCACGCGGGGTGAGCGAAGGTGCGTCGCGTGTCGGGCAAGCGAATAGAGAAATTGAGAAATTGAGATGAGAAAGTAGGGGCGTGGGATTCGATCCCTGTCCGCTCAGGTCGTGCGGCGGGGTGGTGGGCGGGCGTGGGATGAGTGATGAAGGATGATACAGGTGATACTGGCCGTTAGATCTGAGTGACTAAGGTGAGAGAATAGTAAGAAGCAATCTAGATGGTTAATTTTAATAGAGTTGTTTTTCTGGATACATAATTTGGGGTGTGTGAAGGAGAGTCATCACAACGGGGGAGATTTTCTGGGTAGACAATTTAAACTAGAATTCATGATGGGATTTCTTGTTACGACAATTTAAATCGGGTAGAAAAATACTCAACTAACCCTTGTTGCAGTTAGAGGCTAACTTTTGCTTTGTGGAATTAAACGGAGGCTAGCTCCTCGTTAGCACATTTTAAAGATGAGTTTTTCCCTTATTAGTTTATTTATATTTGGAGATATAATTTTTTTCCTTAAGATCAGCTCGACATGTCATACTAACTGAACGTGGGAAAAGTGTCCTAGTCATGTCCGGTCGAACTCTGTATAAGTAAGGTGCCAAATATGACCTTTATTGAATGGACGTATCCGGTCAGCACTGATTGGACTCACTCAACATCGAATTCATTCTATGTGAATTGTTCGTGCCTAGGGTTACGTATCAGACGTGTCCGGTCACTTACACTTAAATCTTCTCTAAACACTTCACCCTTACTCACAAGTGCTAAACACAATGTGTATCATCTTTGTGTATGTGTGTTAGCATTTTCACCGGGCCTTTTCAAAGGTACTAGATTAGCTCACTAGATCTAATACAACAACTAGTTGATCACCTAGTGACACTTAATAACCAAATCACAAAGATTTTCCTCTCTTAATAGTGCGGCTATTAATCCTAAACATTCACACCTTTTATGATGTCTTGAGTGCTAAAATAAAAGAACCCTATCAAATTATACCTTTACCTTGATCTCTTTTGTTTTTCTCTTTCTTCTTTTCTTAAGTTGGACCACTTGATCCCAGCCTCTAGATGTGATCTCCATCATCCATTATCATGATCATCACTTAGAGCAACTCCAACGGTTTTACAAATGTGCTTTGTATTTTTGTTTTTATAAAAAATCTAAAAAACACCTATCAAACAGTTTGATAAATGGGTTTTATATTTTTGTTAACTTGACAAATTTCTGGGATAGGTTGGCATATATGCCTACTGTACTCGCGCTTGGAATATCCCTGGGGCGCGCGGTTTTCTTCCCTGTCCGCGTTTTTGCGATCGCCGCCGCCGGTCTCTTTCCCTGGCATGGTGTGCTTGTTGCTTGATGGCTGGTGATGGGCGAAAAGACCACGGGTGTGAGGTTCGTCAGGATCTTGGTAATCCTACTCCGTACAGGTGCTATGCAGACCCGCAGCTGCTGTGCTTGTCGGACGGGTGCCTGCACGAGTGCACCAAGTTCCTGGCGAGGGCGTCCGGTTCCTGGTGTTCGTGGCGGGTGGTCCTGGCAGACCCCGCCGCGACCGGCCGGGAAGCTCTGCTGCTGAAGAACGCGCAAAGAACACGAGCCGGCGGCGCACGCACGCGTGAAGAAGCAACAGGACCACGGCAATAAAAAATTTCGCGGCAAGAAATCTGGTCCTAATTACAAAGTCAATTTTGTCAAACCGTTAGAGATTCACTCTTTTTATCTTTCGCATATTCATTTGAGAGTTGACAAATTCTTAATTTTGTCAAATAAAAAAATACAAAACCGTTGGAGTTGCTCTTAGCTCCATCGTTTGTTGTGTACCAACATATTTCAATTTCATATTTAGAGATAATAGGTTAATATTTTGAGGTTTCATCAATTGCTCCAAACAAATCTAGTGCTTCAACCGCTTCCGTGCTTGCCAGTTGCCACTATGTTTGCCACGCTTGTTGTCCCCAAAACAACTGCCGCCTGCTGCTGGGCTTTAGGAGGGGCGGCGGCGGGGGCAGCTAGCTAGCGGTGCATCAGAGGAAGAAGCACTAGGTGTGCCGAGGCGTAAGGTCGCAGAAGCCCCGGGGGCGGTTGTCATAGCGAGCGCCACAGCGGAAGCCATCTTCTCCATCATTAGCTCGTCAAGCTGAAGATAGTCCCGCACTTGGAGGAAAGTGGGGAGACGGTTTCTGCACCGGGCTGAAGCGCTCGTTGAGTACCCAGATGATGTCAAGGACGAGTGTGAGTTCACTGATGGGCCCGCCGAGGTCAAGAGATCTTATGGTTCAGAGAGGCTGAGCTTTACACCGGTCAAACTCTCTGCACCTCTACTCTCTGAGATCTTCTCTCATCTCTGTAATCCACCTATTGTTAGAATTAGATCTCCTCCCGTTAACCCCAACGGACTAACGGGCCCTAGGTCATGCACCCTGATCGGGGGTGCCCAACCATGTGGTTGGTGGACCCCCGTCGCACAGTGCTATATAAGGAAGGTGGAGGCCGGGGCGCCAGGCACGCAATCCAAGGTTCACCTATGCGCCGCCAAACCCCACCGACATCCCTAAACCCTAGACCGATCTAGAGGGTGCGCTGCCAGCGGCGGGAAGCTCCACCGACGCGTCGGCGAGCACGAATGACGACTGACGCGACCTCCGACTCCACACCGGCGCTCATGGCGGACAGCGGCTCTAACTCTACCACCACCGCCGCCACTGGACCTCTTCCGGTTGACTCATCCGGTATGCGTATGACCTCTCTCTCTCTCTCTACTTCTCTCTGCATGCACATGAACCGCATCTACTATCTACATGAACCCTACTGCATCCACTGGATCCGCTCCTAGACGATCCTACGAAACCTATCAATGGTATCAGTGGCCTCCTACGGAGGGGATCCACTTGGATCCGAGCCCAATCGGTTCAACCGAATTAAAAACCTAACCCTAACTCAAGAACAGAGAGGGATTATTGAACAAGAACCAAGAACGAACTCTAGATCGGGATAACGAAACTCAATCCAATGAAACACTAAAGGATCCCGATCCACAGAAAGCACAAGAAAATCGAAATCCCAACCCAAGAAAGAACCCCACCCTACCTCTGCCTTGCCGACGAAACGGCACAGCCGCAGAGCCGCCCGACGGCGGCGAGCTTAGCCGTAGGCGAGCTCGCACGCCGGCGGGGGGGGCCCGCGGCGGCGCACGGTCTTTCTCCTCCGGCCGGTTGCACCCGGCCGCCGCAGTCGGTCTCCCTTTCACAGGCATGGGAAGAAGGAGAAAGAGCGCGGGGGAAAGGGGGAGAAGGAGCGGCGCGGGGGGGAGAGCTCTCCCGGCCGGAACCACCGCACCGCGGGCACGGTCGCCGTCTCCCATCCGCCGCCGCTCGCTCTCTGGACTCGGCCACCGCCGCTGAGCATAGGAGAATGGGGAGGGAGGAATGGAATGAATTAGGGTTGGGGGGGGTTGCCGGCCGCCGGGGGTTTTTGTTCTCCCGAAAACCGTGCGTCACCGTCCGATCCTCGACGACCTAGATCGGACGGCTCCCGCTGCATCCCTGTCTGATGGGCCCAAAACGGCCTAGGCGGGTGGGACAAGCCCCGAGCGCACGGCTGGTGGGCCCAAATGCCCTCTAGGCCGCTTCGTTTGCTCAAGCCCGCATATGAACAGTGAAGAATTTTCAATTTTATTTTCCATAAATTAAAACGAATTGAATTTGATTGATTCCGAATTGAAATTTGATAAAATTTTCTCTGCATAAATTTAATCCAACGATATTTTTATGTTCAGAGAGAATAATACTATAAATAATATTCTGGAAAATAATATTCTTTGAACAATTTTATTTTATTTTTCCAGAAATAATTATGAATTTCCTTGTAATTTTGAATAAATTTTGAACTGAATTTTGATGGATTATTCTCTATACAATTTTATCCAACAATATTTTTTGTTTAGAGAACAATTCAAACTGTTTTTTCTGGAAAATAAGATTATGAGCAATTTTAATTGTTTTCCGCTGCGAATAAAATATTGAATTGCCTCTTAATTAAATTTGAACCAACGGGATAATTTAATTTTGAGTGAATTATGAATTTTCAATAATTTTGATGAGATTATAATACTATTATTTTCTGACCAACGTTGTTAGTAACATTATTATAATAAATAGCTATGCATTTATTTTACTTCTGCCAACGGTGATGTATAAATTTTTGCATAGAGAAATCGTATGTTTTAATTTTGACCAACGTTAAATTAAGGCATGCAATTTCATGATGAATGTTTCTCACTTTTCTTTGGATAAATTTCAGGAGTTAAAGGAATAGTGAACATAAACAACATTCCTCCGCTCAATGGTACCAACTACCGTGTGTGGCGGGAGAAGTATGAATTGGAACTGGCACTGGCAGAGATCGATCTTGCCATTACTTCCCTATGTCCTACTATTCTAGAGGAACCGGAGAAGAGAATAGATGAAACTGACGAAGCTTTTCACGCCCGAAAGCATGATTTTGCATAAGTCAGAATGAAATATGATATCGAACATAGACGTTGGATTCAATCCAACAGAAAATGCATGTTGGTGGCGAAAGCCACCATTGAAGACCAAATCAGAGGGTCTATCCCAGAATGCATCACCGTCATTGATTACCTTGACAGGGTAAAGAGCCAGTTTACTGGGTCTTCTAAGGCCACAGCAAGCACAATGATACATAAACTTGTATCTGAGAAGTACAATGGTGGTGGTGTGCGTCAGCACATATTGAAAATGAACACCATGGCAGCGAAATTAAAGACTATGGATTTGGGGATCAATGACAAGTTCCTCATCCACTTGGTCTTTCTTTCACTGCCAAAAGAATTCAAAACTTTTGCTGTGAATTACAATATGATGCCTGAAAACTAGGACATTGAAAAGCTCATTGCAATGTGTGTCCAGGAGGAAGAGAGAATCAAGTTCGCACAGGGTGAATCAGCTCATCTTGTGAAGGATAATAAAAGAAAGAACTTTTACAGGAAACCAAGGGGAAACCCCAGTGGAATAAAGGCTCTCCCTCCAAGCCACAAGAAAATACACTTGCAAAGGGAAAAGAAAAAGACTATCAGGATGAGGACTATAGAAAATATGGCAATGCTGAGAAAGACCAGTGCAAGGAATGCTTCAAGAGAGAGCACCACAAGAGAGATTGCCCTGTCTACCTGAAAAAGCTACTAAAGAAAG
Source organism: Microstegium vimineum (assembly GCA_022036555.1). Classification (NCBI taxonomy): domain Eukaryota; kingdom Viridiplantae; phylum Streptophyta; class Magnoliopsida; order Poales; family Poaceae; genus Microstegium; species Microstegium vimineum. The sequence continues at coordinate 46,358,673 of CM039132.1, forward strand.
GTGATGACACTATCACATTTGTAGATGAATCCCTGTTTTTATGTTATTCGAATACCTCTTGGTGGATTGATTCAGGTGCAACAATTCATGTTTCGAACTCTTTACAGGGGTTAAGTGGGAGGAGAATCCTGCAAAGAGGAGAAAGAACGATTAAAGTCGCGAATGGAGTACAAGCTGGAGTTGAAACCATTGGCGATCTAGATTTAGAATTAAAAGATGGTTTTGTACTTAAGCTTAGGAATGTACTCTATGTTCCCTCTTTACGTAGGAATTTAATAAGTGTATCGAAACTCGATGATGATGGATTTGGCTGTCATTTTGGTAATGGCAGATGTGAACTATTTGATAATAATGATAAGTGTGTTGGTCTTACCTTCCGACAAGACAAGCTTTATTTATTATCTCTTGCTGAAAATGCGAATCATGAATGTGATGTTGTGAATGTCTCCCAATCTACAAATGAGAATAAGAAGCGGGAGAGAAATGAAAGCGAGTCTTCGAAATTATGGCATTGTCGTTTGGGCCATATTTCGAGGGGGAGAATAGAACGCTTAGTGAAACAGTCAATTCTTCCGCACTTAGAATTCTCCGATTTAGAACAATGTGTTGATTGCATCAAAGGAAAATATGTTAAGAAAATAAAAAAAGATGCTAAACGAAGCACGAGAGTATTAGAAATAATTCACACGGAAATTTGTGGTCCATTCCCAACGAAAAGCGTGGATGGTTATGATTCGTTCATAACATTCACGGATGATTACTCTCGTTATGGCTATATTTATCCAATTAAAGAAAGAACAGAAGCATTGGATAAATTTAAGATATTTAAAGCCGAAATTGAAAATCAACACAACTTGAAAATAAAGATAGTTTGATCAGACCGTGGTGGAGAGTATTACGGGCGACATACCCCGTATGGCCAAATTCCAGGTCCCTTTGCAAGGTTCCTACAGGAACATGGCATAGTCGCTCAATACTCCACACCGGGGGAGCCTCAGCAGAATGGAGTGGCTGAAAGAAGAAACCGTACCCTAATGGATATGGTGAGAAGCATGATGAGTTACTCCACACTACCGGTTGGTTTATGGGTGGAGGCACTGAAAACCGCCATTCATATACTTAATCGAGTACCAAGCAAGTCGGTGCAGAAAACACCGTATAAATTATGGACAGGAAGAGAACCCTCACTTAAGCACTTACATGTGTGGGGCTGTCCAGCTGAGGCAAAGGTATTTAACCAAAATATTGGAAAGTTAGACTCCAAGACTATCAGCTGCCATTTCATTGGCTATCCAGAAAGATCAAAAGGATATCGATTCTATTGTCCTGATAGATACACGAAATTTGTTGAAACAAGACACGCTGTGTTTTTGGAGAATGACATGATCAGGGGGAGCAAGGTAACACGTGAAATACGACTTGAGGAGAAGCGGGTACATGTACCCACTCCGATGGTTGAAGAACCATATTTTACGTTACCTGCTACCGATGTTGCACCAGCAGTACAGGATACTGCAGCGACAACGCCTGTTGTGAATTCTCCCATAGCAACAACAAATGAACAAGAGGAACCTGTCCATCAGGAGCCTATAGAATCAGATGTTGCTAATGAGGAAGAACAACAACAACCCATAGTGGACCAAGTGCCAGAGGCCCCTAGAAGGTCTCAAAGAACTAGAAGGTCAGCTATTCCAGATGATTATGAAATTTATGAAACTGAAGAATATCATATGGAAGATGACCCTATAACCTTCGAAGAAGCCATGAGAAGCGAACACTCATCGAAGTGGCTTCAAGCCATGGAAGATGAGATGAAATCTATGAACACCAATAAGGTTTGGGTTCTAGAAAACATTCATAAAGGAGCTAAGAAAGTAGGATCCAAATGGGTCTACAAGACGAAATATGACTCCCAAGGGAATATTGAAAGACAAAGCGCGACTTGTGGCTAAGGGTTTTACCCAAAGAGAAGGGATTGATTACAATGAAACTTTTTCCCCAGTTTCTTGTTAAGATTCTTTCAGAATCATTATGGCACTTGTGGCTCACTATGATCTAGAATTACATCAGATGGATGTAAAGACCGCATTCCTAAATGGGGATTTGGATGAAAATGTCTATATGGCACAACCGAAAGGTTTTGTCGTAAAAGGAAAAGAAAATATGGATGTCGTCTGAAAAGATCCATTTATGGTTTGAAACAAGCTTCGAGACAGTGGTACTTGAAGTTTGATAAAACTATAAAGGGTTTTGGGTTTAAAGAAAATGTCGAGGACAATTGTGTCTATGTGAAATTTAAGAATAAGAAATACATATTCCTGATCCTATATGTGGATGATATCTTACTTGCTAGTAGTGATGTCAATCTGCTATCGGAAACGAAGAAATTCTTGTCCTTGAACTTTGATATGAAAGATCTCGATGAAGCTCTGTTTGTCTTGAGAATTGAGATTCATCGAGATAGAAGAAAAGGGGTATTGGGATTATCGCAGAAGGCATACATAGAAAAGGTTCTGAAGAGATTTAGTATGCATGCGTGTAGTCCATCTCCTGCTCCGATTGTCAAGGGCGATAAATATGGGGAACATCAGTGTCCCAAGAATCAATATGAAATTAATCTAATGAAAGCGGTACCGTATGCTTCGGCAATTGGAAGTTTACAATATGCTCAAACGTGTACACGCCCTGACATAGCTTTTGTTACCGGGTTACTTGGCAGATATCGAAAGAATCTAGGAATTGAACATTGGAAATTAGTAAAGAAAGTCTTGCGTTATTTGCAAGGTACGAAAGGTCTCATGTTGACATATGAAAAATTTGATTCCCTGTGCATAGAGGGGTATTCAAATTCTGACTATGTTGGAGATGAAAGGAAATCCACATCAGGATATATCTTTACTCTTGCTAAAGGAGTGATATCGTGGAGAAGTTCGAAACAAACAGTGACTACATCCTCGACAATGTACGCCGAGTTTGTAGCTTGTTATGAGGCCTCGGGGCTGGTAAATTGGTTAAAGAAATTTGTACCCGGACTGAGAATAATTGAAAGTATAGAAAGACCGATGCGGTTGTATTGTGATAACAACCCAGCGGTAGAATATGCTCACAACAATAGGTCAAGTGGTGCTGCCAAACACATTGACATAAAGTACTATGTTGTGAAAGATAAACTTCGGGATCATATCATAAATCTTGAGCATATACGAACAGAAAAGATGCTAGCGGATCCGCTCACAAAAGGCCTTCCACCCAGTGTGTTCAGAGGACACATAGCCGGCATGGGTTTAAGAGAGAGCCTATGATTCCCAAAGAATAAGAAGGGCCCATAATGATGAAAAGTTTATTTCCAAAATAGAAAGGTGTGTAGTAGCTGTTAGTCTAACGGCATGAATTGTTGTGACGATGAAGCATGCTCTATATACTCATCTGTGATGGAATTGAAAAGAATTGGAATATTGAACTCGAAATAGAATTAAAAGAATAGTATGAGATCTAGGGGGAGAATGTTAGAATTAGATCTTCTCCCGTTAGCCCCAACGGACTAACGGGCCCTAGGTCATGCACCCTGATCGGGGGTGCCCAACCATGTGGTTGGTGGGCCCCCGTCGCACAGTGCTATATAAGGAAGGTGGGGGCCGGGGCGCCAGACACGTAATCCAAGGTTCACCTGTGCGCCGCCAAACCCCACCGACATCCCTAAACCCTAGACCAATTTAGAGGGTGTGCTGCCAGCGGCGGGAAGCTCCACCGACGCGTCGGCGAGCACGGATGATGACTGACGCGACCTCCGACTCCACACCGGCGCTCATGGAGGACGGCGGCTCTAACTCTACCACCACCGCCGCCACTGGACCTCTTCCGGTTGACTCATCCGGTATGCGTATGACCTCTCTCTCTCTACTTCTCTCTGCATGCACATGAACCGCATCTACTATCTACATGAACCCTACTGCATCCACTGGATCCGCTCCTAGACGATCCTACGAAACCTATCACCTATCTCTCTGACTAAGCTTACCAGGTCCGGCCAGCTGGCTAACACAGCCTAGCGCTGGACCCATACACACGCATGACATGCTACTGTCTAACATTGCTGATCTGAAGTCATCTTCCATGTGTGACATATTGTCTGGGGTCTTGCTATCTTCTGTACCTTTTTTGAGGTCTGGATTTCCAGTCATGTTAAGCATCATCCTTCTAGCCTCTAGGCAAGTCAAGCAAAGGGGTCCTGAGAGTTGGTTATAAGAAAGGAACAGATATATTAACATTTACAGGCTTGCAAGTGATGACGGTACCTGACCTGATAGGTTTTTGCTTGAATGAAGGATGAAACACTGTTGAACATTCCAAATTTCCAATGTTTGAAGGAATATAACCATCAAGATGTTGTGACCTAGTTCTGTAAAACTCTATTTGGTTGGCATCACCGGAATATTTCTTGTTAGCTCATTGTTCCCGAGATCAGGAGTTACTATTCCTAGAAACTGCGATGAACTGATCGAAGATGGAATTGTTCCTTGAGCTTGTTTGCCACGCAAATTTGTATAGCAGAGAATTGGTAACTGAATAATTGTAGAAAACATATCTCCAGTAAATTTAGGACATGTCCATCAAGATTGTTCATTTGGAGCTTCATCATGATCAGCCGGCCAGTGATTCCCAGCTCAGCAGGTAGAGCACCCTGCAGCTTACTTATTAGACCACAACTTCACAAGTCTAGGAGATTGATGCTATTGCATTTCCCCGGCTGTGAAGGTATAGAAGCCACAATCTGGTTGTTATTCAACTCCAGATAAGCTATGTATAATATATATACACAAATTATCAGGCGTACTAGATAGCATCCAGTAAGCAAGTTTCTTCCAAGTCTCAGATGATGAAGGCTCCTATTGATAGCATCCCAGGAATGGGCTCTTCAAGCCATCAATAGCCTCCAAATTATCAGGCGAGAGAAAACTGGAGGGCATGCATCTCCCCACTGAGGTTGCTATGGCTTAAATCTAACATCGTGATGTTCTTGGTGATTCCTTTTGGGGTTGAGCCCCAAAATCTATTCTGATTCCTTGCAAATCTGCAGATCATGGCGAGGTTCAGCAAGCTCCGTGGCATTTCCTTGCTGAGGTTGTTGCCTGACAGGACCAAATTGCTGAGTCTTGGAAGGCTCAAGAACTCATCTGGGATATCCCCTGCTAGATTTTTCTGGCTGAGGTCCAACATGGTAAGATTTCATTACCCAAATAGACCCATATGGGAATGTAACCACTGAAACTACTGTTTGACACGCCAAGTTTCTCCAAAAGAGGGAACCATGGCTGTAGGGTAGGGCCTTTCAAGTCATTGGATCTAAGGTTAGGCTCATCAATATTGGTAATTAACTTAGTTGAGAACTTAAAAGTTGAAGGACAAATCAAGAACCCCAAGGCTGGGAAAGCCGGATAATTTGCAGGTTGAGCAGAAATCCTATTGTTGCTGAAATTTAGTATTTGAACTCAAGCCTTCATGGGGCAAGGAGATATTTGGTCTGTCAAACTAGTGAAGATGTTGTTCGATAGATCAATAGATTACAAGGTATCAATATGGATCAAGGAGCACTACGGGAAACAGCACCTTTGCCGAGTGCCATATGGTTTGCGGAGTGTCAAATATAGCTTTTTGTCGAGTGCAGGTCAACGTGGCACTCGACAAAGAAATACACTAGGCAAAGCAGCCTTTGCCGAGTGCCTAGCACTCGACACAGATTAGCACTCGGCAAAGCATCCTCTATGCCGAGTGTCTAACACTCGGCAAAGAATGACACTCGGTAAAGAATGCGAGGCCTAACGGCATCCATGACCGTCCCCTTTACCGAGTGTCCGCCGTTTGGCACTCGGCAAAGGCCCCTCTTTGCCGAGTGTCACGTCTGGTACTCGGCAAAGATTTTTTTTTATTTTGGCAACCAATTTTTTTTGTAGCTTTCACATATCACTATGGTCAACATGTTCAAGTTTGACTGTTTTTTAAAACTTTTTGTTATATTTTTTTGCATTTATTTCATTTTCTATATTTTTCCTGAACGACGCAAGTTTGAACTGCGGGTGCATCGAATAATGGTTTTCAATGATTCAAAAAATGTTATTCTTGTTCTTAGTGTATGTTTAGGCCAAATCCAGAAATTAATCCGAAGTTTCGATCAACGTGCTTTCAGGGCAACGCTTGAGAATTACGTGCGAGCGGTTTTTAATTCTAAAAAATGCAAACAAATTCCGAAAAACACGAAACTTAGCGAGACGTCGTTACATCATATGCCTATGCCGTGGAAAAAAATGAGAAAGTTTCGAGCACGTTGTCATGTACGATACTCACAAACCAGTAGTTCTCCATATATGATCACATATGAAGTACTAGTTTATGAGCATCGTACGTGACAACGTGCTCAAAACTTTCTCAAATTTTTTCCATGGCATACACATTTGATGTAACGATATCTTGCTAAGTTTCGTGATTTTCAGAATTCCTTTGCATTTTTTAGAATTAAAAAACCGTCTGTACGTAATTTGGAGGCGTTGCCCCGAGAGCACGTTGATCGAAACTTTGGGTCCGTTTATAGATTTGGTCTAAACATACAATCAAGAACAAGAATAACATTTTTTTGATCATTGAAATAAATTATTCGATGCACCCGCAGTCCAAACTTACGTCGTTCGGGAAAAATGAAGAAAATAAAAGAAATGCAACAAATATAACAAAAAGTTTTAAAAAACTGTCAAACTTGAACATACTAACTATGGTGATATGTGAAAGCTACAAAAAAAAATTTGGTTGTTAAAATAAAAAAAAATTCTTTGCCGAGTGGCACGTGGATGCACTCGACAAAGAGCGGTCTTTGCGGAGTGTCAGACCAGGTGGCACTCGGTAAAGAAATTAAAAAATAAAGGGTCGGACAGACCTAGGCCCGGCCGGCCCATATCGCGCGCCCCCCGCCCCACCCCCCAACCAACCCCGCATCCCCCAAACCCTATCCCACGCGCTCCTCCACCCCGCCCCTGCACCGCCGCCGCCGCCGCCGCTCGCCCCCTCCCCCCCAACCCCCGCGCGCGCCCTGCCGCCCCTCGCACGCACGCCGCCGTGCCGGCCCCGCTCGCCCGCGCTGCCCCGTCCCTCCCCGCAGCGGCCCCGCGCGCGCCCTCGACCGCGGCTGCTCCGCCGCCGCAGCCCCTCCCCGCCACGCCGGAGCTCGTCCACGCCCCACGGCAGCTGCCCGGCGAGCTCCCCTTTCCCAGCTCCCCGCGCGCTTCCTGGCGGCCCGACGGCGGTGCGGCAGCGCACCCGCGCCCGACTGCCCGACAGTTTCCCCTTCCCCGGCTGGACTACTGCCGCCGCCACACTGACGAACTAGATCTCTTCCGTTTCCTGTTGAAAAATTTATTTTTCTGCTTCATATTGCGGAGCTGAGGAGACCATGTCCTTTCTTATTCAAAATTTTAATGTTCTCTGCAGATTGTGGAGCTGAGAACACTCTGAAGCCAGAAGATGTCATCCAGTGCCTTGATGTGGTCGTGCTGTACCGTATCCTCTACAAGAAGCGCACTCGACGGAGTAAGCGCACTCGACGGAGTAAGCGCACTCGACGGAGTAAGGTCGCATCATTCCTTCTGCTTGCATTCAAATATATGATTCCTTGTTTTTCTCATCTGTTAAATTTAGGATAGAACAAACAATTCTGTGTGGAAAGCAAAGACTGTCCTCTGTTAATAGGCGTGCTGCCTAAAACATAATTGTCTCAAATGTTAAATGTTTAGAGCATTGCTTCCATGTCTTGAAGTCTCAATGCATTAAAAAACAGAGAGGAATTGGTATGATTAGCATCTCTGAATATTCATTTTGCTAGGACTCTGAATGTTCTAATAATAGCCCACTGCCGCTTGAAGTAGGACTCTGAATAAACACATATATCTTTCTAGCTAGCAATGCTTTGGGTATTAACTGAAGCTTACCCAAATTGCATCTCTGGATATTCATTTTGCGTCTTATGATAATTGTTCTGAATTTTGATTGATGCAAACTTGTCTAAATTTAGAATCCCAAAATGGTCAAAATTTATATTGAAAGTAAATCCGCGGTTTCCATATTATGTGCTGATAAATCCGATCCACTGGTGTCTCAGTGCCGACTAGGAGTGGGTTCTGTTTGCCCGTTCATGATGCAAAAGTATTTTTCATAAGTAAAAGCAATTGTATATGCAGTTCACATATATGCAGTGCCGACTAGGAGTATTTTTCAGAAAAGGAATCACGATTGATGTCTAGAGGTTGCAGTTCACATGTTATCGATCCTCCTTCAGTTGTTGCCTGGTTCACATACATTGTATATGCATTCCCTGTTCTGTTCATTCCCCCTACCTGCCTACTTGGATCAATGCTGTCCTGCTTTGATTAGTTTCTGAATTTTAGCCTCAAAACGAACTTCTTTTTGGATTACTGTCCCTTACTGATCTGTACTAGCTGTAAGAATATATGCAGTCCTCATTTTACTGAAAATGACATACTGAAGCGTATCGTTCTATCTTTTGTCCCTTGATTTGTGCTCGGTGCCGTACGTGGTGGCGCTCTTCAGCTCGGTGCTGTGGATCTTCTACGTGCTGGTGAAGACCAACTCGAGGCCGCTGTCACTGATTCTAGGTACCACACTGGCCCCTTCTCCAGCATTGTTTTGGTTAGTTATCTCTGAATTTTTTTTTTGTACTATATGGCCACTGCACCTGGTTTCAGACCGTAGACTGCATGACGTAGTACTCAGCATAGAAGTGTTAATGCTTTACTTCATAATAATGATTTCCCATGTTAACTATGCACTGCTAACATGGTTTCAATGACAAATTGTTCACGGATTTGCATCTAGAAATATTAGTTCCATACTTTGTACAACACAATAGTGGGCGTTTGTAGTAGTGAGTGCTTCTCATGCTAAAGTGTCTGAGGTCACTATATACAGCCGGCAAACCTTCTTAGCTGTTGTCTATTGATAATGTAGTAGCATCACTTAGCTTTGATTAAGTTGGCTGGCATCTTGAAATCTGAATGTGCATAACAAATAGTCATTTTACTTAATTTGCAGCATATTGATGGTGTTATAATAATTGTTCAAATTTTATAATATTCAGTTAGGCCTCTCAGTCATGATGGTTGGCTAATATATAAAGCTTGGCTTTCATGGCCTCCCTGTCTCCGCAGATGATGGGAGCAGAGGAGGGGGAGCAAGAGGCTGCTGCGTGCTGCGGCGTGAGGCGGACAACAACGACGAGTGCCTCCAGACGGCTTCTCCGCGACACGCACCTCGACTACATCTACACGCAGCACGTGCATTTCGCTTTGCCGGTTTGTATGGTTTGGTGATTTGGTTGAGGTTGGGCAGAGAATATGCATGCTGGGAAGTTGATATATAGACGATGAGGTTGGAATCACATCTAGTAGTTTTATAATCCATCCATCTTGGATATATATGCTCGTGCGTGTTAGTTGTTTCATGAATCTGCTTGTATTGCACATTTCTCTCTGTGTGCGCGCGTCTAATACTAATATACATGGTTGCTAGCTAGAGCTATTTTCTCTAAGTTTTTTTTATATATAAATGCATTGTTGCTTATACGGAAAAGAAAAAAAAATCAGATTTTTTTTAAAAAAATTAATTTCTTTGCCGAGTGCAGGAAGACGGTCGCCGTTTTCTTTGCCGAGTGCTGACCTGACACTCGGCAAAGCCTTTGCCGAGTGCCCGATATTTGGCACTTTGCCGACAGATTCTTTGTCGAGTGGGCTTTGCCGAGTGCCACACTCGGTAAAACTTTTGCTGAGTGGGAAAGAGCCTTTGCCGAGTGCTGCCGGTACTCGGCAAAGCAGCTGCATCCCGTATTGGAGAGATTTGGTGAGGATGGGTGGGCATTGGAGAGGCTAAATCCTGTTGTGGATAGTGTGACGACCTCAGACACAAAGGAACTTGATTCAGGAGTGCAGCGTTGACTCCATTTCATATTCGGCTGATCGTTTTTGTGGCTGATAAGCTGACTGGTGCTATTTTTGACTATTTTATTGTGTGAGAAAAACATTATAACATTACTGATAAGCCAGACTGATAAATCAAGCAAACAAGGCAGATCTGTTCGCTTGAACTAGTTCCAGCTTATTTCAACTTGTTTCAGTTTATTCTCTCTCACAGAATACTATTCAATTAGCCGAAATCAACCGGCTTTTCTACCAGCCAAATAGAGCCCTAATAAGGACCACGTCGCGCGTGACTGCTTTGACCACTAGAGGAGGGGGATCTACTGTACGGTGATCAACACGTACGGCTCCACACCTTGTCGGCCGGTGGTCAGCTGATTCCTGAGCGCCCATGCAAGCAAGCAGGCTCTCGCAGAGATGCATCTTATTGGTTCCAGACCATAAGTCCTAGGCTAAGTGTCTTCACACTTAAATTTGGTCAAACTAAAAGTTGGCAATTAAGGAGATTGCTCTTGTTCAATGATAAGAAGTATTATCATAGTAATATCTTATCTCACAAAGTTTCATTTTATGAAGCAAGATGGTGAACAATGAGAGATTGTATCATATGGTTTCACACATAGACCTAGCATAACATACACCATGGTATGTATGAAAATTAAATTTCCAAATTCAATCATTTGCAAATCAAATGAATTTGATAGATTCTAACGTATAAGTTCTAATGGACTTCACATTCTGAATTCAAATACAAATCGTAACATACAATGTTTACAATTCAGTTCACGGTATGACTTGAGACAATTAAATTGATTGTAGTACAACATGCTAATTGAGTTCCTTTCATAGAAAGATTACTCTAATCATAATTTTGTATATTTATTTATAAAGAAATTCCAAATTGGTGAGATATTTAGGTAAAACCAATTTGCACTTAAGTCTTAAACTTAAGCACATATATCAGTATACCAATATCCAATCGATATTGTTTATCAATATCCAAATAATATTGGAAATCATATCCATCAACTCTTGTGGTCAATCAATCCCTAGATATGGACTTATGTCCATTTATACCCTAGGATGACAATCTTAGTGCCATGAAGCACTAATGTATCTAGCAAATAGTAATAGGCCTGATATTGCATTTGCATATACCTTGCTACAACACAAAATAGTGCAACTCCTATAACATCGAAAGGTGGGAGTAAAAAAGGATATCAACATATATTCATATGGTAGTAAAGAGCTTTAATTTATTATTAAATAAATTAAGACATGGCCTAAGTGGGATATCAACATATATTCATATGGTAGTAAAGAGCTTTGAGAACAATTATGTATGTTAATAGTTCCATGTGGGAATAGTTGTCTCTTCGTGATACCCCTTATACAAATCGCTATCGGAAACCGGCTCTTTTCCTTGCCCAACTCTTTGCCGAGTGTTTTTTCGGGCACATGGCAAAGAGCTTCTGTGCCGAGTGCCAAAAAACTCTCCGCAAAGTCTTTCTTTGCAGAGTGTTTTTTTGCACTTGACAAAAAGCTCTTTGCGAGTGTTTTATTTTTGACACTAGGTAAAGAAAATTTCAAATTACACTTTAAAGCAGTAATATGAAAAGTTTTGAACTACAAAGTTATATAAATCATCAAGATATACAATGTTTATTTTACTCATTTCTCATATGACATAGTGAAAGTAAATTTGTTCACAAATCTTACACATCTCTCCTGTAGTGTACGAAACTACAAGAGAGAGATATAAGATTTGTGAACAATGTTAGAATGACCATGTCGGATGAACATATGACCAAACAACCAAAATAAACTTTATAGATCCTGAAAGTTATAAAACTTTGTAGTTAGCAACTTTTTTATTCAAAATAATCTTGTCAGGCAAAACTGTGTTTAAATTTCAAAATTTTAAAATTTGATTTTTTTAAACGATCTCGGATGGAAAACAACCAAAATAAACTTTGTAGATCTCAAAAACTTATGAAACACGTAATTGACAATGTTTTTATTTGAAATCATAATGTCATGCAAAACTGCTTTTGAATTTCAAATTTTTTGATGTTTTCAAATTACCTCGGATGAAAAAACAACCAAAATAAACATTGTAAATCTTGAAAAGTTATGAAACATTGTAGTGGGCAACTTTTTTATTTGAAATCATCTTGTCATGAAAAAAATGTGTTTTGAGTTTCAAAATTTTGAAATTCAAATTTTGTAAGTGTCCTTGGATGGAAAAACTTCCTAAACAAAAAGTATAGATCTCAAAAAGTTATAAAACAACTTTTTCATTTGAATTCGTTTTAGGCCTCAGACAAGCAATTTACACTCACTTTGGTATAATATGTGACAAGTGGGCACTGGCTGGTGGAGGCCTCCCCCAATTAAAAAAATTGCTATTTTTTCTATGGTTTTTCGGTTCCAACTTACCGAGTGCCCGACAAAGGACACTCGATAAAGACAGCTTCGCTCAATAGTTTTTTTATCGAGTGTTACACTCGGCAAATGTATATAGGGGTTTGCCGAGTACCCCAGACACTCGACAAAGCTCATGTGTCCTATAGAGAATATATATGTTCTAAAGATCAATGAAATTAAGGAACAGTTCTTTCAAAATCTTGTTCATTTACATTCATTTCTGACAGTCTAGCATTCTAAAATTGTAGGCTACGCGGGGAGACGGATTGATAGAATAGTGTATTTTGTTTCGAACTGTTGAGAATATATGGGTTTGCAATTTTAAGCAAACCTAGAAACTACGTGGAACCGCCGTTCAGGTGATCACATGAGTTAAGACTTTACTCCCTCACCCCTAAATATGTTTGTCATTTTCGCTTTTCAAAAAAAACTTTAACTAAATATATATTAAAAATTTAATATCTATGATACCTGATTAGTATCACTAGATAGATATTTAAATGTAATTTTTTATTAATTTTATTTAAAAATATAAATATTGTTCGTATTTTCTATAAATCTAATCAAACTTATCGGTATACAAATTGTAGCCACAAATATTTAGGGACTCCGCAGACAGTAAGATAAAGCGAAAGACAGATATCACCACTGATCGATATATGTAGTAAAGAGAAAGCCATAGACAGATCAAAGCGTGCGAATCGTTGGCTTTGCTGCTTGTTTGGGCAACCATCTGATTCGACTGATCCTGAGAAACAAGGGTTCCACCGCCCGGAGATGCTAGCGCACGGTGGCACAATAAATTAAAGCATCTTCCATGCATGAGCTTGAGTCTATATATTGAATACAAGCTTAAGGTTACACTAGCTGTAGTAGTAACCGAGGAGGAGAGATGAGCAACGCCGGGGGCCACAATGGTACGCCGGCGGACCGGCGTCATCCCCTGCCGCCGCCGCCAGATCTTGACCTACTTTTGAGCAAGTACGTGCTCTTCCATATGTACCTGCTCAAGGCGGTGACAGGCTTAGGCTACCTGGCGCTTACGTGGTCCACGGTAGTCCTCCTGGGTGGCTTCATCTCTGCGCTCACCAAGAAAGACTTTTGGTGCATCACTGTTATCAGCTTCATGCAGGCAGCAAGGTCAGTAAAAAGAATATAATGCCCAGCTATTCTCGTTTTTTATTCCTCCCATCGTGACTTGCTCATCCCTACTAGCTAACAGAAAGCAAGTAGAGAATTGTCCGCCTCAGCTGTCTTATTACAAATCACTTACTCCCTACTTTCATTTTTCTTATACTTATTCATGCCCTCCAGAGAAATATTTTGGGGCTATTGTGTTCTTGCCCCTACTTTGATGTCCAATTATAATTTTACTCCTTCTTTTGTCATCGTTGTGATTTTACCCCTGTTTTTTAAAAACGAAGCTTAAGTTTACCCCTACTCCGTGAACATCAGGTAACGGTGTCAAATGAGCTGAGTAAGCTCGTTTTCCTATGCGAAATTGCCCCTACTTATCTTAATGCATTGTGAATTTACTCATTTTTTGAGATATATATTTAGACACATCATTTTAATCAATATTTAGACACATTATTCTAAAAAAGTGGGGGTAAAATCACAATTAGGGTTCAAACAAGGGCAAAAACACAATGGTATTCCGGATGCAGCTAACGGCGTTAGAAACAGGGGTAAACGGAGCCTTCGTTTTTGAAAAGGAGGGGTAAAAATGCAAAGTGAAAGAAAGTGAGGGTAAAATCACAATTAAGATTCAAAACAAGGGCAGAAACGCAATAGCCCCAAATATTTTCATAATAATCTCCCTTTCATTTAGTATATCAAAGTAAGCTCCAACAGTCATTTCACTTTCTGCCCCCTGATTAGACGCATGATATGCTTCTATAAAAAAGTAATTATAATAATATATAATATCTTACTTTTACTAACTAGAGGCTCCAACTAAGACTCTACGTTAGTTCTCATAAAATAAAATCTAAAAATTCTCATAATAATCAGAAACATCTCGATTTTAAGTTTGGTAGACTTTAATCGTAATCTCTAATAATAGCCATGAATTTGATCAATTCAATTTTCTAACACATGTGCCATTATGAAAAATACATAATGTAGACCCTCATTTTACATCTAAATTATCCAACTTTGTCATTATAAGAACATAACTAAAATAATAATTGAATTTATATATAAATTATCAACCTTCACTACTATAAAAGGTATTCTAAAATAATACCCTAAAATTTACATCTAGGCTTCACACCTTTTCTATTACCAAAGATAATTAAAAATAACTCACTAAATTTGTATCTAAGTTATCCACTTGATGATGGTATAATAAAATATATAAAATACACCACCCCTAAACTTTTTATAAATTATCCACCACTATTTTTGTCACACCCGATTTTAAGGCTAAAACAAGATGAGGAATTCTATGTGTGTCTAGAAATCAGTCACACACATAAGATGACAAATTACAAAGTATCCTCTCAAGTGTTAATTACATATCAAAGATTAATCCATACATGGGAACAAAAGTTTATCAACATAACAAAAACTGAAACTAATTAATCTTCTAGTGAAGCCTCCAAACTCACATATGGACGGTTCACTGTTGGTCCACAAGTCTAATAATCCTCAGGAAAGTCATCATAACCGTCATAGTATGTTACCCATATGGATTTTTTTTCCAAGTATTGAAAATAAACAAGTATAAGTACATCTCGTACTTAACAAATATAATATGGTGTTCATGAGGCTTAGAAAAGATCCTTCTACTGAACTAAACTAGCACTCATGGTTGTACTGTAAGTTCCGGGAGAGCACTTACATATAAGTCTTTACAGAGGGCAAGAGCATCATGTATAAAGCCAAGTGCTCCCTTTAATTTACATTGATAAAAGCATCTTTTATTTTTCATTGCATAGACCTGGTGCAAGCGGTAGAGCTTTACCGCCTGTGACCAAGAGGTTCAGGGTTCGAGCCCCAGCCTCTGCAGAGCCTACGACACTGGGTACACAGTACAATATTCTATTAATCAAGTTATAGTTAATGATCATAATTGATTCAATAGTAGCATCAACTATTCATATGCAATAATTTTCAAGGTGACAAGGAACCAGGATATCAAATAACTAGGATAAAACTATATGCATTTTAAGGTTGACACATGCAAATGATTCAATGTGATTAATATAAATAGGACAATAAGGAAAATCACATGTTATACTTGCCTTCCTCAAAGCTTTTCCTGCTGTTCTTGGTATTCAAAATACTACTCTTGATCTTTGTCATACTACTTATCGTCTATACGCAATTTCAATACACCAATGTACAATCATACGGAGCCAATCATGAATAGCAACAAGAACTATAATTAGAACAATACACAAACAGTGGAAAAACAGATTGAAAAGCCTGAAAAACTATTCTTCACGCCGCTATGGACACAGAGATGCGAGAATCACTGAAATTCGATTTAAAATGGACAAGATTTAGGTTTTTTAAGAGCTGGTTGGCAATTTCATAAATAAAACCGAACTTATTTTCGTATAAATAAAATAAATAAAACCGGATTTTATAAATCGGAACAGGGACGGAGAGCATGATTACAGAATGACCGACGAAGGGGTATAAAGCAATCTGGTCGGTTAGATCTGAGATGGACGCTTTAGATTAGAAGGGAGAGGGTGGATTCAGCCGGCTGGAACAGGAGGTCCGGCACGGTGGGGCGCCATTGCCGGCGGCGAAAACCTCACCGCCACACACGGTGAAGGGCCAACGGGCCATTGCTCGACTCATAAAGGGAACTGGGTATTTCCGGGGAAGGTCCGGCGATGAACGGTGAGCAACTGAGAACGAGAGAGAGACAAACAGAGAGCTGTGGGTGCTTCGTGACGTGGGAGACGAGACGGCAATGCGTTGCAGACGTGGCGTCAACAGATGCTGCGGCGCCGCCGGACGATGGCGAAGCGGAGCAGCTGATGCCGAGGGCATTGTATTGCAGGGAGGAGAGAAGGAGGAGGAGGAGGAAGAGGAGGGGGAGGGCCGGGTCACGAGCTCGGCTTCAGGCCGTTCATGGCGGACGAGCTCGGCGCGAGGGAAGCGGGACAGCGAGCGTGCGGACGCGGGGGAGGCCTCGGCCCGCGGGCTGGTTTGGTCGTAGCAGACGCGGTCGTGGCGCTTGTTGCTGTGAGCCGGCCCGTTTGCGCTCAAGGCAAAGGATGGGGTGCTGGGCCTGCAGAGGCTGAGGCTGGGGCCGCGTTGGGCTGGAAAGGGGAAGGAGGGAGCTAGCTGGGCCTTCGGGCCAGAAATGAGGAAGGAGGGAGAAAATCTTGTTCCTTTGACATTAAGAAAAATATTTACAAAAGGATGTGTTGGTTTACAAAAGAAAATCATGTTCCTTTGACATTAGAAAATCATGTTCTCTTCTCCTTATATGGTATACAGGTATACAAAAGAATGTGTTGGTTTGTTAGTTTTTTATGAGATCACTTTCACTAGCGCGTACACAAGCCCACTGGTAAGCCGCCCACCCGGCTCCATCGAAGTCGTAAGTCACGTAAAATTATGTGCTACGTGGATAAAGGGATTTGAACCTATAACCTCACCCTCGCGCGTACCCTCTACTACCACTCCACTCATAACTCATTTATATATAGATACTATTTTAGTTCCCCACATATTATACTAAACCGAGTGTAAATTTATTGTTTGAGGCCCTAAACGAATTTAAATGAAGAAGTTGTCAACTATAAAGTTTCATAACTTTTTAAGATTGATCTACAACTTTTATTTGGCTAGTTTCTCCATCCGAGGTTGTTTACAAAATTTAAATTTCAAATTTGACAAATTCAAATTTAGTTTTCAATGACAAGATGATTTCAAGTGAAAAAGTTATCAACTATACAGTTTCATAACCTTTCGAGATCTACATCTTTCATTTTGGTCGTTTCCCCATCCGAGGTAATTTGAAAAACTAAAAAAATCAGTGTCCAATTATTTCTGGTGGCGATTTTTTCTTTAAAAATAGCACGTAGAAATCGATTTCTAGTGGCAGTTCAGAACTGTTTAATTTCTATTGTCGCATGTTAATCGAAACTGCCTGTACACACTAGTGCACACCACAGACATAGAGCTATTTTGTACTAGTGGTTGTATGCGCACAAATTAGTGAAATCATATACTCCAACTCCCCTAGGTAGATGAAATATCCCCCACCTAGTGAGGCCTCTTGAGTAGTCAGACTAGGACTAGCCTACCACCTTGAGTAGTTTTACCTCATGGGAAGAATATTCTTGACCATATTGAGCTCCTGAGGTCTTCGTGAGCATCCGTTCATCTTCCTGGTTCGTGGATTGCACCTATTGCTTCATGTTCTGCGCATGGCATCATCTTTTGTCATCTAGGTCATGGCGTTTTGAAATCATATATCGGATCATGGCGTATGTACTTCTTGTTTGCATATGGCGGAGACACATGATGGTGGTAGAGAAGTGAAGATGTTGATGATATTAGTGAAGATGGGTCGAAGCAACTAGCGTTAGGGACAACGGTACATGACACCACCTGACTTGGTCGGTTCGCTAAAAACCTTACAAGATCACAAGGGTGAGCGCTACGAGAGACCTACTTTCCCAATTACGCTGGTGCTCAGGTGATGGAGAGGCTATGGAGGTAAACCCTAGCATGAATAAATGTCATTGTGGCTAATAAGTCATATATGATGAGAACACTTGCATTATCTCATATCACATCACAATCATGATCTAAATGATTGTGTCTCCAATTTGGAGACTTAAAATCAAAACAAACAAAAATAAAAATGCAAGTAAGAGGGCACTCTCAAAAGGTTATGGGCCGAAATTCGGCGAACCATTGACGCAGGTGTCCGCGTCACGATGTGCAAGGCGAGTGAGCTCACATGTTAGAGTTCCCTTCTCTCTTCCCAATCTAGAGTTACTGAAGTTGAGACAGCTTTCTTATTTGAACATGTGATCCTTACATATGCACATATATATGAAAAAGCCTTTGATGTTTATTTGACCCATTTGTTCCAACATAATATTTACTTACATACTACTAGTATGTGATGCATTTCATTTATTTAGATCTTGTTTTGAATGTAGTCGGATTCACATTAATCTGCGTGTGTTGAGTTGGATTACAGTGAGAACTTAAACTAATTTTCGCTCCAATTTATCTCAGAACATGTGAATAATCGAGGTGAATTTGACAACATCCAATCAAACAAAGCTTTGATTTCTTTGTTTGATCACCGAGGGATTAGCCAAGCCCTGACTACGTTGTTGCGCTATATATATATATATATATATATATATATATATATATATGGTCGCTGCAGGATTTTCCACGACTTGGCGGACCAGCTACTCCCCAATTTCTTCAAGCTAGTGACGCACCTTATCCGCCACAACTGTGACGTTCTGTGTCATCGTATAAGGGATGCCAAAGAATCGTTTAGAGACGACCGAGATTCCTTGCCCACGGTAGCTGCAAGAGTTGCCTCGGTTGCTTTCGTTGGACTGGCGGTGCTACCGTTCCTGGTCATGTGCTACATCCCTGCCTTCCTCTACGTGTACGGCGGGCCCGTCGCCTGCATCGCGCTCGCCATCTGGCGCACGGTGAAGCGCGACTACTACGACCACGGAGACAGAGATGACCAGAAAAACCTGGCGCCGGCGCTGGACATTTTCTACTCCCTGGTCCTCCTCCAAGGCGGCCTCCTCCTGGTCTGGCTCTACCATGAATCCTTGTGGGTAGACCACCTCATCACTCTCCGTCAACACAGCAAGCTGCCCAACACGAAATGGTGCCACCTGGCGCTCGTGGAGTTCCTCTGCGACACCAGGGCGAGATGCTGGCGGGACCTCTCGTCGATCCGTGGCAGGAAGCTCGTCGACTACGCCGTCGGCTTGCTAGACTCCGGGTCGTCGGACGACAACCTGTCCGGGGCGAGGCTGCTGGACGAGTTCATCAGGCAGCAGGGGTCGACGTCGGAATCGGAGCCGGAGCCGACCGTGAGGTCGCTGCTTCTTCCTTCCAGGCCCAAGATCCAGAAGCTGATCGACGCACTGGGATGGAGAGACGGCCGGGGACCGTGGGACGCGGAGATGAGGAAGGTCGCGGCCCACATCGTGGTGCACCTCGCCGGCGACCTCCACCTGGCCCAGTTCCCCGGTGCCATCCAGTGCATATCCTACCTTCTCCAGGAAGAGGCCACGCTGGCATACAGTGACCAGCAAGGGCTCACCTTCGCTTATCGTCCACACAGGAGGCTTGCATCAGAGAAAGAGGCCATGATCCTTCGGCTACAAAACAGAGAACGAGGAAGGGAAGCGCGTCGCCAGATGGAAGTCGCTGATGGCGGCGGCGGCGCCTGCAACGAGCTGATCCTGCAAGGCCTGGCGATCCTGGAGAGGCTCGCGTCTGACCAACACAACTGCAGCGACATCTGCAGCAGCCCCGGCCTCCTGGCCAAGATCACGGCGCCGCTCTACTCCGGCACCTTCGTCCGTGATATCCACATCACTGGCTGGGTCCACCTTGCCAACGCCACCTTCAAGGTTGTTTACCAGCTCATCCATGCTCCCGGGGAGAGCAGCAGAAGGCTGCGCACTGAGATCTACGAAAACGAGCATGCAATGAACAACCTCCACGCCACAATTCGTCTGGACGATCCCCAACAAGAGCTGAAGATGCGAGCAATGGAGATCCTCACAGAATTGGCCTTGGATGGTATGACTACTACTGTCTAAATGAGCTAACTACGGAGGAGATGGCTTGCCGTGATGGTGTGCAATTTGCCCGAGACAAGGGAGCAGTGGATCGCCTTCAGCTAGAGACAGATTGTCAGGTCCTAGTATTGCTGTAGGAGAAGAGTTCAGTCCACAACTCTGAAGTTGGCCCTCTCCTGCGAGAAATACAAGATCTAAGCCGGAGCTTCATCGATTTTAAATTTGCTTTTACTAGTAGAACTTGTAATAGACTTGCTTATGAATGTGGTAAATCGGTGTCTCGTAACGACAACCTGATGGAGGAGTGGCTTTTACCACCACCAGGTTTACGTGAGATCGTGGGTGCTGATTGTAACCATCTTCTGCATCAATGAAATGAAGCTCCGGCCTTTACTCAAAAAAAAAAAAAAGAATTGGCCTTGGATTTGTCTATAAACCTAGCTAGAGAAACCAAACAGAACCTCATCAACAAGCAGTTGTGCATCTTCCTTCCAAACCTCGGAGGGCCTTCCATTGCTGACGTACAAGGAGAAATGCCAGTTGTCATATTGAGCCCGCTCCAATTCACAGCTGGGATGACATTAGCGCGGTTGTTGACCAACTGTGTGAGGCTAACGCTAACTTCATTATGAGCTGACATGTTGACGTTGTTGGTCGCCTCACCAAAAAGCTTGATGACAAGAGGATCCTCCATTGGAGAGTATTTGCATTGAAGATCTTGGAGCATTTATGTGCTCACTGTGCTCTGGACAAACAACATGTGAAGGTAGTACTACTACCAAAGGTGAGTGTCTCAGCCTTACCAAACTCAAACATCTCGGGCACATCAACACTAGTAGATGGAAAGACACAACAATCAATCTATACCATACACTGAAGCTTGTTAACTGAACGGTTCTATATATACCTTATTAGTCATGATTAAATTAGAGTGAAATGCATGCGTTGTGGGTCCTTAAACTTTTGCCTACTTCTCACCTAGGTCCATAATTTTTTTTCCGCTCATCTAGGTCCATGAACTTTTCTCCACTTCTTATCTAGGTTCATAAACTTTTTTCTCTCATCTGGGTCCATGAACTTTTACCCACTTCTCCGCTAGGTCCACAACAAGCCACATAAGACTCTGCTGCCTGCTTGGCCGCTAATGTGGTGTCACATGGTCTTTTTTTAATTTTTTTAAAAAAAACTAGTTAAAACTTTGAAAAATTGTATAAAATCACAAACAAATGTATGCAATAGATACATAGTAAAAAAACAGGAAGAATCCTGCACAAGGACAATATGAAGAAAACCAAAACTTTTCTGCACTGGGAGACCAAAAATGGTCATCACCCCATGGAAATGAGGAGCAAACCACATTAAAGGACATGCAAGCAAGAGACTTCTATCGCTTACTCTGGCCATATATGACAAACTGATCACTGCAGATGATTTTGGCAATGTGCTACAAAAGAAAAAAGTGCAACCAGAATCATTTGTGGCAAAGCTCAAAACTATAGTGGAAAAGAATTGTCAAAACCAGAATTTGTGGCACATAGCTGTCTCTTGATAAATTAACATCTGAGTTGTCTATCCATAAGCCATCTCTAATATTTTAGAGACACGCCTCTATTACGCCCATGTATTATAGGAAACACATCATAGACGGGTACCAATTTTAGAGTCACGTGAAATTTGGTAGACATGTCTTATTTGTCGTATACTTTAGCGACAACTTTTTAATAAGTAACGGTGAAGTTATCCATGTCTCTAATTGTTGATCATGTCAAGGACACAATGTATTGCGTCCCTTCACTTGTGTAGAAACTTATGCCTTGCACACTTGAGCTTATCAGCCATAATACAATATTTTTCTCTCACAACCAAATAGCACCAGCCAACTTATCAGCCACTAAAATCGCTAGCCTAGCAAGCCGGTAGATCAGTGGTATAAGTTAACATGATGCCCTCGTGAGGGGCAAGCTCTTGGTCAGGTAACTCTATGGAGCCCGAGGGCCTTCTTGATGCACAAGTGGGTCTTTGCAAGGCCTTCCCCCAGCTGCTCCTCTTCATCTTCATCATTGTGCTTCCGACCAAAATATCATGGGTCACACTTTACCTTAGGACAACTAGGTGGCCACACCACAAATGTAGTTGGTGTCATCTCACAAGATCACAATGCCCTTAGTGCCCATGTATACAAGTAAGGTGTGTGCAAGCACCGATAGCTTGAAGGTATGCAAACCCCACTAAATACTAGATGTGAGCCTAATGCAAGCGCTAAATCAATGGTCTAATTAGCCTTTTGCAATATCATCAGATAGCTCTTATCACACCGCCAAAGAATTCCAGTGGTCGCCACATGTAATAGTTGTTGCCTACTATTAGGAAGCCCTTCCTCTGGTATCTCTTCTCTAGAGAGCATCGAACAATTCAGTTGATATCTAGACAGGTGAGTGACCTTTTCTTCATTGCTCCGCTCTTCAATCATCTGAAAATTTTGGTGAAGTCTTCAACCTTCTTATTCTTAGCTTGATGCTTTCTCTGAGCTTCGGTTCCTACACAGATTCATATCAAACAATTCCAGTGCTACTATGTAGTGACCATTTCTTTTGTTCCTTTGTCTGTAATCATCTAGGCTTATTCTACTTTATAGCTTGGTCTTGTAGCATGTCTTCTATGGTCTTCAACAATGCTTCTTAGTCTTTCTTGAGGTGATGATCACTTGATATTTATGTTGTCTAAGTCCAAGTCCATCATTGCATCCAAATGAGCTAAAACCTTTTATACTAGCAACCCACATTAGTACATTTGACCATATTGTCAATGAACAACCAAAGTCAACATATGGCCCATGCTAGGTCACTACGTCAAAAATGATTTTGTGCAGCGTTGACTAAATGCCCTCCGTGGCGGATACCCTTTCTGCCTGCCACGGTTAGTCGAAGCACGACCGCACCCGACCGGCAGCCTGAGTGTCCGCTATGGTTAATCATTTACCACAGCGGACAACATAAAACAACCGCTGCGGTTAATACTGATTAACCGCAACAATCGCTCTAATGTGACCTCCACGGTTAATAAATTTACCGCATCGGTCACATTAGGGCGACCGTTGCGGTTAAGCAGTATTAAACGCAGCAGTCGATTTATAATGTCTGCAACGGTTATGTTTTTATAAATAGCTACAGTTCGACCTTCTTCAAAGATTCATTCATGTTTTCCTATATATGTATTGTTCTAATGCTTCTGTATAGATCGTGTAGTGTGCTAAACAACCTTATGGATCAAAGTCATGTGGCTTGTACATATGCGCACACCTAAGACAGTACAAGGAGTACATCAACAACTGGAAGAAGCTCAAGACGGGAGTCAAGCATTGGGAAAGCATTACGAGAGACCATTTTGCTTTCAAGCAACTCAAGGCGAACATATGTAAGTTCCTACTAGAGAAATGTGTGCTCAAAGGGCAAGAATTCTTCGACGATGAGGGTAACCTGGTGGTTCTACCTGAGTTCGAGAAGTTCAGGAAATGGGAAACCATGCTCCGTTTCACGGATTACAAACACCAAGTTGAAATTTGAATTTGATATGTAATCCTTGGTTTCATTTGTGTATATGGTCGATGAGGACAACTTATGTGTGTTGTGTATGTGAATTTGAATTTGTGTATGGATGTTATATGTATATATATGCTGTTTATCTCTGCTATGAAATCTGGATATAGAATGAATTCTGGTTATTGTATGCAATCTGTAAATATTGAATTCAGATTCTAAAACTGTATTTTTTTAATAAAAAAATTAATAGTGGCAGGCATTATAAATGACCCGCTGCGGTTATTGCATTTACTGCAGCGGTCGGCTTAAGTGACCGCTGCGGTAAATGGCATTAACAGCAACGGGTGTTGTAGGGTTCCCGCTGCGGTTAATCGTTTTTTCGCAGCGGGCGCTGGCGACCGCCACGGTAAATGCCACATTTACCGTGACCTTGTCATCGCAGCGGATGCCATTGCCCGCTGTGATTAAGCTTTTTTGACCGCCACGAAAAAGTTTGCTGGCGTAGTGGGTGCCATTTTCATTATATAAAGCATGACCTACTCTTCCACTAAATCATACATGGCATGTCATGCCCTATTGCAGGAGCCTGAAAACATTATATATCTATGAAAATATATTTTAAAACCCTTAGTCGATGCCAACCCTTTGCTTCCCACCCTTCTGCCTCACTACCACTAGAGTGAGCCACCAGTACGTGTCGAGAGTGGCTACCATCATGAAGCTATTGTCCAAATAGGCTTAGGGTAAAGCTCCACACATAGGGTAACACAAGATTGGTGGTTGTGAGGTCAAGACCAGCAGAGGCTGTCCTAAGGAGGCATTGTGGATCCTCGCCATTATGACGGCAATCCTGAAAGTACATCTAGACGCCAAGTTGATTTTGGTGGATTGAATGATAACACAAATAAGAGACTAACTTGATTCTTTATGAGAATATGTGGAGGTGTTTTAGTCCCAATATTAATGTGTTTGAGCTCACATGAAGCAAGTGATATGCAATTGAAAATTGAGTCCAAGATAAATATATGAAATAGAAAATGACAAGCATATGTTGACAATGATAAAAGAGGAATGGATCGATGCATATATATAATTGGTGCTGCACATGAAGATTTTAATGTTGTGGTATATTAGAACTAAGATTTCACGACTATTCAAATTGGCAAGAATAATTAAAGAGGGGAAAAAACAGACATGAACAATTGCATAAGTGTTGGTCTCACATAAAAGGCTTATCAATCAAATCTAGAACATTGACATTGGATTTCAAATTAATGCATATTATTGATACAAGACAAGGTGGGACTTAAGGATGGCTACATAAGGTAAACATAAAAATAAAATGGCTTCATAGACTAAACCAAGGTAAGGGTAAGTGATGGGTTGGCTACCGAAGTACCATGGCTAAGGTGAAGAAGCGGGAACTTGTGTTTATCCAAGGTACTAATCAAGCCATGAAGTCATGCAATGTGAAGTATCCCATCCTTGTTGAATCATATGAAGAAATGACTTACAGATGAAAAGTGTAGTTTTGATCATATAGATTGAAAGATCCTAAGTTGCTAGCTCAAGGATGATGTGCACATAGCTATGCAATGCAATGTTTTTTAGGGATGCAATGCAATGTTGAAAGCCCTTGAGTGGTGAAAAGTCAAGTGAGAGCATCAATTGAGAACATAGTAGCTCAAGGATGATTTAAATGTATATCTTTGATTTTGAGTGTATGTATGTTGTACTATAAAAAAACATGCAACATTGGATACTAGAAAACCTATAAACAACCAGCACGCCAAGATTGGTATTTATACATATTGTAGTGTAAGTAATATTTTAAGTTCGTTTATATATGATTTATATATGCTTGCAAAACTTCTGTTGGTAAATGAAAGGGGACACGCGCTGAACCATATTTAATTAATATCAAACGCACAAATTCATATATATTATTGAAAAGATATCCAACAACCCTTACTTTATCCAACATCCATTTTAAATAGGACGCGACTAACGCACGGCCGTGCGTGCGTTAGGCCGCACGCACAACCGTCTCCTACCTCACGCCAGCCATCACTGCAACTCCCCTCCGACCTTGTTCCTCCACGCTGGCAGCCGCGCTCCTCCTCGCCCCCGCCCTGCCGCGGCGAGCTAGGGATTCGCCGGAGCTCCGCGGAGCTCTGGCGAAACCCTAGCTCACCCACGGTGCCGCCTTCTTCCCCTCCCCGCCATAGCCGCCGCCGCCATGGACAAACCTCCCCCGCCCTGACCTGGCCCGACCGCCACGACCGTCGCCAGCTCCACTAAACCGCCCATCGACCTTCCCCACCGCCTGGCCTACTTACCTCCCCCGGCCGGCCATTCTATAACCCACCGGAGACCGGAGTTGGGGAAGATGAGTTCGACGGAACCCTAGAAAGTAGATCTGGGGGAGGAGGAGGAGGAGGGTGGTGGTGGTGGTGGAGGAGGCCTACCTCGCGATGGCTGCCGCCGCCGCCACCGTCGAACCCGCCGCCGCCGCCGCCACCGGAGGCGAGAGAGGGAGGAGCGGCGTGGGGAGGGGGCCACGAGAGCGGGCTCATCGGAGGAGGGTGCGAGCGTGGACTTGCCGGAGGAGGGAGCAGGTCACAGGGGAGAGGGAGGGAGGGAGAGGAGAGAGGAGCCGCAGCGCGCGTGGAAGACGATGAGTGCGGAGCGAGCGAGTGCGGTGGGATGGAGCCAACGGGTACGGATGACCGTAAAGAAGTCTTTACCTTTTAAATATCTTCATCTATTTCCAGCATCTGACAAGCATTGGATTTCTAACGCTAACTAATCCGGCCAACTAACAATGAAAAGGTGGAAAAAAAGATCCATCTACCAGTGGTTGGGCTTTTTCTTGACCAAAGATGGTGCCGTCGAGTGAGAATGGGCTAAGCGTGCTTCCTCTCTCCCACGGTGGAGTACTCTTTTAATTATTCGCTCTATTGTTGTCTTATTAGGATATCATCGGGGTTAAGCCGTGTGTTGATACCTTAGGAGGCTGGACTCAAGGAATTCATTCTTTTTCACACTAATGGAGGACATGAATTCTAGACAGTAATTTATCTATGTTATAGTCTAATAAAAATGATTTATAATAACAAATTATTCTGTTAAAGAATAGGCTTGCCTATAAATAGAAGTTTTAGCCCACTCTCTAGTTTGTGGGACAAGAAAGAAAGAGTCAAAGCTACTCTCTCTGTCCCACATTAAATGATGTTCTGGCACTTTATTTGCATGTCCAGATTCATTCAATATTCTATGCATGTGGGCATAACCGATGTCTGATTCAAAGAATAAATACTGTACTTGGTTGGCCTCTGAAACGTTTTCTAAAGTTGGAACAGAGGGAGTAGAAGGTGAGATCTCAAACAATTATCTTAGCCTTTGATTTTTTGAGTTGCATACAACAATTAAATAGTTATTAATTAATTAAAATGTTTAGAAAAAAGAAAAAAGAAAAGGCAACAAACTAAACAATTGTAGATAAGATATCAACTACCAAGAATAGTTTGTTTGTTGCCATAGAAACCAATGGAGTGCAGTGTGCACCAACATCCAACATCGCCATATACAGGTGGAGCGCGCAAGGCAAAGGGTGCCTAGCACCATGCCAAAGTAGTGCTGTAGAGGTACATCATATACATGAACATGTCATGTGAATATATTGATGATTTGAGCCTACTCAACGTCAAAAGCTGCATTTTAATTACTGCATACTAATGTTAAATTATAAAAATAAATCTATCCTTTAATAATAAAGAGACAAAATTTCAGCATAATTTTTTGTCTGGATTTTTTTTTGTCTACACCTATGCTTTGTGTCCGGCCCATTTGCGGCCCACTCAAACAGCTCCAGCTGAAACCACCAAATCCCATTTGCCTTAACAGCTCTAGCTGAACCCACCAGAGCCGTAAAAAACCAAAAAAAAATCTTGCCCCACAAGGGATTCAAACTAAGGTCCGCACTCTTGAAAGATTAAGCACTTAACACCACACCACAGAAGCTTTGTAGAAAATAGTGAACTTTTCTTTATTATCGTTCTCACCTTCAAACTTTTCATATGATAACATCCTCAAAGGTTCCAAGACAAATAAATAAATAAATAAAAGTACGAAAAATGTAGAATTGTATATATTATAATAAATAAAGCAATATATTATAATAAATAAATAAAACAATAAAAATGTGGAATTGCATATATTATAGAACAAATAAATAAACAAAACTATAAAATTAGACACAGATTGAAGACGTGTTCTTTTTTTACTTCCTATATAACTACATAGTTTTGGACTATAATTTATTAGATCTGGTATGTGCTTCTTCGTTGGCCCATGTCATAACACCACCACACGGTCAGTAGAGAGAACTATTTATTTGGTATATATTAGAGAATGTTTAACGTTTGAAAGATAATAAGGTCACTTATAAAATAAAACATAGCTTTAAATTTTTATAGAAAGGGGAAAACAATAAAACATAGCTTTTAAATTTCATAAAAAAGTAAAAAATATTAAAAAAACTCTTGTACTAATTTTTTATTAATATTGATAGTTTTTCTCTCCTGTTGTAACACATGAGCATATTTGCTACTAATAAATTTAAATACCAACATATTTACGTTTCAATTTAAATAAATAACTAAAATGCACCACTAAGTTTGTCACATTGTAGAAAAAACACTACAACTAACACTTACTATGTACTAACGATGAGATAAGTTACAACTCCACGTAGATTAATTAATGAAAAAATGTTACATGTCATGTTGAGAAACATCCAATGCAAATCCATGGTCACATGTTTGCATGCATGTTAGATCTCTAATCGATAGAATTTGATTGTTTCCTTATTTCTCAAAAATAATTTAAAAATATTTCTCTTATTACCTCTTAGGAGATAATTAATATCTGATTGTAGCCACCTAGATCGACGGTCCACAGCTATTTGGGGGTACCGTAGCAAAATCCGCTGAAAAAATTCTGGTTTTCCTATCCAGGCAGAAATTTAACTTGCTCGCTGTTGGGTACACTCCTGACTTAGGACAGATGAGAACATCTCCAACAGTTTGCCAAGATTCACTTGACAAATATCGTGATTTGACAACTTACTAAAAAATGGACTCTCTCTAACATTTTGGTATAATTGTTTGCCAAATCTTTAGTAAACTTGCATCAGGAACCATAAAAGTGAAACAAAATTAGTTTTATGCCCTTCCACCTCTGACAAACTTGCATCAGGAACCCTGAGAGTGAAACAAAACTATTATGTGCCCTTCCACCTCTACGTATGCCGGTGATGCGCGCGCGCAAATATGCGTGTGGAGGGGGGGGGGAGAGATTTTCCAAGTTGCTAAAATTTATCAAGTTGGATGTCAAACTGTTGGAGGGGTGATTTTTCTAGTTTTGTTAAAAAATAAAGGATAACAAGTGAGTTTGATAAACTGTTGGAGATGCTCTACGTATCAATCTGCTCTAGGATTGGCACTCCAAGAGCAAGCTGGTGAGGTGCAGAGCAACATCGTGATGCACAGCAGCCAGTCAACATCGTTGCATTGCACTGATGTAATGTGTATTTAAAAGCACACCCAAGTGCAGACTACAAACTCATGGTAGCGTATTATACTAAAAACAGGAGAACCAAGGGGCATGCTCTTCTTCCTGTTTCCTGGGCCGGCTCCTTCATGTGTTCACAGCGACCACCACGCCATCACCACCACAATTGAAACATGGTGCAATACAACATCATGAGGGATGTTTCAAGAATGGTGTGTTGTTGTGGCTTCATCACCAAAGACAATGAACAGGAACACCAGCTCAAGAATTGTCGGACCGCAGCGGATATATATAATCCATCAACGGTCCAACATATCTCACTCACTGTAACCTAAAGAAATACGATATCACAAAATAGTTTAACACTAAATGATAAAACACAAAGTTTCTGCTATACTCCATGTGGAAATTTCAAGGATAGAAGGGTGTTTATGACCAGCATTCAAATATAATATGACATGGGTGAATATTGTTTGGTAGCTAGCTTTCTATCCATGTCAGTTGACATTTTCCTTCTCCTTGAGAAAACTTTCCTCTAAAACTGCAAAGACCCTGTGGCCATTTCTTACCTGCAGATCAGAATTTGGTTCATCAAAAGAAACAATCAGTTACACACATACATCAAAATAACAACACCATAACAAAGTACGGTAGTCAAAATTAACATCATACAAAGAAAAGAAAAAATCCCATGGTAAAACTTTGTGCGTCTATTAATGCATAATCCGTTACACACATACATTCAAAATCACAACACCTTAATGGATTCAAAATTTGACCCACAAAGCAAGGCACTGTATAGCACTGTTTGACACTGTACCCATAGTGCTTTACAGGAGTATCAAGTCAATTTTGCTTCATCAGTAATATGTCCTTTATTTATGGGACGGAAGGAGTAGCTAAGTGCAAGCACTAGTGATATGATGTTCCCCTGTAAACAGTGTCTTAAAGTTCCATTAGTTAACATATTTGCATGTCAAGCAGCACGAGCTATTTTAAGTTTTATAGACA
Organism: Microstegium vimineum; assembly: GCA_022036555.1. Classification (NCBI taxonomy): domain Eukaryota; kingdom Viridiplantae; phylum Streptophyta; class Magnoliopsida; order Poales; family Poaceae; genus Microstegium; species Microstegium vimineum. Next base: position 46,388,970 of record CM039132.1, read on the forward strand.
GGCAAGGGCATATCGTGCTTGTCCTCTAAAAAAAAAGAGCATCTCTATGCTTATTTAATTTAGGATTTCACTGCATCAAACATAGGTGAAATGTAGAAATGCAAGGTTGAGAAAAGTTGGTAACTTACCGGTGAACTGCATCTTCTAAATGGTCTGGATGTTAAATTGCTTGACTTGTAACAAGGGTACAGATTAGCTTCAAAGTTCTCTGAACCATTTCGTCAATCTTAACACATTTTATTTCCAAAATCTTTAGTTTTGTACATTCAATCTGCTGTTCAGTTGGACAGTTTTCTCCTTCCAATGCACAATTTTTTCTCTGTAGCATTTGAAGAAAATAAAACAAAAAATCACCGATGCTGTCATGCATGATATATATATATATATCTTAAACAAGGGAATAAAACTAACTGTTGTAATGTAATATATATATATATATGTACCTGACAGACTTGCAGAGTGAACTTCTCAAGATTTGGTGTGTATTGGAGAAAGCAAATTAATGCACCAAGGTCTCCCGCCAAACACCAATCAACAAGATAAAATGTTCTTAAGTTGCAAAACGTAGGGCACCATTTCAAGTCCATTTTGAATGTAAACTGAATTGCAAAGGTATAAATAAACGTCAAACTTAAACTTAAGATGCGATCATGCAATGATATATACTGAGGTGGTATATATAACCACCTCATTTAAATATTATAAGTTCATCTACATTTAGACATGTTAGAGTAATAGGAATAGTACAATATTGTCTAGCTACAAGAGGTGTTAGTCCTATGTACCCTATATAATCAGCCCATGAGGTCCAATGCAATATATGCAATATTCCACCAATTATATTATCTTACATGGTATCAGAGCCTAGGTTTAGATCCTAATCCTAGCCGCCGCCGCTTCCGCCGCACGCCCTCGGGGAGGGATCGATCTCCGCCGGGGGCAGCGCCCTTGTTTAGGCGTCCGATCTTATTGATCCGGCTACCATCGTCGTCGTCACGCAGCAGATCGGGATCTCCCATCGTCGCCGTCGCCTCGTCCCCGGACTCGTCGTCGGGCTGTCGTCGCTTCCCGAGACTCGTCGTCGTCGGGCCGTCGTTGCCTTGTCGTCAGGCTGTCGTCGTCAACGCCTTTCTGATCTTCGTCGCATGGAGGCACATGGATCTCGCCCCGTCCCGCTGTCGTGGTGGCGGCCAGGACCAGCCACACGCCCCAACCCTGACTGCCATGGAGGCAGCCAGACCAGTGTGTCGCCGCTATTGGGTAGATCTGTTCATCTCCATCTGCGTCGGCGTCTTCGACCATGCGAGTCCATGACACGCCATGCGCTCCGCGCGGTCCGATCGAGGTTGGGTACACCCGATCTCCTGCTGCTGTATCTTTTTGGTTTCCCCGATCACTGATTGGGATTGAGTCGCCCATCGCCCGTCGACCTCGCGCGTACTACTCCAGCATCGCGCCGAGTCGTACATGCATCTTCTCCGAGCAACGAGTCTGTATGCTTGTTGCTGTGTCGCCTCATCGGGCCGCAGCATCGCCGCCCGTGTGTCCGCTTCGCCGTTGCATCTACATCGCCGTCCCCTGTGCATCGACGTCTGTGCTGCACAATCTTTGATGCGCCGTTCGTCTGCATAAGGTCTTCGTCCTGCTGATTGGGTCTTCGTCATCGAGCTGCCACTACCAGCGCTGTCGCAGAGCCCTGCTCGCCGGCCACCCCTCGCGTCGTCGCTAAGCCATGCTCGCCGACGTGTTATCTACTGCATTGCTTCTTCTTCGTCCAGCACAACCACGCCATGTTACAGTGGTTGGGGCCCTCTCCCTTGTACGCCCGGTATTGGCAACACCGACGCGTGCTTTCGTCCCCGATGTGCTGCTGGGTCTGGCAAATTCAGCCAGCGCATCGGCGCAGAGGTGGCTTGATTGCATCGACTTTGGCATCGACCCTCCCGTTCCCACCCCGTCTGCCTCGATTGCATCGTCGCCTTTCGTCTATATCTTCGACGGCCTTGACTGCGTCGACTTCGGCATCGCCCCCTTCCACGACGACTGTCTCGACGCGTCTCCGTCATCACCATGGCGCCCCTTGTGCGCCTACGTCTGCAGCTCCATCGACACGGCAATCCGACCACAACTACGTCGACCTCGCCAATCTTCAGCACGACTTCTCCGACCACGGCTATTGCGCCCTCGCGCTTAGCTACCTCGACATCGGCATAAAGGCTACCGCCTTGCATGAGGACTCATCGGCTTCTTCTCCAACCACAGCATACGCGATGCATTGACTGTTATGACTGCGGGGGATGTTAGCTTGTCAGTTTCTTCTCCAGTCTCACCGTCTGTAACGCTCCCGCTGTGACTGCGGGGGATGTTAGAGTAATAGGAATAGTACCATATTGTCTAGCTACAAGAGGTGTTAGTCCTATGTACCCTATATAATCAGCCCATGAGGCCCAATGCAATATTCCACCAATTATATTATCTTACAAGACAAAAAGGAAAATCATCAACTTTTCTAATATAGTAATTAATCATGAAATGAGAAATTGAAAGAACTGAATGCAGAACCAATTATGGATACATGTTTGTAAAATCTTCACCACAATCTGATCTTTCAAACACCACCAAAATTTGCAAAACGTCATCAAGCAGTTGTTACATTGCAGCTTCGTCCCCTAGTGCAAATGGGTTCTCCTGAGTTAATGGGGCCAGACACATGGAACTAGCTTCCCTGATGCAAATGGGCTCTCCTGAGCAAGGTGAATGGGACACATGGAAAACCACTTGCCATAGTGCGTATGGTGTAAACACTCGAAACATCACACAAATTTCCAATTAAATGGACTCGACGGAGTAATTCAGAGTGACAGAATATATTCGAGAATGAAATTTCCATGTGCTGTTAGCTGATCGGAGTGTTATGGGCACTACGGGAACTCCACTAATCTGGTAGTGAAAGCACATTGATGCATATATATATTATATAGCAATCACTTGGACTTACTATTTTGCATGTTAACAAATTGAAACAACTGAAGTGCACAACAAAAATAACGGTTACACATTTGTAAAAACTTCTTACATATATCGTTGTATGTCACCACAACGTTATCTGTAAAAGCACATTGATGCAAAGCAGTGTACTTTGACTTGACTAATTAATTTTCATGCTTCGTAATTACCAAATTCTATAGATCGATATAAGAATGACAGGAAAATGTACATAATAGATTGGGGGGGGGGGTGGGGGGGGGGGGGGGGGGTTTCTTATAAGTACGTACCATTCCAGAAGACGCTCTGAACCTTAGGTTTGTAGCATTTGACAAACCTCTGAGAAGGATGCACCATCCATAAGGTCTCCAGCACAATTCAGGCACACACCGTCGCAGCAAGAACCCGCTGAACAAGGTTTCTCACATTGATACTCAAAGGCGCAGCGAACCAAAATAGACGCGGCTTGCAAAGATGGCATGCATCCAAGCCAGGGATTTAAAAACCGGCTGAAAACCGGCGAAAACCGGTCCTACCGGTCATGACCGGTATTGACCGGTATCGGACCGGTATTGACCGGTTTCGTAATTTTGAAAAGAATTTGATCGAAATTGGGCCAAATTTTGAAGTATTTTGACCCGAAAACCGGCCGAAAACCGGTCTACCGGTTTTACCGGCCCCTCCGATATATTTTCCGAAATCGAAATCGAAAACCATGATCCAAGCACACAGGAGCTAAACCCTTGCATTCCTCTATTTTTAGCCAAATGAGACTCTTGGCAGAAATACTAGAGCGTTCATCGAATGGAGATTCCTTGACACCAAAGGAGCACTTGACCAAGCACAATCTTTTTGCAGATGGGGAGATGAACTTGCAGCCGGCCATGAATATGCTCGATGTGATCTCAAGATCCTCGAGGGTTGGACATCTCGAAAAATCCATGACATACGGTATTTCAGCCCACGCACACGGTTGATATGCAACACCTTCAAGCACGTTGAGACGAGAGGCCGGTCCCATAGTGAACCAATCTCCCTGAGGCTCAAGCACAGGCGCATCACTCTCGCTCGCAGCAGGAGAGCGTGTCGGACCCAAAGATTCACGTACCTGGGCCCTGGGGTACGGTCGATCTCCCAATCTGGAGAGGTTGATGTCGCACTCATCCAGAGTCAACCCAGGGTCGCGGAGCAGCAGAAGATGGTTCACAAACATGTGGAGCTTGTCGTTGCTAATCCCCAGCGCCGGGACGTCGGTGATGCGCAGGCGAGGCAGCGCCCGCCAGAGGTCGCCCCAGCGGCGGCCGAGCACGCATGTCATCACGGCGTCGCGTGACGGCAGGAAGCCCACCACGTGCTGGAGGACGGCGTCTGGCAGCGCGATGATCCGCAGCATCCGCGTCCTGCGGCGAGGGTTTCTTGATCCCGTGGATCATTCTGCGGATCACGTCGTTGCTTGCCCGGCGCCCCCTCCCTCCCGTGTCAGTTTGGAGAGGAAGCAGTGCAACAACAGTGTACAGCGAGTCGGATGCCAGGAGCAGCTAGGATCGATGCCGGCGCCCGGCGGCGCACAATGGGGAGTACTGGAGACGACGCGCCGGCGCTGGTGTAGACATGCATGGGCAATAGATGTAGTGGGTATAGATGGCCACATGGACGGCCCGGTCTGACATATATGGGTCTGCTAATACGGCTTAGCCCAGTTAGAGTCTGACCGGTACGGTTTTATTTGCTCAAAGAAAAAGTTCAATTTATACCTACCTTAATTATCGAATATTCTCGAAGTAAGTTTTCCTACCTAAACTTCAAAACCGAGTAAATCACATTCCCTCAACTTTGAAACCAATTAATTTTAGCCCCCTGACCCGATTATACATGGTTTTTAAAGTCTGTTTTCTCTTATTTTTTTAGTTTAAAAATAACTCCAATAAATACGTAATGAGGTATTTAAATCATGAAAAATATCTCTAGGCTTCTAAATTTTTTTAGAAAAATATTAAAAATGGATTACCACACGAAAAACACAAATAATATATTTATATCTTATAAAAATATATCTAGAATCTTTTAAAATTTAGCTCTACAAAAATCAGAAAAATATAAAAAAAACTAAAAAACATAATAAAAGACAACTTTTCTTCTCAATAAGAGCAAGGATATGCTATGAAAATAGCATGCACCTTTGGATATTTTTGGTTGCTAACCCTTTCAGGTTAAGGACAAGAAGACTATTTTTGGTTGCTAACCTTTCACGTTATTAAGAACAAGAAGACCAAAGGGATATACAATGCTCGAGAACATTAGAGTTGCATCAACTATACACGTTGATGGAACATACTCAAAAGGAGACCCCGACATCGCGCATTTTGTCTTCAAACAAAGTCCAAGTGTGCGGAAGGATGGTGAGAGTCTGACCACAAGTTCCATTCACAGCAAAGGCCATTTTGGTAAAAAAAAAATCAATGATGTCAGCTCTGCCTTGCTAAAAAGGAAAAGAAAGAAAGAAAAAATATATAAAAAAGAAAATGTCAATACAAGATGACAACCGGATGTTCTACCCATTGGTGACAATTGATTTTACTTACAAATCATATCATAAAATGAACCAATGTTCTACTTGGCGGTGAAAACTTATTTTACTATAACGAAACGTAAAATGAACTGGGGGGCCAAATAGGTATTTTTAGACATTTTTAGCACTTGTATAAGCTCTGACCCTATGTTGGATTCCTGACTCCGCCCCTGGTCAAAGACTGCACTATAGCCTATAGGCACCAATTGTTGGCCGTTGTTGGGACTTTTGGGTCAGCCTAGGAAGCAGAGACTTTTCTTTTACTGCTGCTCATTTGCGATCATTAGGCAGCATGATCGTTTGTGCCCATTTCATGTGTCGCGACCATTCATCCGCATTTCATGTGTACACTAAGAAACTGAAGAGGCGCTCATAGTTAGCTGCAAATAGGGCGCAGATCTACACTTTGAGAATCTGCACTCTTCTTTCTCCACTCTACAATCCTACACACCATAACCACCGGAACATGGCGACCCAGGAGGCTCAAGAGATGCCAAATACTCCAATGTAGACTACATAAGAAATGGTGCTTATGAAAAAAAAATGTGGTTCATATTATTTCTTTCACCTATTTTGCAGTTGTCTTAGTAGATGGCATCTTCATTCGCCAGATCCTCAAAGCACAAAACTAGATCGAGTTGCGATGAACTAGCTAAGCCTGCTTTTGATGTCAGTACGACGTGGTGGACAAAATTGGATCGATCTGTATGTCCAATGTGTATTTGTTTACACCAAATTTTGGGTTCTCATTGTGGGTGGCACAAAGTTGTTATTTTTAGAAGCTAAGTAGATTTGGGCATCAGTTACTTTATGGAGAATCGGCTATTCCTAGCAGGATCAACTATTTATTGCGGTCCGGGATACTACGAGATAATGCGAGATGCGTCGAATTCTACAACAAAGGAAATGGTAGAGTCCAAGTTATCTGCAATTATGGAAGGGTCAATTTATTTTCTGGTATTTTTTCATGGGTTGACGTGTCTAGTTAGGACTAGTTTGAGCCCAGGGTATAAATGTGCAACCCCGACTATTATAAAGGACATGAAATCAATCAAATACAAATCGGCTTCACACCAACCCTTTGAGTAGGAGTACTGTAGATCTCGGCGAGTTCTTCGTAACGCTAGGCTATAACGACCCCGATCAATCCCTAGTTTTCTGTAAGTACCGTCATAGCCTGTGTCATCGTTTTGTAAGGCTCTAATAGCTTCACTACTACAGAATCGGCAATCACTGCCGGCCCATCACTGCCGGTTTTGTTTGGGCTGGCAGTGATGCCCCTTCACTGCCGGTTCTTCCTCTGACTAGCCCCCAATTATTAGGGGCAGGGGCTAAACCGGCAGTGAAACACCACATCACTGCCGGTTGGTGGCTTGAACCGGCAGTGATGCCTCTCGGCCCTATCACTGCCGGTTCAAGCCACCAACCGGCAGTGATGTGGTGTTTCACTGCCGGTTCGTGGATGAAACCGACAGTGATGTCTCCCTCCCTCCTCTGCCCAACAGTACAGAACAGTGCGTGAGGAGCTCTCTTGATCTCCATTGTTGGCTCCTCTTCACTCTTGGATCCTCGTGTCTTCTTGCTCTTGGTTAGTAACAAGCATAATTCTTTAGAATTGTTGGTTTACATTGTGTCAATTTGTGTTAGAGCTATGCTAGTTTTCATGATCAAGAACAGGGATGTTGCAATTTGTGTCAATTTTTTTGTAGCTTTTAGATCCAAAATTATTTAGAAAAATTGTAGCACTTTGTTTTTATTGGGTAATTATTGTATAATCATTGAGTAGCTAGGTTCGAAAGATTCGTCTCAAAAATTATGGAAAAAAATTGTATTTAGTTATATTTATTATTTACATTTAATACTCAATACATGCATGAAATATTTGATGGGATGTGGAATAGATTCAGTATTTATTACTTAGATTTAATACTCCATGCATGCATTTAATACTTACATTTAATACTCCTTGCTTCCATTGTTATCTATTTGTTCTCTTTATTTTTATAGCGCGACCAAATTCAAATTATATCGAAGAATATTGTTCAAAAATGCTTCTATTAATATGTTCCTATGTTTCCTATGATTCCTTAGTGCTTCACAGTTGAAAAAACTAGAGATGATGAGAAAGGATGCAAAAACACCATTGTTTCCGGGCTGCCCAATAAGCAAACTGGAAGCCAACATCATGCTATTGGAGTTCAAAACAACGAATGGGTTGAGTGATAAAGGTTTCGATAACTTGTTAGGGTTATACTACATAAACTGTTCCCGGAGGCCGAGTTAGCAGAAAAGACTTACCTTGCGAAGCAAATGATTTGCCCAATTGGCCTCGAGGTTGAGAAAATTCACGCGTGTTCCAACGACTGCATATTGTACCGTGGAGAGAAATACAAAGACTTGGATGCATGTCCCATGTGTAAAACTCCCCGATACAAGCAAGGGCCATCAAATGATGGAAGCAAGACCAGAGGAGGGCCAGTAAAGTCCGTGTGGTATTTTCCTATAGCTCCACGAATGGAAGGATGACCCCTTCGTCCTTGCAAAGGATGTTTTACAAATCTTCTATGCAAGGGATAACAATACAAATGGAAGACGACATGTAGTATTGCAAGGCAAAAGGAAGATTGTAGGTCTCGACGGAGTGACAGACGAAGAAGAGTACAAAGGTTATGAAGAAATTGCTCCTTTTGGGGCGGACGTTACCCTACATGTCCTTGAAGAGGGTGACAAACCTGCTTACCTCCGGAGTGACCATGATGAGGCCATCATCGTGCCTGCACCGTGAATTGTTAGAGTATCATAAACTATGTAATCCTTAATGAAATGTTGTTTTAGTAATTTGCATCGAATTTGAGATCATATGGAGTTGTAGAGATTGATGAGTTGTACCACGTTGTTGATTGATGTGTGCCATGTCAAAAGGAATTCAAAATCTATAAAGAATTATACCTTGAGTGTATAAGCAGTAATGTAGAGCTCCTCAAAACTAGCAAAAGCTATGTTGGAAGATTTTCAACTTCTATTCAAATTTTTGGAGTGATTACAAAGGGGGTAATTGAATTTTAAACCCTTATTCAAATTCAAAATGGAATTCCAAAACTATGAAGAATTAGACCTTGAGTGTATAAGAAATAATGTAGAGCTACTCAAAACTAGCAAAAGCTATGTTGGAAGATTTTCAACTTCTATTCAAATATTTGGAGTAATTACAAAGGGGGTAATTGAATTTTAAACCCTTATTCAAATTCAAAATGGAATTAAAAAACTATAAAGAATTTGAATATGCTACTTCAGCAAAAGTTGTAGAGAATTAAAAATTATACAACTTCTATGTTTGGAGTTTTTCAAGTTCTAGTAAAAAATCATGAGTAATTTGAATTCTAAAGCAAAAGACAGATTTAAAAAAATACACACATCACTGCCGGTTGTAGGGGAACCGACAGTGATGTACCTCTATCACTGCCGGTTCTAATAACCAACCGGCAGTGGTGCGCCATCATCACTGTCGGTTCAAAAGAACCGGGCAGTGATGCTCCCTCATCACTGCCGGTTGATAAGAACCGGCAGTGTTGCTCCCTCATCACTGCCGGTTCTTCTTACAAACCGGCACTGATAGGACACATCACTGTCGGTTTGTAATAAGAACCGACAGTGATACGCCACCCTATTTAATGAACTGGCGCGTGTCTGAAAATTTCAGACGCGCGCCCGTTCCACACTTATCCATTCTGCCCGAGCCCGAGCTCGCCACTGCACGCCGCCGCCGCCCACTGGACCTCAACGCCGCGAGGAGCTCCCGCCATTGCCCACTCAGCCGCCAACGCCGCCCACGACGGTGCTCTTGGCGACGAAACCGGGTACGGCACCGGCGCTGGCGACGACGCTGCTCTAGGCAACGACACCGGGTACGACGCCGGCTACGAAGACCATGGCGCAACAAAGGACTTCCTCTCCCAGCCGGCGGGGTTCTCTGGAGCTGCTGGGTACACCATGGGGGACGGCTCGCTGTTCGCCAGTTTGTCGTCGCACAACTACTCCGGATCGAACCTGGGGATGCAGGGTCTTGACCTCAATGATGGCCAATCCTAGCCCGACATACATGTGTACGAAGGTATGCTGCGATCTGGGGAAGAAGACAACACATTCGGCACCTTCGACGCCCCACGACCGGTGCGCGTGCCGGCCGGTACACCCTTGAGTCCCCTAGGCCTGTGCGATGGTCGGCACGGTGGCGGCCGTGTTGGAGGACCCCAGCATCGCGGAGCTTCTGCAAGCGTCCGTGGAGGCCGTGTCCCTTCCATGCCTCGTCAGCAAGCCAGCTGCAGCCGGGTCATCCCGTGCATCCAGGGGCCGCGGTGCACGTGCTCGTGGGGCGTCGTCAACAGCGGACACAGACATGTGTCCCGCCGGTTCCGAGGACGTCACTCCCGCTCAAGTCCCAGTAAAAATCCAGATCCAGTAACTCTATTGCGTTCTACTACCATTCTAGCCAAGCGAGTGATGTTCGCTGATGTATGTGTGCACTAAATGTTTTCTGTGCATTTAGTTTGTAGCATAGTCAATGCATGTCTCTGATGCTACCTTTTTGTTGTATGTATGTAATGTTTCAACCGGGCCATTTTTGCTAAATACATCATTTCAGAATCAAAATGATAGGGCACAGTGGAGTGCTTACAATACAGCCAAGTTTTATGAGATCTATTGTGAGCAGATAGACTTGGGAAACTGTGTTCGTGGAAACATGAGTAGGTGGGGCTGGTGAAATGTGATAGAGAGGTATTATGCTGCCACTGGTTTGGTTCATGACAACGAACAATTCGGCAATAGGGTCCGACAGCTCAGCAAGCTTTGGGGATTCATAAAGAAGTTGCGCACGACAAGTACAGGCTTGGGCCGTAGAGAAGATGGCTCTGTTGTTGCAAGTGACCAGTGGTGGAAAGACAATACCGAGGTAAGTGCAATTGTCGCACATCTAATTGTTACTACGTCAACGTAGCTACGTCTATTTTTATCGGCTTTGTGAAATGGTGATCATTTGGCATAGGGTCATCCAGAGTGGAAGAAGCTGAAGGAGGGCTGGCCTAGTTATATGGTAGTATTGGAACGTATGTTCCAGGGAATTGCAGTTGATGGATCAACCTCGTTTGTTGTTGGACAATACCGGGGGGGGGGGGGGGGGGTCAAGACATTCCTTCTGACGATGACGACGAAGATGGCCTCCTAACCCCGCTGAGCATTGGCAGCAAGAGGACAAGCAGCACGCGCAGCACAGCCACAACTCCGAACAAGAAGGCGAAGAGCCCAGCTGTCAATGCCATGACCCAAAAAATGCAGGACTTCAACGAAATTCAGACCGGTAGAAGTTCAATATTTCGAGAGTACATAACTGACAAGCAGACTGAAAGGCAGGAAAGGAAGATTGAGAGGCAGCAAAGGAAGATTGATAGACAACAGAAGAACAATGACTTGGTTGCAACTGTTGATGAAGTGCAGCAGATGGCAAGAGATGTGGGTGTAGATGATAGCACACCTGACCTGTGGGTGGGCGTGCTAAATATCATGCAAAAGAAAAAGAATATGCAATTCTTCAAGAAGTCCGGTCCTGGAGGACGATTAGCCATCATTAAGCACTTCACGGGGGTCGGCAACTAGCAACTCTTATCATGCACTTCTGTCATGTCTGTCATGTGGTTCATTCGTGTATTATTGTCATGTGGTTTATTTGTGTATTAGTGTCATGTGGTTTGTTCGAACAATGACTGTCATGTTTGTGAAGTGGTATTTGAACTTTCTGTGTTACTAATGCTATTTTAGTTGCTGCCTCGCTGGTGTCGTTGATGAGCAGCTGGTTCCTGAGTTCAACAAGTGTGTGTGGTATGTTAACCTTGCACATGGATGTTTCACTACTACTGATCTGTGCTTTTTTGTTACAATGTGTGCAGATGACTAACCGGCGTAGGGCTGCTGCTATGGAAGATGAAGACACGGATGATGATGAGGACGAGTCTGAGGAGTCTGAGGACTCCGATGACTCTGATGACTCCAATGATTCCGACGACTCTGAGGACTCCAAGGACTCCAATGATGAAATTGTGAACCTAATGCTTGACGATGACGAAGCTGCTATTGGATTCATGTATGGTACGTACGAGTATGCTCAACGACTTGACAAGTACAACAATAGGTCTGAGTATAGGGAACAAAGATTTTCTAGGTTGGAGTGGGTAGAGAGGAAACTAGGAAGTAGGAGAGGCTGCTACGACCAGTTTAGAATGACCCCAGCACTTTTCCATAAGCTGCATGATGTTTTGGTAGATAGATATGGCCTAAAATCAATAGCAAAGTCAACATCTATTGAGGCTCTAGGTTTGTTCCTTTGGATCCTAGGGGGTCATCAGTCTGTAAGGGCCGCAGAGGATAGATTTGAGAGATCACTAGGCACAGTTCACAACCATTTTTACAGGGTCTTAGGGCCAGTACTTAAGCTTGCTGCCGACATAATTAAACCAAGAGACCCACATTTCACAAGTATGCATGAAAGGGTGATGAACCCTCGGTTCTATCCCGAATTCAAAGAATGCATTGGGGCTATAGATGGCACTCACATTCCGTTGGTGGTGCCAAGTGACAAATTTATGCAGCACCTATGTCGCAAGGGCATGACAACACAGAATGTGATGGCTGTTTGTGACTTTGATATGGTCTTCACATTTGTCCTTGCTGGATGGCCTGGGTCTGTGCATGACATGAGAGTGTTCGATGATGCCATGACAACATACAGCAACGCCTTTCCTCATCCACTAGGAGGTACTAACCTACTGCTACTCCATTTCATAATTCTAATTACAACACTTAACACTTACAGGTACTTGGTGCTGTAGGAAAATTCTATCTGGTGGACTCGGGGTACCCAAACCGGTCAGGATATCTTGCTCCTTACAAGGGAACAAAGTACCACATTCAAGACTACCAAAACGCCGCCGAACCACGAGGTAAAAAGGAGATGTTCAACTATGCACATTCTTCTCTTAGAAATGTCATAGAACGAGCCTTTGGTGTGTTGAAGATGAAGTGGCGCATATTGTTGGGCATCCCTAGCTATCCACCACAAACTCAGACGCATATAATAGTTGCTTGTTGTGCTTTGCATAACTTCGTACGGATGAGTGGTGAATATGATAAGGACTTCGAGAGGGTGGATGTTGATGTCAACTTTGTGCCGCCTGAAGCCTCGATAGACCAACCACAATGTACTCCTGCGTCTAGTAGGGGGCAAGCGGCAGAGATGAATACATTTCGTGATTCCATTGCGCTCGGACTGTACAATAGGTCTTGAGAATGTGTAGGTTTCAATGTAATTGCATGTGCCTTGTAATAATGTTTTCGGATTGCTTGAGACTATTTGAGTTGAACCAATTCATTTGAATAAAGACTTTGAATGCAAATTGTAATGTAAATGTTGATGGTTCTAATGGATCAATTGTATAAAATTGTAAAAATTGTAATATAATGCAAATTCTAAAAAATAATATCACTGCCGGTTCAAAGCCAAACCGGCAGTGATGTCTCAAGCATCACTGTCGGTTGGTGCCACAAACCGGCAGTGATGGCTCAAGCATCACTGCCGGTTGGTAACACGAACCGACAGTGATGCTTGAGACATCACTGCCGGTTTGGCATAACTGGCAATGATGGCTTGGCCTCATCACTGCCGAAGTGCCAGTGCCGGTTCAGAAACCGCCACTGAAGGGGGTTTTGAACCGGCACTGTTTGCCGTTTCTGTAGTAGTTCTTAGACCGATCTCTTATGATTCATGATATGAGTTAGTTATCGTTGATCTTATAGTAGATGACTTTGTTGTTTGACATAATATAAATAGTTATCGAATCCATCTAATTTGGATTGAGCTTGCTTTGTTCATATTAGATCTGTTTAGTTATCAAAATTGTTATAATTAATGTTTTATTAATCGTAACAATATTCTGGATTAAGATTGAGGTAGAACGGTTCTAAACTATAGATGTCATAAAGTTCTTAATGCTTATGTACTAATTGACATCTGTTCATGCGGTGCTTAAACATGATAAATCTACCATTACTCCCTCAATCTTAAGTCTTATGTGTTATGCATTCAAATGTATGTTTTTGGTATTGTGTTCAAAACTTATTAATCTCTTCCAAAAGCTTCTATCATGGGTGCAACAACATCGACCGATCCCTACTGTTAGATTCCAATGGATTCAGATAACGTCGGTTAGTAGGCTTTGATTGTGGTATTAAACATGCACCTTGTTTGTTTAACATGTTGGTATTGGTTGTTTTAGTGGATTATCTGTGATTCGACAAACTAAACATGCATTCTTTGAGACCTCTGATTGATTAATGTATATTGTCTTGACACCTTAATAATCGCATCATTTAGATATGTTAATCTCTTCTAGAGGCTTTATTATGACTATAACGACTAGATCTATCCCCACTAATAAAGTAATTCAGATTCAGACGATCTCGGTTAATAGATTTTAGTTATTCGAGTATGCAAGTTGCTTGATAATATGTATATATGAATCAGATAGTCAATTCGTACGTATGTTGTGACCTTTATTTTAATCAAAGATATCTAAATTCTTTATGATTTAATACCCCAAATAGATTTACTTTTCTTTTGGATTCATACATTGGGCTTCTCATTGGTAGAAATAGCTGATTTCTCAATTCATGCTTGGGATAGCGACTATATAGTCATTAGCCTTGTTACTTGTCTATTTAGGCTGTATATTATGGAACTTTCTGGAATCACACTGGCATGTTCCACCTTGTGTTACTGATCTCGTCTTCCCTCCTTGTCAATTATAGGGTTAAATTGACTACCATGTTGTGGTTTGAATACAGGCAACTAGTTTGCTAAGAAGGCCTCGCGGATCGGCAACGACTTCTGCTACGATCCTCCCCGGTATTTGCAAGCTTGTTGGTGGGTGGAAGACTTGTGCTAATAAATATTGGAGTGTTATTGAAGAAAGAATCAAGAAGATGCTAAGCAGTTGGAATAGTAAATATATGTCGATGGGTAGAAGACTTGTGCTAATCAATTCAATTTTGCCTAGTCTACCTATCTTTATTCTCTCTTTCTTTGAGATACCTAAAGGGGTTTTTATGAAAGTAGAGTACTTTTCAGATCTAGATTTTTCTAGAAAAATGAACAACATAAAAAGAAATATAGACTAGTGGAGTGGGGCACAACTTGCCAACCTAAGGAATAAGGTGGTCTTAGAATACAAAACCTGGATATTTAAAAAAATGTCTCTTAAGTAAATGGTTGTTCAAATTGTTCAATGAAGAGTGAGTATGGCTAGATCTTCTCCAAAATAAATATTTAAAAAATAAGACTTTAACCTAAGTCTGTAAGAAAGCTGGAGATCCACATTTTTGGACAGGTTTAATGTCGGTAAGGGACCAATTCATGAGGCTAGTAAACTTTAAATTAAGGATGATTCTCAAATTAGATTCTAAGAAGATATCTAGTTAGGAAAGCTTCCTTTAAAGCAACAATACCCAAATTTTTATAACATTGTTCACAAGAAAGAGGCAATAGTTTCTGAAATTCTAAATAACGTCCCCATAAATGTCTCTTTTAGAAGGGCAATAATAGGGATCAATTTGTTTGAAAGGAATCACTTAGTGGCACATATTAGTGAATGTCAATTTACAATTAGGTAGAGACATGGTTAGTTGGTCTTTAAACAAAAATGGTTCCTACCCAGTTAGCTCTATGTACAAGTTTAGAATAATATAGGCACCAACTTCCCACAGGAAATTTGGCGGGTCAAGGTACCTTTAAAAACCAAAGTATTTATATGGTTCCTCAAAGTATTTGTAGTTTGTACTTCAAACTTATAGCATTTGGATAAACGTCCAAGAAGCACGCACCCATCTTTCTTGCACAAAACGCTGTCTTCATTACAACTAAAGCATAGCCAAGCCGCATGGACCAGCAGAATAGCTTCTGTCACCTTCAAACAAGCAGCCAAACCAAACAGACGCAGCTTGCAACCATGGCATGCTATCAAGCACAGGAGGCAAACCATCACCTGTATCTATTCTGAGCGAAGTGAGCCTTGTGGCAGAAATACAAATGTGGTTATCATTATCACTACCGCAATCGCCTTCTTAACCGAGTGCCTGACACACTCGACAAACCCCCAATTGCACTCTGCAAAGGCTTTGTAGAGTGTCACACTCGACAAAGATCACTCGGCAAAGAAGGTGTCGGCAAAGCTGACTTTGCCGAGTGTCTTTATCAGGCACTCAACAAAGGTTTTACCGAGTACCTGACAATCGGTAAGTTGAAAACAAAAAAAAATCCAAAAATGATAGCAATTTATTTCAATCGGGTAAGGCCTCCACCGGTAATCTAGATGAAAATTAAACGTCAAAACATAACATTTTGGAGGTTTCATCATTTATGTACCATTCCGAAGGAGGCTCTATACCTCAAACTTTTAGCATTGGATAAACGTCCAAGAAGCACGCACCCGATCTTTATTGCGCAAAACACTGTCTTCATTACAGCTAAAGCATAGCCATTTGCCGCATGGACTAGCAGAACAACTTCTGTGACCTTCAAATGAGCAGCCAAACCAAACAGACGCAGCTTGCAATCATGGCATCACTATTACAGAACACACCTTTGTCTGATTTCCAAAATCAGCTTTAGCCCCGGTGAAAATTGCGCCCGGGGCTAAAGGTACCTTTAATCCCGGTTGGTAACACAAACCGGGACTAAAAGTCCCCAACGGCTCAGTTGTCAGGCATTGTCTGGGGGGGACTTTTAGTCCCGGTTGGACCAACCGGGACTAAAGGTCTACCTTACCTTTAGCCCCGGTTGGTGCCACAAACCGGGACTGACACCAACCGGGGCTAAAGGTAGGCCTTTAGTCCCAGCTGGTTATAAGGACCGGGACTAAAGCCCCCCCTATTTGAACTCTTCTTCCCCCCAGCCCGAACCCGAGAGCTCCATTTCTTCCTCTCTGTTCTTGCCTTGTTCTTGGTGTGTTCTTCATCTCCTCTTCGGCCATTGCTTCATTTGATCACTTCTACGCCTCCATCGACTCGTTGAAAGGTTACTATCGTCAACCTCTCATGTTTTAGCAACAACATATATTGTTTCTTGGTCTATATGTGATTTTTCTTTATGATTTTCTCTTTTTTGCCATTTTAAGCTTCATTCACTTGACATTGTTTGAATATTTTGAAGAAGGCAACTAAAACTAGTATTCTAAGTATACACCTTTCATTTCTACTATATCTACCACATTTTATGGTTTAATTAGTTGAAAATAGAGATTTTATAGTATATTATTAAAGAATTTATGGTGGATTGTTCTAAAATATTTTATGGTTTAATTAGTTGAAAATAGAGATTCTAAAGTATACACCATAGGAATTTATGGTGGATTGTTCTTGATTTATATATATGCCACTTGAGCTCAAAATAATTATATATTTAGATGAAGAAGTTAGCTACCTTGAATACTTTAGTTGTATACATGTCACATTTGATGATTTTAAATAAATGTAAATTTTAGTTGTTTTATTTTCTTTATTTAGAATATGAGGAATTTATAATATCTAGTTTGAAAAATGAGTATAGAGAGTAGATGACAACTGCTTCGGGGTACTCGGCCTCTGATCGGGTTACAAAGCGATTAAGGCCAGACCTCCCTCTCATTACCTATGGCAAGTGTATGCAAAAGACTGTGAAAGAGTACCGAGTGGGGAAGGCGGGTCCCAACAACGGTCAGATCTTCTATAAGTGTCCATATCGCAATGTGAGTTATATATTTTATCTCATTTGATGGTTATGGTTAATTTGTACATATATTTCCTGATAATTTTGATTAAAATGTTGATTTTTTTTCTATTTTCAGTGGGCTGGATCTAGATGCCCTGGCTGATACTAGGAGGAAGATTATGTTAAACATGTGGCGGAGGCTACGAAGGCTGATGAGGCAGGGAGCCAGCTCAAGGAGCTCGTCGATGTTGAACAGACGAATAATGATCTGTCTGCTTTAGTTGGGATTGGTCGGGAGATCATTATGCTACTGATGTTTATTTTAGGTTTTCTGTGTATAGTGCTAGCGGTCTTAGTGTGCATACATTAGTCTTTGTGTGACTCAGAAATGACACATGATGGTGTTCCATCTCATGTTATATATTTTAATGTTGACCTTTCGGTATTCTTATAATTTCATTTTTTTGACCAAAATGAGAAATTTAATTATGTTTGGGTCATATAATGTAGACGATGACACGCGATTGGATGTACAATGTAGATCGCCGCTTCAAGGAGTTCATTGATGGCGTGCATGATTTCTTAAGAGCGGCTGAGGCAAATAAGCAGGATGGTAATTTCATGTGTTGTCCATGCACCTTGTGCAAGAATTTGAAGGAATATTCTAGCTCAAGGACTCTTCACTCACACTTGTTGAAGTCGGGTTTCATGTCAAACTATATTTGTTGGACCAAGCATGGAGAAACCGGAATTATGATGGAAGAAGACGAAGAAGAGCAATTGGACTGTGACGACATTATTGATCAATATGGTGACTTCAATAACACTGCAATGGTGGAAGCAGAAGAAGAGGTAGGGGCAGATGACACACTCTCTGAAGATGATGGTCTTGGTGAAGTCATTCGTGATGCACAAAGAGATTGTGAAAGTGAAAAAGAGGAAGCTAAGTTGGACCGCATGCTAGAGGATCACAAGAAACTACTATACCCGAGCGTCGAAGATTGGCAAAATAGGTTGGGTACAACACTGGAGTTGCTACAATGGAAGGCAAAACATGGCATATCCGACAAGGCATTTGGGCAATTACTCAAGATCCAAAAAAAGATGCTTCCGAAGCCTAACGAATTGTCTGCCACTATGTACGAAGCAAAATAGGTCGTGTGCCCTCTGGGATTAGAAATCCTGAAGATACATACATGTCCTAATGACTGCATCCTGTACCGTGGCAAGGACTATGAGACTTTGGATGAATGCCCCATATGTAAAGCGTCACGGTATAAGATCAGGCGAGATGACCCTGACGATGTTGAGGGCGAAAAGCGTACTAGGAAGAAAATGCCTACCAAAGTTATGTGGTATGCTCCTATAATACCACACCTGAAATGTCTGTTCAGAAACAAGGACCATGCAAAGTTGTTGCGATTGCACAAAGAAGACCGTAAGGCAGACAACATGTTGAGACACCCTGCTGATGGGTCCCAGTGGAGAGCAATTGACAGAGAATTCCCGGAGTTTGCAGAAGACGCAAGAAACTTAAGGTTCGGTTTGAGCACGGATGGTATGAATCCTTTTGGGGAGCAGAGAAGTAGTCATAGCACTTGGCCTGTTACTCTATGTATCTACAACCTTCCTCTATGGTTATGCATGAAGCGTAAGTTCATTATGATGCCGGTGTTGATCCAAGGCCCGAAGCAACCTGGCAACGACATCGATGTCTTCCTGAGGCCCTTAGTTGAGGAACTCCTGCTTTTATGGAGCAAACCAGGTGTGCATATGTGGGATGAGTACAAACAGGAAGACTTCGACCTACGAGCATTGTTGTACGTAACAATCAATGATTGGCCTGCCCTAAATAATCTTTCAGGACAGACAAACAAGGGATATAATGCATGCACACACTGTTTTGATGACCTTGACTGTGTATATCTGAAAAAATGTCAAAAGGTCGTGTACCTTGGCCATCGTCGTTTTCTTCCTAAGAATCACCAAGCCAGAAAGAAAGGCAAGCATTGTAAAGAAGAAGTGAAACGAACCAAGCCTCACAACCAAACTGGAGAGGATGTACTTGATATGGTCAAGGCTGTGCAAGTAGTCTTTGGAAAGGGAGAAGGGGCCGTACCAGTTCCAAAAGATGCTGATGGACGCGCACCCATGTGGAAGAAGAAGTCCATATTTTGGGAGCTACCCTATTGGCATGTCCTAGAGGTCCGCCACGCGATCGACGTGATGCACTTGACAAAGAATGTTTGTGTGAACCTGCTAGGATTCATGGGCGTGTATGGAAAAGCCAAAGATACACTTGAAACACGACAAGACTTGCAAGACATGAAAGAACGAGACAACCTGCATCCAGAGAAGACATAAGATGGACGCCATTATTTAAAGCCTGCTAGCTACACTCTTAGCAAAGAAGAGAAGGAAAGAATGTTTCAATGACTAAGCAACAACAAGGTCCCATCTGGATTTTCCTCCAATATAAAGAATATAATAAATGTGTCAGAGAAGAAATTCCTAAACTTAAAGTCTCATGACTGCCACGTGCTTATGACGCAATTGCTTCCGGTTGTGTTAAGAGGAATTCTACCTCCACATTTACGTCTAGCCACTGTGAAGCTATGTGCATTCCTCAATGTAATTTCTCAGAAGGCAATCGATCCAATGGAACTAGCTGCTCTACAGAATGATGTGGTTCAGTGCCTTATCAACTTTGAGTTGGTTTTCCCTCCATCCTTCTTTAATATCATGGAACACCTCCTAGTTCACCTGGTCAAGGAGATTAGTATTCTCGGTCCTGTGTTCCTACACAACATGTTCCCCATTGAAAGGTTCATGGGAGTCCTGAAAAAATATGTTCACCAACGTGCTCTCCCAGAAGGAAGCATCGCCAAGGGCTACGGGACAGAGGAGGTCATTGAGTTTTGTGTTGACTATATTCCCGACCTTGACCCAATTGGTGTTCCTGAATCAAGACACGAGGGGAACTTACTGGGAAAGGAACACTAGGGAAGAAAACATATATCAGTACGGGAGATGATTATTTCAACAAAACACACTACACAGTTCTTCAAAACTCCTCCGTGGTGGAGCCGTATGTCGAGGTACACAAGAAGTTCCTACGATCCCAGTTTTCAGGGAAGAATGAAGCTTGGATTATGCGTGAACACATGAAAACTTTCGGTGATTGGTTGTGAAAAAAATGTGTTGGTGATGTCAGTATTGATGACCAACTGTATTTGTTGGCTAGACAACCATCGTGGCACATCCTCACGTACAAAGCCTACGAGATAAATGGAAATACATTTTACACGGTAGACCAAGATAAAAGGAGTACCAACCAAAACAGTGGTGTCCGCATAGATGCCATTGACCCAAATGGAAATAGGCAAACATATTATGGCCGCATAGTTGAGATTTGAGAACTATACTATGCATCTAATTTTAAAGTCCCTTTTTTTAAGTGCCAATGGGTGAATATGACCGGAGCCGGGGTAACAATTGACAAGGATTATGGGATGACAACAGTGGACCTCGACACTATTGGGTACAAAGACGAACCATTCGTCCTGGCTGCTGATGTGAATCAGGTGTTCTATGTAAAAGACATGTCTACAAAACCAAAGAAAGTAAAAAATGATGACAAATCAAGCATCAATGAGCCCAAGCGTCACATAGTTCTTTCAGGGAAAAGAAACATTTTGGGAATTGAGAACAACTCAGACATGTCAGAACTTTACGAAAGGGATGACCGAATTGCGCCATTCAGTGTGACCAAAGACCCAAGCATCCTTCTAAATGCCGAGGACACTCCATGGTTACGACATGATCATGACCAAGGGACATATGTCAAGAAGAAGATCACTAATGTGCCCGCTTGATGTAGCTAGCTTAGCAGTGATGTCGATCAAGTGACATGTGTATTGGTCATTTTTGCTAAGTTTGGTCAAATAAATGAAGATCTACATTTGTATTTAGTGACTAATTAATGTTTACTAATACTTCTTTTGTAGTCATTTACTGACTAATGAAGATCTACATTTGTCAGTGAAAAAGTTTAGTTCTAAAATGACAAGTCTCTCATAAAGATTAATTTCCTATTTAATGGTAAACTTATTTGTCACATAATTGGACAATTAATGGTGAAAAACAAAAAGATTAACATTTAAATAATGCAGAAACTAATTTCCTGTTGGTAACCAAGCATTTTAGTTTTTTTTATTCAACAATATACTTTTGCATTAACCAATTTCTAATGGTTAGTTACATTTATATTTGATATTATATAAAAGGTAAAAGATTTTATGTTATACATTTTTCTAGTGTATAATAAAGCAAAAGGAAATGTAATGGTTATTTTTAAAAAAAATTGTGCCATGTATTTAATTTATTATGCAATTTACAAGAGCTAGAGCAATTTATATAGATATTAAACCATATACAATACCAAATCATCTAAAACAGCCCACTAAAATTTCGTTTGGCGCCTAAATAGCCCTTTAGCCCCGGTTGGTATTACCAACCGCGGCTAAAGGTCCTTTAGCCCCGGTTGGTAATACCAACAAGGGCTAAAGGGTGCCTTCCTATATAAGCCGCGGCCGATCTCCTGTCTTCCTCCTCCCCTCATATCTCTGTCTCTTCGTCGATCTCGCGGCCGGCCTTCTTCCTCGACGCAGCACAACCGCCGCCATGCCGTCGGAGGAGCCCGCCGCCATCCGAGCACCGTCGAAGGAGCCCGCCGCCGTCCGAGCCATGCCGTCCGAGCGCCGCCGCCGCACCTACGTCGTCTGCGCCACGCGCCGCTATCTCTAGCCTCCTCGTCGTGCCTCCGCGTAAGCCGCTGCTGCCGCGCGCACCGCCGCCGTCTACCTCTCCACCGCCGCCGCGCCTCCACCTCATGGTCCCGCCGTCTGAGAGAGCTAGGCCGGGCCGGTCACAGCAGCCACCGGAGAGAGAGATCGAGAGATCATAGAAGAAAAGGATAGAGAAGATAAGAAAAAAAAGAAGAAGAATAGAAGAGAAAGAAGACGAAAAAGGAGAGGAAAAAAGGAGGGGGAAGAAGGAGAGGAGAAAAGGTGTTTAAAAAAAGAAATACAGAAATTGACTCAACTATATTTATGATGCTTTTTTCACAAATTAATCTAACATTTGTTTAAATGATTTTGTAGGCTAAAGGTGTGTAAAGGAGAAAGAAGAAGGAGAAAGAAGGAAGAAGTAATATATTCTAGTTTTATCAAATTGATTTAGGAAATTGATTGATGTTAGAAATATATTCTAGTTTTATGAAATTTATTTATGTTAGTAATATATTCTAGTTTTATGAAATTGATTGATGTTAGTAATATATTTTAGTTTTAGGAAAATGATATATGTTAGTAATATAATTTAGTTTTAGGAAATTGATTTAGTTTTAGTAATGTATTATGTGTACCACATTCATGCTTTTGATATATATATGGATTTGTTAGAGAAATATAGACCTTCCATTATTTCTATATATGATTTGATATATATATGTATATCTTCCATTATTGCTACATAGATATACATGTAAACCCTAAGTGTCTACCCTAAACCCTTTTGGTTACTCTAAACCCTTTTATTACACTCACACTAAGTGTCTACGTACCCTTTTGGTTACTCTAAGTGTTACATACTTGTTTAGGGTTCACACACACACATACACACACTTTGTTTAGGGTTTACACACACATATATGCACACACTTGTTTAGGGTTTACACACACACATACACATCCTAAGTGTCTACCCTAAACAAGTGTGTGTATGTGTGTGTAAACCCTATAGATATACATCCTAAGTGTCTACCCTAAACCCTAAACCCTTTTATTAGTCACACAAAGACTGAGTGTCTACCCCAAGTGTGCCTAACTCTAAGTGTCTACCTATCGATGAAATATGCGTCGCTGTCTACCTAGGGGGTACCCCACGGTAGTAGATTGTTAGGCGGAGGTGTGACGACGACGATCAAGCATAACACAGAGAGCGTAGACACGGCGATTTATACAGGTTCAGGCCGGCCAACCGCCGTAATACCCTACGTCCTGTGTTCTGGTGGCTAGATTGATCTTGTGTATTAGGTTACAAGATCTATAGATGATCTAAGAGAGGTCGTGAGAGAGTTTTTGAGGGCGTCCCTGCTCGCCTTATATAGCCGGGGAGCAGGGTTACAATTTTCATATCCTAATAGATTACGATCGGTTCCCTATGGCAAGGGATCCGAGTCTATCTACTAGGATCTTCCTTGGCGAGCAAGTCTTCTCTGGAGTCCTTAGCGAGCATGGCGGGATGGTTGCGTGCCGCAAGGCCTTGCGGGCTGGGCCGTCTCTTGGTCGGCAGGCGCAAAAAGGTCGCTGGGGATATGCCGAGGTTATATCCCCAACAAGTCCCCGAGCACGTTGTATTCTTCTAGCGAGCCCGCAGCGTCATCCTGAGAAGCGTTCAGCTGGTCACCATCATGCGGAGTGGTCGTCGTGGAGTCCCGACCAGCATGGCTGGTCGAGGTGCTGCTCGGAGAAGTTTCCCGACCAGGTTGATCTGGTCGAGAGCGTCGTAGCTTGGTGTGCGACCTGGTCGCCTTGCTGGATGCTGCGGCTGCTTGTCGGAAGAATGTGACGTGTTGAAGAAGAAAAATCTTTTGAAAGGTCTTTCCCTGGCGAAGTGTACCCACTTAGGCTCTGCAAAAACAACACATTAAAACAGCAGAGCTTTGTCGAGAATAAAATCAGCACATTCACCGCAAGGTGAAGTGTACCCACTTAGTCCCCGAGAATGGTAACGGTGAAGTATGTACGTGGTGCCATGCTTTATAAAGTAGTGCATAAGGTATATAAATGGAGATTGAAGCATAAATTTGCAAAAAACGACTACAAGTACGCGTAGTCCCCGAGCCTGATGTAAGTAGGCAGGAGCTTCTTGCATCAGGATCAAGTTTGTAGAAAATAAAGGATTGAAATATTAGTTTAGTGATAAACGACTGCGAATACCCATAGTCCCCGAGCCTGATGGAAGGAGCTTGGAGAGATTCTTGCATCGGGGTCATTTAGTTTTTATTCGCAGTCCTCGGGCGTCAGTCCCGGGGTGTTGTCTTCCTGGTCGTCGCTCTCTGGTTCCTTGGCCGCAGTCCCCAAGCCCTGCTCGGCGTTGCGCTAGGCGAAGTCCTCGAGCCTGGTCGGGAATTCGATCAGCACTCAGGGTGATAGTTGGTGTTGACAGAGTCCCCGAGTGTATTTGATCCGCCCGCTTGGCGAGATTGCTGTAGTCATATACTGTTGATGCAAAAAATAACAAAGATGCGTGTCCAGTCCCGGGACTGTAACCTTGGTGAAATTGCCAATAAATTAATTAACCGTAAATCAAGAGGCGAGAGCTAAATAGGATTAAATGGGCCGTGTTTTTGTCTCCGTGATTATCGGCCCGTTTGTGAGGCGTGAAAGGTAGGCGGCGTGGCGGTTCTGTATTTGATCGTTGCGGTTTCCCAAAAACCCTGGAAGTCGAAGCGCCGCGCCGCTTGGTATAAAAGCTATTCTGGCGGTTGACAGGAAGGGTCGCGTTTCTTTGCCTTAGTTCGTTTGGGATTCGAATAGCCGACGATTCGGTGCCATATATTCTTGGTGATTCGAGGGGATCACAATCCGTCGTGTTCATCAATCTCCACGCTTTCCTTGAGCAAAATTTGGGTCAAGGGTAGGAGGGTTCGTTAGCGCTAGGGTTTGGTCGGTGGAGATGGAGGGTGATGGTGCGCGCCTTGCGGTGGGCTTCTCTGCCTTGCTGGCTTTGCCGGAGGACTTGGTCTTCTGGATTCTTCTTCGTGTAATCAATGGTGGTGATAATGTGTGTGAGTATGTGAAGATTCGCCCTATCTGCCGTCTCTTCTGCCGCTTTTGCGATGATGCTTCGATGATTCGGCTCGTGTCTCTCCGCCGCGTTCAGGACAATTGTTGACCCTACTACCGTTTCCTGGAGCCTGCCTTCGTGCAGCGTTTTCTCAATGTCGACCACCGTGAGGTGTTGTTCTTCCGTGGCCTGGAGCGGTTGATGGTGTTCGGCCGAGATCCTGATGGGCAGGATCTTATTAACAGGGCGGTGGCTGCTAGAGACGATGTCGCGATGTATTTCAGGGCTATGAAGCTATATTATGCTGATTCGGTGAATCCGGAGGCACTTGCTATCCTTGATGTCGACGGAGGTGTCGTTCCAGATGGTCGGTTTTGCGACCGAATCTTGCGTCGTCTTCGGGATCGCTCTCGTGATGATATGCAAAGGATCAGGAGGCGGCTGGGGGTTCATGCTCCGGAGGATGTGCCAGACTTGGTCGTCGTCGTCGCTCCTCATCTGTGCGTCTGGAACGAGTGCCGTCGCTTCAGTGCCAACACTCCTGGGATCATTATGTATTGTAACCTGCAATGTCAGATTCGTCATGAGTTTGATCTCTAGACTAGGAACATTTGTGATGTGGTCGCTTATCGCATTAGTAGGATGAAATTGTAATTGCTACAACAAATTTTCTTTAGGCATGGTCTCTCTGATGTCGATTATATTGTCATGCTTTATTTTGTTGCAGGACAACGGTGGTTTATATCTCGGATACAAGTGGTCGGATGTGTAAGTGAAAACTACAAAGCTGTAATATATCTGGGCGGTGAGCTTTTGTTTCACTTGTATGTCCTGTCGTGCCTGCTAGTCGTGAGCCGTAGCGATGAGCTGTTCTGCCTTGTGTCTCAAATGCTCCAGATCGTAGGGCTAGTGCCACTTCACACGTAGGACACATAAGGACTCCCAAGGAGGTACGCTGCTGGCAACCCGCGGCGCAGAGGGCGAATAGCTCATACACGCTTTGGATGATACCAGGGTCAGGTCCTTTTTCCAAGAGGACTAATCGTGGCGTGACTAGGGCCTGTGGCGACTGTTCCTGCAGACGCTGGGCGAATAGCCATGCTGCTTGTAGAGTCGTCGACCGTACCGTGGCCGTATACAGATTCTGGGCGCATAGCCTCATGGCTCCAGACCTAAATGATACCGCCCGGTTTATGGAGAAGTATCACTTGGGAGATCTGTCAACATGGTCGTAGTGCTTAGGGTAGCCACTTCTATTCACTATGACCCTTTGATAGATCAACTTCAGGAGCTTTCTGGTTATGGCCAGGCTATTTGGAGAAACGCCGTGTTGCATTTTGGAGAGGTCGTCGAACACTATGGGAGTGTTTTGGAGAGGTCGTCAATCGTTAGTAGCCGCACTGTCGTGGTCGTCGTATGTTATCAACGTTGTTGTGATGGAGGTAGTTGTAGGTGTCTTTGGAGTGGTTATTCTACACCATGAGCATGTCGCAACGATCTTTGTGCGCCATGGGCGCTTTGTGGAGATTTCCGTACGCCGTGAGCATTTTTGTTCGCATAACAGGTTTGGTTAGATGAGATACGATGGAGGTAAAGCACCTTTATTCATTGTTTGGAGGTAGAATAGTACAAACTTTATTGAACTAGGATTATATTAGGGCATCTTGCATTACTCGGAGCTATCGACCTCTATACTTGTTCGCCGGCGGAGTTGGGAGTGATCGCTGCTTCTTCTGCTTCCTTCTGCTTTTTCGCGGGCGGGCTGTCGCTGCCTTCTGGGTTGTACGTTTCCGAGAGACAAGGCTTCTCGACGACATTTATTGTTTGCTATTCGCACTCGTATGCGATCTTGAGGTTGGTTCAGAGGCTGAGGATGCCTTGCTGCGTCGGGATCTTGAGCACCATGTAGGTGTAGTGCGGAACCGCCATGAGCTTGGCGAGTGCTGGTCGGCCAAGTATCGCGTGGTAAGCTGTTTCGAAGTCGGCAACGATGAAGGTGATGTATTCCACCCTGAAGTGGTCTTGATTGCTGAACTATACAGGGAGGGTGATCCAGCCTACCGATGTTGACGCCTTATTCAGAATGATCCCCCAGAAGGAGAAGTTTGCAGGCATGAGGTCCTTCTTGGAGTACTCGAGTTGGCGGAGGGCATCGGCGAATATGATGTTGAGGGCGCTGCCGCCGTCGACCAGTACTTTCCTGAAGCGGCACGTGGCGATAGTTGGATCAACGATGAGTGGGAAGCGACCCGGGTACCTGAAGTCTGTCCACTCGTCTTCTCCAGAGAAGTTGATGGGCTGTTCCGACCAGTCTAGTTGGCGGGTGTCGTCCGTGCCGTCGCCTGTTGATGCTATCGAGTAGACATCCTTGCGTACCTGGCGGCGTCTCCTTTCTGCTTCGACAACTACGACACCTCCGAAGATGGAGTATGTTGTTGATGGTGGGTGGAACTCCGGTGCTGGTGGTTCTTGGTCCTACCCTTGTCAGGGTCGTCCTTCTTTGCCCTCTTGTCTCCTCTTCCTTTCACTGCCTGCTCGAGGAGGTCGCAATTGCGCATGGAGTGCTTGGCATTCTTGTGTATGGGGCACGGGGCATTGAGGATCTTGTCGTAACTTTGTCATAGCTCTTTCTTGGTTTGGCATTCGTGTTGGCGACGTAATGATCATCTCGTCTATAGTCGTACTTCTGCGGGTAACGCTCGGAGTTGCTCGGTCTGTAGTCCCGGTGATCACTAGGTCTTCCATCGCTGCGGTAGTCTGGTCGGCGGTCCCTGTCCCTTCCGCGCTCTGGGAGCGGGAGTAGTGTCTCCTGTTTTCCCTGCTTCGGGCGGCGTCGTCTTGGTTGGTGTAAGGATTCGCAATGGTCATGAGCCCTTCTATGGTCATTGGTATCTTCCGTGCCAGCTTGTTTCTAAGCTCGTCAGTCCGTAAACCGTTGGAGAAGATGGCGATGGCCTCCGGGTCGGAGATATTTGTTATGCTTAATCGTTTATCGGAGAAACACCTGATGTACTCGCGGAGAGTCTCATTGCTCCTCTGGTGGATGCCTTCCATGTCATAACGTGTTCCCGGCAGGATACACGTGGCTTTGTACGTTTTGATGAAGATTTCCTTGAGCTGTTCCCAGCTATCGATCGTGCCTTCGGGGATCTTTTGAAGCCAGCTGTTAGTCGTGGTCGACAGCATCACCGGGAGGTAGTTGGCCATGACATCTTGGTTTCCTCCCGCAGCACATACGACATTCTCATAGGTGGAAGCCCATTGCTCTGGGTTTATCTTGCCGTCGTATTTGTCCACCGATG
The DNA here is from genome assembly GCA_022036555.1 of Microstegium vimineum. Taxonomy (NCBI): domain Eukaryota; kingdom Viridiplantae; phylum Streptophyta; class Magnoliopsida; order Poales; family Poaceae; genus Microstegium; species Microstegium vimineum. The sequence continues at coordinate 46,417,468 of CM039132.1, forward strand.
TTACTCTGAAATTGATTGGCCACCGGACAGCATGCAGGCGGGGGGAGAGAGGTCGCAAGTTTCCAACAGGTGGTGGTGTTAGGTCGCGTCGTTGATTATCATCATGGCGCGGAGATCTGCATCGATACTCCCTCGGAGGGCTTCGTCTCGCCAGCTCTGGTGTTCGTCCGCGCCGCGGGTAGCCGCGTTCCTCCCCGTCGTGTAGCGGAGATCTTCGCCTGTATTCCCTCGGGGGGCTTCGGCGTGCCTGCTCCGGCTTTCGCTCACGTCGAGCGTCGTCGCGTACTTCACCGTCGCGTGGCGGGGATCTTTGCCTATACTCCCGCGGGGGGCTTTTGGGGTGGTTTCTGCTGTGAGATTGATCGGAGAATTCAGATGGGTGAGCCGCCTTATTTACTGGACCACTGCTGCCTTGAGGTGAGCTACTATCTTATCTGTCTCAGGCGAGGTGGGGAGTTTGGACAGCTCGCATGTTGCCGCGGCGAGGTTGGCGCTCGGAGTTGGGTATATCGGAATGTCGCCTATCCGGTCAAACTCGTCCTGGAGATTACTTCCTGGCCTGAGACCTCCGTTTCTCTGGTCTCATTCCCGCTGCTCACGTGCAAGTCGTTCACGTTCGTGGCGCTCCTCGTCTCGCTTCTCTTGCTCGATGCGCTCCTGTTCGCGCCGTTGTGCGTGCTCAGTGTTGCGCTGTTCTCTTGCGATACGATCGGCCTCCGTCTCATTGTCCCAGGGAGCTCTATCTATGGAGACCTAAAAAATCATCCCCCGAAGCCCGGGGGGAACTCTGGGCAGTCGCCGGTCGATGTGGAGGACTCAGGTGTTTCAGGCCTCGTGGTGGCGACTGAGCCTGTGGAGGCCGTGCCATCGAGAGACACTGTCTGGTTGGAGTCGTCGGAGACCGGGGAGATGATGACGGTGCTCACGATGGGCGCTGGGGGAATCTGGTCGGAGATCAGTCGGTGCATTCGGCGCTGGAAGACAACGGCCTGATTATTGAGCCCATAGGGCATGGTTGGAGAGGGGCGAGTGTCCCTGGTTGTCGTGACTATTGTCTTCGACGGAGAGCGACGGCGGCGTGGTCGGCGACCGTGGTGACCGGGAGTCGACGTTGCACCGCATGGACGAGGTCGATGTAGTCAATTATTCCGGCGTTGGCGCGATCGACGACGCCGATTAGGTCGTCAATGCTGATATCCTTGCGCGGGTGGTACTTCGGTATGGCGGGATGACACGGAGATGACGGTGCACTTACCCTGCGTGGCACGGATCCGACGGTCCAAGAAATAGATCCAATCTAGAGTACGGTGCTGGCCGCCGGAAGGACCATCGAATCCAGGAAGGTAACCGCTTGACGAGCCATGAAGTCGATGCACACACCCCCTACCTGGCGCGCCAACTGTTGACGAAATATGCGTCGCTGTCTACCTAGGGGGTACCCCACGATAGTAGATTGTTAGGCGGAGGTGTGGCGATGGCGATCAAGCGTAACACAGAGAGCGTAGACACAGCGATTTACATAGGTTCAGGCCGGCAAACCGCCGTAATACCCTACGTCCTGTGTTCTGGTGGCTAGATTGATCTTGTGTATTAGGTTACAAGATCTGTAGATGATCTGAGAGTGGTCGTGAGAGAGTTTTTGAGGGGGGTCCCTGCTCGCCTTATATAGCCGGGGAGCAGGGTTACAATTTCCATATCCTAAGAGATTTTGATCGGTTCCCTATAGCAAGGGATCCGAGTCTATCTACTAGGATCTTCCTTGGCGAGCAAGTCTTCTCTGGAGTCCTTAGCGAGCACGGCAGGCTGGTCGCGTGCCGCAAGGCCTCGCGGGCTGGGCCGTCTCCTCGTCGGCAGGACCAAAAAGGTCTCTGAGGATATGCCGAGGTTATATCCCCAACACTACCCTAAACCCTCAACCCTTTTATTGGTCACACAAAGACTAAGTGTCTACCCCAAGTGTGCCTAACTCTAAGTGTCTACCCTAAACCCTAAACCCTAAACCCTTTTATTAGTCACACAAAGACTAAGTGTCTACCCCAAGTGTGCCTAACTCTAAGTGTCTACCCTAAACCCTAAACCCTAAACCCTTTTATGAGTCACACAAAGACTAAGTGTCTGCCCCAAGTGTGCCTAACTCTAAGTGTCTACCCTAAACCCTTTTATTAGTCACACAAAGACTAAGTGTCTACCCCAAGTGTGCCTAACTCTAAGTGCCTACTCTAAGAAAGTGTACAAACTTACACACACTAAGTGTCTACCCTTTTATCCTAAGTATCTACCCTTTTGTTTACACACACACACACACATTATTGTCTACTCTAAGTATCTACCCTTTTGGTTACTCTAAGTGTTACACACTTAGCTTTTTTACGGTTTACACACACACTAAGTGTCTAAACCCTTTTACTATATATAGTTGCAGAAATGAACGACCCGAATGACATGGAGGCTTTCTTGATTTCAATGATCAATGACAACACTAATCAAGTAGATGACGACACCAATCAAGTAGATGACGGAAGTCAGTACTTTGCGCAAGATGTTGAGCAAGAAAATATCGTGCAAGACAATGTTGCCGAGGTATATATATGTCTACAATCTCTTGTGTATACATGAAAATCAAAATAATTACACTCAGTTTTGTGTGTCTACATACATAGCTGTCTGCATCAACGACAACTACGGGGAAGAGTAAAAATGTACGAGGCCCAAAGAAGCCATTGGAGGGTCGGTACATTATCACGGAATTCGATGAGGAAATAGGGGCAGTACTTGGACCAAATGCACATAAATTTGCTAGCAACTGTGGTTATCTTGAAAGGGATAGGCTTCCAATCTATGCTCATGGATGGCGGCAAAGGAAAGGACGTCCTGACATTAGTTTTGTCTCTGATCGTGACAAGGAACTCATTTGGCAAGAAATTCTTCAACATTTCTCGCTCGATACAGAAGATGAAGATTTGAAGGGGAGAGTTAGGGACTGGGCTATGAAGAACATGGCAACACAATTCCAGGCCTGGAAGAAGAAATTGCACAATGATTTTATCAAGAAGAACCTTACTCCAGATTCAACAATAAGGCCTATGTCAAGTTGAGACCGTTTTGGGATGACTTTGTAGCTTTCAAGATATCCGAAGAGGGCGAAGCACGAGCGCAATAGAACCAACTGAATGCCCGAGAAAAGCAATACCATCATCACATGGGATCAGGTAGCTACATGACTGCCATTCCTAAGTGGGCAAAATCAGAAGAGGACCTTGAAGCTAGGGGAATCCAACCAGAATCAGGTAACTGGGCTGAGCGCGGTAAGTGGTGGTTTTTTGGTCACGGGGAGGCCTTGACCCTCAGACCGGGAGATTAACGTATACCGAAGGACTCACAAAAGCAGCAAGGAAACTGGTTGAAGCTCAATCTTTGAGGGAACAAGGAGTATGGTCACCAGATAGAGTTAAGGATGAGCTGACATATGCCCTGGGGACTACGGAACACGGTGGGCGAACGAGAGGTCGTGGCGCGATGTCGTGGAAGCATGGCTTTCCTCAAGACAAAGATACATATAGAAGCCACCAGAGAAAGAAGAAAGAGGAGGAAGCTATGAAACTTAGCATGTCGCAAATGCTTAGTGAAGCACGTGAAGCAGCTATTCAAGCAAAAGAGCGAGAAGAGAAACTTGAAGCGAGAATGAGCGAGGAAATCAAAAGGCAAGTGGAGTTAGCAATCAGCCGAATGCGAAGTACTGGATCAGTACGGGAAGTCAACATCAGCCCATCAGCTCATTTGAAAAGCAGTTGTGCTTCCACGGAAGTGCCTCAACCTGGTGATGACGCAAAGCTACACTTCCCCGTGGATGACATCACAGAACCGAAGACACCATGTGAGCTGCACATTCCAGAGGGGGCTACTACCACAATCATGGTGGCTACCGGTGTTGTATCTCCTATCGACCCTACGAAGACACCAATATGCCATGGGTCAAAAATACCAGCTGGATATGCTCGCGATGTTAAGCTTGACATTGAAGGAGGTGATGGGGAGATGACTTTAGGACAAGCGGAGAAGACATTTATTTGTTGGCGCAAACGCTATATCATTATTCTTGGGGCATCACCTCCTATTGTACCATCGCTGCCTCCTCCTCCTCATCCTAGGTGCGAATGAAAGTGAATCATACCTATCTCTTTTTCACTAACTTTGTATTGTCTTAAATAGCGATACTTTATTCACACTCGTTGTTTTCACTGTAGGACCTCACCTAGAGACCTAAGTCACCATTCATCACCTGCTGGTCATAGTGTTGCGAGGTATGATGATGGTGAAATGCACGACACAGCTTCCTCCCCAGAACCTCCAAGGCGCTCTCCATCTCCAAAACCGGCCCCATCGCCTCCACGACGTTCTCCAACGCCGACACCGGCCCCATCGCCTTCACGACGGTCTCCAACACCGACACCGGCCCCATCGCCTCCACGACGGTCACCCACCGCCCCATCGCCAAAGAAGAGGACTGCCACAAAAGCAAAGGTGTCGGTCGCCCAACCAAAAACAAAGAGGCAAGCTACATGGAAAGTTATTAAGATTCCTCAGAAACTTCCGTATGAGAAGACTGAAGAAGAAATAGACGCTTCAGTAAAGGCCTCAGTGGACGCACATTTCCAAAAAATTAAAGACGACCGTAAAGCAAGGAAAGAAGCTAAACAACCATTCTTATTACATCAATCAGCTCTAAGGCAAGCGGTGGAAGCAAAGAAGAGAAAGCTACGTGATGCTCAAAAGAGTTCTCCAATATCGAACTATGACCGCACTCTCGAAAAGGCAATTAATGAGAAGAAAAGAGCAGGGAAGGGTGTCCCATAGCTCGGGGAACAATCGAAGCAATCAGTGCCATCGCTACTTGTTGGGAATGAATATGGTTCAAACATGAGCGTGCTAGAAGACAATGTTCCACGGGTCAATTATGATGGATTGGAAGAGTTCTTGAAAGGAGCTGGTATAACCGCGACTCAATTTCTAGGAAATGCACTAGTCGCAAATGCCACTGTAGTCGATGAGTGGAAGAGAACTTATGTACGTGGCAGAAGTCTGCACAACCCATCGGCCCTCAGGGATCTTGGTACGCAAATGCGCAGGTTAAACTCATGGTACATGGAGGCATGTACCAAAAACCCAGATCACGACTACATTTGCGTCAAAATATATTAGACAAGAACATTACTTCTGGGGCAATGACCTTATATTTGTTCTGTATAGTGAGCTCCACCAACTATGCCACATGGACGCTCTAGACAAATCTCTGATGAGCTGCTACTGTCTGTAAGTAATCATTTCTTTTAGTAATCAGACTATAGCATATGTATATGTATAGTAACTAACTATCCTCAAACATATATATGTAGATTCTTGATGTTATTGCTCAAACGTAAGGGAGACACGGAAATTGGTTTCATTGATCCATCAATCATATTCTCGGATCCAAACACTCCCCGCGATCAATGGATACCTCAAACGGAGAGGAATTTTTGGAGGTTCTTGGTCAACCAAAAGACCAGAGAATATATACTCTTCCCATACAACTTTGGGTGAGTGTTGTTATTGTTTGCACAATTTGTCTTACTTATTACTCAATTCAGCATAAAGATATATATGTTGACTCTATAAACAAATGAAGTTTTCACTGGATACTCATAGTCTTCGATATGAGAAGAAGTCAATTGATAATCTTTGACTCATTGAGAAAACCAGTGGGAGATTACCAAGATATGATAGACATTATTAAGGGGTAACTTTGATCTTTAAATATGGATTCTTGCTCTTTAACTAAACTGCAAGAGTTAATTAACTAATGATCCAATTATTGAGCAGGGTTTGGGCTTGGTTCGTCCCGAAACACCATCCGGAACTAGAAGAGGCACTAAACGGTCCTCGTATGTTACCTGTAAGTTCTACTAGCTCTCATAATCTGTTACCTTATCATGCTTTAACATATGCGTATGATGACGATAGTAATCTTTTCATATCTTACAGTGGGTTCTAAGGCAGCCACAAGGCAAGAATCTGTGTGGATACTACGTTTGCGAGTTCCTCACGGTGTATGCAAGAAGAAATCTTACAGAGAATCTAAGAGTATGTGATATGTATATATAATACATCCATTTTATTTATTTGTTGCTATTAACTAAATCTTATGTATATTAGCACTTGTTTCTTTATAATGCAAATTGAAGACGCTATGGTTGCAGCAACAAGTGTTGCAAGAAGACCGCCTCAAAGGAATTCAAGAGACCTTTGCTGGATTTTTTCTTGATAAAGTGGTCAACCCTAAAGGCGAGTACTATTACGACCCGGCCGAACCACTCATGCCAAATCAAGACGAACATCTGTATGATATTTAAGTGGTGAGAGCGTTTGTGTCTTAAGTCAAGTAACAATGGATAATGATGTAAATTTTATGTGCATATATATATTATACTTATAGAGTTTCATAGTTTATTTGTGTTTAATGTTTGAAACTAACTTATAAGTGCGTGAATACATGTATTAGCAGCGAATACATGTATTAGAAGCGAAGAATACACACATTTGAATACCTAATCTAATTGGAAAACCAAAATAAGAAATACTAAAATAAAAAAAGGGTCTTTAGCCCCAGTTGGTAATACCAACCGGGGCTAAAGGGTGCTGCCACGCGTGGCCCGCCTGCGCCACCTGGCGCACCCTTTAGCCCCGGTTGCCACCTGGCGCACCCTTTAGCCCCGGTTGGTATTACCAGCCGGGAGTCCCGGGCCTGCGAACCGGGGCTAAAGGGGGGACATTTAGTCCCGATTCCTTAGCCCCGGTTCAGGCACCGGAGCTAAAGGCCCTTACAGACCGGGGTTAAAAGCCGGTTCTGTACTAGTGCAATGCTATCAAGCACTAGATGCAAACCATCACATCTATCTATCTGAGCGAAGTGAGGCTTGCGGCAGAAATACAAATTTGGTTATCATTATCACTACCGGAATCACCTTTTTAGCCAAGTGCCTGACGCACTCGGCAGACCCCCAATTGCACTTGGCCAAGGCTTTGTAGAGTGTTACACTTAGGAAAAGGCTTTGTAGAGTGTTACAATTGGCAAAGATCACTCGGCAAAGAAGGTGTTGGCAAAGCCGCCTTTGCCGAGTGTCTTTATCGGGCACTCGACAAAAGTTTTGCCGAGTGCGTGACACTCGGTAAAGTTGAAAATGAAAAAATTTGAAAATGATAGCAATTTATTTTAATCAAGAAAATCCTCCACAGGTAATCTTTATGAAAATTAAACATCGAATCATAACATTTTGGTGGTGTCGTCATTTATATACCATTCTGAAGGAGGCTCTATAATTCAAACTTGTAGCATTGGATAAACGTCCAAGAAGCACACACCCATCTTTCTTGCGCAAAACATTGTCTTCATTACGGCTAAAGCATAGCCATTTGCCGCATGGACGACCAGAACAACTTCTATCACCTTCAAACGAGCAGCCAACCCAAACAAACGCAGCTTGCAACCATGGCATGCTATCAAGCACAGGAGGCAAACCAGCACATCTATTTATTCTGAGAGAAGTGAGCCTTGGGTTAGAAATACAAATGTGGTTATCATTATCAATACGAGAATCGCCTTCTTAGCCGAGTTCCTGACGCATTTGTCAAACCTCCAATTGCACTTGGCAAAGGCTTTGCAGAGTGATACAGTTGGCAAAGATCACTCGGCAAAGAAGGTGTCGGCAAATCCGCCTTTGCCGAGTGTCTTTATCGGGCACTCGACAAAGGTTTTGCCAAGTGCTTGACGCTCGGAAAAGTTGAAAATGAAAAAAATCTGAAAATGATAGCAATTTATTTTAATCGAGAAAGACCTCCACAGGTAATCTAGATGAAAATTAAACATCAAAACATAACATTTCGGAGGTGTTATCATTTATATACCATTCTGAAGGAGGCTCTATACTTCAAACTTGAAGCATTGGATAAACGTCCAAGAAGCACAGACCTATCTTTCTTGCGCAAAACACTGTCTTCATTACAGCTAAAGCATAGCCATTTGTCGCTTGGACGAGCATAACAGCTTCTGCCACCTTCAAACGAGCAGCCAAACGAAACAAACGCTGCAACCATGGCATGCTATCAAGCACAGGAGGCAAACCATCACATCTATCTATTCCAAGAGAAGTGAGCCTTGCGGAAGAAATACAAATGTGGTTATCATTATCACTACCGGAATCGCCTTCTGAGCCGAGTGCCTGACGCACTCAGCAAACCCCCAATTGCACTTGGCAAAGGCTTTGCAGAGCGATACACTTGCCAAAGATCAGTCTTTAAAGAAGGTGTCAGCAAAGCTGCCTTTGCCGAGTGTCTTTATCGGGCACTTGACAAAGGTTTTGCCGAGTGCCTGACACTGGGTAAAGTTGAAAATGAAAAATCCGAAAATGGTAGCAATATATTTTAATCGGGAAAGGCTTCCACGTGTTATCTAGATGAAAATTAAACATCAAAACATAACATTTTGGAGGTGTCATTATTTATATACCATTCCGAAGGGCTCTATACTTTGAACTTGTAGCATTGGATAAACATCCAAGAAGCACTCACCCATCTTTCTTGCGCAAAACATTGTCTTCATTACAGCTAAAGCATAGCCATTTGCCGCATGGACCAGTAGAACAGCTTCTGCCACCTTCAATCAAGCAGCCAAACAAAACAGACGCAGCTTGCAACCATGGCATGCTATCAAGCATAGGAGGCAAACCATCACATCTATCTATTCTGAGCGAAGTGAGCCTTGCGGTAGAAATACAAATGTGTTTATCATTATCACTACCGGAATCACCTTCTTAGCCGAGTGCCTGATTTACTCGGCAAATCCCCAATTGCACTTGGCAAAGGCTTTGCAGAGTGTTATGCTCAGCAAAGATCACTCGGCAAAGAAGGTGTCGGCAAAGCCGCGTATCGGGCACCCGACAAAGGTTTTGCCAAGTGCCTAACACTCGGTAAAAGTAAAATTGAAAACGAAAAAAATCCGAAAATGATAGCAATTTATTTTAAGCGGGAAAGTCCTCCACCGGTAATCTCGATGAAAATTAAACATCAAAACATAACATTTTGGAGGTGTCAGCATTTATATACCATTCCGAAGGAGGCTCTATACTAGAAACTTGTAGCATTGGATAAACGTCCAAGAAGCACGCACCCATCTTTCTCGCACAAAACACTGTCTTCATTAAAGCTAAAGCATAGCTATTTGCCGCATGGACCAGCAGACCAACATCAGTCACCTTCAAACGAGCAGCCAAACCAAACAGACGTAGCTTGCAACCATGGCAGCATGCTATCAAGCACAGGAGGCAAACCATCACATCTATCTATTCTGAGCCAAGTGAGCCTTGCTGCAGAAATACAAATGTGGTTATCATTATCACTACCGGAACCGCCTTCTTAGCCAAGTGCCTGACGCACTTGGCAAATCCCCAATTGTACTTGGCAAAGGCTTTGTAGAGTGTTACACTCGGCAAAGATCACTCGGCAAAGCCGCCTTTGCCAAGTGTCTCTATCTGGCACTGGGCAAAGGTTTTGCCGAGTGCCTAACAGTCGGTAAAGTTGAAAACGAAAAAATCCGAAAATGATAGCAATTTATTTTAATCGGGAAAGGCCTCCACCGGCAATCTAGATGAAAATTAAACATAAAAAACATAACATTTTGGAGGTGTGATCATTTATATACCATTCCGAAGGAGGCTCTATACTTCAAAATTATAGCATTGGATAAACGTCCAAGAAGCACACACCCATCTTTCTTGCGCAAAACACTATCTTCATTACAGCTAAACATAGCCATTTGCCGCGTGGACCAGTAGAACAGCTTCTGTCACCTTCAAACGAGCAGGCAAACCAAACAGACACAGCTTGCAACCATGGCATCTATCAAGCACAGGAGGCAAACCAAACAGACACAGCTTGCAACCATGGCATCTATCAAGCACAGGATTCTGAGTGAAGTGAGCTGTGCGGTAGAAATACAAATGTGGCTATCGTTATAACTATCGGAATTGCCTTCTTAGCCGAGTGCCTGACGCACTCGGCTAACCTCCAATTGCACTTGGCAAAGACTTTGCTGAGTGTTACACTCAGAAACAGGAAAAAGGTGTCGGCAAAGCCGTCTTTGCCGAGTGTCTTTATCGGACACTCGACAAAGGATTTGCCGAGTGCGTGACACTCGACAAAGTTGAGAACTAAAAAAGCAGAAAATAGTATCAGTTTATTTTAATTGGTAAAGGCCTCCACAGGCTATTGCCCGCCCACCCTTGTACGATGAAGCTGGAAGTCGCGGAATGTTTCGTGCAAAATCCGCGGCTTCGCATCCGGTGGGATTCGAACCCTCTCCCTGTCCCTCGTATGTCCCCTCTAACCGCTGCACCACATTGTCACTTACGTCTAGATTCCGTTTTGGTTCCCTACGTATTATACCAAATCGAGTATAAATCAAGTTGTGTCAACTATTTGAGGCCCTAAAACAAATCCAAATAAAAAAGTTCTTAGCTACAAAGCTTCATAACTTTTTGAGATTTGCACTTTTTTGTTTAGGAAGTTTTTCTATCCGAGGTCGTTTCCAAAATTTGAACGCAGTTTTGCATGACAAAATGATTTTGAATAAAAATGTTGTCAACTATAATGTTTCATAACTTTTCAACATGCACAAAGTTTATTTTGGTTGTTTTTTCATCTGAGATCGTTTGATAATTTCAAATTTTAAATTTTAGAAATTCCAACGCAGTTTTGCGCGACAACTACAAAGTTTCATAACCTTTTGAGATCTACAAAGTTTATTTTGGTTGTTTGGTTATATGCTACTCCGACATGGTCGTTTAAATATTGTTCACAAATCTTATATATCTCTCTTATAGTTTCATAGACTATAAGAGAGACATGTAATATTTGCAAACAAATTTACTTTCACTTTGATATGAAGAAATGACCAAAACAAACATTGTATATCTTGATGAGTTAAACAACATTGATGAGTTAAACAACTTTGAAGAAATCAACCGCGGTGGGCAAAGATGGCCACCGTGGGGATGCCACAATTTAATGTGACCTTTGCACCGAAGCGGACGATTTAATATGAGAGCACAAAACAACTATTTTTAAACAATTCACACATGAAACAAAATGAAAATTATAAACATGGAAGCAACCAATTTTAGACAAGTCACGGCTTGCACACTGACATTCAGTTTTCAGAAAAAATATAATATAGGTGGATAAGGTAGATGCATATAACTAAATAATAGGTAAACATAGAACACCAATAGCTTGTCTATTGTCCATACCTTGCAGAACCAGACAAATCAACTAGTGGCAATCTTGAACCTGGAAGGATATACAACTCATTAGTTCCTAACTAATTACTCGAGATAATTTGGAAACGTCAAATTAATCAAACTCTGAATATATACCTCTCTGTTGTTGCTCAAGAGAAATTTATGGTCACAAATTCTAGAAATCCATGGCCAGCCCACGCAAGGACAAATCCATTGGCAATGTTGTCGTTACAGTAAGTTTCTACCAGATCCAAAAATAAATGGTCAAAGAAATGAACCTGCTCAAATTTTGGTCAGATACAAGAAAAAACACTCTTTATATAATGTATCTGAATATGTACACCATATATATGAATGAATGGAAGATATAAAAGAGCTCTCTGAATCCAATAGTTAAAGGATGATTCAATATATAGTAAGTGGGATAGATGCACGACACAAAAGAGTTCTGAATCTACTAGTCAAATCTTGATTCATCTTTCTCCTATCTCTTGACAAAAGAAATTGTAAATTGAATGGCACCTGCGAGTAGGCCGTCGGCCAGCACGCCGCCAAGAAAGTGAAGGCGCCGCTGCAGCAGTACGCGGGCGTGCCCGTGCTCTGACACACGGCACCGCCCCCCGCTCGGACCTCAACAGGTCGGCGGGCGCGGGCGTGTCGCTTCAACCGCACGAGGCGGGTTGTGAGGGCCTCGTTGCGCTAGAGCATCACCAGCGCCGCCTCGTCCTCCATGGCTGCCGAGGCCGCCGCCGCCAAGGGAGGAGCCGGCTGCGGCATGCCGAGGCTAGGGTCGGCCCTCTTCGCCGCCGCTCGAACATCTCCACGCCGCCGAGCCATGACCCGAGCCTCGGCGATTTGGCGCGCATCTTTGCCGCAACCGGATCCCGTGACCACTACAGCAAGCCGGCTCTTTGCCGACTGCTCCATGCGCTCGACGAGTGCCGAAATGCACTCGGCTCGGCAAAGAGACTCCGGCAATGGAGTTCACGGCAAAAGCTGCTTTACCAAGTGCCGAATCATGGGCACTCAACAAAGACTTTGCGAGTGTCCCTGACACTCGGCAAAGACCGAACCGAAAAAAAAACCCCGAAAATAATAGTAAATTTTTTTTAATAGGGAGCTCCATCAGCTAGGACCCTCCCATCTCAATATTTTTTGAGTATTGCAGATCCTCCCTTGAGTGTCGCCTCCTCTAACCAGTACACCACTACTATGTCACATGTGTCTATATTCTGTTTTAGTTCTCCATATATTGTGCTAAATTGATAGTAAATTCCTTTTTAAAGCCCTAAATGAATTCAAATAAAAAAGTTGTAAGCTACAAAGTTTCATAAGTTTTCGAGATCTACACTTTTCGTTTAGTAAGTATTTCTGTCCGAGGTCGTTTACAAAATTTAAATTTCAAGTTTTTGAAATTCAAACGCAGTTTTACATGACAATATGATTTCTAATCAAAAGGTTGTCAACTACAATGTTTCAGAACTTTTTGACATCTATAAAGTTTATTTTGATTGTTTTGTCATCCGAGGTCGTTTGGAAAATTCAGGTTTTGAAATTTTAAAATTTAAATGCAGCTTTGCATGAGAATATTAATTCAAATAAAAAAGTTGTAAACTACAAAGTTTCATAATTTCTCGACATCTACAAAGTTTATTTTGTTTGTTTTGCCATCCGAGATCGTTTGGAAAATTCAAGGTTTTAAATTTTGAAACTGAAACGCAGCTTTGCATGAGAATATTAATTCAAATAAAAAAGTTGTCAACTACAAAGTCTCATAACTTCTTGAGATCTACAATGTTTATTTTGATTGTTTGATCACATGTTCATCCAATATGATCGTTCTAACATTATTCACGAATCACATATATCTCTCTCGTAGCTTCATAAACTACGAGAGATGTAAGATTTATGAACAAATATATTTTCAGTTTCTCATTTCAAGAAATGAGGAAACTAAACATTGTATATTTTCATGAGTTATACAACTTTGCAGTTTAAAACTTTTTCATTTGAATTAATTTATTGTTTCAAAATAAGCTTTAAAAATTTCTTTGTCGAGTGTAAAAAACACTCAGCAAAGAGCCCTTTCTCGAGTGTTAGAAACACAACACTAGACAAAGAAGACCCGATTTTTGACACTCGCTAAATTTTGCTTCTCCCGTAGTGGACTAGGTGCAATGTTGGATGACGACTTACGCCTGGCAGCATGAGGCGTCATCATTGTCTCCGAAGACCACGGCCTCGTCTAGATTCCTGTTTGCGAGGGTATTTTTTGTAAAAGTCTTGATATACAAACGACGCGAGAAGACCTTCTGTACATGCCCTAAGACTATCTACAATGTATCCGATGCTGAAAAAACTCTGCACATGCCACCTCAACTCGATGCTAAAAATCATACATAGCCACAATGTGGACATCGAGGCTTGAAAGTACGTGGGACCCAAGTGTGGTCAAATCATCTGCTATCCTTCCGTCGTGAGAACGAATAGCTGCATTGCAATCATTTTTTTTATTTGAAGAAGCATTGAGGAACCAACATTACTCGAGTCATGTGTTTTTTTTCCAAGCATCGATACCCATAGTGTGTTGCCTCCATGTCTGGTTGCCTTTTTCGTTTTTCAGCATCGGTAAACTAGCACATTGTGGCTAGTCTAAGTCATTGTGCTACCATACACAACTCATGCATATATAATATTACAGATATCACTGCCGGATTATAATGGGCTGACAGTGATAACCCTTCACCGTCGGTTCAAGCTCTGACAGACCCCAAATAATTGGGGCAGGGGCCGAACCGATAGTGAAGCTTATCATGACTGCTGGTTCATGGCTAGAACCAGAAGTGAATCTTCTCTGCCGCTTCATTGCCGGTTCTAGCCACAAACCGACAGTGATGATGAGATTCCACTACTACATAAATAATTTTGCATAGCACTTGAGTTTTATTAACCGTGGCGGTTAAACACATAAACCGCCACGGTTAATAGGTGGCCAGAAAGCCCACTGGCTGGGGGTCACAATCGCCACGGTTAATGCATTAACCGTGGCGGTTGTTATAATCTAACCGCCACGGTTAATGGCCTATTAACCATGGCGGTTACTGCTGCACAACCGCTACGGTTAATGCATTATGGTTGAACTTACATAACCGCCATGGTTAATACCATTAACCATGGCGGTTACTGCCGCCACGGTTCATAGTTAATAGACCATTAACCATAGCAATTATTATTAAGATAACCGCCACGGTTAAGCCTGTAGTATAAATACAACAGCCCCCTCTCTTCTTCCCCGCGGATCCTTCTCCATTTTTTATGGTTTTGAGCTCAAAACCATCAAATTGACCATTTTCTGAGGGGGGAGGTTTTACCCTTGGATTTGGTGAAGGGTGACACCACAAAAGGTTGACTTTTACTCTCCAACACTCGGTTTTCTCTCTTTTTGATGATTTGAGTGCTTTTGCCTAGATCTAGATCTAGATCCAATGGAGAGGAGAGAGAATAGGAGATCTAGAGCTACACACATGTTGGGGAGGTTTTGCCCTTAGATTTGGTGAAGGGTGGCACTGCAAGATGTTGACTTTACTCTCGAACACTTGATTTTCTCTCTTTTGGATGATTTTTGTGCTTTTTCAACTAGATCTAGAGAGGGAGATAGAATAGTAGATCTATAGAGCTACACACATGCATGCTAAGATAATTTGATTTTTTGTGCATTTGAAAGGTTATGGAGCACCAGGATGAGTGGATGTACAAGACATCGAGGATAGATCTGAGATTCCTAGAAAATGTGAGGAAGAAGTTCATGCCCGTTGCGCAGAAGCATCGCCTCAGTCTGGATCGGGAGCTCATGGTTTGTCCATGCAATGACTGTAAGAATTGGTTTGCCCAGAAAGATGCAGTGGTGCAATCACACCTTGTACGATATGGTTTCATTAAGGATCCAAAGTACATTGTCTAGAAGTTTCACGGCGAGAAAGAGCCGAGTGTCGCCAATGAACATGGGGAACCTCGTCGACGACATCCATAGTTGCGTCTGGCGATGGAGGACACCAACAACCCACCGCGAGACCGAGCATGGATGATGAGAGTCACGACTACATCACTATTTCCGATCTGCTCCAAGACGACGCTGCTTGCACCGGGAACGACAACAATGGTGACCCAATGATTTATACGCTGCGGCCCGAGGATGCAAAGCTTCTTGAGGAGATTTCTAATCGTCAGGACCATGACGATGTTCTGTTTGGTAATCCAAAGTGGCTAGAGAATTTCAGGGAGATGAAACAGGCAACAATTGATCTCCTTTACCCGGACGACGATGAATGTCCAAAGCATTGTACGACGTTGCGTTTCGTCCTCCAGATGCTGATGTGCAAGGCTCGCCATGGGATAACCGACACAGACTTCAATGGAATTTTACGCATCATTGGTGAAACACTACCAGAGGGTAACATGGTGCCCGTCAATACATATCGAGTGAAGAAGCTGATCAGGCCAGTAGCGATGAAGCTTCAAGAGTTTCATGCATGTCTTAACCAGTGTATTCTGTTTCATGGTGAGTATGAGAATGCACAGAGTTGTCCGAACTGCGGCGTGAGCCGCTATAAGAAGAATCCCGGTTGTCGCGCGGATGATGAGGAAAGACCGTCGAGGGGGTCGAAGAAGAAGAAGACAGACAAGAAGCATTTGCCACCTATTGAGGACGAAGAAGAGGGTTACACACAGAGGAAAAGTACTGCCCTGTCAGTGTGGTACCTGCCTGTCATCGACCGGCTTCGTGCGCTATTCGGGAACCCAGAGGATGCCCAGCTCATGTCCTAGCACGCATCACCTGAGCGTATCAGGGGCGATGGCAAGCTGCGACACCCATCCGATGGTAAGCAGTGGAAGCGGTTCGATGCCATGTTCGTGAAGGAGTTTCGGGACGAGCCAAGGAATGTGAGGTTCGTGCTGAGTACAGATGGGATGAATCCGTTCGGTGACCTTAGCAACACGCACAGCACCTGGCCAGTCACCCTCACCATATATAACCTACCTCCGCATCTACGCTAGAAGCGCAAGTATCTTCTATTGACAATGCTTATCTCAGGACCGAGGCAGCCCGACAATGATATAGACGTGTTCCTGGAGCCGTTGATGGAGGATATACAGAAACTATGGGTGGAAGGTGTCCAGATGATGGATGCGTCCCTAAAGAAAGAGTTCACCCTAAAAGCCATCATATGTGTTACCATCACCGACTACCCTAGTCAATTTTCACTATCGGGACAAATTAAAGGGAAGGCTAGTTGCGTAGTATGCATTGATGGTACCTGCTCCACTTATCTTAGTGGATCCCAGAAGTTGGTGTACATGAATCATAGAAGATTCCTCCCCAAGAGGCACAGGTACCGTCATTCTTCGATGAATCAGTTCTTCGATAACTAGGTCGAGCAACAGACTGATCCGGAGAGGACGAGGTACGGGCCAAAGGTGTTTGACATTGTGAAGGACATTAACTTCGAGTTTGGAAAGAAGAAAAAAGAGGACGATGATGGGCAGAAGAAACCAAGGAAGAAGAGAAAGCGGATGATGAGGACGAAGAAGCACCTATCGTGAATGTTTCATTCAAGAAGCAGTCATGTTTCTTCAAGTTCCTGCAATACTGGAAGGAGCTCAATACACCACATACCATCGACTGCATGCACCTGGAGAAATATATCTTTGAGAGCACGATCGGGGTCCTCCTGGACATGAAGACTAAGACAAAAGATGGTCTTAAGTCACGTATGGACCTTGTGAAACAAAACATCAGGCACGAAATCCACCCAACACCGGCGGGACAAAGTGGAAATAAAGTTGACCTTCCAGGCGTGAGCTACAACCTCACACGGGATGAGAGGAGTGCTTTCTACAAGTGTCTTAGGGATGTAAAGGTCCCGACCGGTTTCTCTTCCAACATCAAGAGTCTGGTCTCGATGAAAGACCTCACAATGACCAACTTCAACTCCCATGACTGCCACATAATGTTGACTATGTTCCTTCCTATTGTGATAAAGGTTATCGGTCCAGAGTACGTGAAGATGGTCATCACACGCATGTCCTACTTATTTAACCACATCACACGGAAGGTCATCGTTGAAGCTGAGCTACCTACCTTAAGAGAGTATATCGCGGAGACTCTTTGCCAGCTTGAGATGTGTTTCCCACCTTCTTTCTTCGATATTATGTGTTGACACCTCTTAAGTATCAATTCTAAGCGTCAACTAAGTAGAAGAAAGGATATATTTGCAACACACCACCTAGACATAGGGTTTTAACTGATAGAATTTCACGAAAAAGAATAATCTAGAAGACTCCAGAACTAACCCCGAGGAAGGAGGGGCCACCTATCAGCAGGGTAGGGCGGGCGCCCTGCCCCTAGGGCAGCCGCCCTGGGCTCAGGCCCAATCACAGTCCACCTCATGGATTAGGGTTCTACCGCCTTTTTTGGATCAATCTAAACCCTCCATTAAAGTCGGTTTGATCCGACGACTGACGATCATTTGAGGGGGCTATATAAGGAGGACCCCTGCCCCTGGCAAAGAGCAATCCATTATTCATTTACATATTTTCCAGAGAGGATTCGCCAGAGAAGATCCCTTATGGATCTATTCTCTAGGGCTTAGCAATCAAGAGAAACTATCCTTAGTTTCTATGTGAGATTAGAGTTTACTCTTCTAGATTGAGAGAGTTAGAGTGGAGGTGTGGATTGGAGGAAGCCCGGCCTGTCGGTGTCTCTTCTCCAGTTTGTATCGACGGGATCAAGTCTCCTAACCCGATTCTTTCTCCTAGGATTTCTTCGGTATTTTGACTTCTAATTCTAGTAAGTTCCCTATTTTACTATTCTTTGGTTTGTGAGTTTACTTTATTCTCTTCGCGTAGAGAGTAGGGTAATCATCTCTAGGGTAAACGTGGTGTTTGGGCTAGGATACTCATAGATATCCCCTGTCTAGCTGGATCTTTGGTAGTAGCTCGGAAAGTGACAATTTCGTAGATACCTTTGGAACCCACAATCCCGTTAGAAGGATCGATAGGGTTTATAGGCCGCATGGTAAGCATTCTATGAGGTCTCTCTTATCACGACGGTTCTCCCCAACAGAATAATAACTCATATCTTATATAGACTAGAACGAGACTACAGACACAGTCTTCTCTAATCGGTCATATCAAGATCACCTTGTTTGTAGCCTAAAGATTAATAGCATAGATTTTGTTAGTCAGATGCACCCTTTCTCCCTGTGGATAAATAAATTACGATACTCTAGATAATCTCCTGGGTGAAGTGCTCACCAGTATCCGTGCGCTTGCAGATTACTTCCAAGTGATTTCTCTGTTTGCGTTAACAAATATCAACACACATTTTTGGCGCCGTTGCCGGGGAGAAAGACAGTTTGCTGAGATAACCTTGAATCTTGCTAATCAAAATATTACACTTACCAATCAAAAGCCAAAAGGCTACTTACTTTGTATTGAGTTTGTTCGAATCGTGTGGATCCTTGTTAGAATTTTATGATACTCCGAAGGTCAAGGCTTCATTCATACTTTACAAACACAAAAGATTCTCTCTTCCGAAGTAGTGTTGCATTAAGAGGCATGGGCTATGCAAAAATAATTAATTCGAGGAAATAAAAATGGGCAAAATGTCCGACAACCTTGCAGTAGAATTAGGGGAGCTTTGCACCCACTCAAAAAAACCATATATAAAATGATAGCCCATGGTTCCTCTAATGACAATACACCTGTAAGAGATGACATTATAATAAAATTTGACCAACAAGTCTTGATCTAAGAGTATGGCATTATTCTCCTCGGATCCCGGTTTGACCAGGCAATACATGCAAGGTAAGTACGCCACATCTTCCTACATTTTTTGAGATTCATAAGTGATCTAAGAGCACCAGTAAGAGCAAAGAAGTAAGCTAAATATGCAAAAACTCCAAGTGACAAGATTGATAGATGAAGGGTCTCTACTTCTAGCTACTTTATTCCTCAACTGCTCCTAGTTATATGGTAACTCTATTTAAACTCCCGCAGTGCAGGTATAAAAAGGAACATTCTACTATTGATGTATAAACCTTAAGCTTATGTTTTCACCATCCTTTTCTCGAGGACGAGTAAAAGCCTAAGTATGGAGGAGCTTGTTGACACCTCTTAAGTATCCATTCTAAGTGTCAACTAAGCAGAAGAAAGGATATATTTGCAACGCACCACCTAGAGAAGGGGTTTTAACTGACAGAATTCCACAAGTTTTGGTGTTTATCTGTTTCTGCAGGGAGACAACTGCAAAAGAGCAAAAGAGGCCCACAAGTAAGGATTACATAGAAACATAACACCTCCGTACAAAAAAGAATAATCTAGAAGACTCCAGAACCAACACCGAGGAAGGAGGGACCCACCTGTTAGTAGGGTAGGGCGGGCGCCCTCCCCCTAGGGCGGCCACCCTGGGCTTAGGCCCAATGAGGCTCCGCCTCGTGGATTAGGGTTCCACCGCCTTTGAGGTTTAATCTAAACCCTGCATTAAGGTCGGTTTGATCCGACGGTTGACGATCATTTGAGGGGGCTATATAAGGAGGACCCCTGCCCCCTGGCAAAGAGCAATCCATTATTCATTTACATATTTTCTAGAGAGGATTCGCCAAAGAGGATCCCTTATGGATCTATTCTCTAGGGCTTAGCATTCAAGAGAAACTATCCTTAGTTTCTATGTGAGATTAGAGTTTACTCTTCTAGATTAAGAGAGTTAGAGTGGAGGTGTGGATTGGAGGAAGCCCGGCCTGTCGGTGTCTCTTCTTCAGTTTGTATCAACGGGATCAAGTCTCCTAACCCGAGGCTTGCTCCTAGGATTTCTTCGGTATTTTGACTTCTAATTCTAGTAAGTTCCCTGTTTTACTATTCTTTGGTTTGTGAGTTTACTTTATTCTCTTCGCGTAGAGAGTAGGGTAACCATCTCTAGCATAAACGTGGTGTTTGGGCTAGGATCCTCATAGATATCCCCTGTCTAGCCGGATCTGTGGTAGTAGCTCGGAACGTGACAATTCTGTAGATGCCTTTGGAACCCACAATCCCGTTAGAAGGATCGATAGGGTTTATAGGCCGCGTGGTAAGCATTCTCTAAGGTGTCTTGTATCATGACGGTTCTCCCCAACAGAATAATAACTCATATCTTATATAGACTAGAACGAGACTACAGTCGCAGTCTTCTCTAATTGCTCATATCAAGATCACCTTGTTTGTAGCCTAAAGGTTAATAGCATAGATTTGGTTAGTCAGATGCACCCTTTCTCCCTGTGGATAAAAAATTACGATACTCTGGATAATCTCTTGGGTGAAGTGCTCACTGGTATCCATGTGCTTGCGGATTACTTCCAAGTGATTTCTCTTTTTGCGTTAACAAATATCAACATTATGCCACACCTAATGATGCACATAGTGGATCAGATAGAGGAATTTGGTCCTATCTACTTGCACCAGATGTGGACGTATGAGCGGTTCATGTCCACCCTTAGCAGATATGTCCATAACTGTGCTTACCCGGAGGGCTCCGTGATCGAGGCATACACAACGGAGGAGGTCGTTAATTGTTGCACGAGATACATCCGAGATGGAAATGCTATTGGGCTGCCCGTCCATCTGCACGAAGGCAGAACAACAGGTATGGGGTGCACAGGAAGGAAAGTACGCACTGATATAGACGAAGAAATCTTGCAAGAAGCCCATCACGCCGTCCTTAATCAGTTAGTGTCGATGGAAGAGTGGGTCGAGAAGCACCTGAACAAGATTCGCCAAACTGCGGCTGGTCGCATGGAGGCGTGGGTACAGAGACAACACAAGATCAAGTTCACGACATGGATCCAAAAGCAGGACATCCCCACCGACAGAAGCACTGAAGAATCTAGGCTTGCATCAGGACTGTCCAGCCAAATCACCACATGGCAAGGGTATGACATCAATGGATACAGGTTTCACACGAAAGAGAAGGACAAGAAGAGCGCGGCACAGAACATGGTATTTGATATGAGGGCATTGACGAGGCGACAATGCAGATGAAGTTTTTCTACGGGCATATCAAAGACATATGGGAACTTTACTATGGCGGTGACCTTGAGATACCCATCTGTCGGTGCCACTGGGTCAAACCGAAGGCAGTTGATATAGACGAATATGGACTAACCACCGTTGACCTACAAAGTGTCGGCTACAAAGATGATGATTGGGTACTCGCAAACCGCATCGCGCAGGTAGCCTACTACAAGAAGCCCAGAGAGTCCAACAAGCATGTGGTTGTGTCAGGAAAGCAAAGGATCATTGGAGCCGATGGAGTCCAGAGTCCCGAAGAATACAACAACTACCAAGAGCTTTCGCTCTTTACCGATCATCCATGCAAGATCAAGATCGTCGAGAACCGCATCAACAAGACCAAGATGAAGCCCTGGTTCCTCCCTGATGGCGAGAAGAAGACCGTTATAGGATCACTTCCAGCAAAATGATATATGTGTAATAATGTATTTACTGATTAACGACTGAGAACTTTTGTGTAATAATGTAATAATGTATTTATTGATTAACGACTAGTAATGAGTATAAATACCCCCCAAGCAAACCCCTAGCCGTTAGGCACAAATTGTGCCTTTCTGCGTCACTTCGGACACTGCAAGGTGGGGTCCGGACCATCGCGCATGCGTCCGGACCCCATCGATTCATTGAACTCAGCACAAAGGAACACGCCATCCGGACGCGCAACTCCGGACTCTTGTTTTGGAGCTCTCTATGTAGGGCCCGGACGCAACCTGCAGTCCGGACCCTGCACTGTTCACAACGTCCGGACCCTGCACAAATAAAAGCAGAGCAAACCCTAGGGTCCGGACGCATAGCCTATGGTCCGGACCCATGGAAAATTAGCGTCCAGACTTCCATTTTAGGTCCAATCAGCACACTTCCAACATTGAAGTTTCTCTACTCCATCCAAGGACTATTTATAAAGCTTCCTAGTGCTAGTTTTCACAAGTGTGCACCACACCTAATCACATAGCCTCTCCTAGGTCAAGATACTAGATAGGGTAAAGCACGGAAGCATATCATGAACATAAGCAAGTGACATACCGTCATATAGGAGTGAAAACTCAAAAAGGTCACAAGCAAGTGTAGTACCACACAAAAACAAATGCATGGATAGGGTAAACATGATGCATGAGTACGAGAAGAGTAAACACATTAAAAGATCCAAATCTCTCTCTCAACTCCCCCTATCACTAGCATACTCGCTCTCTCTCTCCCTTTGGTGACAAAGCACCAAAAACTAAGCGACGGGCGAAGGAGGAGCAGCCGGGTCACGAGCACGAGCACGAAAGTCGAACTGGTCATAGTCGAAGTCTGGACTCGAGTCACCGTCACCCTGACCGATTGTAGCAGGAGCTGTCTCAGGAGAAGTAGCCGCAGAGGTAGAAGCTGAAGCATCGGCCACTGACTCTGCTGGTGCATCTGACGGTTGTGTCTTCGGTACCACTGACTCTGGTTGTGCCGGTGCCTCTGTACTAGGCAAGTCTGGAGCTGGAACTAGCACTGAAGGAGCAACCTCTGACTCTGTAGCAGGGACTGTAGGTGGTGTCTCTGACACTGAACCCTCAACTGTCTGTCCCTGGGGTTCACTAGCCGCTGGTGTCTTGTCTGGCTGGACCACTCGAGAGAGTAGTGACTGTGGTAGTCACTGGTCGAGACAGTTCTGGAGGCGTAGCCGACCAGCCCACGTACTGTGCAGTGGAGACCACTGGAGCGGTGTAGTACAAAGACGAGGGTGTCGGGTGCTGGACGTAGTAGGGCACGCCAGGTGGAGGTGGCTAAGGTGAAAACCCTGGGCGCTGCCCAAAATGAGGCTGTGCTGACAGACCAGCAAACTGCCCAAACTGAGGACTGGGCGGCGGGCCAAGCTAAAACTATGGCGGCCTTTGAAGGTACGGAGGAGGAGGAGCTCCAGTGTGCTATAGGATATGACTCATCAAGTGCAGGGTCTGAGCCTGAGAAGCAAGTAGCTGCTGCTGAAACTGATCCTGACGAGCCTGGACTAGAGAGATCATCGCAACCATCGAGCCCTGGGACGCCTCAAGCCTGTCCAAGACCCGAAGAAGAGCAGAGTCGGACGGTGCTAGTGGAGGAGCTGCACTGGACGGATCGGCCTCTGCGTCGTGAGTTGCTGCTAGACGAGGTGGATGGTAGTCGTCGTCGTTGCTGTCAGAGGGAATCGGCTCAGTGCCCTGATCCAAGTCCGGTTGTGTCTCAAGGTCAACAAGCTCTGCCTGTGCCACTGCATGGAATGCCTCGTCCTGGGCGTTAATATCATCCATCTCTCTGAGCGGGACAACACGGCGAATACCCCTGAGAACTCTGCTGCCCCGACGACCATCGATCACTGCACTTACGTGTTGATAGGAAAGACAGACGGTGAGTGCTCAAGCTCTCTAACAATCCCGGGCATAGAGTCGTAGTGAAAGGACCAACAAGGAACAGATCTAGTGCCCGTAGGATAGCTGCCTCCATGAAATAATACCATTAGCTATAGTACCCTCCATCTCACACACAAGAAAGTCTACAATATCGAACGGTGTCTGCCGCACTATTGCTACTAGAATGTACTGCTGGAGGTTTGTGAGCGTGTCACGGTAACCAGTGCGGGGTAGAAGAGTGCGCCTCAACACGTCATTAAGGAGACGAACGTGAGAGACTAACTCGGCAGGAGTCCGACGGGCACCGGGACCGAACGGCTGACGAAAGCACGGAGAGACGTGGTCGTCTGCGGGTGTAGTGCCTCCAATAGCTCTGCGTGGAGGGTCACACTCCCTGAAGCACTGTTGGTGTAGTCTGAGGTCATACTAGGTGAGGTGGAGGCGCTCTCTGAGGGCTAACAGGTACAGACAGTAGCGCTCCCCTCTGAAGGTGTACTGAAGAAACTGGTGGTCAGGGTCAATCCATAGCGACGCGTAGAACTCCCTGACCCAGTGCTCGACGTAGTTCCCCGAGTAGCCTAGGAGGTCTGCCAACCTGGGAAGGTACGTGAGTAGAGGTCGTAGCACCTATCCACCGGTCGCCAAGATGTGCTCAAGAGGGCACACACGGTGGGGTCGCAGGTGGATCCTCATCGTCTCAGCTGCCACATAGAAGTCCTCGTGGCATGGGTGCCACCAGCCTGGAGAGGCATCTAGGTGCCGCTAATCTGGACACCAATCCTCAAGCTCGATCATCCCCCCTAGGGCGCCCGCCCTGGCCAGAGATCCAATCACAGTCCACCTCGTGGATTAGGGTTCCACCGCCTTTTTTGGATCAATCTAAACCCTCCATTAAAGTCAGTTTGATCCGACGGCTGGCGATCATTTGAGGGGGCTATATAAGGAGGACCCCTGCCCCCTGGCAAAGAGAAATCCATTATTCATTTACATATTTTCTAGAGAGGATTCGCTAGAGAAGATCCCTTATGGATCTATTCTCTAGGGCTTAGCAATCAAGAGAAACTATCCGTAGTTTCTATGTGAGATTAGAGTTTACTCTTCTAGATTAAGAGAGTTAGAGTGGAGGTGTGGATTGGAGGAAGCCCGACCTGTCGGTGTCTCTTCTTCAGTTTGTATCAACGGGATCAAGTCCCCTAACCCGAGGCTTGCTCCTAGGATTTCTTTGGTATTTTGACTTCTAATTCTAGTAAGTTCCCTGTTTTACTATTCTTTGGTTTGTGAGTTTACTTTATTCTCTTCGCGTAGAGAGTAGGGTAACCATCTCTAGCATAAACGTGGTGTTTGGGCTAGGATCCTCATAGATATCCCCTGTCTAGCCGGAGGATTGGTAGTAGCTCGGAACGTGACAATTCCGTAGATGCCTTTGGAACCCACAATCCCGTTAGAGGGATCGATAGGGTTTATAGGCCGCATGGTAAGCATTCTCTGAGGTGTCTCTTATCACGACGATTCTCCCCAACAGAATAATAACTCATATCTTATATAGACTAGAACGAGACTATAGACACAGTCTTCTCTAATCGGTCATATCAAGATCACCTTGTTTGTAGCCTAAAGATTAATAGCATAGATTTTGTTAGTCAAATGCACCCTTTCTCCCAATGGATAAATAAATTATGATACTCTAGATAATCTCCTAGGTGAAGTGCTCACCGGTATCCGTGCGCTTGCGGATTACTTCCAAGTGATTTTTCTGTTTGCGTTAACAAATATCAACAAGCATTTCTGGCGCTGTTGTCGGGGAGAAAGACGGTTTGCTGAGATAACCTTGAATCTTGCTATTTTCTTGTATCTATACTTTTATATTTTCTTAATCTTTATTTCTTACTTTTTTCTATCCATATGAAAAATCTAAATTCCACACCTATTTATCAATTTTCTGCACCCATGGAGACCGACCTATTACCATGGGAGTCATCAGAACCTATCCAAATTTCCCAGTTTAGGTTGAGTCTGCAGTTGATTGCAATGATTCAATGCCTATCCTTTTCAGGAAAGGAAGACGAAAACCCTTACATTCATATTCGATATTTTGAGCAAACCTGTGATTGTCTTCGCATAGAAGGCATATCTGATAAAACTTTACGTTGGAAGCTTTTTCCTTTTTCTTTAAAAGGAAGAGCTAAATAATGGTATAATCAGAAGGCAAGTCAACAACAAGGAGATTGGGGAGTTTTGCGCTCCAACTTCTGTTTAGACTTTTATCCCATCACTCAAATCGTCGACCTTAGAGTCAAGGTTCTAACCTTCAAACAAGAAGAGAACGAAACTTTGGCTTATTCCTGGAAACGTTTTCTTGAGCTTTTAGAATCTGGACCACACCTTAGCATCGAAGGCCCTGTTCTTCTTCAACATTTTTATAAAGGTCTTCGTAAAAACGATAGAGGTTCTAAACACACACATCTGGAGGTTCTTTCTTTCATGTACCATCCATAGAAGCAAAATTAACCTTAGATAGAATCCTAGATGCTGAGTTGGATAATACCATCCATGAAGAAACTCACGAAGCTGAAAACAATACCTTGCCAGATCCAACATCTACTTCAGCTATCCCAAGTTCTGAGCCTAAAAATAAAGCAATTCCACCACCTGAATTCATGCTGGATATAGATCCCAATCTTTTCACTGATTTCGGAAATATTTCAAACTATGTTTCTATTTCAAAACCCCGAAATCATCACCTTAGCAACCATATACACCAAATGCCACACATAAGCATTTTAAGAGAGCTTGTATCAATCATAAGTAGCGAATGGTTAGAAGAATCAGAGCTTTCCTCTGATGTGATCCATTTGGATTCACCTTCTATTCCAATACGCTATGCGTTCAATTCAGATCAATTTGATGCTCTCTATAATCCTGTTGTGGGGGTCAATACCATGTCTAAATCACTTGCGCATCAATTATTGGGCGAACTGACTTTAACCCCAACAACAAAGTTCATGAAGAATCTTGACGGACATATAGTCCCGAGTCTTGGAATTTTACATGTCTTACCCATTATGGTAGATGGTGCCATGGTTCGTTTGAACTTTTATATCTTTGATACATGGGACCACGACCTTTTGCTAGGACAACCTTTTAGAAGACTTCTTTATGAAGGACAAAATGGGAAACTAAACATTTCCTTTGGAAAGAGTTTTCAAATCCCAATGACAATCTCTGATTCTTTGAACAACAAACCTGAATCATATCTTTTACCTGATCCTATGGAGGAAGTAAAAACTGCTTCTCTAGAGCTTTTCAATGAACCAGATTTAGAAGAAGATGCTCCTTTCTTCATAGAGGAAGAAGCTGACCCTTCTAAACCTGGACCCTTAGACGAGTTTGCAGAAACGCCTAGACCTCCTGTAGAGCTTAAACCTCTACCACCTGGTCTTACATATGCTTTCCTCCATAATGATCCAGAGTCTCCTATAATCATAAGTGATAAACTCACTCAGGAGCAAACTCTGTGCTTGATGGCTGTTCTAGAAAGACATCGTTCAGCCTTTGGTTACTCACTCCAAGATCTCACAGGAATCAGTCCTTTAATTTGCACTCATCGCATTCCAACAGATCCTTCTGTTCCACCTTCTCAAGAGCCCCAACGAAGACTCAATAACGCGATGAGAGAGGTAGTTAAAAAGGAAGTTTTAAAATTCCTACATGATATATCATGTGCCGCATAGTGAGTGGGTAAGTCCAGTGCAAGTTGTGCCTAAGAAGGGAGGCATGACTGTTGTCACAAATGAGAAGAATGAGCTGATTCCACAACGCACCGTCACAGGACGGCAGATGTGTATAGATTATAGAAAGTTGAACAAAGCTACAAAAAAGGATCACTTTCCTTTACCTTTTATAGATGAGATGTTAGAGCGGTTAGCCAACCACTCGTTCTTCTATTCTTAGATGGATATTCAGGGTATCACCAAATCCCGATCCATCCTGATGACCAAAGCAAAACCCCCTTTACTTGCCCCTATGGAACTTATGCTTATCGTAGAATGTCTTTTGGGCTATGTAATGCTCCAGCCTTTTTTCAAAGATGCATGATGTCTATATTTGCTGACATGATTGAAGATATTATGGAAGTTTTCATGGATGATTTCTCTGTTTATGGAAAAACATTTGATAATTGTCTTGAAAATCTAGACAGAGTTTTGCAAAGATGTGAAGAAAAACATTTAGTCCTTAATTGGGAAAAATGTCATTTTATGGTCAAAGAAGGAATAGTGCTAGGACACCTAATTTCTGAAAGAGGCATTGAGGTAGACAAAGCTAAAATTGAAGTAATTGAACAGTTACCCCCGACTATAAATGTGAAAGGAATAAGAAGCTTTCTTGGTCATGTTGGTTTTTATCAAAGATTTATAAAAATATTTTTTATTTATTGCTAGACCACTAACTCTTTTGCTAGCCAATGAAGCTCCTTTCATATTTGATGACGCTTGCTTAAAATCTTTTGAATTATTGAAAACAGTGCTCATCTCTGCACCAATCATTCAACTCCCTGATTGGTCTTTACCTTTTGAAATCATGTGCGATGCTAGTGATTATGCTATGGGGGCAGTTTTGGGACAAACTAAGGATAAGAAGCATCATGTAATAGCTTATGCTAGAAAAACTTTGACAGGACCTCAACTTAATTATGCAACCACTGAAAAAGAGCTCCTGGCTATTGTTTACGCTATAGATAAATTTAGATCTTATTTAGTAGGAGCCAAAGTAATTGTTTATTCTGATCATGCTGTTTTAAAATATCTGCTCACTAAAAAAGATGCTAAACCTCGTTTAATAAGATGGATCCTGCTGCTCCAAGAGTTTTACTTAGAAATAAAAGATAAAAGGGGAGTAGACAACCCCGTTGCAGATCACTTGTCCAGAATGTATTTTAAGAATCCGCAGGAAATACCCATTGATGATTCACTCCGGGACGACATGCTCTACAGAATCAACAGATCCGACCCCTGGTATGTAGATATTGTTAATTTTATGGTTTCAGGATATGTACCACCAGGAGGAAACAAAAGAAATCTTATTCAAGAGAGTCGTTCACACATATGGGATGAGCCATACCTCTTCCGAGTATGCTCTGATGGCTTACTCAGGAGATGTGTGACTATTGAAGAAGGAATGATGATCATTGAAAGACGCCACTCATCACCATATGGAGGTCATTATGGAGCATTCCGCACACATGCAAAAATTTGGCAATGTGGATTCTATTGGCCAGCAATGTATGAAGACACCAGAGAATTTATCAGAAGATGCGGGCCATGTCAAAGACACGGCAACATAAACTCAAGAGATGTCATGCCACTCACCAACAATCTTAGATAGAGCTCTTTGATGTTTGGGGAATCGACTATATGGGACCATTCCCCCCATCAAAGAATTGTGAGTATATCTTGGTGGCGGTTGACTACGTCTCAAGTGGGTGGAAGCAATACCTTGCAAACATGCCGACAACGTGAATTCAAAGAGGATGTTTGAAGAGACCATATTTCCAAGATTTGGAGTCCCCAGAATAGTGATAAGTGATGGAGGATCACATTTCATCGACAAATGTTTTGAAAAATATCTAGCAAGGCATGGGATCTGCCACAATGTCGCTACACCTTATCATCCTCAGACAAGTGGCCAAGCAGAAACCTCAAACAAACAAATCAAGAATATTCTTCAGAAGACAGTGAATGAAATGGGAACAACATGGAAAGACAAGCTACCCGATGCACTCTGGGCATATCGGACTGCATACAAAAGTCCAATTGGAATGTCTCCATATCAACTCGTATATGGGAAGACTTGTCACCTACCTGTTGAACTAGAGTTTAAAGCACACTGGGCTATAAAAAGATGGAATATGGACTTTGATGCTGCTGGAGAGAAATGACAAATGCAATTATCAGAATTAGAGGAGTGGAGAGAAAAAACATATTACAATTCGAAGATCTACAAAGAAAGAGTTAAACGATGGCATGACAAGAAGATCAAAAAGAAGGAGTTTACACCAGGAGATAAGGTATTACTTTTTAATTCCAGGGTAAAGCTCTTCGGACACGGAAAGCTACGGAACAAATGGGAAGGACCATATAAGGTAATCAATTCATCATCCCACGGAGCTATCACACTTCAAAATAACGAACGTACGTTATTCAAGGTAAATGGTCAACATCTCAAAATATTTTTAGAACCTAAAGAAGAATTAGAAGAAATAGACGTAATTAATTTCTATCTTTTAAGTGAATTTAAGGCCCAATCAATTTAATTTTTGCATCTTGGGCCATGCATAAGTTTTTCGGGACATAAAATCTTCTAGAAACGAGTGCGCAGAAGAGGCCCGGCAGCAGAACCCTAGCCAGGGCGGGCGCCCTAGGGTGTAGGGCGGTCGCCCCACTCTTGTAACCTCTCGCCACCGCCTTTTGCTCTCCCGAACCTTCTAGTCTCCCTTATCCAATAAACCTTGCAGAGCACTTATCCAACCATTTCTCCATGAGATTTGCTCCGTAGATGCTTCTAGATGCCTTTTTCCACCCCTATATAAGCAACCCCTGACGTCAGCCATCATCATCATCATAATTCAATCATTTCCTTAGCTCTCGCTTGCTAGATCTCCTTGCTCCAATGGCCAGCAACAACAACGCCGATAGGAGGATGGTCCCCTACGGGTCCAACCCCAACCAGCTCCCACAAGAAGATCCAGATTCCAAAGCCTTAGTCATAGTCCATGATGCTCTCCCGCTAGCCACCATTCCACCAAAGCAGCAACGCTATAGCAAATCCTACTACGCTCAGCCTGTCCTCGTTGCACCACTGCAACCGCTCCTGCTCAAGGGACCAAAGGAAGAACCCATCATCAAGGTGTCTACCGGTACCAAGGTCCTTCCGCCAAGACCCAAGGAGAGGGTTGTAGGAGTGAAGACTCATCGAAATGGAGAGCTCAACAGCGTCAAGTACACAACTGAAGAGGAACGTCCCTACTTCGAGGGAATCCGCGCACCCAAAGTCAAATTCGTGCCACCGAAGGACGCCCGGAAGCACTCCCTCAATTCCTTCGAGTCATCTCCCAAGCGTCGCAAAATCGTAGCAGAATTAGAAAAAGACTTCCATGCTAGAGATGACACGATCATCAATCTACAAACCTCTCTAGGCTTTTACACTAGGCAGGTCACGAACCTGAACACCACAGTAGATGGCCTTAAGCGTGATGTAGATGAGCTTAGCAAGAAGGTTAAGTTTTTAGAACGTCGCTAGATGCCTTAGCGAGTTAAGCAGTTCTTGAGGCAGGATTAGATCCATTAGCTAAATATTAGTTTGTTTTAATTCATTCCTTTGTAATGCATGCCTCAAAATAAATAATAATAAAGATTATTTCTATTATCATTGTACCTTGCTTGTCTCCACTGTGTTGTTATTCAAAAGAAAATAGGAAACAAGTATGGGGGAGACCCCCGATGACGTGACGAACAGATTCAACCACAACGAGCACAAATCTCGGAAACCAACAGAGCAAAAACCACACACACCAAAGCAGAAGCTGAGGGGCCACCCCAGCTGGGTCGCCGCCCCACTAACTAGTGCACCCGCCCTGGGCAGAGCACCTCCTGCTCCGTCCTTCGACCACGGTCAGGTTTGCACCCTGCATGTTACATTTTTCATGCACATCTCTAAAATTAAATTCGTGCAGTGAGTTTACATAAATAAATGCTTTAAACATGATAAACTAAAATGATAAAATGTTTCCTTACAAACATTCTCATAGACTATATGTATGAAGTTTCCTGGAGTCCTGCTATTGTTGGAAATTTAATTAGAGACTCCATGTTACTTAAGTCGTTGTGGAATATAAGATGGTAGAATATGAGAACTTAATTCTTGATAATCTCTATCACTTGGACAATCTCTTTAAAATAAATATCTACCATCCCATATATGTTTTGCACTTACCAATCAAAAGCGAAAAGGCTACTTACTTTGTATTGAGTTTGTTCGAATCGTGTGGATCCTTGTTAGAATTTTATCATACTCCGAAGGTCAAGGCTTCATTCATACATTACAAACACAAAAGATTCACTCTTCCGATGT
Source organism: Microstegium vimineum (assembly GCA_022036555.1). Taxonomy (NCBI): domain Eukaryota; kingdom Viridiplantae; phylum Streptophyta; class Magnoliopsida; order Poales; family Poaceae; genus Microstegium; species Microstegium vimineum. The sequence goes on from CM039132.1 coordinate 46,449,386, forward strand.
AGTGTTGCATTAAGAGGCATGGGCTATGCAAAAAAATAATTAATTCGAGGAAATAAAAATGGGCAAAATGTCCGACAACCTCGTAGTAGAATTAGGGGAGCTTTGCATCCACTCAAAAAAACATATATATACAATGATAGCCCATGGTTCCTCTGATGACGATACACATGTAAGAGATGATATTATAATAAAATTTGACCAACAAGTCTTGATCTAAGAGTATGGCATTATTCTCCTCGGATCCCGGTTTGACCAGGCAATACATGAAAGGTAAGTACGCCACATCTTCCTACATTTTTTGAGATTCATAAGTGATCTGAGAGCACCAGTAAGAGCAAAGAAGTAAGCTAAATATGCAAAAACGCCAAGTGACAAGATTGATAGAGGAAGGGTCTCCACTTCTAGCTACTTTATTCCTCAACTGCTCCTAGTTATATGGTAACTCTATTTAAACTCCCGCACTGCAGGTATAAAAAGGACCATTCTACTATTGATGTATAAACCTTAAGCTTATGTTTTCACCATCCTTTTCTCGAGGACGAGTAAAAGCCTAAGTATGGGGGAGCTTGTTGACACCTCTTAAGTATCAATTCTAAGTGTCAACTAAGTAGAAGAAAGGATATATTTGCAGCACACCACCTAGACATAGGGTTTTAACTGACAGAATTCCACAAGTTTTGGTGTTTATCTGTTTCTACAGGGAGACAACTGCAAAAGAGCAAAAGAGACCCACAAGTAAGGATTACATAGACACATAACACCTTCGTACGAAAAAGAATAATCTAGAAGACTCTAGAACCAACCCCGAGAAAGGAGGGGCCCACCTGTCAGTAGGGTAGGGCGGGCGCCCTCCCCACTAGGGCGGCCGCCCTGGCCAGAGAGCCAATCACAGTCCACCTCATGGATTAGGGTTCCACCGCCTTTGAGGATCAATCTAAACCCTCCATTAAGGCCGGTTTGATCCGACGGCTGACGATCATTTGAGGGGGATTTGCCAGAGAAGATCTCTTATGGATCTATTCTCTAGGGCTTAGCAATCAAGAGAAACTATCCTTAGTTTCTATGTGAGATTAGAGTTTACTCTTCTAGATTGAGAGAGTTAGAGTGGAGGTATGGATTTGAGGAAGCCCAGCCTGTCGGTGTCTCTTCTCCAGTTTGTATCGACGGGATCAAGTCTCCTAACCCGAGGCTTGCTCCTAGGATTTCTTCAGTATTTCGACTTCTAATTCTAGTAAGTTCCCTATTTAGTATTCTTTGGTTTGTGAGTTTACATTATTCTCTTCGGGTAGAGAGTAGGGTAATCATCTCTAGCGTAAACGTGGTGTTTGGGCTAGGATACTCATAGATATCCCCTGTCTAGCCGGATCTATGGTAGTAGCTCGAAAAGTGACAATTTCGTAGATACCTTTGGAACCCACAATCCAGTTAGAAGGACTGGTAGGGTTTATAGGCCGCATGGTAAGCATTCCCTGAGGTGTCTCTTATCATGATGGTTCTCCCCAATAGAATAATAACACATATCTTATATAGACTAGAACGAGAGTGTAGTCGCGGTCTTCTCTAATTGCTCATATCAAGATCACCTTGTTTGTAGCCTAAAGGTTAATACCATAGATTTGGTTAGTCAGATGCACCCTTTCTCCCTGTGGATAAATAAATTACGATACTCTGGATAATCTCCCGGGTGAAGTGCTCACCGGTATCCGTGCGCTTGCGGATTACTTCCAAATGATTTCTCTGTTTGCATTAACAAATATCAACAAGGACCCGCAGGGCGAGGAGCAACCTCGACGCGGGTGCGGGTAGAGCGTCTGAGGGGAGGAGTCGGCTGAGCTGTCGCTGCTGGCTCTGCTGCCTCTGTTGCCTCTGTGGTCTGAGTAGCCTCAGCTGCCGGTGCCTATGAGGATCGTGGCTGTGGAGCCCTGGCGGCTGAAGACACCATAAAAGAATGAGGGCGGGTGCCAATCTGAAGTTCTGCACCACACTCTACTCTGTCGACTGCCTGAGCATCTCTGTTAAGAAGCGTCCGCTTCTAGCTGGGAACCTTCGCCTTACCCTTCCTCTTCTCCCGAGCAGTGGAAGGGCGAGGGCGAGGCGGCTCATCTCCACCGGGACCACCTCCGACTTTCTTCACCCGAGCCATACTGATCAATGAAGCACAACTGTCAACAGAGAGAGGCCCAGCTGCCACTGTCAAGCTGTGAGAGGCCCAAATGCCACTGCCACTTTATATCCACTGAGAAATCCCACTGCAAGTAACACACTGTTTCTAACAAGAAAAACACTATCACTGCAAGAGGCCCACAATGCCACTGACAATCACGTGAGGCTTTTCCTCAATCCAAACTCACGGCCTTTGCCCGAGTTCTCTGCCACAAACTGGCCCAACTGCCAAGATAGATAGACATGATATATAAGCATCATATAAAAAGCTAGAGGTTCGAAAAGCCTAAGGAAGCAAGCATAGAGGTAAGATTAGAGGAAGACGGCCAGCTAGAAGCATGAATCCAATGCAAGTTGGGGCTCGGACAGGGACACCATGAAGACGACGCGTCGATGGCTCAAACGCGCGAGGGACGAATCGACGATGAAACCCTAGGGAGGATTTGGAAAAGAGGAAGGGGGTGGGGTTAGGGTACCAGGGGAAACCCTAGGGGGTGGCGGTCTATGGTGGTAGGGAGGGGTGGTCCTGCTCAGAGCAGAGCAGGGCGGTCATGGGCGGCGCGAGGGCGGTCGTGAGTGGTGAGAGCAGGGGGGCGCGCTGTGCGGGCGAGGTGGCAGAGACGCGTGGGCCCGCGGGGAGATCCGGTGGCGATGTTTGCCGGCGGCGAGGGGTTGCAGGCGGCGCGAATGGCGATGCGGTGGCGAATGGAAAGGGGTTGCAGGCGGCGCGGGGTGAAAACGGCAAGTGAAGCGGGGTGACTAAAGGGAGCGGGCCCGTGGTTGGTATCGGCGAAAAAACAGGACTCCGGACGCTAAACGTCGTCCAGACAGGGTGATCCGAACTAATGAGAGGCGCGTCCGGGCAAACAAGCCCTCTATACTCTAATTATCTGGACAATGAATGGAGTCCGGACGCACAAAACAGTAGCGTCCAGACCCACAGCTGAGGACAGTGCACAGTGGGGGGGGGGGGTCGGCCGGACGCAGGCGCGATGGTCCGGACAGCTGAAAACGCGAGTCCGGACTGTGCGACCGGAGCAAGGACCCACTGCTGAGGAGAGTGCACAGTAGGGGGGCGGCCGTACGTATGCACGATGGTCTGGACAGATGAAAACGAGTGTCCAGACTACACGACCGGAGCAAGAGACAAGTAGGGTCCGGACGCCGATGTTGGTCCGGACCGGAGGTGAAGTAGCGTCTGGACGTTGATCCGAGGCCCAAAATGCATTGAAATTTTTTCCTATCTCTCCCTTGCTCTCTCCCATACTATTTCCACCACAAATAAAACTCTACTACTACTCATACTTCTCTCTACTACCCTCTACTACTTTACTACTCTCATACATACTACTCTACTACTTTACTACTACTCATACTACTCTCTACTACCCTCTACTACTTTACTACTACTCATACTACTCTCTACTACACTCTACTACTCTACTACTACTTATACTACTCTCTGCTACTCTACTACTACTCATACTACACTCTACTACTCTACTACTACTCATACTACTCTCTACTACACTCTACTACTCTACTACTACTTATACTACTCTACTACTACTTATACTACACTCTACTACTCTACAACTACTCATACTACTCTCTACTACACTCTACTACTCTACTACTACTCATACTACTCTCAACTACACACTAGTACTCTACTACTACTCATACTACTACTCTACTACATCTACTACTCTTACTACTATAAACTACTACTACTCTCTACTACTCCTACTACCCTCTAGTACCTCATACTACTATCTACTACCCTCGTACTACTCTCTACTACCCTATACTACTACTTTCTACTCTCTACATTAACCATGGTGGTTGTATTAGAGCAACTGCCACATTTAATGTCCCCCTATAAAAGCAGGCGCAGCCGCCCTCTCCCTCCATCTTCTCCTCGCCACCGCCACTATAACCCGAAGGGTTGCCGAATTCACACGGTGCTCCTCCGTAGCGGCTGTTTCCCCTCCCTGGTGCTCGCCTCCCCCACGGCGGGGAACCCCGGTGCTCGCACCTCCTTCCTCCCGCGCGGTGGCGGACCCCCTCCCTCGCAGCGGCGGACCCCGCAACACTATCTTCTTCACCCACGGCGGCGGACCTCGGTGCTCGCGCTTCCTTCCACCCCGGCGGCAGCGGGCCCTGGTATTGACGCCACCTTCCTCCCCCATGGTGGCGGACCCCTCCCCGGTGCTCGCCTCCCCCGTGGTGGCGGACCCTGCGACGCCTTCTTCTTCCCCTGCGGCGGCGGACCTTGGTGCTATCGCCTCCTTCCTCCCCGGTGGCAGCATCCCCCCATAGCCACGCTCTCCCCTCCAAGGTAAGGTCTCTCCTCCCCGTCTCCCCGATGCCCAGCACCATGCTGGAAACCCTAGCTATTTCTTGATGCCCAGTCTCTGTGCTTGATGATTTTGACTTGTTGCGAGATTCTGTACTTGATGGAAGGTTCTGTGCTATTTCAATTTGATCTATGCTGCCCTAGATGCAATGTGATTCTGTGATGGAAGAAGCATTAGAACGGAGCAAAGTGTCTTAGGTTCATGATGTTTTTTCAATTTTGAAATGATGATGGCTATTTCAATTCTTACATACTGAGCAATGTGCAGTAGGTATATGATGTTATTTTGCTTCTTGAACATGATGATGGCTATTTTGAGATGTGTAAACACTTATTGGCGCAGGAGGAGCACCTTTAGGTGCGGCAGCCGCGCCATAATTGTTTACTAGATTTTTTGCTTTCCTCTAATAAATACACGTGCACATTGAAATGATGAAAAATTGTATATTAAGTGAGACCTAAGACACTTTGCAATGATGTTGATTCTAAAAATCAAAGATTGGGAGCATATAAAGGCACTTCTTGTTTGTGGGCAGCTGTTATGTGTCTTGTACTACTACCCTATACTACTGTACTGCTGCTCTACTGCTCTACTGCTCTGCACTACTACTATGCTGCTCTACTACTCTCTACTACTGCTCTGTATTGTTGCTCTTCTACTCTCTACTACACTATACTCCTCTACTACTACTCATACTACTCTCTACTACTACTGCTGCTCAATAATGGTCTCTACTACTGCTACCCTCTACTACCCTCTACTCTGCTCTATACTCATACTACTCTATACTACTACTGTTGCTCTCTGTTGCTGGGCTCTCTATGCTGCTTCATTGCAGTCCTTTTTGCTTCATAGCAGTCATTTTTGCTTTCCTCTCTACTACTACAACTCCTCTACTACTACCCTACTCCTCTACCCTCTACTATTCTCCTCTCTACTACTAACCTATTACTACTTCTACTAGTATCTACTACTACTACTATATGGTAATTACAAGGCTCGGGTTTCCTCTCTACTACTGTACTACTACTCTACTACTACTACTACTCTACTTTTGCACATTACTTATGCTGCCTATTTCAATTTGATCTACTTCTATTTCAATTTGAATCTGAGAAGATGATATCTATTTTGATATTTACACTGAGCAAAGTGTCTTAGGTCAGTGATGTTTTTTCAATTTGGAAATGATGATGGCTATTTCAATTCGTACACACAGAGAAATGTGCAGTCGTAATATGATGTTATTGTGCTTCCTGAACATGATGTTGGCTATTTTGATTTGTATACACTTGTTGGCGCAGGAGGAGAACCTTTAGGTGCGGCAGCCACGCCATAATTGTTTACTAGAATCTTTGCTCTAACAAGTACACCTGCACATTGCAATGATGAAAATTTGTAATATGAACTGAGACCTAAGGCACTTTGCAATGATGTTGATTCCAAAAATCCAATATTGGGAGCACTTTGCTATTATGTTTCTTGTACACTGTACTACTACTACTTAGTGCTACTCTACTGCTCTCTACTACTACTATGCTGCTCTAAAACTCTCTACTACTGCTATTGCTGTATGTTTTTGTCACTGCTACTCTTACAACCCTCTACTACACTCTTCTACTCTCTACTACACTCTACTACTAATAATACTCTCTACTATTGCTGCTCACTACTGCTCTCTACTACTCCTACTACTACTGCTGCTTCTAGACTACTGCTTCTTCTATACTACTGCTGCTGCTGGTCACTACTGGTCTCTATACTACTCTACTACCCTCTACTACCCTACACTACTATCTACTACTACTCCTACTACTCTCTATTACTCTACTACGCCTCTCTACTACTGCTCTCTACTACTCTCTACTACTACTGCTGCTTCTAGACTACTGCTACTTCTATACTACTGTTGCTGCTGCTCTATGTCAACTACTGCTCCTCTACTTCTATACAATGTGATTTTTGCTAGCTTTGATGCTCTATTTTGACAAGATGATGTTCCTCTACTGCTCTATTTTGACAAGATGATGGTTATTTCTTAGACACTTTGATTACTTTGTTGCTCGATGATACAAAGCGATGTAGTGAGACAATGTGACAGCCGAGTTCTACAGTGTTTGTCATCACTCTCATCAAACCGTGGCTCACGTCCATACCTAAGCAAAAGCATAGTCATGTTGTGCTGATGGTTAGGTTGGACGTGTGCCATGGTTCCATGATTGTGATGATTTGAGTTTTCCTGTCTATGAGATTTTGCTTCCTATGGTAAGAAGAGTTGTCACATTAGTCGAGGATCAATGATCACCATAAGCGTTGGAAGGCTGCATTGTGCAGAAACCCGCTATTTTGAGAGCAATTAGTCTACTACTACTCCTAGTCTCTACTACTTGTACTAGTCTACTACTTCTATACTTTGACTCCTAGTCTCTACTAGTGCTGTGTATTTGCTGGTTGTTCACTATTGTTAACTAATGCCTATGATGATAATAACAACCAACAATTGAGGTGGCTGCCTTTGTGCATTTGCCTTTTCCAAGGTTTTATGTGGAAGTTGTGGCTGTCTTTGTCATGTTACGTCATAACTCATCATGAGACACATTCCGAAGGGCCGAATTGTAACACCCACAAAATTGTTTGCATTTAAAATAGATGGAAGTGATTTATTTATGAAATAATGTGAGCATTGAATTTAGGGAAATAATAAAGTTTATAGAATTAAAATCAATTCCTAGTTAGTAACATGAGTGTGCATACATGCTGCTGCATAATTTCTTTTGTATGATTGAAATTGCAAAACCAAATTTAAAAGAATTCAAATGAGCTTTGAATTGGTTTTGGAAATTCTATAAAAGAAAAAGAAAATAAAAACATTTCCCCACAGCCCTTTTCCCTTCCCCCTCTCCTGCCCAGCCCAATCCCTCACTCCCCTCTCTTTCTCTCTGCCGGCCCAGCAGAAAGGCCGAAGCCCAACCAGCCCACCCGAGCGCCAGCGGTCTTCCTCTCTCTCCCTCTCTCTTCCTCTCTCTGACCTTCGGGTCCCAGCCGTCAGCCCACTCCCAACCGTTTCACCCTCTCTCTCTCTCGCTGCCGTTTGGGGCCACCTGTCGGCGCCATCTCCAACCTCTGACCCCCGCTCTGCTCGCCGAGTTCACGCACGACCGCGCCGCGGACGGCAACCGCCGCACGATCCCCGCTCTCTCTCGCCTTGCGCCCACGTCCGAATTCGTCGGCCGCAACCGCACGCGCCTAGGCCTTTTAAAAGAGACCACTCCCTTCTCCCTTCTCCCCCTTTGATCTCTGCTCCACCTGTTTCCGCCTCTGCCGAACGCCGCCGCCACTGCCGTTGTCGCAGAGAAGCCACACCGGAGCTCTATTTGGCCTCGGTAAGCCTCGTTCCGAGACCGCGATCTCCCCGCGAACCTTCCTGGCCTAATCCCTCTCTCTGTCATCTGATCAGTGACCACAGAACGCACGCTGGCGTGAGCTCCGTCGACGCCGACCGCCATTCCACGCCAACAAGCCACACTGGGCCATCTCCGACCTTTTCATCGTTTCGGTAAGCACCGCAGTGCTTCCCTCCTCCCTCTCATGTCCTTAATTTGGCAATTTACGGCCCCTAAGGCACTGCCCGTGTGCGTCCCGCGCCGCCGTCAATGGCACCGCCGCAGGCATCACACCCCGGCTGCGCATCGCCTCGCCCGAGTACCTCACCAGCATCGCACGGGCACACCGCACTCCCCAGTGCCCTCAATTCGATCTATAAGGCTCGGTATCGCCTCGCCTGCACGACACTGAGCGTTTCGGCCTTAGTGCCGCCGCGGACCGCCCTGCCCGGCAAGCCACCGCCGCAACCGAGTGCACCACCGCACTCGCCTCGATCTCCGTTTCCTCCCTATGCCCTTGGCTTAGCGAATTATGGCCTCTAGAACCCATGCCGTGAGTACAGCACGCCGCTGGCCATGGCGCACCGCCGCGCCACCTCTGCTCGCCTCCCTCGGGTCATCCGAGCACACCAACGTGTTCGCCTCGCCGTGCCCTCCCTTCCCCTGCCCTTGGTTTGCGAAACCGTGGCCGGGAACCCCTTTCCAGAGCGCTCCGGCGAGCTCGGGCCACCGGAAATGGAGGCGCCGTCGCTCTCTCTCTCTCGGCTCCGGCCGGCCAGTTCTCTCTCTCCCCTCCTTTTCTTCTCTGCCGTCCGATTATCGATCTGTGGCTGAGATTAAATCGCCGAAGGGGTACGCTCCCCGGTCCACCGTGGACCCTCGGGCCCGCGCTGAGTCAGCGGGTGCACGCACTGTGTGGTGCACCGCGCCAATCCCGAGCCGCCACGTGGCAGCTCTGCTGACCCCGCGCCTCTATCTTGGCGCATTAGCGAGTTTATGCTTTCTCTGTTTCAAAGCGTAACTCCGATCGATTTAATTAATTCTAGAAAATAAAAATAAATTCTCTATTTACAATTTTGCCACTGCATTAAATTGTTGATAAAAACTTTGTTTTAACTCCGATTTGGACGATTCGAATTGCGTTAGATTCGTAATGAAATTCTTTACATGTTAAACCATCTGTTGGTCATGTTTGAAACATTTAAATTTGAGAATAAATTTAAATACCAAAGATGCTCTTAGAGAACTAGTTTAAATCATATCTTTTGCGTTTTAAAGCATGGGACCTACCTTGTTATCCTATTCACCGTAATCATAAATTCATGTGCATGTGTTTAATTTGATACCCGTAGTATATTTTCATAGGATTGAACTCCTTTACCTTGACTCCTATGGGTTATGCATATGGGTAGATGGCTAGTGCTTTATGAAATGATACTTGATCCCTGCCAAATGTTATAATGTTTTGAATGAAATGGTGATCTTGTTTATGGCAATTGGAACATAACCCTTATATAATAACTCACTGTTGGCAAAAGCTGGGACTGACAGTGCTACCGTGAGAGCTACATGGCTCTGGCTTTAACTCAGTAGTAGGCTCTTTTCTAGCTCGTTAGCGGTTACCCGAAAGGGCGCATTAGGCTCTTGCCGAGCTGGTTATAGTGCGGCCTCTGTCCGAGTTTGAGCGTAGGCTGCGGGTCTTTATGCTACTCGGAAGGGGGGCTCTATCACCCCTTGCCAATCCTAGCGGCCCTAATCTTGTTAGACGAGATACTATGAAAGGTTTCATCGTGAACCCCGCCCACTCACCTTGGCATAATTAACCCGGGCATTCGGGGCATCACGACTCACAGGTAAAGATGCACAACCTCTGCAGAGTGTTAAAACTGATATATCAGCTGTGCTCGCGGTTACGAGTGGCCCGGAAAACTGACGGTTTAATTAATTAACTTGACCAACCTTTATGTTCCTGTTGCCACCTGTACGATGTAGTTTATGTCTCTTTAAACTTTGGCAGTGATCTAAGTGGGATCATTTGGGACTTAAGCATAACTTGATATTACTTAATAGTAAAACTTTGACCAACTAAAAGTGCTAAACGCAGTAAGACAGTGTCATCCTTTTGAGCTTCATAACCCCATGTTATACTGCTGAGTACGTATGTGCTCACGCTTGTTTTCTTTTCAACTTTTGGATAAAAATCCCGGATGGGTAACAGAAGCAGGAGGCTTTGAGGAGTTTCCCAAAGATTTCTAGGCTTGGTCAACTAGTTGACCTTCCCTGTGAGATGGAGCCACGAGAGCTAGTGTATCTTCCGTTGTTTATTTATTCTTGTAATGGATATATGTACGTTATGTATTAAACTCTGTGATGGTACTTTGTAATTTGTGAACTTATGTGTGAATTCTTTCCTGGGCACACATAATGTTATGCATCCTATTTCGTCCTTGAAATTGGGTGTGACACGAATCCACCCTTCACTCCTAATGTGGCCTTGGGAGTGCAAGAGGATGTGCTCATGCATGGTAGACATACATTGAACAAACTGCTCACCTTATTTTGCTTCCTTTTCAAAAGGCAGCCACTAATGATATTGATGACAAGTAATCTGAGAAGGGAATTCCCATATCTGAGGCATTTGCAATGATTAAACTTCAAAAATATGCTGAGGCAGCGCGATGATGATCAAATCTCCTCCTGATAATAAGCTCCTAAACTAGGATGGCTTGTCTTGCAAGCAACCAGTTTGGAAGCTATGTGATGACATTGGGGTGGTCTGAGACAAATTCATACTTTTTTAATGATTATGTATTTTTCTTTAGACAATTTTGTATTTTCATTGGACATTTTTATACTTTTCTTCACATTTTGTATCCTACACCCAATGTACATGAAAAAGTGTAATGTTTTACTCCAAATGAATACAATTCATGATTCCAAATGAATATCCATGCTTTCATATTCTCATATGTGAATGCAATACTCTCTCTTCTTTGTAGTAGATAAATGGCAGACCAACATAGAGGAAAAGAATGGTGCGAGCCAAGCCCGGCCCCAAGTTATAAGGGCTCAGACGACGAGGGCTCAGACAAGTCCGCCTCAGACGACGAGAGCGTCGAGTATGAGGAGGAGGTATTTACACCGAGGGCCCCTAAGAAAGTAGCCATAGAGTTAGAACTTGATCCAGACTGGGAGCTAGAAGAAGAGCCAGAAGAAGAAATGGGGCCCTCAACTCGAGCATCTAATAACACCCCAGGATGACACTTTTTAGATGACGAGCAACGCAAAAGTATATAATTAGCTTACACAACGTTGATTCGCCACGTGTAAGTATACAACTAATGCATGCTCATATATAATCTCGATAGTTACCTATGGTGCCTTTGTCTTTGGAGTTCCCTGACGATGACAAAGAGGGGCATGCATCGGGTCCCACCCCGAGAACTTCAGCTGCAACGGGAGGTGCCAATAAAGGCAACAAGTCTAACTTGAAGAGGGGTCAACATGGGAGGCACCAGTTAACCAAGAAGGTGCATGTCATCGAGCAGATAGGGTCACAGGGAGAGCCCTTGGCGCCATAGTCAATCATCGGCACCTTCAGCAACCAATGCTCGTGTATAGTCAGGGAGCATGTGCCGATCACATACTTCAACTGGAAGATGGCGCCGAATGAACTCAAGGACAAAGTATGGACTGAGATCGAGAAATATTTCTAGTACCCACCAGACCAATTCAATGAGGAAAGATGCAGGGGGCATGCGCTGTTTATTGCAGGCAAATCCCTTCGCACCCTCCGGGCTACACTGAACAAGAAGTATGTGAAGACCGAGAAGACACCCTTCGCGGACTACACCTTCATTAAGAAACACGTCTGGGATGAGTATCTCGAGAAGATGACCACTGACGAAGCAAAGTCCAAGATCCAGAAGTTCTCGGAGCTTGCAAAGAAGAACGAGCTCTCGCACCACCTAGGCATGACCGGGTACGCCGGTAAGAGGCCGAGTTGGCGCCAGGAAGAAAGGGACGCAGAAGCATCCGGGCAGAGTTATCCATTACAAGGCGTTGACGAGAGGTCACGCGACTACTTCTATGCTCGTCGGCTAAAGAAGCTGAAGGAGGGAAAGACCAAGTACAATGAGCCACAGACCGAGGAGGCAGAGAAGGCTTTGCTCGCAGTCAAGGCGGCAAAGGAACACGGGGAGTTCGTACCTCGCAGGGACCACGACGAGCTCACCGAGGCACTGGGAAACCCTGAGCACTACGACCACAGTTGGAAGAATGTGGGGTCGTGGCACTCCGATGCCTCCTCATACCACACGAGGCAAGAATACAAGGAAGGTATATTCCAGGCCGGCAAGGAAGCCACTGTTGACACAAAAAGCGTCAGGATCTGCGAACACCTCGGGCTTATACCCGAATTCGATGTCCAAATGTGTGCTAGTCGATTTGACCAGTTAATCGACAAGGATGATAACTAGAACAAGATCTGAACGAGACAACGACGATGCGCCCGGATGTCAAGGCTCAAACTTGATTAGGATAACTAGAGTAGAGCTGAACGAGACGACAGCGATGCGCCCGGACGTCAAGGCTCATGTTGCTCAAACGCGAAACTTGCAAGGGTTGACGGAGGTCGAGAAGATGCAGCCCGTCGAAGCTTGAAGAACTTGTAGATAAACTAGATCTAATGCAATAAAAGTAGGATTGCTGGAAAAGTAAATAAGAATAATAGGTTTGTTTGATATATGATTGTATATCTCTTTCATGACCCCTGGGTATATATTTATACCCCCGTATAAGGAGTTGTATACGGACACGACTCATACCTTTCCTAAACAAACCTCCTACTTTTAAGGCAAAAACTGACTCACGCAAGAGCCGGACTCCAACAATAATAATCTTTTCTTAAACAAACGCTTCTATCTTTAAGGAAATAAATGACTCATGCAAGAGTTGGACTTAAACTACTATAACAATACTGGTATAAAATCACCAATTTTCTTATCTACTTCTTCACGATGAAATCTTCCATCGGCAGATCCCTTCAATCCGCAACTTCTATCTATTATCATCGACAGTCTTCTGCTGACGTTAGTTACCTTATTCTGCTTCCATCAGCAACGTCTCCTTTTCGGCAATATCTTCCAATCGGCAACTTTCATCAATTAACCCTTATCGACAACAACCCTTTATGCTTCATCATCAGCGTCCTAGTTTCACTTCCATCGGCAATCATGACCGATGACCTCCCAATGCCGATAGAAAACGGCTATCGATCAGAGTGAATCTTAGCCCATTTGACACATGTTGAAAAATGGTGTCAACAGCCACGATGAAGGAAATAATCATGGGGTCCATACAAGATGCTTTCACGAGCACCAACCCCAAGATGGTGGAGCTGAGGACACAAATGTTTCGCCAGGCTGGCATGATGCCATCACAGGGTGCAGGCACCTCAGCACCCCAAAGGTATCCGGTCGATGAGGTCGTGAAGACCACATATGTCCACCTCTTGGTGTCGTTTGGCAGAGCGGGAAGGAAGAAGAAGGTGGCGGAAGGCTCGGTAGACCCGCCCAACCCTGAAGATAGGTTCCTAGGCAACCCCATCCCGCCCGAGTATGCCAAGGTCAGAGTGGCATGGACGGACGATCACCACGAGGATGATGAGCTTGATTTCACCACTAAAGAGGGGGCAGGACCCTCGCAAGTGCTATGGGCACTAATTTGCTATGGAACAAGGACGACCTTCACTTCCCTCCGGATCCATCGTCGCCAAACAGCTCACAGTGGTCACCAAATTCCCAAGGTGGCGGCCTAGGTGACGACGCTAATGACGACAACGACGATGGTGTTGGTGGCCACCAAAGCCCAGGTAGCCCATCACGTAGCACGCATCTAGACATGAGCAACCCACATAGACGAGCTGGAGATGAAAAAACAGGCCACCAAACACTGCCTCAATGCCAGAAAAATGTGGAGTGTCCACCACCGCCGAAGAAGCCAGAAGAAGAGGGGGACAAACCCCCGAAGGCACCGAGCTCAAATATGCGGTGTCGGACTTGATAGCAAAGCACCATTACACAACGTCATTCCAAAGGTACAAATGGCAACCAAACATCGCCAGCAGAGTATGTGTGCACATATATATGATACTAACACACTCTTGTCTTGTCTCAATAACGGGGAGCAAACCCCGCCATCCTTTTGGCCTCTGTCTCCAGATTGCCCTGTTAACTTTGAGAATGGTAAGTTCATGGTGCCGTTAGGCCAGCATGTCGAGGAACCGTGGGAGATTAGAAGGTTCCATCGCTGGTATGTGCATGCTTCGAGGTTAGGCATGAAGGAATTCGTCCAGAGGGTACCCAAGGAGTACTTCCTCTTGCATGAAGACGCCTATTTGTCAACTGACTTCCACGACATGCATAGAATGCTGCGGCGCAAAGACCTTGATGTCGCCCAAGTCACCATATTTGCTATGTAAGTTATTGCACCTCTACATCTCTATAGCTAAGTAAGTTCATTACGATCGAAGTAACGTATGCAATGATGACTACTGCTGCTTGCAGGATGCAAGCATATGTAAGCAAGGAATTGTCGCAAAAGGTTATTTACCTATCTCCTATGCATATTAGCGAGAGGGCCATCATTGGCCACAGGATAATGGACATGGATCCGAAGCTGGCGAGCTTGACAGGGATGGAGCGAGTGGAGGCCATAGCTTTGATGCGAGGCGATATCAAATACAAGAAGGGACACTACATTCTCAACGCCATGAAGCAGCTCAAGGGAGAAGGGTGTATACTTGCCGCTCACCAGTTCGGGTAAGTCCAAATGATACATGTTGGCTTTGATGCAGGTTGGCTTCACCACTTTACATAATTTAAAATCCTTGATCCTTATTGTTTGAATGGTGTAGCACGGGCGTCACGGGGCATTGGATTGTATTCATGATCTATCCTCAGGATGGAATGGCGGTCATATTGGACTCCATGCGGGACGCACACATGAAAGGCTACAAGCATTTTGAAGGATGTCTACGATAGTACGTGACTACACATATTTTCTTTTAAGTACTCGAAGTATATGATTGTATCTGATGTTTGACACTAGTGGCATGCACATTCAGCACTTACAGGATGTACATGGAAGACCCCACCTGCATTGACCGTAGGTCCGAAAAGGTGAAGAAGGAATGGGGCACAAAACTCAGGATTAGGTGACAATTCCCGGTAATATGACTTGTACTACTGCTATCCTACTAACTACCACTACTACTTACTCTTACATATGTATATCTTACATGCAGTGTGCCAAGCAACCTGAAGGCTCACTCTTGTGTGGATACTATGCTTGTGAGTACCTCAAGAGATGCCCGAAATTTAGCCAAAGATGGCGACAGCTTCAGAATAGTACAACATGGTGGCAGAAAGGAACCGTGAATCAAAAGACCAATACTCGCACAATAGCCGACATTTGTAAGTTTGTCACCGATGAATGTGCTGAAATTAGTGGGAAATTCTTCTACACGGGCAACGTGCTAGCGGCATTACCTCAGTACCATGCGTTAGCCAATTGGAGAACTAGTGGTTTAGACATGACTGACTACAAGCTGCTGGACACTGATTAGATGTACTTGTTGTAATGAACTGCTGGAAATGATTTTGCATAATGAACTTGTATATATAATGAACTTATTGTAACTTTGTGATATGGGTTCTCTTGGAAGAAGACAACACATTCATGTAATATACTTGTTTAATCCATGTATGCTTATGTCCTCTTATATAATCTATGCTTGAGTTTGAGACAAATGTTTTGAAATCATATTTAAAATTAAAAAAACATTTTTTTTGTTTTTTTGAAAATATTAATCATGGCGGTTGCTATAAGAAACCACCACGGTTAATAGTAATTAATAGTGGCGGTTTACATAAGAAACCACCACGGTTAATACCATTAACCGTGGCAGTTGGCCTAACCGTGGCGGTTGACCTAACATAACCGCCACGGTTAACCGTGGCGGTTGGCCAACCACCACGGTTAATGCCCTGATTAACCGTGACCATTGATCTATAGCGGTTGGAATAATCGCCACGGTTAATCCATTTCAACCGCCACGGAAAATGAATCCTGTAGTAGTGTTCACTACCGGTTCGTGGTTTAAACCGCATAAGATTCACTGCCAGTATAAATATGTTGATCTCCTCCCTCCTCTATCCCAATCGAAACAGAACATTTATCTCCATTCCATTGTTGCGGCTGCTCTTCACCGGAGTGCTCAAGGACACCTCTGGATGCTCACGATTTTCTAACTTATGGTTAATAACAAGCATACTCCTTTGGATTTTTAGGTTTATATTGCTTTTGTGTTTGGAGAACGATTCTTATTGTAGTTGTTTAATTTCTCCAATTTAGAGAGCACATTTCAATTGAATCTTGAGCAAGGCATCAAAATTGTGGTAAATCCACCTTTGAGAAGTTTAGTACAAATGATTGCTTTGTGTTGTCAACTAAATTCAAATTTTATGCGTATAAATCCATAGTTTGGAGCTATACTATTGTTCATAATCAAGAAGAGGATTGTTGCAATTTGTGTCCAGTTTTTGGAGCTAGGCCCTGTTTAGATCCAAAATTATTTAGAAAACTATTGCACTTCTGTTTTTATTTGGTAATTGTTGTCCAATCATGGAGTAGCTAGGTTTAAAAGATTTGTCTCGGAAAATACATATAAACTATGTAATTAGTTATATTTTTTACTTACATTATATAATACTCCATGCATGCGTTTAAAGATCCGATGTGATATGGAATCTTGTAAAGTTTTGGAATTTAGAAGGGAACTAAACAAGCGCCTACATTATTGTTCAAAAAGGGTGTACAATTAATGTTGTTTACAATGAAGTCTTCATTGTTTTCTATTTTTTGTCTCAATTTTTTAGCATGATCAATTTCAAATTATATCGAAGAATACATTATGCTTATGTGCTTCAAATAATATTGTTCAGATTGGCTCTTATTAAAACTTTCCTATGTTTCCTCTGCCCTGCCTATTTTACCTATGCAGACATGGAGCGAGGGTGGATGTACGATCTGTCATGTATAAACCCACGATACTTGACGGCATCGACGATTCCATCAAGCTCGCTAGAGCCAATGCTGGGGACTCATAGCTTATATTCTGTCTATGCAAATATTGCAAGAATATGAGAAAATTGGGCGACGTGGAGCATATACGATTGCACTTGATCACTAGGGGGTTCATGAGAGACTACACGATTTGGACTTTGCATAGGGTGGTTGGTCAAAATGTTGCACAAGAAAGCAATGATGATGTGCCCATGCCTAGTGTGTCCCTGAATGCATTACTGCCTATTGATGATTACACAGAATCTGTGCCTACCAACGGTGATGTGTCTATGAATACATTAGTTAATGACACAGAGGAAAATGATGACATTTCACAGCTTCTACAAGACGTGCATGGCGCATTCCTTAGTGCTTCAAGTTGAAAAAACTGGAGATCATGAGAAAGGATGCAAAAACATCATTGTATCCGACCTGCCCAATAAGCAAACTTGAAGCCAATATCATGCTATTAGAGTTCAAATCAAAAAATGGGTTGAGTGATAAAGGCTTCGATAACTTGTTAGGTATACTACATAAACTGCTCCCGAAGGGTAGTGATTTGCCTGGCAAAGCAAATGATTTTCCTAATCGACCTTGAGGTTGAGAAAATCCACGCATGTTTCAACGATTGCATATTATACCATGGAGAAAAATACAAAGACTTGGATGCGTGTCCCATGTGTACAGCTCCCCAATACAAGCAGGGGCCATCAAATCAGGGAACAAAGACCAGAGGAGAGCTCGTAAAGGTCGTATGGTATTTTCCTATAGCTCTTAGTGCATAGGTTGTTTGCAAATGCAAAGTCAGCCAAGTTGTTGCGTTGGCATGGCGAAGAGCGTAAGAAAGATACAATGTTGAGGCACCCTGCCGATGGGTCGGACTGGAGGACTATCAACATTATGTTCGATAAGAACATCGGTGGAGAGGTATGGCATCTTTGATTAGGTTTGAGCACAGATGGGATGAATCCGTTTGACCAGGTTAGAAGAAATCATAGAACTTGGCCAGTGACGCTATATATATACAACCTTCCACCCTGGCTTTGTATCAAACGATCATACATACAGCTGCCACTACTAATCCAAGGGCCAAAACAACTTGGTAATGATATCGTTGTGCTTCTACAACTAGTGATCAATGAACTACTACAGATGTGGGAGACAAGTGTGAAGGATGTTTGGGATGAGTACAAAAAGAATATGTCATAATAAAGGCTATACTTATCACTACAATCACCAACCTGCTAGGGTGAGGTTGTTTATTTGGCGAGAAGACAAAAGGATACACTGGGTGTGTCGAGTGCTTGGACGAGACTGATGCGATACATCTATATACTTTGAATCTTCACACCAAGACTGTTACCACTACTTGTACTAGTAGTACTTGTACTACTACTACTTCTACTACTACTACTACGACCACTACGACTCCAACCACTACATTGAGCTACTACCACTACTACTACTACAACTATGATTCACACTACTACGACTACTAGTGCATACCTTGTGAGTTGCGGTGAAGGGGCCGAGGCGGCGATGGACGAGGTGCCAAAGAATGAGATGACGGGTGGGAAAACAGTGACAGCGAACTCCTCTTCCTCCTCTGTCTCTTCCTCTCCTTCTCCTCCTCCACTCCTCCTCCTCTTCCTCTTCCTCTTCCTCTCCTCATGTTCTCCTCCTCCCTTGCACTCCTAGTGGCGTGTGGCGGTGTGGGGTGGGAGGCGAGGCACGGGGGAAAGCACGGGTGGTGGTAGCCGGCGCGCGGGCGTGGGGCTAGGGGCCGATGGGCGGGGCGCAGCGGGCGACGGGCAGGGCGATCGGCGGTGGGGGCGAGGCAGCGTGTGTGTGTGTGCGGTGTGTGTGTGCATGTGTGTGAAAAATGGTAACTTCACAACTTTGCTGAGTGCCCCCGATCTACCACTCGACAAAGTATTTATTTTTTAATTCAGAACTTTGCTGAGTGTCAACCCTAGGACAGACGGCAAAGCCTTGCCTTTGTCGAGTGCCCTCTCTATGGCACTTGACAAAGAGTTTTTTTTTAAAAAAAAATATTTTTCCCCCTCTCTTTATTTTCCTTAACGTCTTTTGCTAAATTTTTCAAATGCACTTTCAAAATACCTTATCAAATTCATTCAACAATACATATTTTATACTTACACAAATATGCGACCATTATTTCATGCGGTTATAACTCAAATTCAAATCATACAAAAATAATATAATTGTAATTAATTTTTTTAAAATTATCAAAGGGATCCAAAAAATTACCAAAACTTCACATTAAACAATCTATGTTTCCTATCGCATGTTCGAAAAGTTTTGAACTCAAATTTCAATTTGAGGCTTTTACCGGTGTACCATTATAAAAGATTGAAATTACCTGTATACCTATGTGTCATTTCCGTTAGATTCCCCTCTAACAGCATCTAACAGTCAACGGAAAAGACAATTTTGCCCTTAATTATAGAGTGCATCAAAATTTTTATTTTGTTTCTTTCCTCTAGTGTCATTGTAACCACATGTGTTGTCTAAAACTTTATTATTTTTCCCTTCACTGTAATAGCTTTCCAGATTGTTTGTGCACACATAATTTTTTCAATAAGTGACAACCAAAATTAAATATATTCTGATGCATTCAAAAAAATCTGATAATTGCGAATCAAAAAATTCTGACAATTGCGACAACCAAATATATATATATATATATATATATATAATATATAAATAAAGTTGCATTAAAAGAATCTGACAGTTGCGACAACCAAATTAACAACATTCAGACATAAAAATAGGTTCAAATTATCATCCACATACATAATCAGCTTGATTACAAATCAAGTCTGCATACAAAAGATGGTCATGCAGACCTCAAGTACTACAAATAATACTGTTGGTGATGCAGACCTCAAGTACTACAAAAGCATGCCATAGAGATGCAAATACATTAAATTTCTAGAAGGTGAACTAGGGACCTTGCTGCGAGTTGACATGGCTGGACTAGCTTTGTTTGGAGTCAGCTTTTTTTGAATGGCATTCTTCTTGTGTTGCTGCTGACTTATTCTCTTGTTAGCTGTGTGCTGCTCACTTGATCCAGAAGGGTATGTAACCGACAAAGGATCTAAATGATTAGATCTTGTTCCAGATCCTCTAAAAAAGCACACATGAGTATAAAATTAGTTAGTTAACCTATTAAAGTGGTGAAAGGAAAATTATAAGAAAGTAGCTAACCTCACCGAGGGGTCGCTGGCCTCAGCAGTAGAAGTGCTCTTTTGTTTCTTCGCACCAGCTAATGAGGATGAATTGTTCTTCCTTTCTTTTGATAGATCAGTAACGATAGGTAATACTGGAAAGACCATCCTTTGTGCAGGTGTTGCAGGCACAATACTAGTCTCAGTAGTAGCCGGTGCTAGCTTCTTTTACTTTTTTTAGGTGGACCTCTACACGAACAGATATATATGTTAGCAACAATGTCAACATTTAGAAATAATTTTGAAGTTTAGGTTTTATGTTACCTTTCAGCAAGCATTGCTGCTTTGTCTGCTGGGTCACCATCCTTACAAGTGTACCAATGATGCCCATATTGCTGACAGATTGGACACTGATGCCTACCCTTGGCTCCTTTGCTGCCACCTTCTGCTGCTCCTTTGTATCTTTTTTTCCTCCTTCTACCGGCTGTTGCCTTCAAAAGTGGTTTATGCATGAAGAAACCTGGTATGGCAGGGATTGTACCATCATAGGCTGCCCTGAAGCTCTCTATATAGTAGTAGTTGTCCACATGATCTTCTATCTTGTCTCTAGGTATAGAGGTGATGAAAGCAATTGCATGCTTACATGGTAATCCAGAAATTTGCCATGCTTTGCATGAGCATGTGCTTTCTTGTAGATTCACTACAAACCTGTAAGTAGAACATCCCCTTGCCATAACCTCTGCAGTCCCATCAAGTGAGCTCGTGACAACATCAATGTCAAGGTTCCTACTTTGCTCCGTTAGTTTCGTAATGATGTGTGACAAAAATTTTCCTTCCATTTTGTGTGCAATTTTTTTCCTCTGGTTCCACTTGATAAGAAGTCTCTGTCTTATAGTATCCATCAAGTCATCTAGATGCATCCCTTATCATCTTTTATCCAATTGTTGAAGCTTTCTGCTAAATTATTGGTGACATAGTCAACTTTTGACAATGTAGAGTACTGACTTCTTGGCCTCTAAATTTTCCAGTCAAGAATGTACTATCAACAACCAAATAAGGCCTGCAACCTCTAAGGAAACCTTCGACACATGGTTTCATTGCACAAAACAGCCTATTGAACTTGATCTTGCCCTCTATTGTGTGATGATCTATGACAACAAAGCTACGAGGACATGACTGTTCTATCTGTGCCTTGAACCTGTACAAATTATCCTTCAGTCTTCTCTGAAGTTCTGTAGGCCCAACAGTTGGGTCCTTAGCCAACCAATCCTTAATCTTCTCACAAAATCCAAAACTTGGTAGCACACTTTATTTTCCCACTCCTCCTTTTACTCTGACATACATGATGACAAGGGTTCTTCTTGATCTAAAAAGTATAGGTTGAAATAGACAAATGAATTTAGAAATATGAACAAGGAATTGATGATAAAATATGAACGAAATATGAGCAAAGAAATTACCATTACAGTAGTATTATCACCCATTGTCGAAGCATGAATCCTCCACTTACAACCATCTTCAAAACCCGTACAGTATGCTCGATATCTCCCTGGTTCACTCTTTTCAATGTTAAACTCATATTCATTCTTGATAGCATGTGTTGCATGTGCCAGTTTAAATTCAGACATGTTTGGATAGATGCTCCCAACTTCCATAGGAGGGTCATCTTTGTTGTATGCAACCTCAGATATGTGAAATGGCACTTTATCCTTAACAATTTCATCTATCTCAGCATCCATATCGGAGTCAGACATAGACATAGAATCAGATTCAGAGTTTAAAGCTGGATCATAATCTTTATCCTTTTTCTCAGTTGTGTCAACATTTGCATGAGAAGCAGGTGCTATGTCAATATATAAACCCTCCTCATCAACCCCCACATATTCATTCTCTGGTTCAGGATTCATAAGATAATTGTCCTCTGCCTCTACCATGTCATTATCTGGTTCTGTAGTAGTCCCAGTTTGAGTTATTTTGCTAGGTTCTACACAGCTAGGGGCTAACATTGACGGGGTGCATGGGATTTCAACAGTATCCCATAGTGGAATTTCTGGTGGATGAGCATCATGTTTATGGTATGCAATTGACATGCAACAACACTTGGAACTCATATGTTTCGTAAACATATTCATTAAGTCTTGTTCAGATTGAATGTGTATGTTGGACTTGCTATCAGCACAGAAATAGAACAGCTTTACTACATCACCATACCCGCAAGGACACTCATCCAAAATTTCATCAACAAGGTCTTTAAAATTTGTGGTGTCTGAATCAACAACCTTGTTAATTCCATACCACGGTCCTCGCATACTTGAACTAATTATCCTAATTTCTAAATTGAAACTGGTCTCGATGTCATTCCTACAAATGAACAACATACATATCTACACAGTTTAATTCAATCTTAAACACCCAAAACATGCCACTGATGGAATGCAATTGAAGCAAGGATAGGAGAACTCACCCATCTGGAAGCCAAGCCAGTCGGTTGTCCGCCATCCAAACAACATCAGCAAGAACTCCGAGAAATCAGCAAGAAATCAGCCGCGCCTGAAGCCTCCCCACGCGCGGGCCCGTGGCCTCCCTGCACGAGGACCCGCAGCTTCCCGACGTGCTCGCCTGCACGCGCGGAGGCGCGCTCACCCGCCCGCCTGCCTGGAGTCGCGTGGACCCGCCCGCGTGGGGGCACCCGCGCCCGCGGCGTCCCAGCACGCTCGCCCGCGACCTCCCGGCAAGCTCTCCCTCAAGCCCCTGCTCCAGAGTATACTCCCTCTCCTTCTCCTTCTCTCCTCTAGGGTTTGGCTTCAAGTGGAGAATGGAGAGTCGAACAACAAAGTCAAGAACTAGTGGGATTGAGTAGAAAGAGTGATGGGCAATAGAGTAATTTTACGTCTAGCAGCCACCCAGCTCTATTAGAATTAGACGGCAAAGCAACGGAAGTGCCACGTACGGAAAGAAAAAAGTACTGAAGGGGACTGAGGAACTTTTCATTTTTCTAATGGTACATAGGTAATTTCAATATTTTATAATGGCACACAGGTAAACCCCTCTTTCAATTTCACCTTCCCTTTCATTTCCAATCCTACTTAATCCTTCTAAACGATATGAAGCTTCGTTGAAGATGCTTCTATTTGTCAGTGAGGTACGTGACAAATTGTGCGAAATCATCTCATATTTATCACAGGTTCCATCTATGATATCATGAGTACTTGAGAATTTTGGTAATTTTCTGAGCCTGTTTGCTTTTTATATAATTTTAAAACAATTCTGACACACGTTTGTGGTCATGTTTTGTGAACAAGATGTTGGGTTTTTGTTTTACTTTCCCGTATAAGAACTCATATCAGCCTCAATAACATGGATATCATTTTTCCATTCAATTTTTTTCCATTATTTAAATCACTTGACGTTCAAATTGGTCTTCAGCGAAAAAATACACTTAATTGATTTAAACTAACTAAGTATAGCAAACACATCGTGAAAATTACCACACTTAAACATGTATTTTCAGTTATTATAGGAGGACGGTAGAAAAAGTTTGGGGCAAGAAGAGAAAAAAATAAAAAGGTTTCCTGAGGTGGGGACACACTGAGCGAAGTGGAGGGTTTGCCGAGTGTCTAACGTTAACACTCGGCAAACGTTTGGTGGTGTCAGCTTCTTTGGCCGGCCTTTGGCTATGCCGAGAGTCGGACACTCAACAAAGATGATTTTTGCCGGTTTTATTTTGCCGAGTGTGGTGTATTCGACAAAGGACCATGTTATCGAGTGTGAAGCTTTACCGAGAATGCGACACTCGGCAAAGAACCATTTCGCCGAGTGCCTGTATTTGCCGAGTATTACACTTGGCAAACTGGCACTTTGCTGAGTGCTCTATACAAAACACTCGGCAAACCTATAGGCACTCGGCAAAGAGCCTGTTTCCGGTAGTCATATATATATATATATATATATATATATATATATATATATATATATATATATATATATATATATATATATATATATATATATATATATATTAAACAAGGGAGTAAAATTAACTGTTGTATATGTAAGATATATGTACCTGACAGACTTGCAGAGTGAGCTTCTCAAGATTTGGTGGTGTGCGTTGGAGAAAGCAAAGTAATGCACCAAGGTCTCCAGCCAAACACCAATCAACAAGATAAAATGTTCTTAAGTTGCAAAACGTAGGGCACCATTTCAAGTCCATTTTGAATGTAAACTGAATTGCAAAGGTATAATTAAATAAACGTCAAACTTAAACTTAAGATGCGATCATATGCAATGATATATACTGAGGTGGACAATATATATGAACACGGAATATATTACCACCTCATTTAAAATATTATATAAAAGTTCATCTACATTTAGACAGAAAGGAAAATCATCAACTTTTCTAATATAGTAATTAATCATGAAATGAGAAATTGAAAGAACTGAATGCAGAACCAACTATGTACACACATTTGTAAAAACTTATTACATATATCATTGTATATACTTTTATTCATAGGCTTGGACCAGTTAGAGTCTGGCCGGTACGGTTTTAGACATTTAATTATTTGCTCAAAGAAGAAGTTCAATTTAACTACCTCAATTATCAAATATTCTCGAAGTAAGCTTTGCTCCCTAAACTTTAAAACTGTGTAAATCACTTTCCCTCCGTTGAAACCAATTAATTTTAGCTCCCTAACCTGGTTATAAATGGGTTTTAAAGTCTGTTTTCTCTTATTTTTTCAGTTTAAAAATAACTCCAAAAAATACGTAATGAGGATTTTAAACCTCCAAAAAAATCTCTAAGCTTCTAAAAATTTTGAGAAAAATATTAAAGATGGATTCTTAGGACACGAGAAGCCCAAATAATATATTTATATCTTATAAAAATATATCTAGAATCATTTAAAATTTTAGCTCTATAAAAATTAGAAAAATACAAAAAAAAACTAAAAAACATGAGAGTAGTATTCACCTTATGGTATTTTTGGTTGCTAACCCTTTCAGGTTAAGAACAAGAAGACCAAAGGGACATACAATGCTCGAAAACATGAGAGTTGCATCAACTATACACTTTGACGTTCTTTGATGGAACATATTCAAAAGAAGACCCCGACATCGCGCACATGGTCTTCAGACATAATTCAAGTGTGGGAGAGAATTGTGAGAGTCTGACCACAAGTTCCATTCACACCAAAAGACATTTTAGGCCCTGTTTAGATCGCTTTAAAATTCCAAATTTTCTGTCACATCTCCGTCACATCGAATCTTTGAACGCATGCATATAGTATTAAATATAGATAAAAAATATAACTAATTATTTAGGCCCTGTTTAGATCGCTTTAAAATTCCAAATTTTCTGTCACATCTCCGTCACATCGAATCTTTGAACGCATGCATATAGTATTAAATATAGATAAAAAATATAACTAATTACACAGTTCATCTGTAATTTGCGAGATGAATCTTTTGAGTCTAGTTACTCCATGATTGGACAATAATTACCACATATAAACGAAAGTGCTACAGTGTCAAAATTCCAAATAATTTTGGATCTAAACGTGGCCTTAGTAAAAAATGAATGATGTCAGCTTTTCCTTACTAAAGAAGGAAAGAAAGAAAGAAGAAAAAGAAAGAAAAATATAGAAAAAGAAAACTTATTGTGGGGAGTTGAGGTACACTGGGCAAAGTAGATGGGCAGCCAGTTGTACCATGGCGTCCAGAGCGCGCAGAGGGTGGGGAGTTGAGGTACACTGGAGGGCTTGGGGCCAGGCGACGTTGCGGTGAGGCATAGCCAGGCAATCGTTACCACTAGAGACGTGGCAAGCAGCAGTAGTGGAGGAGAGACCCTAACTTAGGACAGCCCCGAAGGGGAGCTAGCACTGTTGTTTTTTGGTGGGGAGAAGGGAGAACAGGGGTATGCATATTGCAGGCTGCAAATCAACCACTGGCTGCCATCATATGTGATATGAGAATAATGTAAAACTTATTCACATTAAAGACAGCACATGGCAGTACCATATTTATCAAAACATTTGTACCAGAAGATGTATACTTCAGATAATACTAAGAAAGTGAGATTTATGCCCACATATAGGCCAATAATAATCTGATAACATAATTAAGCATAACCTGGCCTGATAAAATAGGTACAATTACAACCAGGACGGATTGAATTAGAAACAATGCCAATTCTAAATTGCTCCTTGAGATCATCAAATCTCATAGGAAAAAGCCACACTCATTGCAGCACTGAGAGAACAGGAATCCATGAACAGCCCAACATATCTGATACGGCCTAATGATCGGAGAGCGTAGGAGTGGGAAGTGGATGGGCGAGGCTTGAAGATGTGTCGACGAACAGGCGGCGTCGTGGTTCGTCGCCGGGGTTGGATCACTCAAAGACAACAGGATGACGATGAATAGTATCTGGGCACCCAAGGGAGACAATGCGTCTCAATCCCAGGCTAGCTTACTTCATAGAGTTTAGCAGTACTTATACAAAGACCTTACTAACCGAATGCTAGTTTAAAGGGAAGATAACAAATCAAACTAGAGATCCTATAATCCAGGATCAGATAACTGAATCGAGCCTATCCTCTATTCTGGCGCTTGTGGTTCAGCCACTCTTTCTTCGCCTGCGTTCATAGACCTGACCGGTCATAACATCTCTCCCCTCCTCGACGAACATCTCGTCCTCGAGCTGGAACTCGGGGAAGCGTTGGTGGAAGTCGTCGACTGGTTCCCAGGTGGCGTCATCCGATGACAGGCCCTCCCAATGAATGAGGACGTGCCAGGCACCGTGGCGAAGCTGACCCCGCAGTGCTTGCGCCGGGCGGAGCAGAAGGCGGCCGTTGTGTAGTGGAGGAAGTGTCGGCGTGCACGATGGAGGGGGGGCCCTTGTACTGCTTGAGGATGCCGACATGGAAAACGTCGTGGAGGCGGGCGTAGTCTGGAAGTCGTAGGCGATAGGCGACGGGTCCAATCCGCTCGACCACCTGAAATGGTCCGGCAAAGCGTGGCGACAGCTTGCCGCGCGGCCCGGGCAGCAAGGACTGAGCCGGTCGATGTAGCAGGCGAAGGAGAACCCAGTCCCCGACCGCAAACTCGACGTCACGATGCTTCGCGTCGTAGTACTGCTTGGCGTGGTCCTGCGCCTGAAGAAGACGGTCACGGACCTCCACCAGGAATGTGTCCCGATCGCGCAGCATGTCGTCGGACGTCTCCGTGCGCGCCGAGCCTGCAGTGTACGGGAGGATGGCGGCCATAGACTACCTCAAATGGTGTTGTGCGGAGCGTCGAATGGTAGGAGGAGTTGTAGCAATACTCCGCCCATGGCAGCCAAGAGAGCCATGAACGGGTCTGTCACCGGTGATGCACCGCAAGTAGATGGCAATGGTACGGTTGACAACCTCAGATTGGTTGTCCGTCTGCGAATTAAACGCAGTGCTCATGCGCAGCTTGACCCCAGCCTTGGCAAACAGGTCGCGCCAGACGTGGCCCGTGAAGACCGGATCTCGATCGCTGACAATTGAGGTTGGGAACCCATGGAGCTTGACGACGCTGTCGAAGAAGGCCTTGGCGACCGAAGAGGCCGTGTACGGGTGGCTTAGTGGCAAGAAGTGTGCGTACTTGGAGAAACGGTCCACCACCGTGAGGATGACGCTCTTGCCATTGACGCGGGGGAGGCTGTCGATGAAGTCCATGGCGATGTCCGACCAGACCTGCGTCGGTACCTCGAGCGGCTGGAGAAGACCTGCCGGATGCAGATGGTCTGTCTTGTTGCGCTGGCACGTCGGACAGGAGGCGACAAACTCGCGAACGAGCCGTCGATCGTGGTCGATGAAGAAGTCCTGGCGCAGGCGCTGGAGTGTCTTTTGGACTCCTTCGTGACCGGTGTGGGCGAGCTGGAGCATGGCCAGCAGGGATGCTGAGGCCGTCGGGATGAAAATGCGTGCGCCGCGCAGAATCAGCCCGTCGGTGACGCGCCACGGTTCGCCGCGCTCCGTGACCACCGGGTCCCAGAACTCGCGGAGACTGGGGTCGGCCTGCAGCTCCGTCCTGAGGTCGTCAAAGAAGCGGAACGTGGGCACGGAGAGCGCCTGTAGTTGTTCGGGAATGTTGTCGCCGTCACATCGGGATAGAGCGTCGGCCACAACGTTCAAGCGCCCCGGCCTGTATTCCACTGTTGACACAAAAAGCGTTAGGATATGCGAACACCTCGGGCTTATACCTGAATTCAATATCCAAAAGGTGTGCCAGTCGATTTGACCAGTTAATCGACAAGGACGATAACTAGAACAAGATCTAAACAAGACAACGGCGATACGCCCAGATGTCAAGACTCAGACTTGATCAGGATAACTAGAGTAGAGCTGAACGAGACAACAGCGATGCGCCCGGATGTCAAGGCTCAGATTACCCCCACGCGGAACTTGCAAGGTTTTGACGGAGATCGAAGAGATGCCGCCCGTCGAGACTTGAAGAACTCGTAAATAGACTAGAACTAATGCGATAAAAGGGTAAATTGCATTGAAAGTAAATAAGAGTAATTGATTTGTTTGATGTGATTGATTGTCTTTCTCATGACCCCTAGGTACATATTTATACTCCATCAATAGGAGTTGTAAACAGACACGACTCGTATCTTTCCTAAACAAAACTCTATTTTTAAGGAAACAACTGACCCGCGCAGGAGTCGGACCCAAATAACAATAATATTTTCCTAAACAAACATCTCTATTTTTAAGGAAAATAAATGTCTCATGCAAGAGTCGGACTCAAACTTCTATAATAATACTGGTATAAGATTACCAGTTTCCTTATGTCTTTTCTTCGATGAAATTTTCCATCGGCAGACTCTTCAATCCGCAACTTCCTTCTATTGCCATCGATAATCCCTTGCTGACGTCAACCGCCACGTCATCCTGTGCCCATCGGCATCATCTCCTTATCAGTAATACCTTCCAATCGGCATCATCACTCCATGCCCATCGGCATCGGCAATACTTCCCAATCGGAAACCTTGTGCTTCTGGTAACTTGTCTTCACCAATCAACCCTTATTGACAAGAATCATCCAGCTTCCATCGGCAACAAACTTATCCTTCTTGCAGCATTTACTCACATCGGTAAATTTGACCGATGACTCTCCAATGCCGATAGAAAACGGCTACCGATCAATGCAGGTCTTAACTCATTTGACATGTGCCGAAAAACGGTGTCAACACATGCCCCCCAATTTCAGAGTGTAGAATATTTCATGCGCTGAAATTTTCGCTGCTGTAACTGTTCCCTCCAAGATAACTGCACAACTTTCTCGATTACCGCGTGCAAAACCGCAATTTATTAATAAAATCCCGCGACCATAGCGCGAACAGTTGCAAACCTAATCATATCTCCTTGATTATCATGCATATCTATTGCACGCCCTTCCATATTCCTGTTCAGTACGAATAGAAACTCCAAAAATACCCCTGACCAGGTCTATAAAAGTTACCACGATCCAACTTGTTTTTTACCCTGAGCCTACTTTTCCTTTCACCTGCCCTAGTCTTCAACCTCGGCGGCGACTCCGAAGAACAGCTCCGCGAGCTCAAGCAACAGTAACTTCTTCAAGCAGAGATCGAATCGCAACGACTCCTCCAACTCCAATGGCGATCCATTTCGACGTCCCCAGAGTAAATCTCCTTCCTCCTCACTTCATCTTCTACAAGTTCTTTTTCCGTATTATTTTATAATCCTTTTTTCCCCTTTCTTTCTTTGATTTTTTCCGAAACCTAGGAACTATACAACAAGGTAGTAATCCCAATTGAGCAATCCAATTTCAACTGCTTAGGCCCAATGGGACACCCTGATCCCACCAATCTGATAAATGCAGAAACCAACCACATCCCCTTTAAATCTGAGTGCTTCAACTTAGGGTTATGGAAAGATGCCTTCCGTTCATGACCCAAACCCACCAAGGGATGGAAGAACTGGTACCTCAGAGTAATTAGAACACAGCAAGCCTACTAGTCAGAGCGCAATTTAGATCAGTGCATCATACTCTCCATTGCCAATATGGAGAAGAATGAGAATATGATGATGGTTGCTTCTTATTTCTGGTCTGATACAATGAATGTCTTTTTATTCAGACACGGACCAGCCATTCCCACCCTTGCCGATGTGCACATGCTTACCGGCCTCGATGTCTCGTCTGCCGATACCCCTGCTCTGTTCCATAGGAATGATGAGTACAAAGTGAACACACGTAATATCGGCGGCTGGACTAGTTATATCTAGGAATACCAAAGGACTGGATCAGTAGGTCAAAGGGAGCACGCCATCTTTTTGAACATGTGGTTAGAAAAGTTTATCTTCTACGGCAAAACCGTCGAACCTACCACAATGTACCTTCCGGCAGCAGAACTCCTAGCCGATGGAACAAGACTCCCTCTCGGCCGATACCTCCTTGGATCGGTGTACCGTCTCCTACACCAAGTGTCCAAGAAACTATTGTTGGGTGAGTCCATCGGCAACCTCGGGGGTCCTTGGTGGTTCATAAACATGTGGTTAAACGCACACATGTACAAGGTTCTCCAATTTGACCTGTTCAATCAACAATTCCCAAGGGACATATCAGAAGATTATGTATTTGATGAGGATGAATCAGCAACTTGTCCCCCACTCAATTTCGGGGAGGCTATTATAGTGCTACCAGGAACCGATGCCAATGCAGACCAGTTCGGTAGATTCTTTCAAAAGGTGTACAACGGAATCCCTGCTTCAGAACGGCTTTGGTGGCCCTATATTGATGAGGACAACCGATTTCCTCTGTTGTTCAATCTTACCGATTGGAACGTGCCTCAGAATGAAGTAATCATGAAGGCCAACATCGTTCCCCGAGCTATTCCAGTCAACATTTTCGGAACTGGGAAGAATGCTCCTCCATCCTATGAGTTTTATTACCCATCGGCAGCGGCAAGACAACTGGCATTTGGCCAATTACTGATCAAGCTCTGCTACGCCAAGGTGGTAAAACCAAGACAAATCATCTCCAGCGCCATGGATTGGAACAAGGTTGTCAATCTCCCTCCCGATGCCGATACATCAGACATCGACTTATCCTCCTGGGCACCAACATCTTTCATTACAGAGGAATACAAATTTGGTGGCAAGAATGGAGAAATCAACTGTTCGCCAAGTCATCGCACTACTATCGGCATTTGATTGGCGCCGATTACGTCATTCCCGATGATGCAGTAAGTTTTTGTTCCAATGCATTTCTTATTATTCACCTCTATCATCGGTATCTGACCTTCTTTTGCCTAACAGGTTGACGATCCAATCCCCCAAATGAGCAAGAGTGGCAAGCCCTTCCACCTTCGAGTGATGAGCCCAGTGTCGATTATCGGTAATAAAGCTCCTACACTGGTCGCCTTCACTCCTCAGAGAGTACCCAAAGTCATCCTCAAGCCTAAGCCGACACCTGCAAAGACCATTTCTACTCCATCGGCTGCTGCTGCCATCTTGGCGCGAGCTTTCGCAGTTAGTTTTACTTTTACTTATACCGATCACAAACTGCTTATCGGCAATATTTACTTTATGTAGCTCGCACCAAACATTTTAGGCAGCAAGGCCATCGGCAGCTGCTCCAGACGTACAAGCTTCTCCAACTCCAGCTGCTGATTCCCCCCAGGCTTTACAACCGAAACGGGCCGGTTCACCAACCGCTGCTCCAGTCGCATCACCAACTCCCGTCGATGTACCAATGACAGAACCAACATCGGCGCCTATTCCCGATCATCCATTGAACGACATCTCCGACCAAGAGACAACACCATCGCCCACTGAGACAGCGGAGGCGACATCGGCATCGGCACCTTCACCAGCTGAGATCCCCGATCAGAGAACGGCATCACAGCCACAGGATCCAGCCACCACAGCAGAAACAGCATCAACAACAGCACCACCAGCACCGACTGCTCCCCTTATGGAAGCAAGTTCATCGGCAACCGCTGCCGATCTCCAAGATGAAGCCGCACCAACTGCCTTCCCAAGTCCCAGGCAAGAGATCCGTTTCAAGATGGTAAGCCGATTATCTAAAAACTTGTAGTATAAACTTATGATTGGCAAATTTTAACTTTCTCCTTTTCAGGCCCAAGACTCTCCCGATAGCTTGTTCTCCTTCGGCGTCAACCTCCCTGAAGACGAAGACCAAGAAGGTTCTGCTCCAGCGAACAGCTTGTTGTCTTTCGCCATCAACTTTCCCGATGATGACGAAGACGAAGAAAGCTCCGCTCCAGCCTTATCGGCAGATGTTAAACTCAAGCTTGAAACATTGCTATCTTTACTGCAACAAGACACATCTTATCTCATTCAAGACTCCACTGCAGCAAAGATAGCTTTCAAAGACATCCAAGGCCACCTATCTGCCGATACAGAAGAAACACTCTTCCAAGCAGCGTTTCTTGAGAGTAAGCAACTCCAATATCAAAGACTCTCTCGTCGCATAGCCGATAGGACTGCTCGATCAAAGCTTGAAGAAGAAATGCTCAAATTCAAGCAAATTACCGATGAGAAGCATAAGGACATCGGCCAAGTAGAAGCCTCCGGCGCCAATTTTGAGCAACAGATAGTTCACCTATCGGCAAGGAGGGAAGAACTGTTGACTGAACTAAAAAGAGTCGAAGAAGCCCTGAATGCTGCCAACCAAAAGAAAGCCCAACTGCCTGACACCATTAAGGCCCTGCGACAAGAAAGAGACACAAACGCCCGACAAGCTATCCTTCTGAAGAAGAAAATTAAGCCAGTTGAAGGATCTGCCGATGATGATGCCAGAGAGATGGAAGAAATAGAACAAATTCGCCTGCGTGCGATATCAGCCATTCAATCCTTGTTGTAATTCATCATATCGGCAAGTGTAATAGTGATACTTAATTTTGAATTGGAATATAATACCAGTACGTTTTTTGCCAATGTCACATAACTTATTCTATCATCGGCATTCAAACGGGTACTCTATGCGTCTACCCAAATACTAGGGTAATATTTCTTCAAGTATTTACCGTTGATTGCTCTGGAGAATGCAATTCCTTCGAGAGTTTCTAAAATATAAGCATTGCCAGGAGCAGACTGTTTTATCCGATAAGGACCTTCCCAATTAGGAGACCATTTTCCAAACTTAGAACTCTTAGTCCCAATCGGTAAAATTAACTTCCATACCATATCGCCATCGGCAAATTCCTTCACCTTCACCTTCTTATCATACCATCTGACAACCCTTTTCTTATTTTCTTCAATGTTGATCAGAGCCCTCAACCGATGACTTGCTAAGTCTTCTAACTCATCCTTCATAAGAGTATCATACTCATCGGCTGTCAATTGATCCTGGGAAAACAATCGCCTAGAACCAGTTTTAATTTCCCAAGGCAGAACAGCATCATGCCCATAGACCAACTGATACGGCAAAACATTAGTTGCACCATGACACACCATCCGATACGACCATAAGGCTTCACTTAATACTACATGCCACCTTCTAGGATTTTCTACAATCTTGCGTTTGATAAGCTTGATAACTCCTTTATTAGTTGCTTCAGCCTGACCGTTAGCTTGAGCATAATGAGAAGAATTCAATACCTTGAACCCCATACTAGCAGCAAACTCATCAAATTCTCCCGACGTGAACATAGTTCCTTGATCGGTGGTGTTGACACAAAATGCGTCAGGATCTGCGAACACCTCAGGCTTATACCCGAAATTCGATATCCGGAGGCGTGCCAGTCGATTTGACCAGTTAATCGACAAGGACGATAACTAGAACAAGATCCAATCCAGACAACGGCGATGCGCCTGGATGCTGGGATTGAGGCTTGATCAGGATAACTAGAGCAGAGCTGAACGAGGCAATAGCGATGCGCCCGGATGCCAAAGCTCAGAGGTACTCCCACACGGAACTTGCAAGGATTTGACGGAGATCAAGGTGATGCAGCCCGTCGAAACTTGAAGAACTCGTTGAAAAGCTATAACTAATGCAAAAAGGATAAATTGCGATAAAAAGTAGAATAAGAATAAAATTGGTTTGTTTGATATTAGATTGATATACACGTAGCCCTCGGGCACATATTTATACTCCTGCATGGAGAGTTGTACAGAGACACGACTCGTATCCTTCCTAAAACAAACTCCTAACTTTAAGGAAACTGACTCACGCAGGAGTCGAATCTAAAACAATAATATTATTTTCCTAAACAAACACACATTTTTTAAAGGAAAACAAACGACTCATGCAAGAATCGGACTCAAACTGCTATAATAATACTGGTATAAAATCACCAGTTTCCTTATGTCTTTCCTTCGATGGAAACTTTCCATCGGCAGATCCCTTCAATCCGTGACTTCCTTCTTTGACCACCGGCAACCTTCTGCTGACATCAAGCGTTAAGTCACCCTGTACTCATCGGCACCCCATGCCCATCGGCATCGGCAATACTTCCCGATCGGCAACCTTGTACTGATAACTGTCTTCACCAACCTATCGGCAATCGGCAACCACTCTTCATCGGCAATCGGCAACGTCTCCTTATCGCCAATCGGCATCAGCTTCTCATCGGCAATCGGCATTTATAACTTAAGCTACTCGACTTCACCAATTAACCTTTGTCGGCAAGGACCATCCAGCTTCTATCGGCAATGCACTTAGTCTTCCCACAGCACACTCCCATCGGCAATACTGACTCAACTTCCCAATGCCGATGGAAAACGACTGCTGATCAATACAAGCCTTAGCTTATTTGACACGTGCCGAAAAACGGTGTCACCACATGCCCCCCAGTTTCGGAGTGTATAATACTTTACGCGTCGAAATTCCCTCTACTGTAGCCGTTGCTGTAGCCGTTACCTTCGAGATAACTGCCCAACTTCCTTGATCTCCGTGCGCAGAACCGCAATTTAATAATAAAATCCCTCAATTGTAGCACAAACAGTTGCAAATCTCCTTGATTATCGCGTGCATCCACCGCAGGCCTCTCCACATTCCTGCATAGTGTGAACTGAAATCCCAAAATACCCCTGGCTAAGCTTATAAAAGTTACCAGGATCCAATCTGCCTTTTTACCCCGAGTTCACTTTTACTTTCACACCTGCCTTCGTCTTCAACCTCCGGCGACACCCCGAAGAGCACCTGTTCGAGCCCGAGCAATAGTGCTTTCTCCAATCCAAGGACGAACCGCAAAAACTCCTTCTGCTTCAATGGCGATCCAAGTTGACATCCCTAAGGTAAATCCAATCTCCTCCTCATCCAATCTCCTGCTGGTTCTTTTTCTGTACAAATCCATAATCTTCCCTTTTCCTCCTTTGATTTCTTCTTTTTCTTTTCGAACCCTAGGAACTGTACAACAAGGTAGTGATCCCCCTTGCTCAGTCCAACTTCAGCTGCCTAGGCCCCATGGGCAATCCTGATCCCAGTTTCATAATCAACGCGGAAACCAACCGCATACCCTTCAGATCTGAATGTTTCGGTTTAGGGTTATGGAAAGATGTCTTCCGGTCATGGCCCAAGCCTACCAAAGGGTGGAAGAACTGGTACCTTAGGGTTGCTAGGACGCAGCAAGTCTATTGGTAAGAGCGCAACTTGGACTAGTGCATTAGGCTCTCCATTGCCGATACGGAGAACAATGAGAACATGCTGATAGCTGCCTCCTATTTTTGGTCGAACACCATGAACGCCTTCCTTTTCCGACACGGACCAGCCACCCCTACCCTTGCCGATGTCCATATGTTGACCGGCTTGGACGTCTCCTCTACCGATACCTTCACCTTGTTCAACAGAAAAGCTGAGTACAAGGTGAACACCCGGAACATCGGCGGCTGGACAGGCTATATCCATGAGTACCAGAAGACAGGATCGGTAAACCAGAGGGAGCACGCCACTTTCCTGAACATGTGGCTGGAGAAATTTATCTTCTGCGGCAGAGCAGTCAGACCTACCATTATGCATCATCCGGTAGCTGAACTCCTTGCCGATGGAACAAGGCTTCCCCTAGGCAGGTACCTTCTCGGATCGGTATACCGTCTTTTACATCAAGTATCCCAGAAGTTACTGCTAGGTGAACCCATCGGCAATCTTGGGGGTCCCTGGTGGTTTGTCAACATGTGGCTGAACGCACATATGCAGAAAGCGCTTCATTTCGACTTGTTCGCTCAACAATTCCCGAGGGACATATCGGAAGATTACCAGTGTAGGGATGACGAATCGGCAACTCGCCGTCCACTCAACTTCGGAGAGGCCATTATAGTGCTGCCAGGGACCGATGCCGATGCTGAGCAATTCGGTTTATTCTTTCAGAAATTCTATAATGGAATCTCAGCTTTAGAGCGGCTCTGGTGGCCATATGTCGATGAGGACAATCAATTCCCGCTGCTATTCAACCTTACCGATGGGAATGTGCCTGAGAACCAAATAATCATGAAGGCCAGGATCACTCCCCGAGCTATTTCAGTGAACATCTTCGGATCCGGGAAGAATGCCCCTCCATCGTTTGAGTTCTACTACCCATCGGTAGCGGCAAGACAATTGGCATTTGACCAACTGCCGATCAAGCTTTGCTACTCCAAGGTGGTGAAGCCCAGGCAGACTATCTCCAGTGCTATAGACTGGAACAAGGTTGTCAACCTTCCACCCAGTGCCGATGTGTCAGACCTTGATCTGTCTTCCTGGTCACCAACCTCCTTCATCACAAATGAGTACAAGTCTTGGTGGCAAGAATGGAGGTGTCAATTGTTTGCCAAGTCGTCGCACTACTATCAGAACATAATTGACGTCAATCACATCATTCCCGACGATGCGGTAAGTTTTCCATTCCGATGCATTTTTTATTATTTCATTCTTATCATCAGAATCTGACCCCTTCATACACAACAGGTTGACGATCCGATTCCTCCGATGAGCAGGAGCGGCAAGCCCTTTAATCTTCGGATAATGAACCCCATCTCGCTCATCGGCAATAAGGCTATCACACTAGCTGCCTTCACTCCTCAGAAGGTACCCACACCGACGCCTGCAAAAACCAAGGCTACATCGGCCGTTGCTGCTGCCCTGACGTGGGTTTTTGCAGTAAACTCATCTTCACTCTTACCGATTGCATACTGTTTTATCGGCAACATTTTATTTTGTATAACTTGCATTATATTCCTTGGCAATGAGGTCATCAGCAGCTGCTTCAAGTAGACAAGCACCTCCAAGTCCTGCTGCCGATGCCCCCCAGTCTTCATCAAAACGGGCCGGATCCCCTGCTGCCGTGCCAAGGAAGAAAAGGCGTCTGAGGCTGGCTTCCCCATCTTCTCCATCGGCTCCAGTTGCACCACCAGCCACCGATGCACCATCGGCAGGACCGTCATCGGTTCCGATCCTGGATCACCCGTTGGATGATGTCCCTGACCAGGAGATGACATCACCTACTGCAACAGCAGAGGCGGCATCGGTATCGGCACCACCAGCCGAAACCCCCGATGAAGGAACGGTGTCGCCACCACTAGAGCCGGCCACCACAGCAGAAGCGACGCCAATAACAACGCCGACATCACCGATAGCGTCAACTGCTTCCCCGACAGGAGCTCCTTCATCGGCAACTGCTGCCGACCTTCAGGATGAAGCTAGACCATCCACTATGTCAAGTCCCAGGCAAGAGATTCACTTCAAGATGGTAAGACAGTTACCTAAACATAATATAATTTTAGGATCGGCACATTCTAACTTCTTCATTCTCAGGCCCAAGACTCCCTAGACAGCCTGTTCTCCTTCGGCCTTAACCTCCCGGACGAAGGTGAAAATCAAGAAGGCCCCATTCGAGCCGACAACTTATTCTCCTTCGCTATCGACATTCCCGATGACAATGAGGATGAAGAAAGCTCTGCTCCCGCTCTATCGGCAGAGGTTAAATCTAAACTTGACGCATTGCTCTCCTTGCTGCAACAAGACACATCCCAGCTCGTCCAGGACTCAACTGCAGCAAGGGCAGCTTTCAAGGATATCGAAGGCCACCTCCCTGCTGATACAGAAGAGATGCTTTTCCAGGCAACTTTCCTTGATAGCAAGCTGCTCCAATACCAGAGGCTCTCCCGTCGCATTGTCGATAGGGCCGCCCAATCCAAGGCTAATGAAGAGAAGCTCAAGTTTAAAAGTATTACCGATGAAAAGCACAAGAGCATCGGCCAAGCAGAAGTCTCCAGCGCCAACCTTGATCAAGAAATCACTCAGCTATCGGCAAAGAAAGAGGAGCTATTGGCTGAGTTACAAAGGGTTGAGGAGGCCTTGAACACAGCCAATCAGCAGAAAGCCCAACTGTCCAATACCATCAGGGTTCTGCGGCAAGAAAGAGACCAGAATGCCCGACAAGCCATCTTGTTGAAGAAGAAGATCAAACCGGTCGAGGGTTCTGCCGATGCCGACGCCAAGGAGATGGATGAGATAGAGCAAATTCGCCTGCGTGCGATATCAGCCATCCAATCCCTGCTGTAACTTATTAATTGTATCGGCAAATGTAACATTGATACTTGATTTGGCTTTTGTAATATAATGTTTATACGCTTCTACCGATGTATTATAATTTTCTCTTTCATCGGCATTCAAACGAGCACGCTATGCGTCCACCCATATGCTAGGATAATATTTCTTCAAGTATTTGCCGTTGATTGCTCTAGAGAATGCAACTCCTTCGAGAGTTTCCAAAATATAGGCATTACCAGGAGCAGATTGCTTTATCCGATAAGGACCCTCCCAATTAGGGGACCACTTTCCAAATTTAGTGCTCTTAGTCCCGATCGGTAAGATCAACTTCCATACCAGATCGCCATCGGCAAATTCCTTTACCTTCACTTTCTTGTCATACCATCTGGCAACCCTCTTCTTATTCTCCTCGACGTTGATCAATGCCCTCAACCGATGACCTGCTAAGTCCTCTAACTCATCTTTCATTAGAATAGCATAATCATCGGTCGTCAATTGATCTTGAAAAGATAATCGCCTAGAGCCAGTTTTAATCTCCCAAGGCAGGACAGCATCGTGTCCATAGACCAACTGATACGGCGAGACTTTGGTTGCACCATGACAAGCCACCCGATATGACCATAGAGCTTCGTTTAACACCACATGCCACCTTCTAGGGTTTTCTTCAATCTTGCACTTTATAAGCTTAATAACTCCCTTATTAGTTGCTTCAGCCTGACCGTTAGCTTGAGCATAATAAGGAGAAGAATTCAATACCTTGAACCCCATACTAGCAGCAAACTCATCAAACTCTCCCGATGTGAACATGGTTCCTTGATCGGTAGTAATAGTTTGAGGAATACCGAATCGGTAAACAATGTGTTCTTTAACAAAATCCACCATGTTTGCCGATGTCACCTTCTTCAAAGGAATTGCCTCAACCCATTTAGTGAAGTAATCGGTAGCAACAAGTATAAACTTATGCCCTTTACTCGATGGCGGATAAATTTGGCCGATAAGATCAATAGCTCATCCTCTAAACGGCCAAGGCTTGATTATAGGATTCATTGCCGATGCAGGTGCCCTCTGAACATTACCAAATTTCTGACAATCTTGGCACCCTTTGAAATAGTTGAAGCAATCTTCAAGGATTGTCGGCCAATAATATCCATTCCGCCTAATCATCAACTTCATCTTGAATGTCGATTGATGTGCTCCACGCACACCTTCATGGATTTCACCTATTAACTCTTTTGACTCTTCTTTGCCAAGGCATCTAAGCAAGACTCCATCAATTGTCCGATAATATAATTCATCGTCAAGGAGCACATACTTGGTGGCTTGGAATCTTAGACGCCTTTCAACCTTCTTAGACGGGTTCCTTAAGTAATCGGCAATTTCTTTTTTCCAGTCATCGGCAACCGCTACCGATGTCATGACTTCTGGAATCGGCTGATACCCTGAAGCATTCTGCGCCAACCGATTAGCCTCTTCGTTATGCAATCTAGAAATATGCTCAAGGCGGTATTCTTTGAATTCTTTTAATAATTGCAAACACCTCTCATGGGTTGCAAATAAAGCTTCACTTCAGCATTCATACGTCCCAATCAACTGGTTGATCACCAACATAGAATCGTCGAAGATTTCAACAGCATCGGCGCGCACTTCCCTGAGTAATTCCAGCCCCTTAAGTAAAGCCTGGTATTCAGCCTGATTGTTTGTCGAAGTAGCAACAATCGGCAACGAAATTTCATACTTCCGTCCTCAGGGTGAAATTAAGAGAATACCGATACCTGCCCCATCCTTGCACGTAGACCCATCAAAGAACAAAGTCCAAGGAGCAATCTCCACAGAGCTCACCACATTGCAATGCTGAGTAACAAAATCGGCCATTACCTGACCCTTAACAGCCTTAGCCGATTCATACCTTAGGTCAAACTCTGAAAGTGCCAGAGTCCACTTACCGATTCGTCAACTTAAAATCGGCATTGACAACATGTACTTAACCACATCATCTTTGCAGATAACAGTGCATTCAGCCGACAGTAAATAATGCCTCAATTTTGTGCAAGAGAAGTATAAACACAAGCATAACCTCTCTATGGCTGAATACCTGGTTTCAGCATCCACCAACCTTCTGCTCAGATAATATATTACGCGTTCCTTCCCTTCAAATTCTTGAATCAAGGCTGACCCGATAACACCGTCATCGGCAGACAAATATAACCTGAAAGGCTTCCCGTGTTGAGGTGGAACCAAGACTGGAGGGTTCACTAAATATCTCTTGATCTCCTCCAAGCCCAACCGTTGTTCTTCTTTCCATGTAAATTCTTGATCGGCTTTCAACTTCAGCAATGGACTAAAAGATTTAATCTTATGAGATAAATTGGATATAAACCTTCTAATGAAATTAATCTTGCCGATCAAGGACTGCAGCTCAGTCTTGCTTGTAGGAGCAACCACCTTGTTAATTGTATCAATAGATTTTGTGCCGATCTCAATGCCTCTTTGATGCACCATAAAGCCTAGAAACTGTCCTATCGATACACCAAATGCACACTTATTAGGATTCATCTTCAACCCATGCTCCCTCGTTCAACACGTCTGCCAAGCCTGTCATGGGCACTAAGCTTGCCCCCCAGTCGGTCATGCGCCGACTTCTTCTTTCTGAGCGGCTTGGCGTACCTGGATGCCTGATCATCAAAACAAGGTCTCTTCCCTGACCGATCGGCTGTGTAATATCCATTGCATTCCGGGCAATTATCGGCAGTAGGCAGCTTGATGCCCTCTTCCCAACAGTGAACGAAGAAGGGACACTTCCAGTGGTCCTTATGCCGAAGCCACTCCTTGTGCTCCTCTTCCTCTTGCCGATGTCGCTCTTCACGTGATTGCCGATGATCTCGCCTTGGCTGCTTGTGCGTGATTACGACACCAGGAGCCCTTCTGGCACTGCTACCTTCATCGGCAATCTTCTTGCCTTTTCTGTCATCGGCAAACTTCTCTTCATCACGCTCAGTCACTTGATGATTGGGATCTACCGATAAGTTCTTCCTTGCAGCTTCCGATGTCAGCACTTTAGTTTTCCCAGTAGCTTCCACCATGTTGTTTGG
The DNA here is from genome assembly GCA_022036555.1 of Microstegium vimineum. Taxonomy (NCBI): domain Eukaryota; kingdom Viridiplantae; phylum Streptophyta; class Magnoliopsida; order Poales; family Poaceae; genus Microstegium; species Microstegium vimineum. The sequence continues at coordinate 46,491,187 of CM039132.1, forward strand.
AAACGGGTGCTGATCAATCTTCATCGGTCTCTGGACTTTGGAGTTTTCAAATTTGATGCGTCCAGATTTGATCTCTGATTGCAATTGCTGCCTGAATACTTTGCAGTCGTTGGTACTATGTGAAGTTGCATTATGCCACTTGCAGTACCTAATTTTCTTGAGCTCTTCGGCCGATGGAATTACTTGGTTGGGCGCCAACTTGATTCGCCCTTCTTGAAGTAATAAGTCAAACATCCTGTCGGCCTTGGTGATGTCAAAGGTGAACCTTTTGGTCTCTTTCTGGCCGAACGGACAAGACACGGATTTCTTATCCTTCACCCATTTGGCCGCATATATGCTTAGCTCTTCATCTGACCCAGAATCTTCCTCCTGCCCGATGAAGGTCACCTTGTTCCAAGTCTTCCTGGGTTCAAAGGTTTTAGTATCTTGATCGGCGATCCTTTGCACCAGATGACTTAGACTTTCAAACTCTTGGGACGCATACTTGTCCTTGATGTGCGGCAGTAATCCTTGGAAGGCCAAATCTTCCAGTTGCCGATCATCAAGCACCAAGCTGTACCACTTGTTCTTCACGTCCCGCAGCCTTTGAACAAAGCTTTCTACCGATTCATCATTGCGTTGTCTCACCTTGACCAAATCGGTAAGCTTCTTTTCATGTATGCCAGTGAAGAAGTACTTGTGAAATTGCTTCTCTAGATCGGCCCATGTGATTACAAAATTTGGAGGCAGCGATATGAACCATGTAAATGCTGATCCAGACAATGATGAAGAGAACAATCTCACCCTCAATTCCTCCCTGCTGGCAGCCTCTCCGCACTGGATAATGAAGCGGTTGATGTGCTCCATTGTCGATGTGTCGTCTTGGCCGGAGAACTTAGTAAAATCAGGCACTTTGTACCGATTTGGGAGAGGAATCAAGTCATATGCTGGAGGATACGGAGTCCGATAAGAATATGTATTGACTTTGGGTTTGTTACCGAATTGTTCTTTCATAACCTCGGCGATCTTATCGGCCCAATACGCATCCTGCTCTTGCCGACTCATTGGCTGGTTGCTGACTGGTGGAGCCGGCTGATGCGCCTCTTGAAGATTATGCGGAGTAGTCACGGGCGCAGCACCAGTCATCTGAACACTATGCATCAGTTGATGTACCGATGGATAGTTTAGTACATTTGGCAGATTAGGTTGAGTCATTGTATTCATCAGTTGTTGTACCGATGGTCCGCTCTGGGTGTATGCTGGGCCTCCATAATGATGCATTGACACGCCAGGAAGTTGAGCTGGCGGCTGGTTGACCCACCCAGGATTATATAATCATCGGCATATGACTTACCGATGGCTGATAGCTGACTGGAGCGTGTGGCTCTTGTATTCTGGAGCAATCAATCACCAGATTACCTTGGGGAACTAGCACTCCAGCTTGAGGATTTGCCGCTGGAGGTTGACTGCCGGCTGCTATCATGTGCTGCATCGGCACAGAGCTCACCGATGGTGGCATCAGAGGTATCTTGGGCATTACATGAAGATCTTCTGATGGCACTCGCACAGTTGGAGAAGGCATAGAGTAATGCATCATAGGGGCCACCGGCTGTGGTTGCCTTGCCGACGCCATAGAGCCCTTCTAAGCTGAGCTGTCTCCCTGCAACATATTAGAACTCGGAGATAGATGTGAAGGCATACCATATCCCCACTAGTTGACGGGAGCTGGTTGACTCTGGATAGCAGGTCTTGAATTTGCCGACACCACTGAATCTGTATTGAGCTTGATGACGCTTTCAGGGTTCGGCCTTGGCGGTATAGTCACATCGGTAGACGGCTCCACAGGAGTAGAAGACGCCAGCGGGGCTGCCGATGGACTTATAGATGCCGATCCAGGTTGATGATACGCTGGACCAACATACTGAGGTGCACGTCCTTCTTTGAATGATTGCATGACAGCATTGTAGACAGTACTGGACAACACGCCAGAGTGGCTAATAAATGCTTGACTTAGAGCAGAATTAACCATCTCTTGTAGCTTACCAGGATTGGCGTCGTACGTGACCTGCCGTGGCAACGGCGGATCTTGCTTCTCGATTGCCTCACCGCTCCTGCTTAGGCTGAAGGATTTCAGGTACAATTGCTTGTACTCCTCCATAGCCCGCTCCATGGCCAGCTTTTGATCATCTTTTAGATCGGCCTCGGAGACTTCAATGACGTTCCTCTGGTTAACGTCGGCGTGATCACCCATGATAGATGTGTAATTTGATTAATCGTGTCCCACCGAGCGTGCCAAAAGAGGTGTTGACACAAAAAGCGTCAGGATCTGCGAACACCTCGGGCTTATACCCGAAATTCGATATCCGGAGGCGTGCCAGTCGATTTGACCACTTAATCGACAAGGACGATAACTAGAACAAGATCCAATCTAGACAACGGCGATGCACCCGGATCGCCTAGAACCAGTTTTAATTTCCCAAGGCAGAACAACATCATGCCCATAGACCAACTGATACGGCAAAACATTAGTTGCACCATGACACACCATCCGATGCGACCATAAGGCTTCACTTAATACTACATGCCACCTTCTAGGATTTTCTACAATCTTGCGTTTGATAAGCTTGATAACTCCTTTATTAGTTGCTTCAGTCTCACCGTTAGCTTGAGCATAATGAGAAGAATTCAATACCTTGAACCCCATACTAGCAGCAAACTCATCAAATTCTCCCGACGTGAACATAGTTCCTTGATCGGTGGTGTTGACACAAAAAGCGTCAGGATCTGCGAACACCTCAGGCTTATACCCGAAATTCGATATCCGGAGGCGTGCCAGTCGATTTGACCAGTTAATCGACAAGGACGATAACTAGAACAAGATCCAATCCAGACAACGGCGATGCGCCCGGATGCTGGGCTTCAGGCTTGATCAGGATAACTAGAGCAGAGCTGAACGAGGCAATAGCGATGCGCCCGGATGCCAAAGCTCAGAGGTACTCCCACACGGAACTTGCAAGGATTTGACGGAGATCAAGGTGATGCAGCCCGTCGAAACTTGAAGAACTCGTTGAAAAGCTATAACTAATGCAAAAAGGATAAATTGTGATAAAAAGTAGAATAAGAATAAAATTGGTTTGTTTGATATTAGATTGATATACACGTAGCCCTCGGGCACATATTTATACTCCTGCATGGAGAGTTGTACAGAGACACGACTCGTATCCTTCCTAAAACAAACTCCTAACTTTAAGGAAACTAACTCGCGCAGGAGTCGGATCTAAAACAATAATATTATTTTCCTGAACAAACACACCTATTTTAAAGGAAAACAAACGACTCATGCAAGAATTGGACTCAAACTGCTATAATAATACTAGTATAAAATCACCAGTTTCCTTATGTCCTTCCTTCGATGGAAACTTTCCATCGGCAGATCCCTTCAATCCGCGACTTCCTTCTTTGACCACCGCCAGCCTTCTGCTGACATCAAGCGCTAAGTCACCTTGTACTCATCAGCACCCCATGCCCATCGGCATCGGCAATACTTCCCGATCGGCAACCTTGTACTGATAACTGTCTTCACCAACCTATTGGCAATCGGCAACCACTCTTCATCAGCAATCGGCAACGTCTCCTTATCGGCAATCGGCATCAGCTTCTCATCGGCAATCGGCATTTATAACTTAAGCTACTCGACTTCACCAATTAAACTTTGTCGGCAAGGACCATCCAGCCTCTATCGGCAATGCACTTAGTCTTCCCACAGCACACTCCCATCGGCAATACTGACTCAACTTCCCGATGTCGATGGAAAACGGCTGCTGATCAATACAAGTCTTAGCTTATTTGACACGTGCTGAAAAACGGTGTCAACAGGTGGTAATAGTTTGAGGAATTCTGAATTGGTAAACAATATGCTCTTTTACAAAATCTACCATGTTTGCCGATGTTACCTTATTCAAAGGAATCGCCTCAACCCATTTCGTGAAGTAATCGGTAGCAACGAGTATAAACTTATGCCACCTACTTGACGGTGGATAAATTTGGCCGATGAGATCAATAGCCCATCCTCTAAACGTCCAAGGCTTGATTATAGGATTCATTTGCCGATGCAGGTGCCCTTTGGACATTATCAAACTTCTGACAATCTTGGCACCCCTTAAAGTAGCTAAAACAATCTTCAAGAATTGTTGGCCAATAATATCCATTTCACCTAATCATCCACTTCATCTTGAATGCCGATTGATGTGCTCCACACACACCTTCATGGATCTCGCCCATCAACTCTTTTGACTCCTCTTTACCAAGGCATCTGAGCAAAACTCCATCAATTGTCCGATAATACAATTCATTGTCAAAGAGCACATACTTAGTAGCTTGGAACCTTAAACGCCTTTCAACCTTCTTAGATGGATCTCTTAAGTAATCGGCGATTTCATTTTTCCAGTCATCGGCAGCCATCACCGATGTCATGACTTCTTGAATCGGCTGATATCCTGAAGCATTCTGTGCTAACCGATTGGCCTCTTCATTATGCAACCTAGGAATATGCTCAAGGCGATACTCTTTGAATTCTTTCAATAATTGCAAACACCTCTCATGGTGTGGAATCAACACTTCACTTCGGCATTCATAAACCCCAATCAATTGATTGGTCACCAACATAGAGTCGCCAAAGATTTCAACGGCATCGGCACACACCTCCCTGAGTAATTCCAACCCTTTTATCAACGCTTGATACTCAGCCTGATTGTTTGTCGACGTAGTAACAATCGGCAACGAAATCTCATATCTCCGTCCTCGGGGTGAAATTAAGAGAACACCGATGCCTGCTCCTTCTTTACACGTAGATCCATCAAAGAACAAAGTCCAAGGAGCAACCTCCACGGAGCTTACCATATTGCAATGCTGAGCAACAAAATCGGCCATCACCTGACCCTTAACTGCCTTAGCCGATTCAGACTTCAAATCAAACTCCGAAAGTGCTAGAATCCATTTGCCAATTCTCCCACTTAATATCGACATTGATAGCATATACTTAACCACATCATCTTTGCAGATAACAGTGCATTCAGCCGACAATAAATAATGCCTCAGTTTTATGCAAGAGAAATATAAACATAAACATAATCTCTCTATAGCCGAATACCTGGTTTCAGCATCCACTAACCTTTTGCTCAAATAATAAATCACACGTTCTTTCCCTTCAAATTCTTGAATTAAGGCCGACCCGATAACACCGTCATCGGCAGACAAATATAACCTGAAAGGCTTCCCGTGTTGAGGTAGAACCAAGACTGGAGGGTTCACTAAATATTTCTTGATCTCCTCCAAGGCTAACTGCTGTTCTTCTTTCCATGTAAACTCCTGATCGGCTTTTAGCTTCAACAATGGACTAAAAGATTTAATCTTACCAGATAAGTTAGATATAAATCTTCTAATGAAATTAATCTTGCCGATCAAGGATTGCAACTCAGTCTTGTTTGTAGGAGCAACCACTTTGTTAATTGCATCAATAGATTTTCTGCCGATCTCGATGCCTCTCTGATGCACCATAAGACCCAGAAACTGACCTGCCGATACACCAAATGCACACTTGTTAGGATTCATCTTCAACCCAAGCTCCCTTGTGCATGCCAAGATTTTTCGCAAATCGGCAAGATGCTTCTCAACATTTCCGGATTTAACCAGCACATCATCAATATAGATTTTGACTATCGTGCCGATGTACTTATGAAAGATCAAATTCATTGCTCTCTAATAAGTAGCACCGGCATTCTTCAAGCCAAAAGTCATTACAACCCATTCAAATAAATAGACGTGACCTGGACACCTGAAAGCAGTTTTGGATATGTCTTCTTCAGCCATGAATATCTGATTATATCCAGCATTACCATCCATGAAGCTAATAATTTGATGTCCAGCAGCAGCATCAACCAGCAGATCGGCAACCGGCATCGGATAACCATCCATCGGCGTAACTTTATTGAGATTCCTGAAATCAATGCAAACACGTAATTTTCCATTTTTCTTATACACAGGAACCACATTAGAAATCCATTCGGCGTATCGGCATTGCCGAATAAAACCAGCTTCAATTAACTTAGTAATTTCAGCTTTAATATCGGTAGAACAGTAGGATTGCATCGGCGTGCAGGTTGCCGATGTGGTTGGAAACCGGACTTAATGGGCAACCTATGTTCGACTATTGATCGGTCTAAACCAGGCATCTCTGTATAATCCCAAGCAAAACAATCTTTGTATTCCTTTAACAAATCAGTCAACTGTTCTTTACATTGGGAATCTAACTTAGCACTAATGAAAGTTGTCCTAGGCTTACTACCATCGCCGATGTCTATCTCTATTAAATCATCGGTGGATGTGAACCCTTGTCCCAGTTTTCCATCATCAGCGAACCGATCCATTAAAACTCTTCTTTAGGACCGACTGCTTGGATCGGTGTAATGCTGTAATCGGCAACTTTGAGGAATTCTGTGTCCCAAGCTTCACCTGATATGCATCTGGTCCACTCATAAGTTTCTGATTCTGCCGACGCAATAATCGACGGGGTCTCACTCTGGACGACTTCAATTTTGTCTCGGACCCACTGCACAAGGCTTTGGTGCATTGTAGAAGGAATGCAGCAATTAGCGTGGATCCAATCCCTACCTAGGAGCAAGTTATAGGTGCCATTTCCACTGATTACAAAAAATGTCGTCGGCAAAGTTTTACTTCTGATGGTTAACTCAACACATACAACTCCCATAGATGGCGACACATTGCCTTCAAAATCTTTAAGCTTCATGTCCGTCTTGACTAAGTCTTGGTCGCCTTTTCCAAGCTTTCTAAACATGATGTACGGCATTATGTTGATCGACGCTCCACCATCCACCAACATCTTTGTTACGGGCTGCCCATCTACCTTGCCTTTAACGAACAGAGCCCTTAGATGCTGCCTTTCACCATCGGCAGGTTTCTCAAAGATAGCTGCCATCGGATTCAACACCAATTGAGCCATTTCAGCAGCCTCTTCTCTATCGCTGATAGGTGCCATGAACTCCATCGGCAATATGACGACCATATTGATTTCTGCCGATGGATCCGTATCCTTGCATTTTGGCCTCCACTGCTTTTCCCTTGAAGGATTTTTATCGACATACAAGTCGTTTCGGCATTCGCGTTGCATCCTTCTTTTCTGACTCTTGGTCAGACCCTTGGGCACCACTGAGGAAGCTTGGTTTTCCAAACAGGCTGGCGTTGTCTTCCGCTGCTTGTGTCGGCACCACTCCTAACGTTTGGATCTCTAGAGAATATCTCTTCATGGGACACTCTCGCATTGGCCATCTCCTCAAGCTCCCCTTTATCGACACGCCTGCCAAGCCTATTATGCGCGTTGAGCTTGCCCCCCAGTCGATCATGTGCTGACTTCTTTTCTCTAAGCGGCCTAGCATACCTGGATGTCCGATCATCAAAGCGAGGTTTCTTTTCCAACCGATCGGTAGGGTAGTATCCATTGCATTCAGAACAATTATCAACAGTAGGTAGCTTGATGCCTTCTTCCCAGCAGTGAACGAAGAAGGGACACTTCCAATGGTCCATATGCCGAAGCCATTCTTGGTACTCTTCTTCTTCCTGCCAACACCGCTCTTCTTGCGATTGCCGATGATAATCTTGTTTTGGCCACCTATGCGTGATTACAATACCAGGAGCCCTCTTAGCACTGCTATTTTCATCGAAAACGTTCTTGCCCTTTTTGTCATCGGCAAACCTCCTCTCGTCGCGCTCAGCTACTTGATGGTTAGGATCTACCGATGCATTCTTCCTGGCAGCTTCCGATGTCAGCACTTTAGTTTTTCCACTAGTTTCTACCATATTATTTGGAAACGGGTGCTGATCAATCTTCATCGGTTTCTGGATTTTAGAATTCTCCAATTTGATTTGTCCAGATTCAATTTCTGACTGCAACTGCTGCCTGAATACCTTGCAGTCATTGGTACTGTGCGAAGTTGCATTGTGCCACTTGCAATACCTGATCTTTCTGAGCTCTTCGACCGATGGAATTACTTGGTTAGGCGCTAACTTGATTCGCCCTTCTTGAAGTAATAAATCAAACATCCTATCGGCCTTGGTGATATCGAAGGTGAACCTTTCAGCTTCTTTCTGGCCAAACGGACAAGACACAGATTTCTTATCTTTCACCCATTCGGCAGCGCTGATGTTTAGCTCCTCATTGGAATCCTCATCTTGTTCAATGAAGGTCACCTTCTTATTCCAAGTCTTCCTAGGCTCAAAAGTCTTGACGTCTTGATCGGCAATTCTCTGCACTAGATGACTTAGACTTTCAAACTCTTGAGACACATACTCATCTTTGATGTGCGGCAGTAGTCCTTGGAAAGCCAAATCTGCCAGTTGCCGATCATCAAGTACCAGGCTGTAGCACTTGTTCTTTACATCTCGCAGCCTCTGAACAAAGTTTCCCACCGATTCATCATTGCGTTGCCTCAGCTTAACCAAATCGGTAATCTTCTTTTCATGTATGCCAGCGAAGAAGTATTTATGAAACTGCCTCTCTAGATCGGCCCATGTAATTACAGAGTTTGGAGGCAATGATATAAACCATGTGAATGCCGATCCAGACAATGATGATGAGAACAATCTCACCCTCAGTTCCTCTCTGCTGGCAGCTTCTCCGCACTAGATAATAAAGCGGTTGATGTGCTCCATCATTGATGTGTCATCTTGGCCGGAGAATTTGGTAAAATCAGACACCTTGTACCGATTTGGGAGAGGAATTAAATCATATGCCGGAGGATACGGTGTCCGATAAGAATATGTATTAACTTTGGGTTTAATGCCGAATTGTTCTTTCATCACTTCAGCGATCTTATCGGTCCAATATGCATCCTGCTCTTGCCGACTCATTGGCTGATTGTTGACTGGTGGAGCCGGCTGATGCGCCCCTTCAGGTCTTGGTAGAAGTTGCGGAGTAGTTGTCACGGACGCAGCACAGGTCATCTGGACGTTATGCATCGGCTGACTTACTGATGGATAATTTTGCACACTTACTAGGTTATGTTGTGGCATCTATTCATCGGTTGCTGTACCGATGCCCCATTTTGAGTGTTTGTTGGACTTCCATAATGATACATTAGTACGCCAGGCTGTTGAGCTGGCGGCTAACCAGTCCATCCAGGATTATAAATCATCGGCATGTGACTTGCCAATGGCTGATAGCTGACTGGCGCCTGCTGTTCCTGCACCTTAGAGTAATCAACAAATTGGCTACCTTGACGTGCTAGTACTCCGGCTTGAGGATTCATCAGCATAGGTTGACTCCCAGCTACTATGTTTTTTTGCATCGGCACAGCATTTGCCGATGGTGGCATCAGAGGCACTTTAGGAATCATCTCCTGGGAGTCATCTAATGGCACTTGCATAGTTGGAGAAGACGTAGAGTAATGCATCATCGGGATCATCGGCTGTGATTGCATTGCCGATGACATAGAGCCCCTCCAAGCTGAACTGTCTCCCTGCACTATATTAGAACCAGCGGATGGATTTGAAGGCATACCGTAACCCCACTAGTTGGTAGGAGCTGGATGATTCTGGATAGCAGGTCCCGACATTGCCGACGCCACTGGATCTGCACTAAGCTTGGTGACGCTTTTAGGACTTGGCCTTGGAGGTGTAGCCACATCGGCAGACGGATCCACGGGAGTGGAAGACGCCATTAGTGCTGCCGATGGGTTTATAGATGCCGATCCAGGTTGATGATATGCTGGACCAACATACTGAGGTGACTGTCCTTCTTTGAAAGATTGCATGAAAGCATTGTATACAGTATTGGATAGCACATTGGAGTGGCTAATTAATGCTTGATTTAAGGTAGAATTAACCATCTCTTGCAACTTACCAGGATTGGCATCATACGTGACCTGCCGCGGCAACGGTGGATCTTGCTTCTGGATGGCTTCGCCGCTCCTGCTTAGGCTAAAGGACTTCAGATACAATTGCTTGTACTCCTCCATAGCCCGCTCCATAGCCAGCCTTTGATCATCTTTCAGATCGGCCTCGGAGACTTCGATGACGTTCCTCTGGTTAACGTCGGAGTTATCACCCATGATAGATGTATAATTGGTCCCACCGAGTGTGCCAAAAGAGGTGTTGACACAAAAAGCGTTAGGATATGCGAACACCTCGGGCTTATACCCGAATTCGATATCCAAAAGGTGTGCCAGTCGATTTGACCAGTTAATCGACAAGGACGGTAACTAGAACAAGATCTAGACATGACAACGGCGATACGCCCGGATGTCAAGACTCAGACTTGATCAGAATAACTAGAGCAGAGCTGAACGAGACAACAGCGATGCGCCCGGATGTCAAGGCTCAGATTACCCCCACGCGGAACTTGCAAGGTTTTGACAGAGATCGAAGAGATGTAGCCCGTCGAGACTTGAAGAACTCGTAAATAGACTAGAACTAATGCGATAAAAGGGTAAATTGCATTGAAAGTAAATAAGAGTAATTGATTTGTTTGATGCGATTGATTGTCTTTCTCATGACCCCTAGGTACATATTTATACTCCAGCAATAGGAGTTGTAAACAGACATGACTCGTATCTTTCGTAAACAAAACTCTATTTTTAAGGAAACAACTGACCCGCGCAGGAGTCGGACCCAAATAACAATAATATTTTCCTAAACAAACATCTCTATTTTTAAGGAAAATAAATGACTCATGCAAGAGTCAGACTCAAACTTCTATAATAATACTGGTATAAGATTACCAGTTTCCTTATGTCTTTTCTTCGATGAAATTTTCCATCGGCAGACTCTTCAATCCGCAACTTCCTTCTATTGCCATCGGCAATCCCTTGCTAACGTCAACCGCCACATCATCCTGTGCCCATCGGCATCATCTCCTTATCGGTAATACCTTCCAATCGGCATCATCACTCCATGCCCATCGGCATCGACAATACTTCTCAATCGGCAACCTTGTGCTTCTGGTAACTTGTCTTCACCAATCAACCCTTATCGGCAAGAATCATCCAGCTTCCATCGGCAACAAACTTATCCTTCTTGCAGCATTTACTCTCATCGGTAAATTTGACCGATGACTCTCCAATGCTGATAGAAAACGGCTACCGATCAATGCAGGTCTTAAATCATTTGACACATGCCGAAAAACGGTGTCAACATCCACTGTGAAATCATAGGCAAAAAGTTTGCTTACCCATTGATACTGCGGCACCGTGGACAGGCGTTGATCGAGCAAGAACTTAAGAGCATAATGATCCATGCGGACGACGAACGGTCGGCCCCAAAGGTAGGGGCGCCAATGGCGAATGGCTTGGACCAATCCGAATTAGCTCTCGCTCATATGCCGCCAGCTTTAGGTGGCGATGAGCAAAAGACCGACTGTAGAATGCCAGCGCACCATCGCCCTGATGCAGTACAGCGCCAAATCCCGACCCTGACGCGTCGCAATCCACCATGAACGCACGAGCGAAGTCCGGTAGTTGGAGCACAGGTGCGTGGACAGCGCTGCCTTGAGCGCCTCAAACGTCGTGGTCGCCTCTGTTGTCCGGGTGAAGCCCTCCTTCTTCAGTAACGCCGTGAGGGGGGCCACGATGGAACTGTAATCCTTGATGAACCGGCGGTAGTAACCCGCCAGTCCCAGGAACCCGCGTAGGCCGCGCACCGCCTGTGGCTGAGGCCAAGATGTGACCGCGGCGATCTTCTCGCGGTCCATGGCGATGCCGGCGCCAGAGATGTCGTGCCCGAGATACGCCACCGATGGATGGCTGAACGAGCACTTGGACATCTTGAGCCGAAGGTGGTGCTCTCGTAGGGCCGTCAGGACGACGTTGATCTGTTGAAGGTGGCTTGACCAGGACGTGTTGTAGATTAGTATATCATCAAAGAAGACAAGAACGAACTTACGCAAGAACGGTCCGAGGACTGCGTTCATGAGGCTCTGAAACGTGGCGGGCGCGTTCGTGAGACCGAACGGCATGACCAAAAATTCGAAGTGGCCCTCGTGGGTGCGGAATGCCGTTTTCACCACATCGTCCGCGTGCACCCAGACCTGGTGATAGCCGGAGCGTAGATCCAATTTGGTGAAGAAGCTGTCGGCATGAAGCTCGTCCAGCAGTTCTTCCACAACGGGAATAGGGAATTTATCCTTTACAGTTTGCTTGTTCAGGGCGCGGTAGTCCAGGCACATGCGCCAGGAGCCATCGCGTTTCTTGACAAGCAGAACTGGTGCGGAGAAGGCCGATGTGCTTGGTCGGATGATTCCCTGTTCGAGCATGGCCTTACATTGGGCTTCCAGTTCGTCCTTTTGCAATTGGGGGTAGCGATAGGGCCGGACGGCGACCGGTGCAGCTGCTGGAAGGAGATGGATTCGGTGATCACACGGCCGGGCCGAAGGTAGTCCCGTAGGTACGGCGGACACATCTTCGAAGGAGGACAACAGCTTCTGCAGCAAGTCCACCTCATTGTGGCGAATGGACTGCAACCGGGGGGATTGAATGTCGAAGCGGGTGGAGCCAATCCCGCGCCAGAAGACGTGGCGAGACTGGCGCCAGAACGCCATGCAGAGGTCATCAAAGTCCCACAAAATCGGCCCGAGTGTGCGAAGGAAGGAGATTCCCAAGATGATGTCGTAGTTGGCGAGCGGAATGGTGTGTAGCAGTTGATGTCGAACGATTCACCGGCGATGCGGATGCTGACATCACGGGCATAGCCACGGCAAGCCATGCGGTCGCCGTTGGCGACGGTGACGTTCGAGCCGGGACAGGCCTGGAACGTCAGGTTGGACCGGCGGGCGACGTCGGGGCTTACAAAGTTGCTGGTGGAGCCCGAATCTAGCAGGGCGACGTACTGCTCGTTGCCGACGGTGACGTAGATCTGCATCGTATCCCCAGTCCTGATGCCGGCGAGAGCGTGGAGCGAAATCATGGGTTCTTCCGGGTCGAACGTCGCTGCAGCCGCCGGCTCCGGTGTCTCGTCCTCGTCGGGTTCCTCCACCGTGTAATCAGTCACCACTAGGTAAAAGAGGTGGGAGCACTTGTGCCCCTTCACATATGGTTCATCACAGTTGTAGCATAAGCCCAGTTTCCGACGCTCGGTCATTTCAGAGGAGCTGAGGCGCTTGAACGGGCGTGGTGGCGGATTTGGTGGCGCCGAGCCACTCGCGCCGGCTGGAGCCGAGGAGGATGTCGGTGCCGGCAGCATGGCCTGTGGGCGCCGATTCGGACGTGGAGGGGGAGCCGGCAACGCCAACGGCTGAGGCGTGTTGCGACGCTCGAAGGAACGAGCCAGCCGAATAGCCCGATGTAGATCTTGAGGCTCATGGAGATCGGGTAGGCCACCCATGAAGAGCCGAGCCTGTTGAACGGACTCCAACGTGCCCGCATGCGCCAAGCGCGCGAGGAAGGCTTCAGCGAAAGCGTCGACCGTCGACGTGAACGGTAGGCGCGCTATTTCAGCGAGCTGATTTGTACTTAGCGGCAGACCAAAGCGCTGCTGGCACAAATCCTTGAACACAGACCAATCCGGCCGGCCTGCCGTGCGTTCCAGAACCAAGTACCACTGTTGAGCGATGCCGGTGAGGTGGTACGAGGCGTACCAAACCTAATCCACTGGAAGGGTCAGCTGGGCACGGAAAAACTGCTCGCATCGATTCAGCCAGCCCAGCGGGTTCTCACGGCCATTGTACGTACGAAAAGTCATCATGTGAAACTTTGCTGGGACTTGTGTTGGGAACGGAGGCGGTACAGCAGGACGTGATGCCATGGGGAGTGACATCTGCATGATCGATGACAGAGATGGGATCGGCGATGGAGAATGGGGCCAACAGATCTGCTGGATTGGCACGCCGTATGGCTGCTGTGTGGTGGTGACGAGTGCCGAGGCGGAGAAGGATGCAGCTGATGCGGCGGAGGCGTTGGCGGCGGATATGGGCAGGGACGAGTTCAGCCGATCGCCGGTGGGGAGAACTGGTCCTTGCGTCTTGCTCGGCAGGCCGCCATAACCCAGCATCCCGAACGGCGCGACAACCGATGATGACGGAGAGGCCTGATGGTTCTCCACAGCATTGAGGCGTGCGGCGATATTACCCATCTGCTGCTGGAGGCCATAGATGGCGGTGGTGAGCGCGGTGAGGTCGGTGGTGGAGATGGCAGTATATTGTGTTGGGCTGGCGAGTGGTGTCGTAGCGACGATGGTGGCAGCGGTGGATGGAGGTGGTGGTGGTGCGCCCGAAACAGCGCCGGCGGTGGAGGGTGGGATGGCAGGGAAGGTGTTTTCCGAGGTCAACATGACAGCTGATACCAGATTGATACGGCCTAATGATCGGAGAGCGTAGGAGTGGGAAGTGGATGGGCGAGGCTTGAAGATGCGTCGACGAACAGGCGGCGCCGTGGTTCGTCGCCGGGGTTGGATCACTCAAAGACAACAGGATGACGATGAATAGTATCTGGGCGCCCAAGGGAGACAATACTAACCGAATGCTAGTTTAAAGGGAAGATAACAAATCAAACTAGAGATCCTATAATCCAGGATCAGGTAACTGAATCGAGCCTATCCTCCATTCTGGCGCTTGTGGTTCAGCCACTCTTTCTTGGCCTGCGTTCATAGACCTGACTGGTCATAACAATATCTTACAATATTCCATGACCTATATAAAAGAAATATGATTGCACAAAATAGTTTAGAGCAGCAACGGATGGCAAAACACAAAGCTTGAGCTACATGAAACATCAAATAACATATAAAAGGTTTCCCAGCCAGGTTAATAATATTGTGTACAAGCATGTAGCAGGGTGAATATTATGATGGATTACTGTTTGCATTGGCAGCTTGCGTTCTTGCCACATCAGTTGACATTTTCTAATGCATGTTCAGAAAACTATCGCCTAGCTAAAAACACACCATCCCTATCAGCAGACCAGAATGTCATTCATCAGCAGAATCTATCTACACATATATACATTAAAAATCACAACACCATAACGATGCAAGGTAGTCAAAAGTAACATCTTATGAAGAAAAGAAAACGTCCCCTGGTGAAGCTTGCTGCGTCTAATGCATAGAATTTAGGTAAGTCGATGAGTTTCGACTTACCTAAACGTCCCTGGTGAAACTTCCTGTTTGGTAGCATGTAGTACAAACATGCACTAGTGATATATGTTCCCCTGTAAATAGTGTGCTCAAAATTCCAAATATTGATGAGTTGCACGGAGGCAGCATGATGTATGCATTTCAAGTTTTATGGCTAGGCAAGGCCTGTCGTGCAAGTCTTCTAAAAAAGCATGAACATCTTTATCCTTATTTAATCTAGGAGTTCACTGCACCAAACATATGTGAAATGTAGAAATACAAGATTAAGAAAAGTTGGTAACTTACATGGGAACTGCATTTTCTAAATGGTCTGGATGTTAAGCTTCAGATTAGTAGTTCCAAGGGCAGTAAAGATTATCTTGGAAGTTCTTCGAACACTTTCATCGATCTTAACACATTTGATTTCCAAAAATTTGAGTCGTCTCAGCTCAATCGGCTGTTCAGTTGGACCATAGTCTTCTGTTTCCAATGCACATTTCTCTTCCTGTAGCATTTGAAGAAGTTAAAATAAAATCGCCCATCCTGTTAGGCATGATATATTTTTTGATCAAGGGACTAGATAAATACCTGACAGAGTTGTAGAATGATCTTCTCAAGATTTGGTGTGTGCTGGAGAAATCTAAGTAGTGCATGGAGGTCTCCAGACAGACACCAATCAACTAGATAAAATGTTATTAACTTGTGGAACATAGGGCACCATTCCAAGTCCATTTTGAAATTAAACTGAATTGGAAATGGATGAATCAAAGTCATGACTTAAGAGTAAGATCTGATCATGCGAAGATACATACTGAGGTGGGCATATATGAACATTGAATATATATGCACTGCATTAAATATTATAAGTTCATCTACGGCATTTGCACTGAAAGGAAAGCAATCAATATCTCTAGTTTAGTTATTCATCAACTGAGAAATTGAAAGAACTGAAGAGTATGTAGAAGAAGTTATATATGGATACATATCTGTAAAAGATTCTTACATGTATTCACCGCAATCTGGTCTTTCAAAGTACATGGATGCATAGAGATTGACTTAGACTTTATATTTTTCATCAACTAACAAAACAAAAGAACTAAAGTTCATGACAAAATAAGGACAGAGTAACTTCTTAATTACATATGTCATTCTGTCACCACAATCTAATCTGCAAAAGCACATTCATGGATCACACAATTGACATGGGACTATACTGTTTTTTATGTTACCAAATTTAATAGTTGGATAATTATATCATGAACTAATTAACAAATCAAAAGAACTAAAGTTCATAACAAAATAAAGGACACATATAATCTGTAAAACCTCATGCATATATCATCGTACCTCCACAACCTGATCTGTAAAAGCACATTGATAGATAACAATTCACTTTGATTTGACTAATTTCGTGTTACCAAATTCTGCATGTAGAGATGGGAAAAAGAATGTCACAGAACGTACCATTCCAAACGATGCCCTAAACCTTAGATTAGTAGCATTTGACAAGCCCCTAAGAAGGACACACCCATCCATGAGCTTAGCAATATCTTCATCACAACTCAGGCAACCACCGCAGGAGCCCGCAGAACAAGGTTTCTCACAGTGATCCTCAAAGCAGCAGCCAAACCAAATAGACGCGGTTTGCAGAGACGGCATCCTTCCAAGCACAGGAGCCAAACCATGACATTCCTGTATTTTTAGCCACACGGCACTCGGTGCAGAAATACGAGATCTGTCATCGTGCTGCCCTGGGCTGACACCAAATCTGCACTTGACAAAGGTCAAACGTTTCACAGACGGGGAGATGAACTCGCAAGCATCAAATATGCTCGAGGTGATCTCAAGATCCTCGAGCACTGGACATCTCGAAAAATCCATGACATATTCTTCCACGTACAGACGCTCAATACGCAGCACCTTCAAGCACTTGGAGACAAGAGGCCGGTTCCACAGCTCAACAGTCTCCCTGAGATTGAAGCACACACGCATCACTCTGGCTCGCAGCTGCAGAGCGTGCCGGACCCGGAGATCCAGGTACATGGCGTTGGGATCTTCCAATTCCAATCCAGATAGGTCGATCTCGCACTGATCTAGACGGGACCACGGGTCACGGCGCAGAAGCAGCTGGTTGGCGAACATTTGAAGCTTGTCGGCGCTGCCCAGCGCCGCGACGTCGGTGATGCGCAGGCGAGGCATGGACCGCCAGAGCTGGCGCCAGCGGGTGCCGAGGAAAGACGTGCGCACGGCGTCCTGAGCCGGCAGGAAGCCCAGCAAGTGCTGGAGGACTCCATCCGGCAGCGCGCTGATCCGGTCCCCATCAGGACGCGGCTCCTCTAGCGACGCATGCTTGGCGGCCTCCTTGCTACCGCGTGGCGGCATGATCTGACCCGATCCGTGCAAAAGATAGAAGCTGCTGGGTTTGGTGGATAGGGCTGGCTTCACACGGCGGCGGCGCAGAATCAAGTGGCGGCGGACAGAAATGGAGCGGGATTCAAAATTACAGCACCTTCGCTGAACATTGGAAACTAGGGCACGCTTTCCCAGTACAGCACACGCAAGAACCTCAGAACCGTACGATTCAAAATTTGGATGGACAGGATTGAGAGTTGCTACAGATAGCCAACCTCAGAACTATCGGCAAAGTATCACTCTCGGCAAAGAAGACGACGGTCACGCCCGTTATCCTTTGCCGAGAGCCGACCGTCAAGCTCTCGGCAAAAATTTTGGACTAATTTTTGTTGGTTTCCCCGTGTTTTCTTTGCCGAGCGCCACGTCGTCAGAGCTTTCCATTGCTCTCGGCAAACAAATTTTTTTCTTCTTTTTTTGAACTCATTTTTTTGCATGCTTCCAACATTGCTACTAACCTCATCTTAGAATTTGATATATTTTTTAATAGTTTTGTTATATTTATTTAGTTTTTTTAATTAAATGGAATAATGGATTGCAGGTACATCGAATAATGGATTTTGATGGTTCAAAAAATGACATTCATGTTTTGTAGCGTACTTTGATTCGGTATCAAGGACAGACGCCAATTTTCTAACATCTTGTTCATGAAACATGGCCACCAACTTGTGTGTGACTTGTTTTAAAATTTTATATAATATAGACGAATTCCGAAAATCACGAAACTTGACGAGTGGACCTGGTATCACATGTGTAGGCTTGGAAAAAATTGAGACGATTTCGAACATGTGGTGACGTAGGATGCTCAAAATTTGTACACCAGTCCGACTGCCTAGCCCGCATTAGCGAGTACACGTTTGACGTAAGGTCTCTCCATGGAGACGACTATGACCCGGGCTCTGAGGACATAGATCCAGAGATCGTGATGAGGATTGGACGACACTACTACAGAACACACCTTTCGTCGATTTCTAAAATTAGGTTTAGTCCCGGCTAAAATTGCGCACCTTTAGTCCCGGTTGGTAACACCAATCGGGGGGGCTTTTAGTCCTGGTTTAAGGCACAAACCGAGGCTATTTCTAGGCCTTTAGTCACGGTTGGTTCTATGGACCGGGATTAAAGGCCCCCCCACTATTTGAACTCTCTTCCTCACCTGTCCGAGCCCGAGAGCTCCATTTCTTCCTCTCTATTCATGCTTGTTCTTGTTGTGTTCTTCACTGTTCTTCTTCTCTTCTTCGTCCATTGCTTTAGTTGATCACTTCTACGTCTCATCGACTCGTTGAAAGGTTATTATCTTCAACCTCTCATGTTTTAGCGGAAGCATATGTTGTTTCTTGGTCTTATGTGTGATTTTTCTTTATGATTTTATCTCTTTGCCATTTTAAGCTTCATTCAGTTGACATTGTTTGAATATTTTGAAAAAGGCAAATAAAACTAGTATTCTAAGTATAAACCTTTCATTTCTACTATGTCTTCCACATTTTATGGTTTAATTAGTTGAAAATAGAGATTTTAGTGTATTATTTAATTTAATTAATTGAAAAAATATAAATAGATTTATTTTTCTAATAGAGATTTAGGGTGTTATATGTTCCACATTTCAAGATTAATTTAGCTTAGTTTATGAAATATAGAGTTTTAGGATATTATTAAATGATGAATTTATGGTGGATTGTTCTTGATTTATATATATGGCACTTGAGCTCAAAATAATTATATATTTAGATGAAAAAGGTAGCTACCTAAAATACTTTAGTTGTATACATGACACATTTGATGATTTTAGAGAAATGAAAATTTTAGTTGTTTTATTTTCTTTGTAGAGAATATGAGGAATTTATAATATCTAGTTTGAAAAATGAGTATCGAGAGTAGATGACAACTGCTTCGGGGTACTCGGCCTCTGATCTGGTTCCAAAGAGACTAAGGCCAGACCTCCCTCTCATTACCTGTGGCAAGTATATGCAAAAGACCGTGAAAGAGTACCAAGTGGGGAAGGCGGGTCCCAACAACGGTCGGATCTTTTATAAGTGTCCAGATCACAATGTGAGTTATATATTTTGTCTCATTTGATGATTATGGTTAATTTGTACCTATTATACCTGATGATTTTGATTAAAGTGTTGATTTTTTATTTCTATTTTCAGTGGGATGGCACCGGATGCCACAACTGGTACTGGGAGGAAGATTATGTTAAACATGTGGCGGAGGCGCCGAAGGCTGATGAGGCAGTGAGCCAGCTCAAGAAGCTCGTCGATGTTAAACAGACGAATAATGATCTGTCTGCTTTAGTTGGATTGGTCTGGAGATCATTATGCTACTGAAGTGCATTTTAGGTTTTCTGTGTATAGTGCTAGTGGTCTTAGCATACGTTATGTCGAGGCTTTCATAGAGCATACATTAGTCTTTGTGTGACTCGGAAATGACACATGATGGTGTTCCATCTCATGTTATTTTAATGCAGACCTTTCGGTATTTTTATAATATCATTTTTTGACCAAAAATGAGAAATTTAATTATGTTTTGGGTCATATAATGCAGACGATGACACGCCATTGGATGTACATTGTAGATCGCCGCTCCAAAGAGTTCATTGATGGCGTGCATTATTTCTTAAGAGCGGCTGAGGCAAACAAGCGGGATGGTAATTTCATGTGTTGTCCATGCACCTTGTGCAAGAATTTGAAGGAATATTGTAGCTCAAGGACTCTTCACTCACACTTGTTGAAGTCGGGTTTCATGTCAAACTATATTTGTTGGACCAAGCATGGAGAAACCGGAATTATGATGGCAGAAGACGAGTAAGAGCAATTGGACCCTGACGACATTATTTCTCAATATGGTGACTTCAATGATACTGCAATGGTGGAAGCAGAAGAAGAGGCAGGGGCAGAGGACACACTCTTTGAAGATGATGGTCTTGGTGAAGTTATTCGTGATGCACAAAGAGATTGTGAAAGTGAAAAAGAGAAAGCTAAGTTTGACCGCATGCTAGAGGATCACAAGAAACTACTACACCCGAGCACCGAAGATGGGCAAAATAAGTTGGGTACAACACCGGAGTTGCTACAATGGAAGGCAAAAATGGCATATCCGACAAGGCATTTGGGCAATTATTCAAGATCCAAAAAGATACTTCCGAAGCCTAACGAATTGCCTGCCACTACGTACGAAGCAAAACAGGTCGTGTGCCCTCTGGGTTTAGAAATCCTGAAGATACATGCATGTCCTAATGACTTAACCTGTACCATGGCAAGGACTACGAGAATTTGGGTTAATGCCCCGTATGTAAAGCGTCGCGGTATAAGATCAGGCGTTATGTGGTATGCTCCTATAATACCATGCCTGAAATGTCTGTTCAGAAACAAGGACCATGCAAAGTTGTTGCGATGGCACAAAGAAGACCGTAAGGCAGACAACATGTTGAGACACCCTGCTGATGGGTCCCAGTGGAGAGCATTTGACAGAGAATTCTCGAAGTTTATAGAAGACGCAAGAAACTTAAGGTTCAGTTTGAGCACAGATGGTATGAATCCTTTTGGGGAGCAGAGCAGTAGTCATAGCACTTGGCCTGTTACTCTATGTATCTACAACCTTCCTCCATGGTTATGCATGAAGCGGAAGTTTATTATGATGTCGGTGCTGATCTAAGGCCCAAGGCAACCTGGCAATGACATCGATGTCTTCCTCAGGCCCTTAGTTGAGGAACTCCTGCTTTTATGGAGCAAACCAGGTGTACATGTCTGGGATGAGTCCAAACAGGAACACTTCGACCTACGAGCATTGTTGTACGTAACAATCAATGATTGTCCTGCCCTAAGTAATCTTTGAGGACAGACAAACAAGGGATATAATGCATGCACACACTGTTTTGATGACCTTGACTGTGTATATATAAAAAAACGTCGAAAGGTCGTGTACCTTGGCCATTGTCATTTTCTTCCTAAAAATCACCAAGCCAGAAAGAAAGACAAGCATTGTAAAGAAGAAGTGAAACGAACCAAGCCTCGCAACCGAACTGGAGAGGATGTACATGATATGGTCAAGGATGTGCAAGTAGTCTTTGGAAAGGGACAAAGGGCTCTACCAGTTCCAAAAGATGCTGATGGACACACACCCATGTGGAAGAAGAAGTCCATATTTCGGGAGCTACCCTATTGGAATGTCCTAGAGGTCCGCCACGTGATCGACATGATGCACTTGACAAAGAATCTTTGTGTGAACCTGCTAGGATTCATGGGTGTCTATGGAAAATCCAAAGATACACTTGAAGCACGACATGACTTGCAAGACATGAAAGAACGAGACAACCTGCATCTAGAGAAGACAACCTGCATCTAAAGAAAAAAGCTAAACATCCATTCTTCTTACATCAATCAGCTCTAAGGCAAGCGGTGGAAGCAAAGAAGAGAAAGCTACGTGATGCTCAGAACAGTTCTCCACTATCGAACTATGACCACACTCTACAAAAGGCAATTAACGAGAAGAAAAGAGCAATTAAGAGTGTGCCACAACTCAGGGAACAATCGAAGCAATCAGCGCCCCCGCTAGTTGTTGGGAATCAATATGGTTCAAACATGAGCGTGCTATCAGACTATAGTGGTATGGAAGATTTCTTGTTAGGAGCTGGTATAACCGGTGAACAATTTCTAGAAAATGCACTCATCGAAAATGCCACTGTAGTCAATGAGTGGAAGAGAAATTATGTACGTGGTAGAAGTCTGTATAACCCTGCGGCCCTCAGGGAACTTGGTACGCAAATGTGCTCGTTAAACTCGTGGTACATGGAGGCATGTAAGAAAACCACAGATGATTGGATTTGCGTCAGAATTAGAGATGAATATTACTTCCAGGGCGATGACGTTATATTTTTTCCATTTAGTGAGCTCCACCAACTATGTCATATGGACGCTCTAGACAAATCTCTCATCAGCTGCTACTGTGTGTAAGTAATCATTTCTTTTAGTAATCTGACTATAGCATATGTATATATATAGTAACTAACTATCCTCAAACATATATATACAAATTCTTGATGTTATTGCTCAAACGGAAGGGAGACATGGATATTGGTTTCATTGATCCATCAATCGTATTCTCGGATCCAAACTATCCCCGCAATCAATTGATATCTCAAACGGAGAGGAATCTTCGGAGGTTCTTGGTGAACCAAAAGACCAGAAAATATATACTCTTCCCCTACAACTTTGGGTGAGTGTTGTTATCATTTGCACAATTAATCTTACTTCAATTCAACATAAAGATATATATGTTGACTCTATAAACAAATGCAGTTTTCACTAGATACTCATAGTCTTCGATATGACTAGAAGTCAATTGGTAATCTATGACTCATTGAGAAAACCACTGGGAGATTACCAAGACATGATAGACATTATCAAGGGGTAACTTTGATCTTTAAATATGGATGCATGCTCTTTAACTGCACTACAATAGTTAATTAATTAATGATCCAATTATTGAACAGGGTTTGGGCTTGGTTTGTTGAGAAACATCGTCCGGATCTGGAAGTGCCACTAAAGGGTCTTGTCCTGCTAAATGTAAGTTCTACTAGGTCTCATAATCTGTTATCTTAGCATGCTTTAACATATGCATATGATGATGATAGTAATATTTTCATATCTTATAGTGGGTTCTAAGGCAGCCATCAGGCAACAATCTGTGTGGATACTACGTTTGCGAGTTCCTCACGGTGTATGCAAGACAAACTATTAATGAGACACTAAAAGTATGTCATATGTATATATAATACATTCATTTTATTTAGTTGTTGCTATTAACTAAATCTTATGTATACTAACACTTGTTTGTTTATAATGCAAATTGAAGTCTCTATGGTTGAAGAACCAAGTGTTGCAAGATGTTCACCTTAAGGGAATTCAAGAGACCATTGCTGGATTTCTTCTTGAAAAAGTGGTCAACCCTAAAGGTGAGTACTATTTCGACCCGGCCGAACAACTGAAGCCAAATCAAGACAAACATTTGTATGATATTTAAGTGGCGAGAGCGGTTGTGTCCTAAGTCAAATATAAATGGAGAATGATGTAAATTTTATGTGCATATATATATTATACTTCTGTATATATAGCTCCATAATATATTTATATGTAGAGTTTCATAGTTTATTTGTGTTTAATGCTTGAAACTAACTTATAAGTGCGTGAATACATGTATTAGCAGCGAATACATGTATTAGAAGCGAAGAATACACACATTTGAATACCTAATCTAATTGGCAAACAAAAATAAGAAATACCAAAATCAGAAAAAAAAAATGGACCTTTAGTCCCGGTTGGTAATACCAACAGGGACTAAAGAGTGCAGCCCCGCATGGCCCGCCTGCGCCACCTGGCGCACCTAAATCTTTAGTCCCAGGCCTGCGAACCGGGACTAAAGGGGGGACATTTAGTCTCGAATCCTTAGTCCCGGTTCAGGCACCGGGACTAAAGCCCCTTACAGACCGAGGTTAAAACCCGGTTCTGTACTAGTGGGAGGCAAGAAGCATGGGCGGTACTATCTTGCCATCTACTCCCTCCCTCTCTCAGATCCGAGCAAGGAGCACGAACTCTAGCATTCTCATACGCTCACGTCCAGAAGCCTCACAGCATTGGATTCTGTCACTCCAGGTGATTCATGTTTTATAGCTTGTGGTGATTTGTTGCATACCTTAGTTTTGTGTTACTTAACCAAGTGGTGAAATGTTGCAGTCCCAACTTGAGCTATGGAGGCCTAGAGGAAGGTCGATCGGTAGATGATGGAGGCTAGGGAGGCCAAGCACGCGGCAGAGAAATTTAGGCACCAGCAGTAGCTGCAAAGGACGCAGGAGCAGATGATAGCCATGTTCAAGTACATGTAATGGCTTGGGCAACACTCGGGTTACGGTCCTCCGCCCTCTCCACCACCACCTCCACCTCCACCGTCCGGGCTCGGCACTCCTATAAGTAGAATATGATTGCTTAAGTCTCTATTTTCATGCTTAGGGTCAAGCCACAATTCAATATTTAGCTACTTCTATTGGATTTCTTGTCTGACACATGCAACGTGTTTTTATTTGTGCAGCCTCAATCGGCGGGTTCGAATAATCCGCCTCTTCAGTGGGATACAACCTAGAACGATCCAGCTTAGGGTACATCGCCGTCTCAGTGGGGTGGTTGGAGAGGTTTGCAGTAGTTGTCTTTTTATTTGTGGTTTGTTTGATGGACTCGTGGACTTGAGATGAACTTGTGGAGGTCTGTATGAACTTGTGCACTTGTGTATGGATTTGTGGACTTTTGGATGGACTAGTGAACTTATAGTTGCATCTTATGTGATATATATTGTGTTGTATGTGATATAAGTGCGAATGTGAGATATATGTGATGGATATGAATTATATGTGATTTATTGTCATGGAAAGTGAAAAATACAAAAAAAATATATGGTTTATGGTCGCTTTGCCGAGAGCCCCTCTTCGCATAGCTGAAAAATGGGTTATTTGCCGAGAGCCCTCCCCCATGCTCTAGGCAAAGCTGGGAAACCGAGGACAGGTTCGGCCAATTTCCCAACTTTGTCGAGATCCTGGGGAGGGCTCTCAGCAATTTTTTTTAAAAAAATAAATATTCTTTGCCGAGAGCCTTCTGCGCCAGCTTTCGGCAAAGAATCTAAAGTAAAAAACTAATTTATTCTTTGCCGAGAGGCATGTCATAGAGCTCTCGGCAAACAAATCCAAGACAAAAAAAATAATTATTCTTTGCTGAGAGCCGTGCAGGAGAGGTCTCGGCACCCGTCAGAAGGGGACGGCGCCGTCACGTGCCTTTACTTTGCCGACGGCTGGAAAAGCTCTCGGCAAAGGCTTTGCCATGTGCCCAATAAAAAGCTCTCGACAAAGAAGCCTATGCCGAGACTTTTTGTGCCGAGTGTTAAACAGGCTTTGCCGAGTGCCGCCGGCACTCGGCAAATTAAGCGAATCCGGCCGGTAGTGGATCCCTTTCTGGGATTCTTTTTTGAAAAAAAATCATAGCTCACCGAATTGGACAAAATTCAAAAATGTTGGTCCTGTCCAGCTATGTTGACCGGTCAAACAAACCTAATTTGAATGAGATTTGATCATATTTATTAAACAAAACCTAACGGCTAGGCCACGGGACGGGAGTAGCGGCGGGGTGAGAAGGGTGACGAGAGCAGCAAGTCAGCATCTTATACATGTACTAGTGTATGTGGGCTTCTTTTGACAAAGTAGAATGGGCTACAAATTTGAATGGGCCGAAATATTTGGCCTAGTTTATACTTTTCTCGCGCCAGGTTGAAATGGACGAATTTCACCGAAATTTGGTTCATTCGGGCCGAATCCCAGAACCTTGGGCGTGTCCATGCATCCCAACGCTTTCCATGCGTCGCTAGTCAGTCATGGATGTCTGCATCACTTAATTTTTGTTCATTCTAAAATTCTACATGAATATAGATGGTTTCATTTTTTATTCATTTATTTTTTATTTGACTTTTCAAACAATTTTGATGATTTTTCAAAATGGGACCAGGGTATCACATGGCATGTTCTCTTGCTCCCATGCCCTATTGTTTCTATGATCCCATTCAAAAAACTCACCCAAAAGTGTTTGAAACAATGAGCTAGTGCTACATAACATCTCCGTAGGACTACAAGCTGCAGGAGACCTTCTCTATCTAGCGGGAGAGGGATGATCTACTGCGTCGGGATGCATGTTTTATACACTAGTAAAAAATATTGATTTAGGATACACTTAGTTCTATTATTAACACAGGCGGTCAAAAAATGTACCTGCGTCTCAAAATACTTGATGATTTTTGGAGACGATCATTTTATTTTAGAGATAGCCAAAACGATATCCATCTCTTAAACTCGAGTTATCATAGAGGTGGGCCTCTAACACTACACCAGAGTAGGACATCACTGGTGGTTCAAAATCCCCGTTCACTGGCGGATTTAGAACTGCCATATCCAACTCGGCAGTGATGAGCTGATCAGATCACCGCCGGTTATCCAAACCGACAGTGATGACTCAAGTATTACTGTCGCACTACCGGTTGTTTTTTACCAACCGGTTGTGTAAATTATATATCACTGCCGGTTTTTTTGAACCGGTAGTGATATATTTTTCACAATTTGCATTTTAATAATTGTTTTATTTTCATTTCGAGGGGAGGTGGTGGGGTGGTAGGTCGGGGTGGTGGAGGTGGTTGCTATCGAAAAATTTGATATCGATGTGGAGGTGGTTTGTGGATCAATGACAATACAGACCCATCAACATTTATATTACAAAAGTTCCAAAAAACAATAACCTTTATTGTGACATGTTCTTTTTTGTACTCATCCCAAACATCCTTCACACCTGTCTCCCACATATGTAGTAGTTCATCGATCACTAGTTGCAAAAGTACCACGATATCATTACCAGGTTGTTTTGGCCCTTAGATTAGTAGTGGCATCTAGATGTATGACCGTTTCATACAGAGTCAAGGTAGAAGGTTGTATATACATAGCGTCACTGGCCAAGTGGTATGATTGCTTCTAACCTGGTCATATGGATTCATCTCGTCTGTGCTCAAACCTAACCAAAGATGTCTTATCTCTCCACCGATGTTTTTATAGAACATAGTGTTGATAGTCCTCTAGTCCGACCCATCGGCAAGGTGCCTCAAGATTGTATCTTTCTTACACTCTTCGTCGTGCCAACGCACACAACTTAGCTGAGTTTGCATTTGCAAACAACCTATGCACTCGTGGATCTTTACCATACGACCTTTATGGGCTCTCCTCTGCTCTTGCTACCCTGATTTGACGACCCTTGCTTGTATCGGGGAGCTTTACGCTTGGGACACACATCCAAGTCTTTGTATTTTTCTCCATAGTATAATATGCAATCGTTGGAACACGCGTGGATTTTCTCAACCTCAAGACCGATTGGACAAATCATTTGGTTGCCCAGGTAACTCTTTTCTGGTAACTCGCTACCCTTCGGGAACAGTTCATGTAGTATACCTAACAATTATCGAAGCCTTTATCACTCAATCCATTCGTTGATTTGAACTCTAATATCATGATGTTGCCATCCAGTTTGTTTATTGTGCAGGTCGATACAATGATGTTTTTGCATCCTTTCTCATGATATCCAGTTTTTTCAACACTGTAGCACTAAGGAATCGGCCATACACCTACGGATGAATTTATTGGAAAAGCTAGAGCCAAAGTACACAGAAAAGAATGAAATAGATAAAAAAATTGTACAATATAATGTCTACATAGTTATACTTTTGGCAATGTATTCGTGTCAATATTTTACAAAGGGAGAAGAATGAAAATCAAATCTTTTCATTCCATGCATGCTGGTTTGATCGATGCGGGGTAGTAGCTATAGGCTATAGCCAGCTAGCTGTAATATATATATATATATATACTTCTCACGGAATGTGCGTGTTGTATTAATTTAACATCAGTCTGCTGAACAGCTTGCCACCACATGCAACGGCTTGTTCTTTAATGGGATTTCACTCGGATAAGTTTTTGTACGTACTCCTATTTCCCTGGGTCAACTATTGCACCTGTAAAGGTGGTGTCCCATGATCGCCCATGCCCATGTGCCATGAAATCTGAAGAATCGCAAATATATATATATTTGGGAGTTTGGTATTTCCGCCTCTACTTTAAAGTGGAGTGGTGATCTATCCCTGGGATTTGATAAACTTTGATTCGGACGGTTGCTTGGGCGTGCTGCGGAGGCTTTGTGCGGGCACGCTGACTGGGCCGCGGGTGTCCTCAGACTGAGGCTCGCGCATTCACTGCTCAGGCATTCTGTAATTTCGGCTGGTTTGGATGACGACCTGGCCTTGGGGCACCCGCCCAGGCATGTTGATCCAGCCCCAGCCGCTGGAAATCAACGGCTTGGATGAGGCTCCTAGACCAGGCCACTAGTATACCCAAATTCTTCTACACCAGCGGTGGGGTTTAACTTTTACCGGCGGTTTCAGTTATTTAGAGCTCGTGCAAAAGAAATTGTCCGGCCTGACTTAAGAACCGCCAGTGGAAACACTTAACGGAACCGCATGTGTAAATGGTACATTCCCACTGGTAGTTCTCTTAAGGGAGCCGCCCGTGTAAACACATTTACACAGGCGGTTCGCTTAATATAATAAAACTGTAAGTGGAAATGCACCATTTACACAGGCGGGTTCATTAAGTGAACTACCTGCGTAAACGTTTTTACAATAGCGACTTCCTTAAATGATCCGATTGTGGTGTTTGAGGTATAAGTACCCCTTCTTGCTCCCTGAGCACTACTGTAGTTCACAACCACCTTCCATTAATTGGTGCCATTTTAAAGGTCTAGATTTATCAAAATACAAGGGGAAAGGTTTTGATCTTCATTTCTTGGAAGGACGTTGTTAAGAAAGGTTAGGTTATGTCTCTCTTGACTCTTTTTGTTTATTCTTACTCAATTTGAATCACTTTTTAGATTTAGGGTTTCACTATGTGTTAGAGAGAAGAGTAGATTAGTTATTGTTGACGGTCGTGAACGTCAACATTTAATATAATTATAAACATAATAAATGGACCAATCACATGGAAATTATAGAAGTATAGGGCTTTATCTAACAAATTCCACGAGTTTTGGTATTCTGTTATTTTTCAGGGACTATTCCAGAAAAGCGGATAAAAGAGAATCAAATCAGAATAAATATCGAAGAAATCCCGTAGAGATATAGTTACCATTCAACTAACGAAGGATCCCGAACACACCGGAGCGAAGCGGATCCTGAGCCGCCGCTAGGTGGGGCCGGCCGGCCCCACCCCATGCAGGCCGGCATGACCTCGTGCCCACTGGCCACCGTCTTGATATAATGGCCTCTAAGGAGTCATCTCAGCCCTACCTTAAGTCGGTTTGATATAACGGCTGTCGCGCATCCCACCGGGCTATAAATAGAGCCATGTACCCCCACGAGGGAATCAAAAGTTTGCAGTTCAAGTCAGATCCAGTTCAAGATTAGAATAGATCTAGGGTTTTTAGAGATTAGATTAGAACTCTAGTGCTTCAAGTCATAGCCTAGGTAGCTAGTGTTGACGGTCATTAGCGTCAACTTTTTATGCAATTATAAACATGATAATTGGATCAATCATATGAAAAATAGACAAGTATATGGTTTTATTTAATAATTTCCATGAGTTTTGGTGTTTCATTACTTTCCCGAGTCTATTCCAGAAAAGAGCGATACAGGGAATCAAATCATTGAAGATATCGAATAAATCTCGCGGAGATATAGTTGCCAATCATCTCACGGAGGATCCCACAAACACCAGAGCGAAGCGGGGCCCCAGACCCCACCATGTGGGGTCGGCCAGCATGGGGTGGGGCCGGGCGGCACCCCCCTGGGGCCACTAGCCACCGTCTTCTGGAAGCTTCCTCCACCACCTATGAGGAGTCATTTTGGCCCTACACTAAGTCGGTTTGATCCAACGGCTGTCGTGCATCCCACAGGACTATAAATAGAGGGCAGACCCCCCTAGAGGCATCCCAGATCATCTCAGTCATTTGTAGATCCATTCAGTTTAAGTCATAGGAGATCTAGTCATCCAGAGCTACAAACCTTAGTTCATCTAGAGCTTTTCTAGTTCATAGCATAGCTTGGTTAGATCGAGAGTGGAGGAAGTCAAGATACGTCAATCGAACTTGGACTCCCGACGTTGTCAAGAGATTGGAGTCTGGTACAGTTCTTATTCTCTTATTCTCTTTTAGTATTTATCTAAAGTTGTATGATATTTATAGGAAACACTATTCTTTATTAATATGTTTTTGTTTACTTTATTCATTGCCTACCTTAATATATCTAGTATAGTTAGTTTGCTATTGAGTTCATGCACATGTTCGTATAGCTCTCGTCTATTTGATCATATGGTAGGTGGTAGGCAGTATGTAGGCGTGGTGCTTAGATACATTGCTTATCTGCGGATGCCCCTATCTGTGTCGGGTCATCGGGTAGATCGTGGACGTGACAGGTCCATTGAGTCCTTTGCAGGCCTCCCCCGTGCAGTGGTTTGGTACAGAGGAATTGTCAGGTTGAGGATATCTTGTTATATCTGAGGTTTCTGAACTCAACTCATCCTGTTCATGGCCCCATTGTGGTTGGGAACATTGGTAGTATTACTTAACAATGATTACCAGATGTACTTGCACTAACTAGCGTAGCTTTGACGGTAGCTAGAATACTTAGGAGTTATTTATTTGATTACTTGTATTGGACGACACTTGTGTAGTGACTAGAATGCTCTAGAAAACTTTATCCTTATTATTATTATGATGATGACTGATCTATTTACCCTATATTATATATATTTATCATGTGACTTAACCTTGTTTAAGAGTAGAGATCATTGATGGTTAAATCCCTTCATTCATTTCATATGTTTGTTATCAATACTAAAGATTATCAGTTTTACAAAACCTTCCCAGTGGTAGATTATAAATGACAACCTGGTAAGACTCTAGGTAAAATACTATAATGGTATATTTAATCTGTCCGCTTGCAGAATCATTAGTTCTTTATAATTTCATATCTATTATTATTTATTTCTGCCTAGTCACACACATATATAGAATAATTCATAAGTACCATAAAATATTCCTAGTTTTATAATTAGGGATGAC
This sequence comes from Microstegium vimineum, assembly GCA_022036555.1. Taxonomy (NCBI): domain Eukaryota; kingdom Viridiplantae; phylum Streptophyta; class Magnoliopsida; order Poales; family Poaceae; genus Microstegium; species Microstegium vimineum. The sequence goes on from CM039132.1 coordinate 46,522,362, forward strand.
AACCTAGTTCCATGCTTAGGAGTATAAGGTAAAAGATAAGTGGCTAGTTGCTAAAGGCAAGTTAATTATATACCATGTATTTTTGGCGTCATTACTAAGAACTATGTTCTTGGTGATGTCGTTAAAAAATGTCAACAGCTAGCAAGGTTCAAGTGGAGTTGGGCGATACGCTCGGGATTCCAGATCCGTTGTCTGGAGATCGGTAATTTATCTGGTATCTCATTATGACTTTATTATATTTTATTATACTGCTACTTATTGAGTGCTTAGTTTATTCTATTTGCATATTAGATATAGTTATTTTCACATCCGGCCCGTTTGGCCCGTAGTGGCCTATGTGTGTTAATGAGATATTGTGGAGGGTTTAGTCCCACCTTGCTTGTTTAAGGTGGGATAGACCAACATATAAGGCTTCTAGAGTCCATCCCACCATCCCCGGGTTAATCCTTTTAAGCGAAGCGAGGACGAAAGCTTAAGTGGGATGGTGGTGGGTGTGGTTCGCTCAGCGTGCAGAGTGGATCTGAGCCGTTTGGACTCTGGGGCGTTACAAATGGTATCAGAGCCGACCTTCGTGGTAGCGGGCGCGTGCGGGCCAGGTGTGCGGACATGGTAGGTTCATTGCGCGTGTAGGCTCTGCGGGGCGCATGGCATGACACATGTGCCGGCACTGGGCGCACGGTCGCGTGTGCTAAGAGGGAACGTTCCTGGTCATCGTTTGCCCGTTATGGGTATGTTGGGCTCGACGAGGACGTCGAGTTCTTTGAGGGGAAGTGTATGTCACATCCGGCCCGTTTGGCCCGTAGTGGGCCCTGTGTGTTAATGAGATATTGTGGAGGGTTTAGTCCCACCTTGCTTGTTTAAGGTGGGATAGACCAACATATAAGGCTTCTAGAGTCCATCCCACCATATCCGGGTAAATCCTTTTACGCGAAGCGAGGACGAAAGCTTGGTAGTTCGCGTAGGTGACTCTTATAGCTGCGTTAATTCCTCTGTGATCCACCCTTGGCACATAGGCTTGGCAGAGGGCGGTCGCGATGGAGGTGACGGTTCCATCTTAATAGCTTTTCTAGTTGATGCTCCTTATGATGTTTTCTGAGTCGGTTATGCTATAGATGAGAGTATGTAGGTAGGGTGTGCTTAGTTCCTTTTTATTTTCTAATTACTTAGGATTCTTTTACTCTAGCCGAATCTCGAGTTGCCTGACTATATTATTAGTGAGTCTCTATTTCTATCTTTGGAATACCATTTATCTTATACCTTTATTATTATCATATTTATTTATCTTAACATGACTTACCCCTGCTAAAGCATTTGAAAGGTTGGTCCATCTTAGGTCTGCACATTTATAGTCTAAACTATATGCATTTAGGTTTCCTTTTCTATCCCTATTTAATTCCTGTGATTAATTGAAAGTTTTCCTTTTGACATTAAAAATCAACGATACTCGGAGAATCTCACCGGGTGAAATGCTACAATATGAGAATTATCTATGCGCTTGCAGACACATTCTATAGAAGAATTTTTTAGAACTGTCAAGTGTAGATTTGATTCCAGCATTTCTGACAGCATGCTAGGGGTGACAAATTAGTGTGTAGTGATGTAAGAAATGTCAACAGTTATTATCTTTTTCTCCTAAAATGAAGTTGCTTAAGATGGTTAGATGATGTCTCTCCTCTCTGAATTCTCATGTTTTCTTCTCAATTTAGTTTCTCAAAGATATATTTAGTTGTAGAGACATCATGGTTAGATGATGTGTTCTTGTGTATGTATGTAGAGAGAGAAATATAGTTTTTTAAATTATATTACTTAGGTTTTTGTATTTATTTCACAAATTGATTTAATTGTCCACTATGTATTTATGTTTCATAAACAGTTTGTTTCTATAGAGAGAGAAATATAGGTTTGCCATGTAATCCAATGTGTTATAATTTATACTTTATGCGGCACCTGTAGTGAATCCCTTCTTACTCTCCCTGAGCACTACTGTAGCTCGCAACCGCCTTCCATTGGAGACAATTTTGGAGATCTAGATTTCTCAAAATACAAGGGGAAAGGTTTTGATTTTCATTTTTTGGAAGGATGGTGTTAAGAAAGGTTAGTTTATGTCTCTCTTCCTCATTTTGTTCAATCTTGCTCAATTTGAGTCACTTTTTAAATCTAGGGTTTCACCATGTGTTAGAGATAATAGTAGCTATGTTATTATCTTTATCTTCTAAAATGAGATTGCTCAAGATGGTTAGATAATGCCTCTCCTCTCTCCCTTCTGCTTCCACCATTGCAGTATCATTGAAGACACGATATTGAACAATAATGTCGTCAGGGTCCAATTGTTCTTCTTCGTCTTCTTCCATCATAATTCCGGTTTCTCCATGCTTGGTCCAACAAATATAGTTTGACATGAAACCCGACTCCAACAAGTGTGAGTGAAGAGTCCTTGAGCTACAATATTCCTTCAAATTTTTGCACAAGGTGCATGGACAACACATGAAATTACCATCCCGCTTGTTTGCCTCAGCCGCTCTTAAGAAACAATGCACGCCATCAATGAACTCTTTGGAACGGCAATCTACATTGTACATCCAATGGCGTGTCATCATCTGAATTATATGACCCAAAACATAATTAAATTTCTCATTTTTGGTCAAAAAATGATATTATAAAAATACCGAAAGGTCTGCATTAAAATAACATGAGATGGAACACCATAATGTGTCATTTCCGAGTCACACAAAGACTAATGTATGCTCTATGAAAGCCTCGACATAACGTATGCTAAGACCACTAGCACCATACACAGAAAACCTAAAATGCACTTCAGTAGCATAATGATCTCCAGACCAATCCAACTAAAGCAGACAGATCATTATTCGTCTGTTTAACATCGACGAGCTTCTTGAGCTGGCTCACTGCCTCATCAGCCTTCACCGCCTCCGCCACATGTTTAACATAATCTTCCTCCCAGTACCAGTTGTGGCATCCGGTGCCATCCCACTGAAAATAGAAATAAAAAATCAACACTTTAATCAAAATCATCGGGTATAATAGGTACAAATTAACCATAACCATCAAATGAGACAAACTATATAACTCACATTGAGATCTGGACACTTATAGAAGATCTGACCATTGTTGGGACTCGCCTTCCCACTCGGTACTCTTTCACAGTCTTTTGCATACACTTGCCACAGGTAATTAGAGGGAGGTCTGGCCTTAGACGCTTTGGAACCCGATTAGAGGTCGAGTACCCCAAAGCAGTTGTCATCTACTCTCTATACTCATTTTTCAAACTAGATATTATAAATTCCTCATATTCTAAACAAAGAAAATAAAACAACAAAAATTTGCATTTCTCTAAAATCATCAAATGTGTCATGTATAAACTAAAGTATTCTAGGTAGCTACCTTTTTCATCTAAATATATAATTATTTTGAGCTCAAGTGGCATATATATAAATCAAGAACAATCCACCATAGATTCCTCATTTAATAATATCCTAAAAATCTATATTTCTCAAACTAAGCTAAATTAATCTTGAAATGTGGAACATATAATACCCTAAAATCTCTATTAGAGAAAAATAAATCTATTTCTATTTTTTCAACTAATTAAATTAAAGAATACACTATAAAATCTCTATTTTCAACTAATTAAACCATAAAATGTGGTAGACATAGTAGAAATGAAAGGTGTATACATAGAATACTAGTTTTAGTTTCCTTCTTTAAAATATTCAAACAATGTCAAGTGAATGAAACTTAAAATGGCAAAAAAGAGAAAATCATAAAGAAAAAATCACATATAGACCAAGAAACAATATATGTTGCCGCTAAAACATGAGAGGTTGAAGATAATAACCTTTTAACGAGTCGATGGAGGCATAGAAGTGATCAAATGAAGCAATGGCCGAAGAAGAGATGAGGAACAGTGAAGAACAGAGCAAGAACAGAGTGAAGAAATGAGCTCTCTGGCTCGGGCTGGGGGAGGAAGAAGAGTTCAAATAGGGGGGGGACCTTTAGTCCCGGTCCATATAACCAGCCGTGACAAAAGGCCTACCTTTAGTCTCGGTTGGTGCCACAAACCGGGACTAAAGGTTTAGTCCTGGTTGGTGTTACCAACCGGCTCTAATGGTAACTTTAGTCCCGGGCGTAATTTTAGCCGGGACTAAAGCCGATTTGGAAAATCGATGAAAGGTGTGTTCTGTAGTAGTGTAGGTAGTGATGAAAAAGTTATTCTGGATGTATAACTTATCAAGACTAGATTCATCATACATCCCCCAGGTCTATAGGTTTATTGAATTCCAATCTTCAAAGCAAAAATATTTATTTAAGGACGAAGGGGGTACATGCTAGGTGCGAGGCAACGTGCAAGCTGTGAATCTGAATCCTAAGGTTGGCAGTTTTGATTGTTTTCACCACTAGCTAAACCACCCTCGAGCAAGAGCAAGTAAAATATTTGCTGATGTAAATGACAGAAGGGAGGAGAGAGAGGAGAACTTGACTCTTTTAGGAGAGAAATAAGCTAAGCACAAAAGCATAGTTACTAGTGGGTCCAAATATATAGGGATGTACGTGAGGAACATGAAAAAGAACAAAAACATCTAATAATAAAAGAGATATGTAGACAAACAACTAACTAATTATTGTAAAGCTTAGCTGTTATAGCTTGACTTGTAGCCAAGTACCTGGGTCTATTATTGATATTGTTCTCATAATAACCTCCATTTCTTGTTTATGATATTTTTTCATCTTGATTGGTTCGTGCAGAAAAGCCTCTTTATGGATCTTGTTGCTATAAATTTGACTGGTTTAAAGACCCAAAGCTGCAAACAGATTTAAAATAAGTTTCTCTAACCAAATGTGTCTAATTTTGTTGCCAATATTTATATTCCATCAAATTTGTGAAATCTTTGTTCATAAAGCAGAGGTAGATCACAAAGATCATCTCAATCCAGCAAAACAGGGTCAAAAATCATATGGGGAAATTCATCTTTTCCTTTAAAAGTTGACACCATTAAGAAGTAAGGGCAGGCTCTCCCCTCGTTTTAAAATCAAAGGGGTAAAAAATCACAAAGTTAAAAAAACTAAGGACAAAAAAAAACACCATTTGATATGGAAGTAAGGACATGAACGCTTAATCTCCCCAATATATTTGGAATATAGACAGCCACCTATCTGCCCATGTTGTTTATGTACTAATGATTATGGAAGCATTGACCGCACATGGTTATTTATCCCTCCACAAAAAAAAGCATCAAATGTTTTCATCCACCAATATTGTGCCCGATCATGCGCATGATCATGGGGTCCATGTATCATACAGGCACAAGATATTCAGGTTCTATGGGCATGATTTTCCGGGTGCTTGCTTGCCGCCCAAGCTATTTTAAATCTTTTGGCATCTGACTGACAATATACAACCGGCAGTGCTGGTTTGTGGATTCTTCAACGGACGATGATAGGACAACCGATAGTGATAGGTGGATATTTTGATCTGAGTATAGCTTGTTGAATCCTTAAAACACATTTCTGTCTTTTCTGTCTTTTTATCACATATATCTCAGGGTTTAAGACCCTTCATTATCGATTCTATCTTTTTATCACCTATATATCATGGTTTAAGACCCAACAGTGATAGTCTATATATTCTGGAGTAGTGCGTGAATGAGAAAAAAAAAAGCTCGCTTTTCACAGTGTATATATGATGTTGCTTTAAGATTCGTTGTAATAACGAATATAGCTAGCATAAGCTAATGATGAGTTGTATTGATCCGAAGTTAGTGATTGATTAAAAGAGACGATCATGCAGTTGACGTGACCTACTTAATTATTTCCCTCTCTGCGGGCGTGCAGTTCACACATTGACTCGTTCTGATTCGATCACATGGACAGGTGGCCATGTCTGTGCAGGTCTCGTCTCGATCCTGGCTCAAGGGAAGCATGAACCTGAGCCACGTTGAGCATGTATAAAAAAGGGAGGCCGTGTTGTGAGCAGCCTGACACCAACCACAGAACGACGATATCGCCCTAGCTATATATATGCGCAGCGCGCAGGGGACACCACACCAGCCCAGCGGAGCTCGATCCATCCATCTGAGGTTTCTCTACACGTACGCCGACGATGGCGAGACACACTGCTTGTTTCGCTCTGTCAGCCGTCCTCCTGCTTGCAACCATGATTTGTCCCGGAAATGGGGAGCTCCCCCCGGTGCCGATCATAACGAAAGATGTGGCTACCGGGTGTTTGCAGTTTCCTGGTGGTCAGTTTCCCTCTCCTCTGCTTGCATTTTTCGAGATTCTTCGCGGCTTGCCGCCGATGAGAATAATCAGCAAGGGCAACACAAGTCTGAGCATAACCGCTGATGACAAAGGCGAGGTATTGCTTGCCCCAACCAACTGCGGGGACGCCGGACAGGTAATAACGACCATAGTATGCATTTGCAGGTTCAACATATGCATCTTGCTATTTTATTTGCTTATATTTTGAACACGCTCTCGTTGCATTTTATTTGCAGCTGTGGGTTAAGCACTCTCCCATCGGTGACAAGAGTCAGTTCGTGCTGGTGAACGTGAACCTCGGCTGCAAAGATCCGCTTCGGGCAATGCAGATCTCTGACAAGGAGAAGGACTGGCCGGTACATACATACATATCTGGATCACATGGCATCATACATATAGCATATGCTGCTTATTATTAGTGCCTGCCAAAATTAAATGAAACAACAAACGTAATGCTAGCTGCATGTGTGACCAGGTGAAGCTAGCGCCATACAACCCGTTGTGCGTGCCTTCGTCGATGCTGTGGGCGCAGGACGCTAAGGTCTTCGGCAATGACTTTCACAAAATACGCTCTGTCAAAAACAGTGAATTGGTCCTCGACGGACTACTAGCTGGGGACGTACGTGTACACAGCGGCACGGTTGTAGGTGCCTATCCTGCTCGCCATGATGATGGCAACGTCCTATGGAAGACCCCAGGCTTCTTGTTCAATACCTGATCGCGCTTGCAAGTATATATATGACCGGATCCAATATATATATAATATATATATATTATATATATATATATATATATATATATATATTTGTTTCCTAAGTAATTATTGTTCCCTCCGCCCACATGTTTCGGCCTGGAGTTCCATTCAAAGCATTATGTCCGCCGGCCTGTTTCCTAGAGTTTTATTATTTTGTTTTAAATGTGTTCTTCATTCTTCGTTGCTTGCATGATCCCACGTACAATAAACTCGAATGTGTACGTGCTCGATCCGGATGATGCTACATGTATTATTACCGGCCAGCTTTTTATTACAACATTTTCTTATATGGAGAATTTCCCTTTGAACTAATGTTTCAATCTCTATGCATGTCTCTAACTAAAAAGCTCCTAGGGAACAAAGTTTTATAGATATTGGCTACATTCTACGTTAGTGTGGTCTTGGTGGCCGGAACAAAGTTTTAAAGATATTAAATAACTAATCCATATTCTAGCATAGCACAATAAAAATAAAAAGAAAGACGACGATCAATGTTTCATAGTGATGAAATTAGTTAAGAATGTTTCCAATGCATCTGAGTCATAAAAATTATTAAGAGATGAAGCTCTCACTATAACTGGAATTTTTTCCTTAGTGGCTACAATAATTTTCTTGAGAGTTTACAGCCAAGAAAACTTGGACTTCCTTGGCGGGTTCTAGTTACATCCAAGGAAATTTGAATTACCTTGGCGGTTTCAAATGACACTCGAGCAAATTTGAATTACCTTGGCGGGTTCAGCTAGCACTCAAGGAAAAATATGGAATTAACTTGGCGGTTTGTGTAAGCACTCAAGAATATCCTTGGGGCTGGGGTTCAACTTCGCACCTAAAGGAAGTTTCTGGCCCACAAGGATATTTGGTTTTCTAGCAGTGGACTGGCCTTATGCAGCAGTGCTTATCTCACCCTTTGTTTTGGACCATGTATATATATACTACATAGGACGGTGTATGTTGGTACAAATATTAATCCCCATGCGTATGTCTCCATCTCTATCAGGAGGAGGCTAGAACCCAACTTGAAATCCCCTAAACTAACTAGTGGTTAGAGAACTGAGAAAACAATCCAAAACATGAAAATAAAAAATCTGAAGTCACAATTATTACATAATAGGTCTAATACATCACCATATCAAGCGGTTATAGCAATAAGCTTCTTCTTGATGTATGATCCTTGGTTATAATCACGCTGTAACCATAGAGTGTCCTTATCACCTAGCAGGATGCTTTGTTTACTGTGAAGGGCATAATTCCACATTTCTTTTTATAATCTTCTGACATGTCAGCATTCTTCTGCTGGTTCACTGTCTCATCATTGACAAGTGCACTCTCATGCGTTACATCTTAGTTGTTGTCCTTTGCAAGAGATTTCAAATGTGGTCAACATAACCTTCCGCCCAGTACTAACCGTCATATGGTCCACTACCATTTCACTGAAATTACAACACCATCTACGACTCTCTATACTCATTTTTATCAACTACTAGAAATTTCTAATTTTGTCAACCATAAAATTAAATGAGCTATAATATAAAAATCGTCTAAATTAAAATAAAAAGCTTCGTGGCCACGCGATTGGGAACCATGGTTAGGGTTCTTGCTGATGCGTTGGCGAGCTCCCGGATAGATCCACCAAGGACGACACATGGTCGGGCTTCCAATAGTTGCGCTGCCGAGATGCTCGATGGGTCCAGCACGTGGAGCATCACCAATGTAGCTAGGCTTGTGAGCGGGCTCAACTACGGGCTTTCATAACAGGATCGATGGCCCCTTTCGTTTTTTAATTTGATTTCTAGAGGAGAGCATTTGCAGCGCCTTTGTTTGCCTGGCTTTGAAAATGTTTTTGTGGTAGTGATAAGGAGAAAACCATTAATGGGGGAGAAGCAAATATTAGGTGGTTAGGTAAATCCAACGGCCCTTAACTCCATCCGGTCAATAGAAAACACAACAATCATACAAAAACTGGGTCAAGCCAAGACTAGGAATTAGCATATCACTGTTGGTTGATCACGTGAACCGGCAGTGATATCTCTCTTATCACTATTGGTTGGTGTTTATAATCTACAGTGATATATCACCGGCGGGTTGTGGCTGTAAACATGTATGCGTGAAAGGGTTACCCTCTCAGGGGTCCTTGGATTCTATTATATATATATATATATATATATATATATATATATATATATGTTACAAGATTACAAGGAATTACATAGAGTTGTTAGGCAACAACATAGTCTCCTACAATCATGGGATCGTATCCCATCTATACAACCGAACGGAGTCTATTTACTCCTATATGGAAATATCTAACATCGTCCCTCAATCTCAGCCACAAAAAAGGTTGAGATTGAATCTAAACTCCTTCAGTTTGGAAGCTGAAATAGGTTTAGTGAATCCATCAGCTACCTGATCCCCAGTGTGAATGAACCTGATGTCAAGTAACTTCTGTGCCACCCTTTCACGTACAAAGTGAAAAACAATTTCAATATGCTTCGTTCTTGCATGAAACACTAGGTTGGCTGATAAGTACTTGGCACCGATATTATCACACCATAGTCGAGCGATGGGGAGTGGGGCACGCCAAGCTCAGTAAGCAACCGTTGAATCCACACCATCTCTGCTATAGCATTGGCTAGAGCTTTGTATTCAGCTTCAGTGCTTGACCGAGACACTGTTGGTTGCTTGCGAGCACTCCAGGAGGCAAGATTTGAGCCGAGAAAAACTGCAAAAACCTCCTGTCGATCGCCGATCATCAACACATATTGCCCAATCCGCATCAGAGAAGTCACTAACAAGAGTAGAATGAGACTTCCTCAATTTCAACCCGAAGGTCAATGTCCCCTTGACATACCGCAGGATCCTCTTGACTGCACTCCATTGTGTCATAGTCGGGGCATGAAGAAACTGACATACCTTGTTAACAGCAAATGACAGATCCGGCCGAGTGAGAGTGAGGTATTGAAGTGCTCCAACCGCACTTCTGTAATTTGTAGAATCATCTTCACCAAGGCTCCCCTCATTAATGCTGAGTTTTTCCACAATAGAAATAGGTGTGTCAACAGGTTTACAGTTCCACATGTTTGCACGCTTCAGCAAGTCTGTGGCATTGCGATGTTGAGTCATCACAATTCACAAGCCCATCAGCATCACGTTTAACTTTGATTCCAAGGAAATAGTGGAGAACACATAGATCTTTCAATGCAAACTCGGCCTCAAGATCATGGACTAAGGTCTTAGTCGCTGCTGGAAAAGAGCTTGCCACAATAATATCATCCACATAGACAAGAACAAACATGGTAACTCCTTTATGGTAATAAAATAGAGAAGTGTCTCCCTTGGACGATGTAAACCCCAAACGGACAAGCTTACTGCACAGACGCGAATACCGGGAACGTGGAGCCTGTTTTAGACCATAGAGAGGCTTATCTAGCTTGCAAACAAAATTGGGACATCGCTTATATTCATAACCTAGAGGCTATCTCATGTAGCATTCTTCTTCAAGTACTCCATGCAAAAAAGCAATTTGTACATCAAGCTGACATAAAGACCAATCTTGTGAGACTGCAATTGCCAACACAAGTCGGACTATTGCTGCTTTAATAACCGGACTAAAAGTATCTTGATAGTCGATGCCATATTGCTGCTTGTATCCCTTCACAAGTCGTGCTTTGTATCGATCTATGGTGCCATCAGCCTTACGCTTCACCTTATACACCCACTTGCAACCTATAATATTCTTGTGCTTGGGTGCAGGAACAAGATGCCAGGTCCGGTTGTTCATCAAGGATTCATACTTTGTATTCATAGCCGTGACCCAGCGGCTATCATGAAGAGCATCCTTCACACTCGTAGGTTCTTCTGGTTCCACGTAGAGCTATGAATATCCCAGCACCCAGTTCCATCAGTGAACTGCTTGGGCTTCGAAACACCATGTCGCAAATGGGTGCCATGGCGATGTGGAGGCTAGGCGATGTAGAAGGCTCAACAGAGACCACAGGAGCAGCTCCCGCATCTGATCCAGAGAGAGGACCCTGTGGCGGTGGAGTCTACGCGTAGTGACCAGGATCCAGTGCGGCACCCAGCTGCGGTGTAGTCGCTAGAGTCGAGTCTGGCACAGTGTGTGTCGGCTGAGAAGATCCCAGAACACAGTGCCACCACCAGGTGCTGCGTTTGGCGATCCCGAAGACGATGACACGACAGAGTTAGTACGAGGTGCAGGTGAATCGGCACCGGGACCTGTGTCGGCGTTGTCATGATGCACCGATCCAGATGGCTGCTTGAAATAATGATCTGGAGACACCGTTTCTTCACCAAAAACATCCGGATTTCCACCTGTGACATCACCAACAGTAGAACAACTGGGAACACCATTAGCCGGATTAGTATTAACCAAACATTGATCATGCATTTGTGTGCTCCCAAAGTCTATAGTGGCGGATTTTTGAGGACATCGGGTAGGAGTTGAAGGTCAGCGCAGAGACGAGCTCTAGCGTTGGGTTGAAGCTGCGAGAAGGGATATACAGTCTCATCAAGAACGACATCACGTGAGATGTATATACAGTCTCATCAAGAACGACATGAAGAACTACTACAAGATTCATTTATCGCAGCGTTGGCATTTGGCGCCCCACAACGCACATCTTAGCCGCCCGCTGCGGTAAAACCGGTGGCCAGTCTGGGCAGCTGACCACTGCGTTGCCCGCTGCGGTTACTCCATTTACCGCAGCGGGCCACATAACCTGCCCGCTGCGGTAAATGACCATTTATTGCAGCGGGCAACATAATGCGCCCGCTGCGGAAAATCGATTTACCGCAGCGGGCGGATTATGCTGCCCGGTATAGTAGACTCTCATTTACCGTAGCGGGCATATTAAGTTGCCCATTGCGGTTATCCCTCGTCCTATAAATAACAGCAGCCCTCCCTCCTTCCCCACGACTTCTCCTCTTCCAAAACGTGGGGGGGGGGGGGGGAGGTTTTGCCCGATTTTTTCATCAAATCTTCAAATTGAGTTTTACAGCCTTGATTTGGGATAGTAGGACACGATAATAGGTACATGATTGCCCTCCCACCCCTCTTTCTCTCTCGTTTTCTCACTTTTTAGCGCAATTCCTCATGTGGATCTAGATCTAGATCCATGGGATCCACCATGGATGGATCTAGATCTAGTTTGTGTTTTTTAGTCTAGATTCTTCATAGATCCATGTACTATATATATAAAACCTATGTTTTTTATTCTAGATTCACCATGTGATATATAGGTGTGCTAAAGTTTTGTCTAGATCTCTCATCTTGTTGGGGGCGGAGTTTTTACCCGAATTTGTCCACTAAATCATCAAATTGAGTTTTAGAGCTTTGATTTGGGGAGGAGAGGACAATAAGAGGTACATGATTGTTCTTCCACAACACACCTCTTTCTCTCTTGTTTTCTCACTTTTTAGTGCGATATGTCTCATCATGTGTGTCTAATTATCTAGATTTATGAAGTAGATTATTTTTTTATATAACACTTTGTGTTTTGTCGTGTGTTAAGCTACGATGGACAGGTCCGAATGGATGTACCACATCGATAGAGTGGTTGATCTTCGGTACCTTAGCGAATTGAGGAAGTTTATGGCAGCTGCGAAAGCTCATCGTGCTAGTTTGAAGCAGACGACAATCATATGTCCATGTTCTAAATGTCGGAACCTCAGAGGCTTCCCAGATGGTACGGTGCAATCGCATATGATTGTCAACGGTTTTATGGAGGGTTACACGGTTTGGACTTCTCATGGTGAAAGTCTCGATGTGAGTTGTGGTGTATCTAGAGTGAGCTCGTCGACAGCGACGGTGAACAACCAAGTTTATGTTCGACCAGCACCACCATCCGTGCTAGTGCCAGCCGCCACCGATGACGGCAACAATTCTCGTGACTACATCACAGTGGATGAACTGCTCGAGAACATTCCAGATGATGGTGCCAATGATGACGGTGACACTAGTGAAGAAGCTACTCTGAGGGAACCCGAAGATGTCCAGCTCTTTGAGGATCTAGTCAACCACATCGACGAGGATGATGTTATGTTTGGCAACCCAAAGTGGTTGGAGAATTTTAGAGAGATGAAGCAGGCGACAATTGATCGTCTGTACCAGGATGGTGGAAAATGTCCGGAGGGGTGCACGGCGCTGCGTTCCAACCTCCATATGCTGATGATGAAGGCTCGACATGGTTGATCAGACATTGGCTTCAACGAGTTGTTAAGTTACCTTGCTACGACGTACCCTACGGGAGGTAACAAGGTGCAAGCTAATACATATCGAGCGAAGAAGCGGATCCGTCTAGTGGCGATGAAAGTTAGAAAGTTTGATGTCTGCCCTAACCACTGCATCATGTACCGGGGCGAGAAGTATGAGAACATGACTAGTTGTCCACACTGTGGATTCAGTCGGTACAAGAGGAATGTCGGTTGCTGCGTGGATGCAGACGACATTCTTCCGAACAAGAAGAAGAAGAAGACCAATGCTGCAGCCAAGCAGATCTCGGCGCAGCAAGATGGGGAAGAAGAGGGTTACACGTGGAGGAAAAGCCCCGTGCTATCTGTGTGGTACCTACCTGTGGTCGATCGTCTGTGTGCACTATTCCGGAATCTAGAGGATGCGAAGCTGATGTCATGGCATGCATCTCCTGATAGGGTAAAGAACGCTAGAAAGCTACGGCACCCCTTCGATGGATAGCAGTGGAAGGATTTCAATAAGGACTACCCTGAGTTTCGTGACGAGCCCAGACATGTCATGTTCGCGCTGAGTACCGATGGGATGAACACGTTTGGTGAGCTAAGCAGCTCGCACAGTACTTGGCCGGTCGTCCTCAGCATCTACAACCTACCTCCCTGGGTGTGTTTGGAGCGCAGGTGCCTTATGTTGACGATGCTTATCTCTGGACCGAGGCAGCCCGACAATGATATAGATGTCCTCCTAGAGCTGGTCATGGAGGAAATGCAGATGCTATTCGATGTTCGTGTCGAGATGATGGATGCATACAAAAAGGAGAGATTCACACTTAAAAGCCATCATCTTTGTCACCATCACTGATTACCCCGGTCTCTTCTCACTATCGGGGCAGATCAAAGGGAAACTGGATGTGTAGTTTGCATCGATGAGACTTGCTACACTTACCTTTCGAGTTCCACCAAGATGGTCTACACTCGGCATATAAGGTTCTTTAAGGCCAAACACAGGTATAGAAGAAGTGATATGAATGAATACTTTGACAATAAGGATGAGTCACAATGACTTCCAGTGTCGCAGACAAACTGGGGGCCAAAGGTGTATGAGATGGTGAAGGATATGGATGAGATCGAGTTCGGCAAGAAGAAGAAACCACCACAGGATGGGACAAAACCGACTAGGAAGCGAAAGCGCGACAAGTAGGCATCTCCTGATGACGACATCCCAGTCGTCCCTTTCAAGAAGAAGTCGATCTTCTTCAAGTACCTGTCGTACTAGAAAACACTACATACACCCCATGCAATCGACTGCATGCACCTCAAGAAGAATGTGTTTGAGAGCACGATCGGTGTTCTGCTAGACATCCCGGGCAAGACGAAGGATGGGATCAAGTCACGGACCGATCTTGTCAACTAGGGCATTAGAAAGGAACTCCACACTGGAAAGCCTCAGAATGGTAAAGTCGATATCCCATTGGCTTCATTCAACCTCACGCATGCCGAGAAGGTGACCTTTTGCAAATTGATGAGGGGTATTAAGGTGCCGACCGGTTTCTGTTCCAACATCAAGAGCCTGGTCTCCATTAAAGACCTCACAATGACCGGCTACAACTCACATGACTGTCACGTCATGCTCACTGTGTTCCTTCCAATATTGATAAGAGCTATAAGTCCAGAATATGTGAAGATGTTGATAACACGTATGTCATACTTCTTTAACTGCATCACATAGAAGGTCATCGATAAGGCAGAGTTTCCTGCCTTAAAGGAGTTCATCGTGGAGACCCTCTATCAGCTCGAGATGTGCTTTCCACCGGCTTACTTTGACATTATGTCACACCTGATGATGCACATGGTTGACCAGATCGAGCAATTAGGTCCAGTGTACCTACACCAGATGTGGATGTATGAGGGCTTCATGTCCACCTGGAACAGGTACGTCCATAACCGTGCTTACCCTGGAGGTTCTATGATCGAGGCATACACAACAGAGGAGTCAATCAACTGGTGTATGAGGTACATTAAAGAAGTGATGGCGATTGGGTTGCCTGTTCACCCGCACAAGGGCAGAACCGCAGGGATAGGGTGTGTGGACTAGAAAGTGCGCACTGATATACCTAACAAAGAGGTAGAAGAATCTCATTATAGCATCTTCCATCAGTTGGTGAGCATGGAAAAATACGTTGAACAACACCTGGAAGAGATTCGCACCGCTCATGATGGAAAGCGCACGGAGGAATGGGTCCAGAAAGAGCAGAGGAACAATTTTTTAGAATGGATCAAAGAGCAAGAAATATCGCTTGAAGACGATGACGGTGACACTGTTAAGAAGCTTGCACAAGGCCCGTCCACCCAAGTCACCACGTGGCAAGGGTATGATGTGAAGGGGTACAGGTTTCACACGAAATACAAGGACAACAAGAGTGCGGCATAGAACTGCGGTGTTTGATACGAGGGCGTAGACGAGTTGACACAAAAGAGGACACAATTCTACGGGCAGATCGAAGAAATATGGGACCTTTGCTATGGACTCAACTTACGCATAACCGACTTCAAGTGCCATTGGGTCAACCCAAAATCAGTTTTAGTGGACAATTATGGGTTAACCACTGTGAACCTCAAAAGCACGGGCTACAAAGACGACCAATGGGTACATGCAACCAATGTAGCGAAAGTGGCGTACTATATCTATCCACCGGATACAAAGAAGCACGTGGTCGTCTCTGGAAAGCAACGAATCGTTGGAGCTTATGGGGTGCAAAGCCCCGAGCAGTACAACAACTACGCGGAGCTCCAGCTTTTTACAGATCATCAAAAGGAGATGAAGGTAGTTGAGGTCAGTTGCAAGCATAGCAAGATGAAGCCCTGAGCATGGAGTGGTAATGAGAGGAGGGTCGTGAAAGCTCTCGCACCAAAATGAGCTGTGTGCCACACTTTTTTGTAATAATGTAGACCAATACAAGTTTGTGACATGTGAACCTGGTTATAAATATAGATGTTGATGAGTTTGACAAACTTTGTATTCTTCACTTTTCTATTTGAATCCATTTACAATTTCAAAACTTCAAGTCAAAGCTTTTAGAGTTTGAAAATTTGAAGTCAAAAAATAATTAACACAGAGGTCGGGATACAACGCCCGCTGCAGTAAATAATTACCACAGCGTTATGAGTTACCCGATGCCTTACTCGATTTACACTATTGTGCAATCTGCTAGTTTATAAAACTTGGGTGTGATTGCAGTATTGGATGGATTTATTTATTGCTCTATGATAGAAACCGTTGTAGTGAGACAACGTGAAGTCTTGTTAAACTTGAATACTACTTGCTATATCTTGTTATCTTGCTATCTTGTTATTTTCCTATCTTAATATCTTGGTATCTTGTTATCTTGCTAACTTCTTAAGTTTCTAAAACTTGAATACTACTTGAATACTACTTGCTATCTTGTTATCTTGCTAACTTGTTAAGTTTCTAAAACTTGAATATTACTTGAATACTACTTGCTATCTTGTTATCTTGCTATCTTGTTATCTTGCTAACTTGTTAAGTTTCTAAAACTTGAATACCACTTGTGTAATTGAGCTCTACATTTTGGTAAGATGACTGTCACATTAGTCGATGATCCGTGATCACCACGTAGCGTTGGACGGCTGCTTTGCAGTAATCCGCTATTTTGAGAGCATTTTTTCCTTAAACATGTTTATGCTTTTAACTTGTCTTATTTTTGTAACTCCAATAATGCTAAACTAGCAAAATTCATCATAGAATATAAATGGAGAACTCGGGCGAGTAGAAAACACCTACCCCAAGTCCCTCTTCAATCTCACTGGAGAGCCAAGTCTCTATTACCCCTCTGAGGCCAAGGAAGAATCGCACAGAGGAGGACGCTGATCCGACTTGGGAACCATGGGACGATGGTGAAAGTGTGTCCCGGGTTCCGAGCCGAGATAGCATCTATGCCGAGGTACTTGGAGTAACCAACACATTTTTGCGATTTATGCTAAAGCGGTTGAAAACTTGAATGCATTGCGAGGTGATTCCACTGTTCAGCAACCAGGTCGCCGTGATTACAAGGGACAAGGTGGAAATCACTTGGCCTGATTGGAACTCTGTTCCGGAGGATTACAAGGGTGTGATCTGGACTCTAGTGAGGAGGAAGTTCAACTATCCCGAGAATGCTGATTTGGCCAAGTGTAGGGATTGGGTCATGCATGTGGCGGGGACTTCCCTTCGCAATTTCAAGTCAATGCTGGCTAGCTAGAGATTGGTTGAAGAAGGGCAAGAATCCATGTACCAAATACAATATGATCAAGGATCATTAGTGGGAGGCTTTTTGCAAACTGCAAAACTCAGACGAAGCGAAGGAAAAGAGTGCCAAGTATAGCGCACTCACGAAGAAGAACAAGTGGCCCCACAACTCTAGAATGACTGGGTTTGCCGGCAAGAGGGAAGAGTGGCAAAGACAAGATGAAACTATGAGAGGACCAGGCAACCAGATCCGTACCAGGACGTCGAACCTAGGGCTAAGGACTTCATCAGAGCTCGAATTTCAAAGAAGCTCAAGGAGGGTGCAACCAAGTTCAACGAGTCTGGGTTCGAGGAGGTGGAGAAGGCTGTCATCGAAGCCTCCAAGGACAGCGGGTCCTATGAGGTTCAGAGGGGCCATGACCTATTTACTGAGGTCCTAGGAACGCCCGAGCACCGCGGCCGTGTACATGGAGTGCAGTCAAAGATGAACTGGAACGCGATTCAGTCGTGGCAATCGGACGCTTCCTCATACAAGTCGAGGCAGAGGTACAAGGCGGACATCTTTTCAAAAGTTCTATGAGCTCGGCACGTCTGATATGATCAAGAGCTCGATAAAGGAAGCCTTCACGAGCAACGATCACGAGATGGTGGCGATGAGGTCACACATGTTCCGCCAGGCTGGCGTGGCCGTCCCTCCGGCTCCACAAGGGGGAAAGTTCCTCAACTCAAGGATTGCCCGCGCCACCCAATCGATGACGCCAAGGAGATGACACTTGTGCGACTACTGATTCCATTTGACAGTTGTATATCTGATCAACAAAATCCCAGAAGGATATAGGGCCTGGTTACCTGAGAACTATGCGTTGGTGACCGTAACGTCTGTTAACCTAGAGCATAAAGAATATGAACTAGATGTTCCCCACCTACAACGTCACCGTACCCTTGAAGTAGCGGAATGTGATGACATATTTCGGATGAAGGATGACCTTGAGATCATAGCAACGACAACCTCTGTTGCTGGATCTTGTCCCCCTGAAGGCGACAACGACGGCGATGACGAAGGCTGTGACAAGGACCCGCCTCGTTCACCTCTTGGCAAGAGCCCTCCTCAAAGCTCGAAATGTCCGCCTTTGGGTCCGACCATTGAGACAGGAGGTTCAAGGGCCGCTTCTAGGGGCATCACAATGCCTACAAGCCAGCCGAGCCCGAGCGGGCCACCTCCACCTCCCAACACTCAGCCTATGCCCCTGACAAATGAGGAGGGGGCTCAATGGGATGCACCGAGGGATTTACGGAGGGGAACAGGCGACGTCAGGTGCAGCAAGCCGACACTCAGCCTATGGCATTCTTCTTATGTTGCTCTTGACTTACTCTCTTGTTAGCTGTGTGCTGCTCACTTGATCCAGAAGGGTATGTAACCGACAAAGGATCTAAATGATTAGATCATGTTCCAGATCCTCTAAAACAGCATGCATGAGTATAAAATTAGTTAGTAAAGCTATTAAAGTGGTGAAAGGAAAATTATAAGAAAGTAGCTAGCCTCACTGAGGGGTCACTGGCCTCAGCAGTAAAAGTGCTCTTTTGTTTCTTCGCACCAGCTAATGAGGATGAATTGTTCTTCCTTTTTTTTGATAGATCAGTAACGATAGGTAATACTGGAAAGACCATCCTTTGTGCAGGTGCTCCAGGCACAATACTAGTCTCAGTAGTAGCCGGTGCTAGCTTCTTTTTCTTTTTTTAGGTGGACCTCTACACGAACAAATATATATGTTAGCAACAATGTCAACATTTAGAAATAATTTTGAAGTTTAGGTTTTATGTTACCTTTCAGCAAGCATTGCTGCTTTGTCTGCTGGGTCACCATCCTTACAAGTGTACCAATGATGCCCATATTGCTGACAGATTGGACACTGATGCCTACCCTTGGCTCCTTTGCTGCCACCTTCTGCTGCTCCTTTGTATCTTTTTTGCTTCCTTCTACCGGTTGTTGCCTTCAAAAGTAGTTTATGCATGAAGAAACCATGCTCTGCTTTGGGCCACATGGATTTATCTAGTATGGCAGGGATTGTACCATCATAGGCTGCCCTGAAGCTCTCTATAGAGTAGTAGTTGTCCACATGATCTTCTATCTTGTCTCCAGGTATAGAGGTGATGAAAGCAATTGCATGCTTACATGGTAATCCAGAAACTTGCCATGCTTTGCATGAACATGTGCTTTCTTGTAGATTCACTACAAACCTGTAAGTAGAACCTCCCCTTGCCATAACCTCTGCAATCCCATCAAGTGAGCTCGTGACAACATCAATGTCAAGGTTCCTACTTTGCTCCGTTAGCTTCGTAATGATGTGTGACAAAATTTTCCTTCCATTTTGTGTGCAATTTTTTTCCTCTGGTTCCACTTGATAAGAAGTCTTTGTCTTATAGTATCCATCAAGTCATCTAGATGCATCCCTTATCATCTTTTATCCAATTGTTGAAGCTTTCTGCTAAATTATTGGTGACATACTCAACTTTTGACAATGTAGAGTACTGACTTCTTATTCATAGTTTTGTATGGTTTTGCTGTAAGTACACTATTGCTGCTGGATTTGCTTCAGCCATGGCATGGATATGCTTGTCAAACATATATGAATTCCAAGAATAAGCAGAAGCCCATAAGTGTTCATCAAACACTTTCCCATTTTACCTTTTCTTAAAATTCTGCACCAAGTGCCACATGCACTCTCTGTGCTCTGCATTTGGGAACACCTCACTAACTCCTGTCATGACTGGCTGACCACAATCTGTGCTAAAGGTCAGACCAGGTACACTACCTATAGCTTCCTTAAGCCTCTCCATGAACCATATCCAGTTTTCATTGGTTTCCGAATCAATGACTCCTATAGCAACTGCGTACATCTAGTTATGCCCATCAACTGCACAAGCAATACATAACTGACCTCTAAATTTTCCAATCAAGAATGTACTATCAACATCCAAATAAGGCCTGCAACCTCTAAGGAATCCTTCGACACAAGGTTTCATTGCACAAAACAGCCTATTGAACTTGATCTTGCCCTCTATTGTGTGATGATCTATGACAACAAAGCTAACAGGACATCACTGTTTTATCTGTGCCTTGAACCTGTACAAATTATCAAAACTTTGTTTCCAATTACCGAACAACTCCTCCAAAGCAAGTTCCTTTCCATCATACACTCTCTTGTAACTAATAGTAACTTTGTAATCATCCTTCAGTCTTCTCTGAAGTTCTGTAGGCCCAATAGTTGGGTCCTCAGCCAACCAATCCTTAATCTTCTCACAAAATCCAAAACTTGGTAGCACACTTTATTTTCCCACTCCTCCTTTTACTCTGACAGACATGACGACAAGGGTTCTTCTTGATCTAAAAAGTATAGGTTGAAATAGACAAATGAATTTAGAAATATGAACAAGGAATTGATGATAAAATATGAACGAAATATGAGCAAAGAAATTACATGTACAGTAGTATTATCACCCATTGTCGAAGCATGAATCCTCCACTTACAACCATCTTCAAAACTCGTACAGTATGCTCGATATCTCCCTGGTTCACTCTTTTCAATGTTAAACTCATATTCATTCTTGATAGCATGTGTTGCAAGTGCCAGTTTAAATTCAGACATGTTTGGATAGATGCTCCCAACTTCCATAGGAGGGTCATCTTTGTTGTATGCAACCTCAGATATGTGAAATGCCACTTTATCCTTAACAATTTCATCTATCTCAGCATCCATATCGGAGTCAGACATAGACATAGAATCAGATTCAGAGTTTAAACCTGGATCATAATCTTTATCCTTTTTCTCAGTTGTGTCAACATTTGCATGAGAAGCAGGTGCTATGTCAATATATAAACCCTCCTCATCAACCCCCACATATTCATTCTTTGGTTCAGGATTCATAAGATAATTGTCCTCTGCCTCTACCATGTCATTATTTGGTTCTGTAGTAGTCCCAGTTTGAGTTCCTTTGCTAGGTTCTACACAGCTAGGGGCTGACATTGACGGGGTGTATGGGATTTCAACATTATCCCATAGTGGAATTTCTAGTGGATGAGCATCATGTTTATGGTATGCAATTGACATGCAACAACACTTGGAACTCATATGTTTCGTAAACATATTCATTAAGTCTTGATCAGATTGAATGTGTATGTTGGACTTGCTATCAGCACAGAAATACAACAGCTTTACTACATCACCATACCCGCAAGGACACTCATGCAAAATTTCATCGACAAGGTCTTTAAAATTTGTGGTGTCTGAATCAACAACCTTGTTAATTCCATACCACGGTCCTCGCATACTTGAACTAATTATCCTAATTTCTAAATTGAAACTGGTCTCGATGTCATTCCTACAAATGAACAACATACATATCTACACAGTTTAATTCAATCTTAAACACCCAAAACATGCCACTGATGGAATGCAATTGAAGCAAGGATAGGAGAACTCACCCATCTGGAAGCCAAGCCGGTGGACTGTCCGCCATCCAAACAACATCAGCAACAACTCCGAGAAATCAGCCGCGCCTGAAGCTCTCCCACACGCGGGCCCGTGGCCTCCCTGCGCGAGGACCCGCAGCTTCCTGACGTGCTCGCCTGCACGCGCGGAGGCGTGCTCACCCGCCCGCCTGCCTGGAGTCGCGTGGACCCGCCCGTGTGGAGGCGGCCCATGGCCTCTCGACGCGCTCGCCGGCCCTCGCAGAGGCGCCCGCGGCGTCCCGGCGCGCTCGCCCGCCCTCGTGGAGGCACCCGCGCCCGTGGCGTCCCAGCACGCTCGCCCGTGACCTCCCGGCAAGCTCGCCCTCAAGCCCCTGCTCCAGAGTCTACTCCCTCTCCTTCTCCTTCTCTCCTCTAGGGTTTGGCTTCAAGTGGAGAATGGAGAGTCGAACAACAAAGTCGAGAACCAGTGGGATTGCGTAGAAAGAGTGATGGGCAATAGAGTAATTTTACGTCTAGCAGCCACCCAGCTCTGTTAGAATTAGACGGCAAAGCAACGGAAGTGCCACGTACGGAAAGAAAAAAGTACTGAAGGGGACTGAGGAACTTTTCATTTTTCTAATGGTACATAGGTAATTTCAATATTTTATAATGGCACACAGGTAAAACCCTCTTTCAACTTCACCTTCGCTTTCATTTCCAATCCTACTTAATCCTTCTAAACGATATGAAGCTTCGTTGAAGATGCTTCTATTTGTCACTGAGGTACGTGACAAATTGTGCGAAATCATCTCATATTTATCACAGGTTCCATCTATGATATCATGAGTACTTGACAATTTTCGTAATTTTCTGAGCCTGTTTGTTTTTTATAAAATTTTAAAACAATTCTGACACACGTTTGTGGTCATGTTTTGTGAACAAGATGTTGGTTTTTTGTTTTACTTTCCTGTATAAGAACTCATATCAGCCTCAATAACATGGATATCATTTTTCCATTCAATTTTTTTCCATTATTTAAATCACTTGACGTTCAAATTGGTCTTCAGCGAAAAAATGCACTTAATTGA
The DNA here is from genome assembly GCA_022036555.1 of Microstegium vimineum. Taxonomy (NCBI): domain Eukaryota; kingdom Viridiplantae; phylum Streptophyta; class Magnoliopsida; order Poales; family Poaceae; genus Microstegium; species Microstegium vimineum. Next base: position 46,545,380 of record CM039132.1, read on the forward strand.
CTTAAACTAACTAAGTATAGCAAACACATCGTGAAAATTACCACACTTAAACATGTATTTTCAGTTATTATAGGAGGACGGTAGAAAAAGTTTGGGGCAAGAAGAAAAAACAATAAAAAGGTTTCTGAGGTGGGGACACACTGAGTGAAGTGGCGGGTTTGCCGAGTGTCTAACGTCGACACTCGGCAAACGTTTGGTGGTGTCAGCTTCTTTGGCCGGCCTTCGGCTATGCCGAGAGTCGGACACTCGGCAAAGATGATTTTTGCCGGTTTTATTTTGCCGAATGTGGTGTATTCGACAAAGGACCATGTTATCGAGTGTGAACCTTTACCGAGAATGCGACACTCGGCAAAGAACCATTTTGCCGAGTGCCTGTATTTGCCGAGTATTACACTTGACAAACTGGCACTTTGCTGAGTGCTCTGTACAAAACACTCGGCAAACCTATAGGCACTCGGCAAAGAGCCTGTTTCCGATAGTCATATATATATATATATATATATATATATATATATATATATATATATATATATTAAACAAGGGAGTAAAATTAACTGTTGTATATGTAAGATATATGTACCTGACAGACTTGCAGAGTGAGCTTCTCAATTTAACTACCTCAATTATCAAATATTCTCGAAGTAAGCTTTGCTCCCTAAACATTAAAACTGTGTAAATCACTTTCCCTCCATTGAAACCAATTAATTTTAGCTCCCTAACCTGGTTATAAATGGGTTTTAAAGTCTGTTTTCTCTTATTTTTTCAGTTTAAAAATAACTCCAAAAAATACGTAATGAGGATTTTAAACCTCCAAAAAAATCTCTAAGCTTCTAAAAATTTTGAGAAAAATATTAAAGATGGATTCTTAGGACACGAGAAGCCCAAATAATATATTTATATCTTATAAAAATATATCTAGAATCATTTAAAATTTTAGCTCTATAAAAATTAGAAAAATACAAAAAAAACTAAAAAACATAATAAAAGACAACTTTTCTTCTCAATAAGAGCAAGAATATGCTATCAAAGTAGTATGCACCTTTGGGTATTTTTGGTTGCTAACCCTTTCAGGTTAAGAACAAGAAGACCAAAGGGACATACAATGCTCGAAAACATGAGAGTTGCATCAACTATACACTTTGACGTTCTTTGATGGAACATATTCAAAAGAAGACCCCGACATCGCGCACATGGTCTTCAGACATAATTCATGTGTGGGAGAGAATTGTGAGAGTCTGACCACAAGTTCCATTCACACCAAAAGACATTTTAGTAAAAAATGAATGATGTCAGCTTTTCCTTGCTAAAGAAGGAAAGAAAGAAAGAAGAAAAAGAAAGAAAAATATAGAAAAAGAAAACTTATTGTGGGGAGTTGAGGTACACTGGATGGGCAAAGTAGATGGGCAGCCAGTTGTACCATGGCGTCCAGAGCGCGCAGAGGGTGGGGAGTTGAGGTAAACTGGAGGGCTTGGGGCCAGGCGACGTTGCGGTGAGGCATAGCCAGGCAATCGTTACCACTAGAGACGTGGCAAGCAGCAGTAGTGGAGGAGAGACCCTAACTTAGGACAGCCCCGAAGGGGAGCTAGCACTGTTGTTTTTTGGTGGGGAGAAGGGAGAACAGGGGTATGCATATTGCAGGCTGCAAATCAACCACTGGCTGCCATCATATGTGATATGAGAATAATGTAAAACTTATTCACATTAAAGACAGCACATGGCAGTACCATATTTATCAAAACATTTGTACCAGAAGATGTATACTTCAGATAATACTAAGAAAGTGAGATTTATGCCCACATATAGGCCAATAATAATCTGATAACATACTTAAGCATAACCTGGCCTGATAAAATAGGTACAATTACAACCAGGACGGATTGAATTAGAAACAATGCCAATACTAAATTGCTCCTTGAGATCATCAAATCTCATAGGAAAAAGCCACACTCATCGCCGCACTGAGAGAACAGGAATCCATGAACAGCCCAACATATCTGATACGACCTAATGATCGGAGAGCGTAGGAGTGGGAAGTGGATGGGCGAGGCTTGAAGATGCGTCGACGAATAGGCGGTGCCGTGGTTCGTCGCCGGGGTTGGATCACTCAAAGACAACAGGATGACGATGAATAGTATCTGGGCGCCCAAGGGAGACAATGCGTCTCAATCCTAGGCTAGCTTACTTCATAGAGTTTAGCAGTACTTATACAAAGACCTTACTAACCGAATGCTAGTTTAAAGGGAAGATAACAAATCAAACTAGAGATCCTATAATCCAGGATCAGATAACTGAATCGAGCCTATCCTCCATTCTGGCGCTTGTGGTTCAGCCACTCTTTCTTAGCCTGCGTTCATAGACCTGACCGGTCATAACATCTCTCCCCTCCTCGACAAACATCTCGTCCTCGAGCTGGAACTCGGGGAAGCGTTGGCGGAAGTCGTCGACTGGTTCCCAGGTAGCGTCATCCGATGACAGGCCCTCCCAATGAATGAGGACGTGCCAGGAACCGCGGCGAAGCTGACCCCGCAGTGCTTGTGCCGAGCGGAGCAGAAGGCGGCCATTGTGTAGTGGAGGCAGTGTCGGCGTGGACGATGGAGGGGGGCCCTTGTACTGCTTGAGGATGCCGACATGGAAAACGTCGTGGAGGCGGGCGTAGTCTGGAAGTCGTAGGCGATAGGCGACGGGTCCAATCCGCTCGACCACCTGAAATGGTCCGGCAAAGCGTGGCGACGGCCCGGGCAGCAAGGACTGAGCCGGTCGATGTAGCAGGCGAAGGAGAACCCAGTCCCCGACCGCAAACTCGACGTCACGATGCTTCGTGTCGTAGTACTGCTTGGCGTGGTCCTGCGCCTGAAGAAGACGGTCATGGACCTCCACCAGGAATGTGTCCCGATCGCGCAGCATGTCGTCGGACGTCTCCGTGCGCGCCGAGCCTGCAGTGTACGGGAGGATGGCCGGAGGAGGCCGACCATAGACTACCTCAAATGGTGTTGTGCGGAGCGTCGAATGGTAGGAGGAGTTGTAGCAATACTCCGCCCATGGCAGCCAAGAGAGCCATGAATGGGGTCTGTCGCCGGTGACGCACCGCAGGTACATGGCAATGGTGCGGTTGACAACCTCAGATTGCCTGTCCGTCTGCGGATGAAACACAGTGCTCATGCGCAGCTTGACCCCAGCCATGGCAAACAGGTCGCGCCAGACATGGCCCGTGAAGACCGGATCTCGATCATTGACAATTGAGGTTGGGAACCCATGGAGCTTGACGACGCTGTCGAAGAAGGCCTTGGCGACCGAAGAGGCCGTGTACGGGTGGCTGAGTGACAAGAAGTGTGCGTACTTGGAGAAACGGTCCACCACCGTGAGGATGATGCTCTTGCCATTGACGCGGGGGAGGCCGTCGATGAAGTCCATGGAGATGTCCAACCAGACCTGCGTCGGTACCTCGAGCGGCTGGAGAAGACCTGTCAGATGCAGATGGTCTGTCTTGTTGCGCTGGCACGTCGGATAGGAGGCGACAAACTCGTGAACAAGCCGGCGATCGTGGTCGATGAAGAAGTCCTGGCGCAGGCGCTGGAGTGTCTTTTGGACTCCTTCGTGACCGGTGTGGGCGAGCTAGAGGACGGCCAGCAGGGATGCTGAGGCCGTCGGGATGAAAATGTGTGCGCCGCGTAGAATCAGCCCGTCAGTGACGCGCCACGGTTCGCCGCGCTCCGTGACCACCGGGTCCCGGAACTCGCGGAGACTGGGGTCGGCCTGCAGCTCCGTCCTGAGGTCGTTGAAGAAGCGGAACGTGGGCACGGAGAGCGCCTGTATTTATTCGGGAATGTTGTCGCCATCTCGTCAGGATAGAGCATCGGCAACAACGTTCAAGCGCCCCGGCCTGTATTCCACTGTGAAATCATAGGCAAAAAGTTTGCTTACCCATTGATGCTGCAGCACCGTGGATAGGCGTTGATCGAGCAAGAACTTAAGAGCATAATGATCCATGCGGACGATGAACGGTCGGCCCCAAAGGTAGGGGCGCCAATGGCGAACGGCTTGGACCAATCCGATGAGCTCTCGCTCATATGCCGCCAGCTTCAGGTGGCGATGAGCAAAAGGCCGAGTGTAGAATGCCAGCGCACCATTGCCCTGATGCAGTACAGCGCCAAATCCCGACCCTGACGCGTCGCAATCCACCATGAACGCACGAGCGAAGTCCGGTAGTTGGAGCACAGGTGCCGTGGACAGCGCTGCCTTGAGCGCCTCAAACGTCGTGGTCGCCTCTGTTGTCCAGGTGAAGCCCTCCTTCTTCAGTAACGCCGAGAGGGGGCCGCGATGGAACCGTAATCCTTGATGAACCGGCGGTAGTACCCCGCCAGTCCCAGGAACCCGCGTAGGCCGCGCACCGCCTGTGGCTGAGGCCAAGATGTGACCGCGGCGATCTTCTCGCTGTCCATGGCGATGCCGGCGCCGGAGATGACGTGCCCGAGATACGCCACCGATGGCTGGCCGAATGAGCACTTGGACATCTTGAGCCAAAGGTGGTGCTCTCGTAGGGCCGTCAGGACGACATTGATGTGTTGAAGGTGGCTCGACCAGGACGTGCTGTAGATTAGTATATCATCAAAGAAGACAAGAACGAACTTACGCAAGAACGGCCGAAGGACTGCGTTCACGAGGCTCTGAAACGTGGCGGGCACGTTTGTGATACCGAACGACATGACCAAAAATTCAAAGTGGCCCTCGTGGGTGCGGAATGCCATTTTCTCCACATCCTCCGCGTGCACCCGGACCTGGTGATAGCCGGAGCGTGGATCCAATTTGGTGAAGAAGCTACCGCCATGAAGCTCGTCTAGCAGTTCTTCCACAACGGGAATAGGGAATTTATCCTTTACAGTTTGCTTGTTCAGGGCGCGGTAGTCCACGCACATGCGCCAGGAGCCATCGCGTTTCTTGACAAGCAGAATCGGTGCGGAGAAGGCCGATGTGCTTGGTCGGATGATTCCCTGTTCGAGCATGGCCTTACATTGGGCTTCCAGTTCGTCCTTTTGCAATTGGGGGTAGCGATAGGGCCGGACGGCGACCGGCGCAGCTGCTGGAAGGAGATGGATTTGGTGATCACACGGTCGGGCCGGAGGTAGTCCCGTAGGTACGGCGGACACATCTTCGAAGGAGGACAACAGCTTCTGCAGCAAGTCCACCTCATTGTGGCGAATGGACTACAACCGGGTGGATTGAACGTCGAAGCGGATGGAGCCAATCTCGCGTCAGAAGACGCAGCGAGACTGGCGCCAGAACGCCATGCAGAGTTCATCAAAGTCCCAAACAATCGGCCCGAGTGTGCGAAGGAAGGGGATTCCCAAGACGATGTCGTAGTTAGCGAGCGGAATGGTGTAGCAGTTGATGTCGGTTGATGTCGAACGATTCATCAGCGATGCGGATGCTGACATTGCGGGCATAGCCACGGCAAGCCATGCGGTCGCCGTTGGCGACGGTGACGTTCGATCCGAGACAGGCATGGAACGTCAGGTTGGAGCGGCGGGCGACGTCGGGGCTTACAAAGTTGCTGGTGGAGCCCGAATCTAGCAGGGCGACCTACTGCTCGTTGCCGACGGTGACGTAGATCTGCATCGTATCCCCAGTCTTGATGCCGGCGAGAGCGTGGAGCGAAATCTTGGGTTCTTCCGGGTCAAACGTCGCTGCAGCCGCCGGCTCCAGTGTCTCATCCTCGTCGGGTTCCTCCACCGTGTAATTAGTCACCACTAGGTAAAAGAGGTGGGAGCACTTGTGCCCCTTCACATATGGTTCATCACAGTTGTAGCATAAGCCCAGTTTCCGACGCTCGGTCATTTCAGAGGGGCTGAGGCGCTTGAACGGGCGTGGTGGCGGATTTGGTGGCGCCGAGCCACTCGCGCCGGCTGGAGCAGAGGAGGATGTCGGTGTCGGCAGCATGGCCTGTGGGCGCCGATTCGAACGTGGAGGGGGAGCCGGCGACGCCAACGGTTGAGGCGTGTTGCGACGCTCGAAGGCATGAGCCAGCCGAATAGCCCGATGTAGATCTTGAGGCTCATGGAGTTCGACGTCGACGCGGATGAGATCGGGTAGGCCACCCATGAAGAGCCGAGCCTGTTGAACGGGCTCCAACGTGCCCACATGCGCCAAGCGCGCGAGGAAGGCTTCAGCGAAAGCGTCGACCGTCGACGTGAACGGCAGGCGCGCTATTTCAGCGAGGTGATTTGTACTCAGCGGCGGACCAAAGCGCTGCTGGCACAAATCCTTGAACACAGACCAATCCGGCCGGCCTACCGTGCGTTCCAGAACCAAGTACCACTGCTGAGCGATGCCGGTGAGGTGGTACGAGGCGTACCAAACCTGATCCACTGGAAGGGTCAGCTGGGCACGGAAAAACTGCTCGCATCGATTCAGCCAGCCCAGCGGGTTCTCACGGCCATCGTACGTCGGAAAAGTCATCTTGTGAAACTTTGGTGGGACTTGTGTTGGGAACGGAGGCGGTACAGCAGGACGCGATGCCATGGGGAGTGACATCTGCATGATCGATGACAGAGATGGGATCGGCGATGGAGAATGGGGCCAACAGATCTGCTGGATTGGCACGCCGTATGGCTGCTGTGTGGTGGTGACGAGTGCTGAGGCGGAGAAGGATGCAGCTGATGCGGCGGAGGCGTTGGCGGCGGATATGGGCAGGGACAAGTTTAGCCGATCGCCGGTGGGGAGAACTGGTCCTTGCGTCTGGCTCGGCAGGCCGCCATAACCCGGCATCCCGAACGGCGCGACAACCGATGATGACGGAGAGGCCTGATGGTTCTCCACAGCATTGACGCGTGCGGCGATATTACCCATCTCCTGCTGGAGGCCATAGATGGCGGTGGTGAGCGCGGTGAGGTCGGTGGTGGAGATGGCAGTATATTGTGTTGGGCTGGCGAGTGGTGTCGTAGCGACGATGGTGGCAGCGGTGGATGGAGGTGGTGGTGGTGCGCCCGGAACAGCGCCGGCGGTGGAGGGTGGGGTGGCAGGGAAGGTGTTTTCCGAGGTCGACATGACAGCTGATACCAGATTGATACGGCCTAATGATCGGAGAGCGTAGGAGTGGGAAGTGGATGGGCGAGGCTTGAAGATGCGTCGACGAACAGGCGGCGCCGTGGTTTGTCGCCTCAAAATTCAATTTTGAATTCAATTTGTGTTTGGCAATTTGACTTTGAAATAAAAAAAAAGAAAAAGCGCAAAACCTCTCTCTCCTTCCCCCCTCTGTTTCTGGCCCGAGAGGCCCACCCCTCTTTTCCCCCCGGCCTGCCCCAGCCGGCCCACCCACCAGGCCGCTCTCCTTTCCCCACCGAAGGCCCAACTCCCTCTCCCACCCCACGGCCCGTTCACCCCTCCCGATCGGACGCGCCGACAGATGGGCCCCGCTCGCCAGCGTCTCTCTCCCTCTCTGCTCACGCTGACACCCGAGCCCACGCGTCAGTCTATCCCCCTCCCTTTCCTTTCTTCTTCATCTTTCCCCTTTCCTTCCCCGCGCCGAGGCTTGCCTTCCCTGCCGAGCCCGTTTTCCGTCGGGGAGATCCCCTTCCCTTCTACGGCATCGCCCCTGGGCTATATATAGCCGAGGCCTTGACACCACCGCCGCTGTTCCAAGCACCGGCAGCCACCGTCTTGCTCGAACCCGAGCAGAGCCGCCACCGAGCCCCTCCGCACTCGATTGCGATGTTCAGAGCTCGGTTCGTCGCAATTGAGAACTCATCGAGCTTCGCCTTGATCTCCCGAACCCATAATGCCCCTTGTCAAACATTTTCATCCCGTGCAACGACCTACCCGTGCTCACCGTGCACTCTCTCCCTTCACAGATCGCCGTCGATCGTCGACGGACGCTGTGGAGCCTCTCTGGACCCCGCGAACCACTTCAACGACTTCACGGTATACTCCTCTCCCTCCCCGTACCCTTTGTTCGCTCGATTAGCATCCGGAACGACGAATTCGTCGCACACCGAGCGCACCGGCCATGGCGCCACCGTGGTCGTCCCACACCGGCGCGTTACCGCCTCAATCAAGCACTTCACAGCACTCTGCACGAGCACGCTACACCTCCCCGTGCTCTCAATTTTGCTTCTAGCACCCCGCACCGCCGAGTTCCGCATGCACAGAGCACGCCGGCAATGGCGCCGCCACGGACACCCCGCTCCGGTCGGCCAAAGCCTCACCTGAACCCTCCCCTGCACTCGCACAGTCATGTAGGTCCTCCCTATGTGCTTGGTTGAAGCCGAGGTGGACGGGAGCGTTGTACCGGTGTTCACCGGCGAGCCCCAGTCGCCGGAGTCCATGGCGCCGCCGTGGGCACTCTGTGCCGCAGCGAGGGGAATCTCCCCCTTTGATCTCCACCGTTCGATCAAATCCGTGCGGCCGGGATTAGATCCCTTTAGTGGATACCGGTTCGGTCCACAGCACAGTGTGGACAGGGTCCACCGCACCGAGGGCCGCTTCTGGTCCACAGCCACGTCGTGCACCAACCCTGTCCCGTGCTGCCACGTAGCACCCGTTAGCCCCACACCGCAATTCCCTTGGCGCCTTCTTTACTCTTTCTTCTCAGAAAAACGTACTTCAGTTCGGTTTCGTTTTAAATGAAAAATTCTATTTACAGATCTGCCCTCCTTTTTCAAATGTCTATAAAAGATGCGTTTCAAATCCGTTTTGCCCCAAACAAGTTGCGTTAGCTTCGTAATTTCATGATCTATATAATGGTACAGTTTCCATATATGTTAAAGTCTTTGGAAAATAAATTTTAGATTAATCCTTTTTAATGAATTAATCTTGTATAGGAAATCGTGTTAATTCCATATCTCCTCCGTTTTAAATCCGTTTCGATCCGTTCAAGTTGCGTTGGATTCGTATCGGCGTAACCTTTTCATTAGTGATCTTTAATACCATGTTAATAGCTCTGTATTTTCATGGGATCAAAACCTAATTTGATTAACCACTATGTAACTTGCTTTATACATAAAATAATGATTAGATCTACTTTTCTTTCCAAATCCAAATATAACTTTGAATTAATCTAACTTGGGTGTTTCTCTGAAATACCCTATACACTATTTTATATAGTTAAAACTAATAAAACTCGTAGTTCTCTTTTATAAAAGCAAATCTTCCGTTAGTTGTATCTTTCTAATCGTAGATCCGTTTAGTATGTTCTTCGCGACTGTGTGATCATAGAGATGCGTAGTTTCTTTTTAAATCTTTTTCATTGATTGGTGTATTGTTCTAATTTAGCCATGTTTGTATGCTTTGTATGATCAGATGCTTGTGTGGTGATTTGTTAATTATTGTCCAATCGGTGGGTTTTGCGTTGGTGATCAAGAAGAAGTCGTCTGAAGTTGAGAAGCAGTTGAGCAAAGGATCTAAGCTTTTAAGGCAAGTATTACATGGGATTATCCTTGTTGTCCTATTCATGATAATCACTCAGTAATCATATGCATGAGTTTCCTTGTTACCCTGTAAGGTTATCCTAGTATTGTACCTTATACCTTGTCACCCTGGGAATTTATGCATTTGGGTAGATCAAGCTAGTGCTCTTTAAGAATAACTATGATCATGTAAACTTGATTAGTACTACCGTAAGCTAATGGGCTCTGGCTTGACTCAGTATTAGGCTTTTGTTAGTTTGTGGCAACTTACCTGAGAGGGCGCAAGAAGGGCTCCTAGAAAGTGGGGGCTTGGTCTGCCAGAAGGCGCTGCGGTGGCTTCTGGGAGGGGAGTTTCTTACGATCTTGTTAAGAGAACTTGTAGCGGGTTGTTACCTATTAGTGGAACCTGTGAAAGGTCTCGTAGTGAACCCTGCCAGCCTACCTTGGAAGTGGGTAAGAGACTAGCTACCTCGGGCAAAAGGGCAATTCACGACTTATGGGTAAAGATGTACACCTCTGCGCAGAGTTAAAAACTATCATGATAGTCGTGCTCACGGTTACGAGTGGCTTGGGCTCCTTACTGTGTGATGTCCTTATGTCATGGCTCATCAGTTGTTATCTGTGATTTATTATTGTTACCATTCATATAAGCATTACATCCTGTTCACTTGATCATATGGTTATTGGGCTATTGATAACATTGATGCTACTATAATGCTAAAATTGTGACAACTTAAAAGCTTATGCAGTTAAACCAGTGTCATACCTTTTTGAGACTCATGAACCCCATGTATACTTGTTGAGTACGAAAGTACTTACGCTTGTTTATTCTTTTCAATATTTGGATAAAAATCCTGGATGGGTACTAGATTGCAAGAGTCTTGAGCAGTTAGGCTTGTGATCAATCAGTCAGTTGGTCCCTGTGGAGTGGAGTCTTCACCTGAAGTTCGGAGTGTCTTACCGCTGTTTGCTCTCTTAAGGTTATTTCTTTGACCTTATATGTTATGTATTTAAGTATTGTCTTTTGATATTACCTTGTTCTGTGACTATATGTGAGATTTGACTTCCTGGGCTCACATATAGGGTATATCTGGTTTTGTTCTTAAAACCGGGTGTGACACCACACTCTACAAAAGGCAATTAACGAGAAGAAAAGAGCACTTAAGAGTGTCCCACAACTCAGGGAGCAATCGAAGCAATCAGTGCCCCCGCTAGTTGTTGGGAATCAATATGGTTCAAACATGAGCGTGCTATCAGACTACAGTGGTATGGAAGATTTCTTGTTAGGAGCTGGTATAACCGGTGAACAATTTCTAGAAAATGCACTCATCGAAAATGCCACTGTAGTCAATGAGTGGAAGAGAAATTATGTACGTGGCAGAAGTCTGTATAAACCTGCGGCCCTCAGGGAACTTGGTATGCAAATGCGCTCGTTAAACTCGTGGTACATGGAGGCATGTAAGAAAAGCACAGATGATTGGATTTGCGTCAGAATTAGAGATGAATATTACTTCCAGGGCGATGACGTTATATTTTTTCCATTTAGTGAGCTCCACCAACTATGCCATATGGACGCTCTAGACAAATCTCTCATCAGCTGCTACTATCTGTAAGTAGTCATTTGTTTTAGTACTCTGACTATAGCATATGTATATATATAGTAACTAACTATCCTCAAACATATATATACAGATTCTTGATGTTATTGCTCAAATGGAAGGGAGACATGGATATTGGTTTCATTGATCCATCAATCGTATTCTCGGATCCAAACACTCCCCGCGATCAATTGATATCTCAAACGGAGAGGAATCTTCGGAGGTTCTTGGTGAACCAAAAGACCAGAAAATATATACTCTTCCCCTACAACTTTGGGTGAGTGTTGTTATCGTTTGCACAATTAATCTTACTTCAATTCAGCATAAAGATATATATGTTGACTCTATAAACAAATGCAGTTTTCACTAGATACTCATAGTCTTCGATATGACTAGATGTCAATTGGTAATCTATGACTCATTGAGAAAACCACTGGGAGATTACCAAGAAATGATAGACATTATCAAGGGGTAACTTTGATCTTTAAATATGGATGCATGCTCTTTAACTACACTACAATAGTTATTTAATTAATGATCCAATTATTGAACAGGGTTTGGGCTTGGTTTGTTGAGAAACATCGTCCGGATCTGGAAGTGCCACTAAAGGGTCCTGTCCTGCTAAATGTAAGTTCTACCAGCTCTCATAATCTGTTATCTTAGCAAGCTTTAACATATGCATATGATGACGATAGTAATATTTTCATATCTTATAGTGGGTTCTAAGGCAGCCACCAGGCAACAATCTGTGTGGATACTACGTTTGCGAGTTCCTCACGGTGCATGCAAGTCAAACTATTAATGAGACACTAAAAGTATGTCATGTATATATAATACATTCATTTTATTTAGTTGTTTCTATTAACTAAATCTTATGTATACTAACACTTGTTTTTTATAATGCAAATTGAAGTCTCTATGGTTGAAGAACCAAGTGTTGCAAGATGTCCACCTTAAGGGAATTCAAGATACCATTGCTGGATTTCTTCTTGAAAAAATGGTCAACCCTAAAGGTGAGTACTATTTCGACCCGGCCGAACAACTGAAGCCAAATCAAGACGAACATCTGTATGATATTTAAGTGGCGAGAGCGGTTGTGTCCTAAGTCAAATATAAATGGAGAATGATGTAAATTTTATGTGCATATATATATTATACTTCTGTATATATAGCTCCATAATATATTTATATATAGAGTTTCATAGTTTATTTGTGTTTAATGCTTGAAACTAACTTATAAGTGCGTGAATACATGTATTAACAGCGAATACATGTATTAGAAGCGAAGAATACACACATTTGAATACCTAATCTAATTGGAAAACAAAAATAAGAAATACCAAAATCAGAAAAAAAATGGACCTTTAGTCCCGGTTGGTAATACCAACAGGGACTAAAGAGTGCAGCCCCGCGTGGCCCGCCTGCGCCACCTGGCGCACCTAAATCTTTAGTCCCCGGCCTGCGAACCGGGACTAAAGGGGGGACATTTAGTCCCGAATCCTTAGTCCCGGTTCAGGCACCGGAACTAAGCCCCTTATAGACCGGGGTTAAAAGCCGGTTCTGTACTAGTGGGAGGCAAGAAGCATGGGCGGTACTATCTTGGTGACAGAGTCATCGACCTGACGTCTACTCCCTCCCTCTCTCAGATCCGAGCAAGGAGCACAAACTCTAGCATTCTCATACGCTCACGTCCAGAAGCCTCACAACATTGGATTCTGTCACTCCAGGTGATTCATGTTTTTTCTCAGCTTATAGCTTGTGGTGATTTGTTGCATACCTTAGTTTTGGGTTATTTAACCAAGCGGTGAAATGTTGCAGTCCCAACTTGAGCTATGGAGGCCCAGAGGAAGGTCGATCGGTAGATGATGGAGTCTAGGGAGGCCAAGCACGCAGCAGAGAAATTTAGGCACCAGCAGTAGCTGCAAAGGACGCAGGAGCAGATGATAGCCATGTTCAAGTACATGTAATGGCTTGGGCAACACTCGGGTTATGGTCCTCCGCCCTCTCCACCACCACCTTCACCTCCACCGTCCGGGCTCGGCACTCCTGTAAGTAGAATATGATTGCTTGGGCGTGTCCATGCATCCCAACGCTTTCCACGCGTCGCTAGTCAGTCATGGATGTTTGCATCACTTAATTCTTGTTCATTCTAAAATTCTACATGAATATAGATGGTTTCATTTTTTACTCATTTATATTTTTATTTGACTTTTCAAACAATTTTGATGATTTTTCAAAATGGGAGTAGGGATCACATGACATGTTCTCTTGCTCCCATGCCCTATTGTTTCTATGATCCCATTCAAAAAACTCACCCAAAAGTGTTTGAAACAATGAGCTAGTGCTACATAACATCTCCGTAGGACTACAAGCTGCAGGAGACCTTCTCTATCTCGCGGGAGAGGGATGATCTACTGCGTCAGGATGCATGTTTTATACACTAGTATACAATATTGGATTTAGGATACACTTAGTTCTATTATTAACACAGGCGGTCAAAAAATGTACCTGCGTCTCAAAATACTTGATGATTTTTGGAGGCGATCATTTTATTTTAGAGATAGCCAAAACGTTATCCATCTCTTAAAATCGAGTTATCATAGAGGTGGGCCTCTAACACTACACCAGAGTAAGACATCACTGGTGGTTTAAAATCCCCGTTCACTGGCGGATTTTGAACTGCCATAACCAACTCGGCAGTGATGAGCTGATCAGATCACCGCCATTTATCCAAACCGACAGTGATGACTCAAGTATCACTACCGCACTACCGGTTGTTTTTATGAACCGGTTGTGTAGATTATATATCACTACCGGTTTTTTTGAACCGGTAGTGACATATTTTTCACAATATCATTTCGAGGGGAGGTGGTGGGGTGGGAGATCGGGGTGGTGGAGGTGGTTGCTATCGAACAATTTGATATCGATGTGGAGGTGGTTGTCGATCAATGACAATACAAACCCATCAACATTTATATTACAAAATTTCCAAAAAACAATAACCTTTATTGTGACATGTTCTTTTTTGTACTCATCCCAAACATCCTTCACACCTGTCTCCCACATATGTAGTAGTTCATCGATCACTAGTTGTAAAAGTACCACGATATCATTACCAGGTTGTTTTGGTCCTTAGATTAGTAGTGGCATCTAGATGTATGACCGTTTCATACAAAGTCAAGGTAGAAGGTTGTATATACATAGCGTCACTGGCCAAGTGGTATGATTGCTTCTAACCTGGTCATATGGATTCATCTCGTCTGTGCTCAAACCTAACCAAAGATGTCTTATCTCTCCACCGATGTTTTTATAGAACATAGTGTTGATAGTCCTCTAGTCCGACCCATCGGCAGGGTGCCTCAAGATTGTATCTTTCTTACACTCTTCGTCCTGCCAACGCACACAGCTTAGCTGAGTTTGCATTTGCAAACAACCTATGCACTCGTGGATCTTTACCATACGACCTTTACGTGCTCTCCTCTGCTCTTGCTACCCTGATTTGATGACCCTTGCTTGTATCGGGGAGCTTTACGCTTGGGACACACATCCAAGTCTTTGTATTTTTCTCCACAGTACAATATGCAATCGTTGGAACACGCGTGGATTTTCTCAACCTCAAGGCCGATTGGACAAATCATTTTAAGAGTAGAGATCATTGATGGTTAAATCCCTTCATTCATTTCATATGCTTGTTATCAATACTAAAGATTATAAGTTTTACAAAACCTTCCCAGTGGTAGATTATAAATGACAACCTGGTAATACTCTAGGTAAAATACTATAATGGTATATTTAATCTGTCCGCTTGCAGAATCATTAGTTCTTTATAATTTCATATCTATCATTATTTATTTTTGCCTAGTCATACACATATATAGAATAATTCATAAGTACCATAAAATATTCCTAGTTTTATAATTAGGGATGACAACCTAGTTCCATGCTTAGGAGTATAAGGTAAAAGATAAGCGGCTAGTTGCTAAAGGAAAGTTAATTACATACCATGCATTTTTGGCGTCATTGCTAAGAACTATGTTCTTGGTGATGTCGTTAAAAAATGTCAACAGCTAGCAAGGTTCAAGTGGAGTTGGGCGATACGCTCGGGATTCCAGATCCGTTGTCTGGAGATCGGTAGTTTATCTGGTATCTCATTATAACTTTATTATACTGCTACTTATTGAGTGCTTAGTTTATTCTATTTGCATATTAGATATAGTTATGATTGGTGATGATTATCTTTATATGATCGTAAAGCGCCTAATTCAATTCTCGAGTGGGTTAGGTGGTATGTATTATGTATTATGTAGACGTGGTGCCTAGATATTATATGTACCTACAGATGTCTCCTGATGTGTCGTGTCGTGTGGTAGTTCGCGTAGGTGACTCTTATAGCTGCGTTGATTCCTTTGTAGTCCACCCTTGGCACATAGGCTTGGCAGAGGGCGGTCACGATGGAGGTGACGGTTCCATCTTAATAGCCTCCCTAGTTGATGCTCCTTATGATGTTTTCTGAGTCGGTTATGCTATAGATGAGAGTATGTAGGTAGGGTGTGCTTAGTTCCTTTTTATTTTCTAATTACTTACGATTCTTTTACTCTAGCCGAATCTCGAGTTGCCTGACTATATTATTAGTGAGTCTCTATTTCTATCTTTGGAATACCATTTATCTTATACCTTTATTATTGTCATAATTATTTATCTTAACATGACTTACCCCTGCTAAAGCATTTGAAAGGTTGGTCCATCTTAGGTCTGCACATTTATAGTCTAAACTATATGCATTTAGGTTTCCTTTTCTATCCCTATTTAATTCCTGCGATTAATTGAAAGTTTTCCTTTTGACATTAACAAATCAATGACACTCGGAGAATCTCACCGGGTGAAATGCTACAATATGAGAATTATCTATGCGCTTGCAGATACATTCTATAGAAGATTTTTTTAGAACTGTCAAGTGTAGATTTGATTCCAACTTTTCTGACAACATGCTAGGGATGACAAATTAGTGTGTAGTGATGTAAGAAATGTCAACAGTTATTATCTTTCTCTCCTAAAATGAAGTTGCTTAAGATGGTTAGATGATGTCTCTCCTCTCTAAATTCTCATGTTTTCTTCTCAATTTAGTTTCTCAAAGATATATTTAGTTGTAGAGACATCATAGTTGGATGATGTGTTCTTGTGTATGTATGTAGACAGAGAAATATAGTTTTTTAAATTATATTACTTAAGTTTTTGTCTTTATTTCACAAATTGATTTAATTGTCCACTATGTATTTACGTTTCATAAACAGTTTGTTTCTATAGAGAGAGAAATATAGGTTTGCCATGTAATCCAATATGTTATAATTTATACTTTATGCGACACCTGCAGTGAATCCCTTCTTACTCTGCCTGAGCACTACTGTAGCTCGCAACCGCCTTCCATTGGAGACAATTTTGGAGATCTAGATTTCTCAAAATACAAGGGGAAAGGTTTTGATTTTCATTTTTTGGAAGGATGGTGTTAAGCAAGGTTAGTTTATGTCTCTCTTCCTCTTTTTGTTCAATCTTGCTCAATTTGAGTCACTTTTTAAATCTAGGGTTTCACCATGTGTTAGAGATAATAGTAGCTATGTTATTATCTTTATCTCCTAAAATGAGATTGCTCAAGATGGTTAGATAATGCCTCTCCTCTCTCCCTTCTACTTCCACCATTGCAGTATCATTGAAGTCACGATATTGAACAATAATGTCGTCAGGGTCCAATTGTTCTTCTTCATCTTCTTCCATCATAATTCCGGTTTATCCATGCTTGGTCCAACAAATATAGTTTGACATGAAACCCGACTTCAACAAGTGTGAGTGAAGAGTCCTTGAGCTACAACATTCCTTCAAATTTTTGCACAAGGTGCATGGACAACACATGAAATTACCATCCCGCTTGTTTGCCTCAGCCGCTCTTAAGAAATAATGCACGCCATCAATGAACTCTTTGGAGCGGCGATCTACATTGTACATCCAATTGCGTGTCATTGTCTGCATTATATGACCCAAAACATAATTAAATTTCTCATTTTGGTCAAAAAATGATATTATAAAAATACCGAAAGGTCTGCATTAAAATAACATAAGATGGAACACCATAATGTGTCATTTCCGAGTCACACAAAGACTAATGTATGCTCTATCAAAGCCTCGACATAACGTATGCTAAGACCACTAGCACTATACACAGAAAACCTAAAATGCACTTCAGTAGCATAATGATCTCCCGACCAATCCCAACTAAAGCAGACAGATCATTATTGGTCTGTTCAACATCGACTAGCTCCTTCGTAGCCTCCGCCACATGTTTAACATAATCTTCCTCCTAGTACCAGCCGCGGCATCCAGTGCCATCCCACTGAAAATAAAAATAAAAATCAATACTTTAATCAAAATCATCAGGAAATATAGGTATAAATTAATCATAACCATCAAATGAGACAAACTATATAACTCACATTGCGATCTGGACACTTATAGAAGATCCGATCATTGTTGGGACCCGCCTTCCCCACTGGGCACTCTTTCACAGTCTTTTGCATACACTTGCCACAGGTAATGAGAGGGAGGTCTGGCCTTAGTGGCTTTGAAACCCGATCAGAGGTCGAGTACCCCGAAGCAGTTGTCATCTACTCTCTATACTCATTTTTCATTCTAGATATTATAAATTCCTCATATTCTAAACAAAGAAAATAAAACAACAAAAATTTACATTTCTCTAAAATCATCAAATGTGTCATGTATAAACTAAAGTATTCTAGGTAGCTACCTTTTTCACCTAATATATAATTATTTTGAGCTCAAGTGGCATATATATAAATCAAGAACAATCCACCATAAATTCCTCATTTAATAACATCCTAAAAATCTATATTTCTCAAACTAAGCTAAATTAATCTTGAAATGTGGAACATATAATACCCTAAAATCTCTATTAGAAAAAAATAAATCTATTTCTATTTTTTCAACTAATTAAATTAAATAATACACTATAAAATCTCTATTTTCAACTAATTAAACCATAAAATGTGGTAGACATAGTAGAAATGAAAGGTGTATACTTAGAATACTAGTTTTAGTTGCCTTCTTTAAAATATTCAAACAATGTCAAGTGAATGAAACTTAAAATGGCAAAAAAGAGAAAATCATAAAGAAAAATCACATATAGACCAAGAAACAATATATGTTGCCGCTAAAACATGAGAGGTTGAAGATAATAAGCTTTCAACGAGTCGATGGAGGCGTAGAAGTGATCAAATGAAGCAATGGACGAAGAAGAGATGAAGAACAGTGAAGAACAGAGCACAAACAGAGTGAAGAAATGAGCTCTCGTGCTCAGGCTGGGGGAGGAAGAAGAGTTCAAATAGAGGGGGGACCTTTAGTCCCGGTCCATATAACCAGCCGTGACAAAAGGCCTACCTTTAGTCTCGGTTGGTGCCACAAACCGGGATTAAAGGTTTAGTCCTGGTTGGTGTTACCAACCGGGGCTAACAACCGGGACTAAAAGTCCCCCTGACAATGTCTGACGCCCATAGCCGTTGGGAGGGGGCTTTTAGTCCCGGTTGGTGTTACCAACCGGGTCTAATGGTATCTTTAGTCCCGGGCGTAATTTTAGCCGGGACTAAAGCCAATTTGGAAAATCGACGAAAGGTGTGTTCTATAGTAGTGTAGGTAGTGATGAAAAAGTTATTCTGGATGTATAACTTATCAAGACTAGATTCATCATACCTCCCCGAGGTCTATAGGTTTATTGAATTCCAATCTTCAAAGCAAACATATTTATTTAAGGACGAAGGGAGTACATGCTAGGTGGGAGGCAACGTGCAAGCTGTGAATCTGAATCCTAAGGTTGGCAGCTTTGATTGTTTTCACCACTAGCTAAACCACCCTCGAGCAAGAGCAAGTACAATATTTGCTGATGTAAATGACAGAAGGGAGGAGAGAGAGGAGAACTTGACTCTTTTACGAGAGAAATAAGCTAAGCACAGAAGCATAGTTACTAGTGGTTCCAATATATAGGGATGTACGTGAGGAGGAACATGAAAAAGAACAAAAACATCTAATAATAAAAGAGATATGTAGACAAATAACTAACTAATTATTGTAAAGCTTAGCTGTTATAGCTTGACTTGTAGCCAAGTACCTGGGTCTATTATTGATATTGTTCTCATAATAACCTCCATTTCTTGTTTATGATATTTTTTCATCTTGATTGGTTCGTGCAGAAAAGCCTCTTTATGGATCTTGTTGCTATAAATTTGACTGGTTTAAAGACCCAAAGCTGCAAACAGAATTAAAATAAGTTTCTCTAACCAAATGTGTCTAATTTTGTTGCCAATATTTATATTCCATCAAATTTGTGAAATCTTTGTTCCTAAAGCAGAGGTAGATCACAAAGATCATCTCAATCCAGCAAAACAGGGTCAAAAATCATACGGGGAAATTCATCTTTTCCTTTAAAAGTTGACACCATTAAGAAGTAAGGGCAGGCTCTCCCCTCGTTTTAAAATCAAAGGGGTAAAAAATCACAAAGTTAAAAAAACTAAGGACAAAAAAAACACCATTTGATATGGAAGTAAGGACATGAATGCTTAATCTCCCCAATATATTTGGAATATAGACAGCCACCTATCTGCCCATGTTGTTTATGTACTAATGATTATGGAAGCATTGACCGCACATGGTTATTTATCTCTCCACAAAAAAAAAAGCATCAAATGTTTTCATCCACCAACATTGTACCCGATCATGCGCATGATCATGGGGTCCATGTATCATACAGGCACAAGATATTCAGGTTCTATGGGCATGATTTTCCTGGTGCTCGCTTGCCGCCCAAGCTGTTTTAAATCTTTTGGCATCTGACTGACAATATACAACCGGCAGTGCTGGTTTGTGGATTCTTCAACGGACGATGATAGGACAACCGATAGTGATAGGTGGATATTTTGATCTGAGTATAGCTTGTTGAATCCTTAAAACACATATTTCATTGTCTTTTCTGTCTTTTTATCACATGTATATCAGGGTTTAAGACCCTTCATTATCGTTTCTATCTTTTTATCACCTATATATCATGGTTTAAGACCAAACAGTGATAGTCTATATATTCTGGAGTAGTGCGTGAATGAGAAAAAAAAGCTCGCTTTTCAGTGTATATATGATGTTGCTTTTTTTTTCCTGTCCAGAAGATTCGTTGTAATAACGAATATAGCTAGCATAAGCTAATGATGAGTTGTATTGATCCGAAGTTAGTGATTGATTAAAAGAGACGATCATGCAGTTGACGTGACCTACTTAATTATTTCCCTCTCTGCGGGCGTGCAGTTCACACATTGACTGGTTCTGATTCGATCACATGGACAGGTGGCCATGTCTGTGCAGGTCTCGTCTCGATCCTGGCTCAAGGGAAGCATGAACCTGAGCCACGTTGAGCATGTATAAAAAAGGGAGGCCGTGTTGTGAGCAGCCTGACACCAACCACACAACGACGATATCGCCAACGATGGCGAGACACACTGCTTGTTTCGCTCTGTCAGCCGTCCTCCTGCTTGCAACCATGATTTGTCCCGGAAATGGGGAGCTCCCCCCGGTGCCGATCATAACGAAAGATGCGGCTACCGGGTGTTTGCAGTTTCCTGGTGGTCAGTTTCCCTCTCCTCTGCTTGCATTTTTCGAGATTCTTCGCGGCTTGCCGCCGATGAGAATAATCAGCAAGGGCAACACAAGTCTGAGCATAACCGCTGATGACAAAGGCGAGGTATTGCTTGCCCCAACCAACTGCGGGGACGCCGGACAGGTAATAAAGAACATAGTATGCATTTGCAGGTTCAACATATGCATCTTGCTATTTTATTTGCTTATATTTTGAACACGCTCTCGTTGAATTTTATTTGCAGCTGTGGGTTAAGCACTCTCCCATCGGTGACAAGAGTCAGTTCGTGCTGGTGAACGTGAACCTCGGCTGCAAAGATCCGCTTCGGGCAATGCAGATCTCTGACAAGGAGAAGGACTGGCCGGTACATACATACATATCTGGATCACATGGCATCATACATATAGCATATGCTGCTTATTATTAGTGCCTGCCAAAATTAAATGAAACAACAAACGTAATGCTAGCTGCATGTGTGACCAGGTGAAGCTAGCGCCATACAACCCGTTGTGCGTGCCTTCGTCGATGCTGTGGGCGCAGGACGCTAAGGTCTTCGGCAATGACTTTCACAAAATACGCTCTGTCAAAAACAGTGAATTGGTCCTCGACGGACTACTAGGTGGCGACGTACGTGTACACAGCGGCACGGTTGTAGGTGCCTATCCTGCTCGCCATGATGATGACAACGTCCTATGGAAGACCCCAGGCTTCTTGTTCAATACCTGATCACGCTTGCAAGTATATATATGGCCGGATCCAATATATATATATATATATATATATATATATATATATATATATATATATATATATATATTGTTTCCTAAGTAATTATTGTTCCCTCCGTCCACATGTTTCGGCCTGGAGTTCCATTCAAAGCATTATGTCCGCCGGCCTGTTTCCTAGAGTTTTATTATTTTGTTTTAAATGTGTTCTTCATTCTTCGTTGCTTGCATGATCCCACGTACAATAAACTCGAATGTGTACGTGCTCGATCGGGATGATGCTACATGTATTATTACCGGCCAGCTTTTTATTACAACATTTTCTTATATGGAGAATTTCCCTTTGAACTAATGTTTCAATCTCTATGCATGTCTCTAACTAAAAAGCTCCTAGGGAACAAAGTTTTATAGATATTGGCTACATTCTACGTTAGTCTAGTCTTGGTGGCCGGAACAAAGTTTTAAAGATATTAAATAACTAATCCATATTCTAGCATAGCACAATAAAAATAAAAAGAGAGATGACGATCAATGTTTCATAGTGATGAAATTAGTCAAGAATGTTTCCAATGCATTGAGTCATAGAAATTATTAAGAGATGAAGCTCTCACTATAACTGGAATTTTTTCCTTAGTGGCTACAATAATTTTCTTGAGAGTTTACAGCCAAGAAAACTTGGACTTCCTTGGCGGGTTCTAGTTAAATCCAAGGAAATTTGAATTACCTTGGCGGTTTCAAATGACACTCGAGCAAATTTGAATTACCTTGGCGGGTTCAGCTAGCACTCAATGAAAAATATGGAATTAACTTGGCGGTTTGTATTAGCACTCAAGAGTATGCATTTCCTTGAGTGTGTTTCATATGACCCCCAAGTTAACGATATATCCTTGGGGCTGGGGTTCAACTTCGCACCTAAAGGAAGTTTCTGGCCCACAAGGATATTTGGTTTTCTAGTAGTGGACTGGCCTTATGCAGCAGTGCTTATCTCACCCTTTGTTTTGGACCATGTATATATATATTACATAGGACGGTGTATGTTGGTACAAATATTAATCCCCATGCGTATGTCTCCACCTCTATCGGGAGGAGGCTAGAACCCAACTTGAAATCCCCTAAACTAACTAGTGGTTAGAGAACTGAGAAAACAATCCAAAACATGAAAATAAAAAATCTGAAGTCACAATTATTACATAATAGGTCTAATACATCACCATATCAAGCGGTAATAGCAATAAGCTTCTTCTTGATGTATGATCCTTGGTTATAATCACGCTGTAACCATAGAGTGTCCTCATCACCTAGCAGGATGCTTTGTTTACTGTGAAGGGCATAATTCCACATTTCTTTTTATAATCTTCTGACATGTCAGCATTCTTCTGCTGGTTCACTGTCTCATCATTGACAAGTGCACTCTCATGCGTTACATCTTAGTTGTCGTCCTTTGCAAGAGATTTCAAATGTGGTCAACATAACCTTCCGCCCAGTACTAACCGTCATATGGTCCACTACCATTTCACTGAAATTACAACACCATCTACGACTCTCTATACTCATTTTTATCAACTACTAGAAATTTCTAATTTTGTCAACCATAAAATTAAATGAGCTATAATATAAAAATCTTCTAAATTAAATTTCACTATTTCAAAACCATCCAAAGAGGCAATAAAAGGTTCATACTAGTTTTCATGAGCCACTATAAGATTCCTTCATCTAGATATCTACATATGCAAACGATCTAGTTATTTTTGAGCTCAAATGACATATAAATAAAAACTATTGACCATTATTTCCAATCTAGATAACCATAAATGTCTCTATTTCAAGACCATGAAATGAGGCAATGAAAGGTGCGTACTAGTGGTAATGTATTTAGGGGAAGCTAGCATGCCTGGTATTTAGGGGAAGCTTCGTGGCCACGCGATTGGGAACCATGGTTAGGGTTCTTGCTGATGCGTTGGTGAGCTCCCGGATAGATCCACCAAGGACGGCACATGGTCGGGCTTCCAATATATGTGCTGGCGAGATGCTCGATGGGTCCAGCATGTGGAGCATCACCAATGTAGCTAGGCTTGTGAGCGGGCTCAACTACGGGCTTTCATAACAGGCTCGATGGCCCCTTTCGTTTTTTCATTTGATTTCTAGAGGAGAGCATTTGCAGCGCCTTTGTTTGCCTAGCTTTGAAAATGTTTTTGTGGTAGTGATAAGGAGAAAACAATTAATGGGGGAGAAGCAAATATTAGGTGGTTAGGTGAATCCAACGGTCCTTAACTCCATCCGGTCAATAGAAAACGCAACAATCATACAAAAACTGGGTCAAGCCAAGACTAGGAATTAGCATATCACTGTTGGTTGATCACGTGAGCCGGCAGTGATATCTCTCTTATCACTATTGGTTGGTGTTTATAATCTACAGTGATATATCACCGACGGCTTGTGGCTGTAAACATGTATGCGTGTGTGTGTATATATATATATATATATATATGTGTGTGTGTGTGTGTGTGTGTGTGTGTGTGTGTGTGTGTGTTACAAGATTACAAGGAATTACATAGAGTTGTTAGGCAACAACATAGTCTCCTACAATCATGGGATCGTATCCCATCTATACAACCGAACGGAGTCTATTTACTCCTATATGGAAATATCTAACATCCTCCCTCAATCTCAGCCACAAAAAAGGTTGAGATTGAATCTAAACTCCTTCAGTTTGGAAGCTGAAATAGGTTTAGTGAATCCATCAGCTACCTGATCCCCAGTGTGAATGAACCTGATGTCAAGTAACTTCTGTGCCACCCTTTCACGTACAAAGTGAAAAACAATTTCAATATGCTTCGTTCTTGCATGAAACACCAGGTTGGCTGATAAGTACTTGGCACCGATATTATCACACCATAGTCGAGCAATGGGGAGTGGGGCACGCCAAGCTCAGTAAGCAACCGTTGAATCCACACCATCTCTGCAGTAGCATTGGCTAGAGCTTTGTATTCAGCTTCAGTGCTTGACCGAGACACTGTTGGTTGCTTGCGAGCACTCCAGGAGACAAGATTTTTGGGCCGAGAAAAACTGCAAAAACCTCCTCTCGATCGCCGATCATCAACACATATTGCCCAATCCGCATCAGAGAAGTCACTAACAAGAGTAGAATGAGACTTCCTCAATTTCAACCCGAAGGTCAATGTTCCCTGGACATACTGCAGGATCCTCTTGACTGCACTCCATTGTGTCATAGTCGGGGCATGAAGAAACTGACATACCTTGTTAACAGCAAATGACATATCCGGCCGAGTGAGAATGAGGTATTGAAGTGCTCCAACCACACTTCTGTAATTTGTAGAATCATCTTCACCAAGGCTCCCCCTCATTAATGCTGAGTTTTTCCGCAATAGAAATAGTTGTGTCAACAGGTTTACAGTTCCACATGTTTGCACACTTCAGCAAGTCCGTGGCATTGCGATGTTGAGTCATCACAATTCACAAGCCCATCAGCATCACGTTTAACTTTCATTCCAAGGAAATAGTGGAGAACACATAGATCTTTCAATGCAAACTCGGCCTCAAGATCATGGACTAAGGTCTTAGTCGCTGCTGGAAAAGAGCTTGCCACAATAATATCATCCACATAGACAAGAACAAACATGGTAACTCCTTCTTTATGGTAATAAAATAGAGAAGTGTCTCCCTTGGACGATGTAAACCCCAAACGGACAAGCTTACTGCACAGACGCGAATACCGGGCACGTGGAGCCTGTTTTAGACCATAGAGAGGCTTATCTAGCTTGCAAACAAAATTGGGACATCGCTTATATTCATAACCTAGAGGCTATCTCATGTAGCATTCTTCTTCAAGTACTCCATGCAAAAAAGCATTTTGTACATCAAGCTGACATAAAGACCAATCTTTTGAGACTGCAATTGCCAACACAAGTCGGACTATTGCTGCTTTAATAACTGGACTAAAAGTATCTTCATAGTCGATGCCATATTGCTGCTTGTATCCCTTCACAAGTCGTGCTTTGTATCGATCTATGGTGCCATCAGCCTTACGCTTCACCTTATACACCCACTTGCAACCTATAATATTCTTGTGCTTGGGTGCAGGAACAAGATGCCAGGTCCGGTTGTTCATCAAGGATTCATACTTTGTATTCATAGCCGTGACCCAGCGGCTATCATGAAGAGCAACCTTCACACTCGTAGGTTCTTCTAGTTCCACGTAGAGCTATGAATATCCCAGCACATAGTTCCATTAGTGAACTGCTTGGGCTTCGAAACACCATGTCGCAAATGGGTGCCATGGCGATGTGGAGGCTAGGCGATGTAGAAGGCTCAACAGAGACCACAGGAGCCGATCCCGCATCTGATCTAGAGAGAGGACCCTGTGGCGGTGGAGTCTACGCGTAGTGACGAGGATCCAGTGCGGCACCCAGCTGCGGTGTAGTCGCTAGAGTCGAGTCTGGCACAGTGTGTGTCGGCTGAGAAGATCCCAGAACACAGTGCCACCACCAGGTGCTGCGTTTGGCGATCCCGAAGACAATGACACGACAGAGTTAGTACGAGGTGCAGGTGAATTGGCACCGGGACCTGTGTCGGCGTTGTCATGATGCACCGATCCAGATGGCTGCATGAAATAATGATCTGGAGGCACCGTTTCTTCACCAAAAACATCTGGATTTCCACCTGTGACATCACCAATAGTAGAACAACTGGGAACACCATTAGCGGGATTAGTATTAACCAAACATTGATCATGCATTTGTGTGCTCCCAAAGTCTATAGTGGCGGATTTTTGAGGACATCGGGTAGGATTTGAAGGTCAGCGCAGAGACGAGCTCTAGCGTTGGGTTGAAGCTGCGAGAAGGGATATACAGTCTCATCAAGAACGACATCACGTGAGATGTATATACAGTCTCATCAAGAACGACATCAAGAACTACTACAGGATTCATTTACCGCAGCGTTGGCATTTGGCGCCCCACAACGCACATCTTAGCCGCCCGCTGCGGTAAACCGGTGGCCAGTTTGGGCAGCTGGCCACTGCGTTGCCCGCTGCGGTTATTCCATTTACCGCAGCGGGCCACATAACCCACCCGCTGCGGTAAATGACCATTTATTGCAGCGGGCAACATAATGCGCCCGCTGCGGTAAATCGATTTACCGCAGCGGGCGGATTATTCTGCCTGGTATGGTAGACTCTCATTTACCGTAGCGGGCATATTAAGTTGCCCATTGCGGTTATCCCTCGTCCTATAAATAACAGCAGCCATCCCTCCTTCTTTCCCACGACTTCTCCTCTTCCAAAACGTGGGGGGGGGGGAGGTTTTGCCCGATTTTTTCACCAAATCTTCAAATTGAGTTTTACAGCCTTGATTTGGGGGTAGGACACGATAGTAGGTACATGATTGCCCTCCCACCCCTCTTTCTCTCTCATTTTCTCACTTTTTAGCGCAATTCCTCATGTGGATCTAGATCTAGATCCATGGGATCCACCATGGATGGATCTAGATCTAGTTTGTGTTTTTTAGTCTGGATTCTTCATAGATCCATGTACTAGATATATAAAACCTATGTTTTTTAATCTAGATTCACCATGTGATATATAGGTGTGCTAAAGTTTTGTCTAGATCTCTCATCTTGTTAGGGGTGGAGTTTTTACCCGAATTTGTCCACTAAATCATCAAATTGAGTTTTAGAGCTTTGATTTGGAGAGGAGAGGACAATAAGAGGTACATGATTGTTCTTCCACAACACACCTCTTTCTCTCTTGTTTTCTCACTTTTTAGTGCGATATGTCTCATCATGTGTGTCTAATTATCTAGATTTATGAAGTAGATTTATTTTTTTATATAACACTTTGTGTTTTGTCGTGTGTTAAGCTATGATGGACAAGTCCGAATGGATGTACCACATCGATAGAGTGCTTGATCTTCGGTACCTTAACAAATTGAGGAAGTTTATGGCAGCTGCGAAAGCTCATCGTGCTAGTTTGAAGCAGACGACAACCATATGTCCATGTTCTAAATGCCGGAACCTCAGAGGCTACCTAGATGGTACGGTGCAATCGTATATGATTGTCAACGGTTTTATGGAGGGTTACATGGTTTGGACTTCTCATGGTGAAAGTCTCGATGTGAGTTGTGGTGTATCTAGAGTGAGCTCGTCGACAGCGATGGTGAACAACCAAGATCATGTTCGACCACCACCACCATCCGGGCCAGTGCCAGCCGCCACCGATGACGGCAACAATTCTCGTGACTACATCACAGTGGATGAACTGCTCGAGAACATTCCAGATGCTGGTGCCAATGATGACAGTGACACTAGTGAAGATGCTACTCTGAGGGAACCTGAAGATGTCCAGCTCTTTGAGGATCTAGTCAACCACATCGACGAGGATGATGTTATGTTTGGCAACCCAAAGTGGTTGGAGAATTTTAGAGAGATGAAGCAGGCGACAATTGATCCTCTGTACCAAGATGGTGGAAAATGTCCGGCGGGGTGCACGGCGCTCCATTCCAACCTCCATATGCTGATGATGAAGGCTCGACATGGTTGGTCAGACATTGGCTTCAACGAGTTGTTAAGTTACCTTGCTACGACGTACCCTACGGGAGGTAACAAGGTGCAAGCTAATACATATCGAGCGAAGAAGCGGATCCGTCCAGTGGCGATGAAAGTTAGAAAGTTTGACGCCTGCCCTAACCACTGCATCATGTACCGGGGCGAGAAGTATGAGAACATGACTAGTTGTCCACACTGTGGATTCAGTCGGTACAAGAGGAATGTCGGTTGCTACGTGGATGCAGACGACATTCTTCCGAATAACAACAAGAAGAAGACCAATGTTGCGGCCAAGCAGATCTCGGCTCAGCAAGACGGGGAAGAAGAGGGTTACACGTGGAGGAAAAGCCCCGCGCTATCTGTGTGGTACCTACCTGTGGTCGATCGTTTGCGTGCACCGTTCCGGAATCCAGAGGATGCGAAGCTGATGTCATGGCATGCATCTCCTGATCGGGTAAAGAACGATGGCAAGCTACGACACCCCTTCGATGGATAGCAGTGGAAGGATTTCAATAAGGACTACCCTAAGTTTCATGACGAGCCCAGACATGTCATGTTCGCACTGAGTACCGATGGGATGAACCCGTTTGGTGAGCTAAGCAGCTCGCATAGTACTTGGCCG
Organism: Microstegium vimineum; assembly: GCA_022036555.1. Lineage (NCBI taxonomy): Eukaryota > Viridiplantae > Streptophyta > Magnoliopsida > Poales > Poaceae > Microstegium > Microstegium vimineum. The sequence continues at coordinate 46,573,963 of CM039132.1, forward strand.
GTCGTCCTCAGCATCTACAACCTACCTCCCTGGGTGTGTCTGAAGCGCAGGTACCTTATGTTGACGATGCTTATCTCTGGACCGAGGCAGCCCGACAATGATATAGATGTCCTCCTAGAGCTGGTCATGGAGGAAATGCAAATGCTATTCGATGTTGGTGTCGAGATGATGGATGCATACAAAAAGGAGAGATTCACACTTAAAAGCCATCATCTTTGTCACCATCACTGATTACCCCGGTCTCTTCTCACTATCGGGGCAGATCAAAGGGAAGAATGGATGTGTAGTTTGCATCGATGAGACTTGCTACACTTACCTTTCGAGTTCCACCAAGATGGTCTACACTCGGCATAGAAGGTTCTTTAAGGCCAAACCCAGGTATAGAAGAAGTGATATGAATGAATACTTTGACAATAAGGATGAGCCACAACGACTTCCAGTGCCGCAGACAAAGTGGGCGCCAAAGGTGTATGAGATGGTGAAGGATATGGATGAGATCGAGTTCGGCAAGAAGAAGAAACCACCACAGGATGGGACAAAACCGACTAGGAAGCGAAAGCGCGACAAGTAGGCATCTCCTGATGACGACATCCCAGTCGTCCCTTTCAAGAAGAAGTCGATCTTCTTCAAGTACCTATCGTACTAGAAAACACTACATACACCCCATGCAATCGACTGCATGCACCTCGAGAAGAATGTGTTTGAGAGCACAATCGGTGTTCTGCTAGACATCCCGGGCAAGACGAAGGATGGGATCAAGTCACAGACCGATCTTGTCAACTAGGGCATTAGAAAGGAACTCCACCCTGGAAAGCCTCAGAACGGTAAAGTCGATATCCCATTGGCTTCATTCAACCTCACGCATGCCGAGAAGGTGACCTTTTGCAAATTGATGAGGGGTATCAAGGTGTCGACCGGTTTCTCTTCCAACATCAAGAGCCTGGTCTCCATGAAAGACCTCACAATGACCAGCTACAACTCACATGACTGTCACGTCATGCTCACTGTGTTCCTTCCAATATTGATAAGAGCTATAAGTCTAGAATATGTGAAGATGGTGATAACACGTATGTCATACTTCTTTAACTACATCACGCAGAAGGTCATCGATAAGGCAGAGTTGCCTGCCTTAAAGGAGTTCATCGTGGAGACCCTCTATCAGCTCGAGATGTGCTTTCCACCGGCTTACTTTGACATTATGTCACACCTGATGATGCACATGGTTGACCAGATTGAGCAATTGGGCCCAGTGTACCTACACCAGATGTGAACGTACGAGGGCTTCATATCCACCTTGAACAGGTACGTCCATAACCGCGCTTACCCTGAAGGTTCTAGGATCGAGGCGTACACAACAGAGGAGTCAATCAACTGGTGTATGAGGTACATTAAAGAAGTTATGGCGATTGGGTTGACTGTTCACCCGCACGAGGGCAGAACCGCAGGGATAGGGTGCGTGGGCTAGAAAGTGCACACTGATATACCTAACAAAGAGGTAGAAGAATCTCATTATAGCATCTTCCATCAGTTGGTGAGCATGGAAAAATACATTGAACAACACCTGGAAGAGATTCGCACCGCTCATGATGGAAAGCGCACGGAGGAATGGGTCCAGAAAGAGCAGAGGAACAATTTTTTTAGAATGGATCAAAGAGCAAGAAATATCGCTTGATGACGATGACAGTGACACTGTTAAGAAGCTTGCACAAGGCCCGTCCACCCAAGTCACCACGTGGCAAGGGTATGATGTGAAGGGGTACAGGTTTCACACAAAAGACAAGGACAACAAGAGTGCGGCACAGAACTGCGGTGTTCGATACAAGGGCGTAGACGAGTTGACACAAAAGAGGACACAATTCTATGGGCAGATCGAAGAAATATGGGACCTTTTCTATGGACTCAACTTATGCATAACCGGCTTCAAGTGCCATTGGGTCAACCCAAAATCAGTTTTAGTGGACAATTATGGGTTAACCACTGTGAACCTCAAAAGCACGGGCAACAAAGAAGACCAATGGGTACATGCAACCAATGTAGCGCAAGTGGCGTACTATATCTATCCACCGGATACAAAGAAGCACGTGGTCGTCTCCGGAAAGCAACGGATCGTGGGAGCTTATGGGGTGCAAAGCCCCGAGCAGTACAACAACTACGCGGAGCTCTAGCTTTTTACAGATCATCAAAAGGAGATCAAGGTAGTTGAGGTCAGTTGCAAGCATAGCAAGATGAAGCCCTGAGCATGGAGTGGTAATGAGAGGAGGGTCGTGAAAGCTCTCGCACCAAAATGAGCTGTGTGCCACACTTTTTTGTAATAATGTAGACTAATACAAGTTTGTGACATGTGAACCTGGTTATAAATATAGATGTTGATGAGTTTGACAAACTTTATATTCTTCACTTTTCTATTTGAATCCATTTACAATCTCAAAACTTCAAGTCAAAGCTTTTAGAGTTTGAAAATTTGAAGTCAAAAAATAATTAACACAGAGGTCGGGATACAACGCCCGCTGCAGTAAATAATTACCACAACGTTATGAGTTACCCGATGCCTTACTCGATTTACACTATTGTGCAATCTGCTAGTTTATAAAACTTGGGTGTGATTGCAGTATTGGATGGATTTATTTATTGCTCGATGATAGAAACCGTTGTAGTGAGACAACGTGACAGTCTTGTTAAACTTGAATACTATGTGCTATATCTTGTTATCTTCCTATCTTGTTATTTTCCTATCTTATTATCTTGGTATCTTGTTATCTTGCTAACTTCTTAAGTTTCTAAAACTTGAATACTACTTGCTATCTTGTTATCTTGCTAACTTGTTAAGTTTCTAAAACTTGAATATTACTTGAATACTACATGCTATCTTGTTATCTTGCTATATTGTTATCTTGCTAACTTGTTAAGTTTCTAAAACTTGAATACCACTTGTGTAATTGAGCTCTACATTTTGGTAAGATGACTGTCACAATAGTCGATGATCTGTGATCACCACGTAGCGTTGGACGGCTGCTTTGCAGTAACCCGCTATTTTGAGAGCAATTTTTCCTTAAACATGTTTATGCTTTTAACTTGTCTTGCTTTTGTAACTCCAATAATGCTAAACTAGCAAAATTCATCATAGAATATAAATGGAGAACTCGGGCGAGTAGAAAACACCTACCCCAAGTCCCTCTTCAATCTCACTAGAGAGCCAAGTCTCTATTACCCCTCTGAGGCCAAGGAAGAATCGCACAGAGGAGGACGCTGATCCGACTTGGGAACCATGGGACGAGGGTGAAAGTGTGTCCCGGGTTCCGAGCCGAGATAGCATCTATGCCGAGGTACTTGGAGTAACCAACACGTTTTTGCGATTTATGCTAAAGCGGTTGAAAACTTGAATGCAAGTTTCTCTGAACAACAGGTCCCGGGTTCTACTCGGATGCTGGATTTCGGTGTAGTCGGAGAAGAAGAGGCCCCGGCTCCATCCATGGGGACCTCGACATCGAAGTCTAAGGGAACCAAGTGGAGGAGGGTTGAACATGCGAGGCACAGGATCGACAGGAGCGAGGAAGTCCACGAGATCCTTGAGGTGGGGCCTATGGGAGAGCCGCTCAAGCCTTGCGAGGTGATTCCACTGTTCAGCAACCAGGTCGCCGTGATTACAAGGGACAAGGTGGAAATCACTTGGCCTGATTGGAACTCTGTCCCGGAGGATTACAAGGGTGTGATATGGACTCTAGTGAGGAGGAAGTTCAACTATCCCGAGAATGCTGATTTGGCCAAATGTAGGGATTGGGTCATGCATGTGGCGGGGACTTCCCTTCGCAATTTCAAGTAAATGCTGGCTAGCTAGAGATTGGTTGAAGAAGGGCAAGAATCCATGTACCAAATACAATATGATCAAGGATCATTAGTGGGAGGCTTTTTGCAAACTGCAAAACTCAGACGAAGTGAAGGAAAAGAGTGCCAAGTACAACGCACTCGCGAAGAAGAACAAGTGGCCCCACAACTCTAGAATGACTGAGTTTGCCGGCAAGAGGGAAGAGTGGCAAAGACAAGATGAAACTATGAGAGTGACCGGGCAACCAGATCCGTACCAGGATGTCGAACCAAGGGCTAAGGACTTCATCAGAGCTCGAATTCCAAAGAAGCTCGAGGAGGGTGCAACCAAGTTCAACGAGCATGGGTTCGAGGAGGTGGAGAAGGTTGTCATCAAAGCCTCCAAGAACAACGTGTCCTATGAGGTTCAGAGGGGCCATGACCTGTTTACTGAGGTCCTAGGAACGCCCGAGCACCGCGGCCGCGTACGTGGAGTGCAGTCAAAGATGAACTGGAACGCGATTCAGTCGTGGCAATCCGACGCTTCCTCATACAAGTCGAGGCAGAGGTACAAGGTGGGCATCTTTTCAAAAGTGCTATGAGCTCGGCACGTCTAATATGATCAAGAGCTTGATAAAGGAAGCCTTCACGAGCAACGATCACAAGATGGTGGCGATGAGGTCACACATGTTCTGCCAGGCTGGCGTGCCCATCCCTCCGGCTCCACAAGGGGGGAACATTCCTCAACTCAAGGATTGCCCGCGCCACCCAATCGATGACATCAAGGAGATGACACTTGTGCGACTACTGATTCCATTTGACAGTTGTATATCTGATCAACGAAATCCCAGAAGGATATAGGCCTGGTTACCTGAGAACTATGCGTTGGTGACCGTAACATCTGTTAACCTAGAGCATAAAGAATATGAACTAGATGTTCCCCACCTACAACATCACCGTACCCTTGAAGTAGTGGAATGTGATGACATATTTCGGATGAAGGATGACCTTGAGATCATAGCAACGATAACCTCTGTTGCTGGATCTTGTCCCCCTGAAGGCGACGACGACGGCGATGGAGAAGGCCGTGACAAGGACCCGCCTCGTTCACCTCTTGGCAAGAGCCCTCCTCAAAGCTCGAAAAGTCCGCCTTTGGGTCCGACCATTGAGACAGGGCCGCTTCTAGGGGCATCACAATGCCTGCAAGCCAGCCGAGCCCGAGCGGGCCACCTCCACCTCCCAACACTCAGCCTATGCCCCTGACAAATGAGGAGGGGGCTCAAGGGGATGCACCGGGGGATTTACGGAGGGGGAACAGGCGACGCCAGGTGCAGCAAGCCGAGACTCAGCCTATGGCATTCTTCTTGTGTTGCTGCTGACTTATTCTCTTGTTAGTTGTGTGCTGCTCACTTGATCCAGAAGGGTATGTAACCGACAAAGGATCTAAATGATTAGATCCTGTTCCAGATCCTCTAAAACAGCACGCATGAGTATAAAATTAGTTAGTTAAGCTATTAAAGTGGTGAAAGGAAAATTATAAGAACATAGCTAACCTCACCGAGGGGTCACTGGCCTCAGCAGTAGAAGTGCTCTTTTGTTTCTTCGCACCAGCTAATGAGGATGAATTGTTCTTCCTTTTTTTTGATAGATCAGTAACGATAGGTAATACTGGAAAGACCATCCTTTGTGCAGGTGCTCCAGGCACAATACTGGTCTCAGTAGTAGCCGGTGCTAGCTTCTTTTTCTTTTTTTAGGTGGACCTCTACATGAACAGATATATATGTTAGCAACAATGTCAACATTTAGAAATAATTTTGAAGTTTAGGTTTTATGTTACCTTTCAGCAAGCATTGCTGCTTTGTCTGCTGGGTCACCATCCTTACAAGTGTACCAATGATGCCCATATTGCTGACAGATTGGACACTGATGCCTACCCTTGGCTCCTTTGTTGCCACCTTCTGCTGCTCCTTTGTATCTTTTTGCCTCCTTCTACCGGTTGTTGCCTTCAAAAGTGGTTTATGCATGAAGAAACCATGCTCTGCTTTGGGCCACATGGATTTATCTGGTATGGCAGGGATTGTACCATCATAGGCTGCCCTGAAGCTCTCTATATAGTAGTAGCTGTCCACATGATCTTCTATCTTGTCTCCAGGTATAGAGGTGATGAAAGCAATTGCATGCTTACATGGTAATCTAGAAACTTGGCATGCTTTGCATGAGCATGTGCTTTCTTGTAGATTCACTACAAACCTGTAAGTAGAACCTCCCCTTGCCATAACCTCTGCAATCCCATCAAGTGAGCTCGTGACAACATCAATGTCAAGGTTCCTACTTTGCTCCGTTAGCTTCGTAATGATGTGTGACAAAATTTTTCCTTCCATTTTGTGTGCAATTTTTTTCCTCTGGTTCCACTTGATAAGAAGTCTCTGTCTTATAGTATCCATCAAGTCATCTAGATGCATCCCTTATCATCTTTTATCCAATTGTTGAAGCTTTCTGCTAAATTATTGGTGACATAGTCAACTTTTGACAATGTAGAGTACTGACTTCTTGTCCATAGTTTTGTATGGTTTTGCTGTAAGTACACTATTGCTACTTGATTTGCTTCAGCCATGGCATGGATATGCTTGTCGAACATATATGAATTCCAAGAATAAGCAGAAACCCATAAGTGTTCATCAAACACTTTCCCATTGTATCTTTTCTTAAAATTCTGCACCAAGTGCCACATGCACTCTCTGTGCTCTGCATTTGGGAACACCTCACTAACTCTTGTCATGACTGGCTGACCACAATCTGTGCTAAAGGTCAGACCAGGTAAACTACCTATAGCTTCCTTAAGCCTCTCCATGAACCATATCCAATTTTCATTGGTTTCCAAATCAATGACTCCTATAGCAACTGGGTACATCTAGTTATGCCCATCAACTGCACAAGCAATACATAACTAACCTCTAAATTTTCCAATCAAGAATGTACTATCAACAGCCAAATAAGGCCTGCAACCTCTAAGGAAACCTTCGACACAAGGTTTCATTGCACAAAACAGCCTATTGAACTTGATCTTGCCCTCTATTGTGTGATGATCTATGACAACAAAGCTACCAGGACATGACTGTTCTATCTGTGCCTTGAACCTGTACAAATTATCAAAACTTTGTTTCCAATTACCGAACAACTCCTCCAAAGCAAGTTCCTTTCCATCATACACTCTCTTGTAACTAATAGTAACTTTGTAATCATCCTTCAGTCTTCTCTGAAGTTCTGTAGGCCCAATAGTTGGGTCCTCAGCCAACCAATCCTTAATCTTCTCACAAAATCCAAAATTTGGTAGCACACTTTATTTTCCCACTCCTCCTTTTGCTCTGACAGACATGACGACAAGGGTTCTTATTGATCTAAAAAGTATAGGTTGAAATAGACAAATGAATTTAGAAATATGAACAAGGAATTGATGATAAAATATGAACGAAATATGAGCAAAGAAATTACATGTACAGTAGTATTATCACCCATTGTCGAAGCATGAATCCTCCACTTACAACCATCTTCAAAACTCGTACAGTATGCTCGATATCTCCCTGGTTCACTCTTTTCAATGTTAAACTCATATTCATTCTTGATAGCATGTGTTGCAAGTGCCAGTTTAAATTCAGACATGTTTGGATAGATGCTCCCAACTTCCATAGGAGGGTCATCTTTGTTGTATGCAACCTTAGATATGTGAAATGCCACTTTATCCTTAACAATTTCATCTATCTCAGCATCCATATCGGAGTCAGACATAGACATAGAATCAGATTCAGAGTTTAAACCTGGATCATAATCTTTATCCTTTTTCTCAGTTGTGTCAACATTTGCATGAGAAGCAGGTGCTATGTCAATATATAAAACGTCCTCATCAACCCCCACATATTCATTCTCTGGTTCAGGATTCATAAGATAATTGTCCTCTGCCTCTACCATGTCATTATCTGGTTCTGTAGTAGTCCCAGTTTGAGTTCCTTTGCTAGGTTCTACACAGCTAGGGGCTGATATTGACGGGGTGTATGGGATTTCAACATTATCCCATAGTGGAATTTCTAGTGGATGAGCATCATGTTTATGGTATGCAATTGACATGCAACAACACTTGGAACTCATATGTTTCGTAAACATATTCATTAAGTCTTGATCATATTGAATGTGTATGTTGGACTTGCTATCAGCACAGAAATAGAACAGCTTTACTACATCACCATACCCGCAAGGACACTCATCCAAAATTTCATCGACAAGGTCTTTAAAATTTGTGGTGTTTGAATCAACAACCTTGTTAATTCCATACCACGGTCCTCGCATACTTGAACTAATTATCCTAATTTCTAAATTGAAAATGGTCTCCATGTCATTCTTACAAATGAACAACATACATATCTACACAGTTTAATTCAATCTTAAACACCCAAAACATGTCACTGATGGAATGCAATTGAAGCAAGGATAGGAGAACTCACCCATCTGGAAGCCAAGCCGGTCAACTATCCGCCATCCAAACAACATCAGCAAGAACTTCGAGAAATCAGCAAGAAATCAGCCGCGCCTGAAGCCTCCCCACGCGCGGGCCCGTGGCCTCCCTGCACGAGGACCCGCAGCTTCCTGACGCGCTCGCCTGCACGCGCGGAGGCGCGCTCACCCGCCCGCCTGCCTGGAGTCGTGTGGACCCGCCCGTGTGGAGGCGGCCCATGGCCTCTCGACGCGCTCGCCGGCCCTCGCGGAGGCGCCCGCGGCGTCCCGGCGCGCTCGCCCGCCCTCAAACGTCATGGTCGCCTCTGTTGTCCAGATGAAGCCCTCCTTCTTCAGTAACGCCGTGAGGGGGGCCGCGATGGAACCGTAATCCTTGATGAACCGGCGGTGGTACCCCGCCAGTCCCAGGAACCCACGTAGGCCGCGCACCGCCTGTGGCTGAGGGCAAGATGTGACCGCGGCGATCTTCTCGCTATCCATGGCGATGCCGGCGCCGGAGATGACGTGCCCGAGATACGACACCGATGGATGGCCGAACGAGCACTTGGACAACTTGAGCGAAAGGTGGTGCTCTCGTAGGGCCGTCAGGACGACGTTGATGTGTTGAAGGTGGCTCGACCAGGACGTGCTGTAGATTAGTATATCATCAAAGAAGACAAGAACGAACTTACGCAAGAACGGCCGAAGGACTGCGTTCATGAAGCTCTGAAACGTGGCGGGCGCGTTTGTGAGACCGAACGACATGACCAAAAATTCGAAGTGGCCCTCGTGGGTGCGGAATGCCGTTTTCGCCACATCCTCTGCGTGCACCCGGACCTGGTGATAGCCGGAGCGTAGATCCAATTTGGTGAAGAAGCTGGCGCCATGAAGCTCGTCCAGCAGTTCTTCCACAACGGGAATAGGGAATTTATCCTTTACAATTTGCTTGTTCAGGGCGTGGTAGTCCACGCACATGCGCCAGGAGCAATCGTGTTTCTTGACAAGCAGAATCGGTGCGGAGAAGGCCGATGTGCTTGGTCGGATGATTCCCTGTTCGAGCATGGCCTTACATTGGGCTTCCAGTTCGTCCTTTTGCAATTGAGGGTAGCGATAGGGCCGGACGGCGACCGGCGCAGCTGCTAGAAGGAGATGGATTCGGTGATCACACGGTCGGGCCGGAGGTAGTCCCGTAGGTACAGCGGACACATCTTCGAAGGAGGACAACAGCTTCTGCAGCAAGTCCACCTCATTGTGGCGAATGGACTGCAACCGGGTGGATTGAACGTCGAAGCGGACGGAGCCAATCCCGCGTCAGAAGACACGGCGAGACTGGCACCAGAACGCCATGCAGTGTTGGCCTGAGTGTGCGAAGGAAGGAGATTCCCAAGACGATGTCGTAGTTGGCGAGCGGATTGGTGTAGCAGTTGATGTCGAACGATTCATCGGCGATGCGGATGCTGACATCGCGGGCATAGCCACGGCAAGCCATGCGGTCGCCGTTGGCGACGGTGACGTTCGAGCCAGGACAGGCCTGGAACGTCAGGTTGGAGCGGCGGGCGACGTCGGGGCTTACAAAGTTGCTGGTGAAGCCCGAATCTAGCAGGGCGACCTACTGCTCGTTGCCGACGGTGACGTAGATCTGCATCGTATCCCCAGTCCTGATGCCGGCGAGAGCGTGGAGCGAAATCTTGGGTTCTTCCGGGTCGAACGTCGCTGCAGCCGCTGGCTCCGGTGTCTCGTCCTCGTCGGGTTCCTCCACCGTGTAATCAGTCACCACTAGGTAAAAGAGGTGGGAGCACTTGTGCCCCTTCACATATGGTTCATCACAGTTGTAGCATAAGCCCAGTTTCCGACGCTCGGTCATTTCAGAGGGGCTGAGGCGCTTGAACTGGCGTGGTGGCGGATTTGGTGGCGCCGAGCCACTCGCGCCGGCTGGAGCCGAGGAGGATGTCGGTGCTGGGAGCATGGCCTGTGGGCGCCGATTCGGACGTGGAGGGGGAGCCGGCAACGCCAACGGCTGAGGCGTGTTGCGACGCTCGAAGGAACGAGCCAGCCGAATAGCCCGATGTAGATCTTGAGGCTCATGGAGTTCGACGTCGACGCGGATGAGATCGGGTAGGCCACCCATGAAGAGCCGAGCCTGTTGAACGGGCTCCAACGTGCCCGCATGCGCCAACCGCGCGAGGAAGGCTTCAGCGAAAGCGTCGACCGTTGACGTGAACGGCAGGCGCGCTATTTCAGCGAGGTGATTTGTACTCAGCGGCGGACCAAAGCGCTGCTGGCACAAATCCTTGAACACAGACCAATCCGGCCGGCCTGCCGTGCGTTCCAGAACCAAGTACCACTGCTGAGCGATGCCGGTGAGGTGGTACGAGGCGTACCAAACCTGATCCACTGGAAGGGTCAGCTGGGCACGGAAAAACTGCTCGCATCGATTCAGCCAGCCCAGCGGGTTCTCACGGCCATCGTACGTCGGAAAAGTCATCTTGTGAAACTTTGGTGGGACTTGTGTTGGGAACGGAGGCGGTACAGCAGGACGCGATGCCATGGGGAGTGACATCTGCATGATCGATGACAGAGATGGGATCGGCGATGGAGAATGGGGCCAACAGATCTGCTGGATTGGCACGCCGTATGGCTGCTGTGTGGTGGTGACGAGTGCCGAGGCGGAGAAGGATGCAGCTGATGCGGCGGAGGCGTTGGCGGCGGATATGGGCAGGGACGAGTTCAGCCGATCGCCGGTGGGGAGAACTGGTCCTTGCGTCTGGCTCGGCAGGCCGCCATAAACCGGCATCCCGAACGGCGCGACAACCGATGATGACGGAGAGGCCTAATGGTTCTCCACAGCATTGAGGCGTGCGGCGATATTACCCATCTGCTGCTGGAGGCCATAGATGGCGGTGGTGAGCGCGGTGAGGTCGGTGGTGGAGATGGCAGTATATTGTGTTGGGCTGGCGAGTGATGTGGTAGCGACGATGGTGGCAGCGGTGGATGGAGGTGGTGGTGGTGCGCCCGAAACAGCGCCGGCGGTGGAGGGTGAAATGGCAGGGAAGGTGTTTTCCGAGCTCGACATAACAGCTGATATCAGATTGATACGGCCTAATGATCGGAGAGCGTAGGACTAGGAAGTGGACTGGCGAGGCTTGAAGATGCGTCGACGGCGCCGTGGTTCGTCGCCGGGGTTGGATCACTCAAAGACAACAGGATGACGATGAATAGTATCTGGGCGCCCAAGGGAGACAATACTAACCGAATGCTGGTTTAAAGGGAAGATAACAAATCAAACTAGAGATCCTATAATCCAGGATCAGATAACTGAATCGAGCCTATCCTCCATTCTGGCGCTTGTGGTTCAGCCACTTTTTCTTGGCCTGCGTTCATAGACCTGACTGGTCATAACAATATCTTGCAATATTCCATGACCTATATAAAAGAAATATGATTGCACAAAATAGTTTAGAGCAGCATCGGATGGCAAAACACAAAGCTTGAGCTACATGAAACTTCAAATAACATATAAAAGGTTTCCCAGCCAGGTTAATAATATTGTGTACAAGCATGTAGTAGGGTGAATATTACGATGGATTACTGTTTGCATTGGCAGCTTGCGTTCTTGCCACATCAGTTGACATTTTCTAATGCATGTTCAGAAAACTATCGCCTAGCTAAAAACACACCATCCCTATCAGCAGACCAGAATGTCATTCATCAGAAGAATCTATCTACACATATATACATTAAAAATCACAACACCATAACGATGCAAGGTAGTCGAAAGTAACATCTTATGAAGAAAAGAAAACGTCCCCTGGTGAAGCTTGCTGCGTCTAATGCATAGAATTTAGGTAAGTCGATGAGTTTCGACTTACCTAAACGTCCCCTGGTGAAACTTCCTGTTTGGTAGCATGTAGTACAAACATGCACTAGTGATATATGTTCCCCTGTAAATAGTGTGCTCAAAATTCCAAATATTGATGAGTTGCACGGAGGCAGCATGATGTATGCATTTCATGTTTTATGGCTAGGCAAGGCCTGTCGTGCAAGTCTTCTAAAAAAAGCATGAACATCTTTATCCTTATTTAATCTAGGAGTTCACTGCACCAAACATATGTGAAATGTAGAAATACAAGATAAAGAAAAGTTGGTAACTTACATGGGAACTGCATTTTCTAAATGCTCTGGATGTTAAGCTTCAGATTAGTAGTTCCAAGGGCAGTAAAGATTATCTTGGAAGTTCTTCGAACACTTTCATCGATCTTAACACATTTGATTTCCAAAAATTTGAGTCGTCTCAGCTCAATCGGCTGTTCAGTTGGACCATAGTCTTCTGTTTCCAATGCACATTTCTCTTTCTGTAGCATTTGAAGAAGTTAAAATAAAATTGCCCATCCTGTTTGGCATGATATATTTTTTGATCAAGGGACTAGATAAATACCTGACAGAGTTGTAGAATGATCTTCTCAAGATTTGGTGTGTGCTGGAGAAATCTAAGTAGTGCATGGAGGTCTCCAGACAGACACCAATCAACTAGATAAAATGTTCTTAACTTGTGGAACATAGGGCACCATTCCAAGTCCATTTTAAAATTGCCCATCCTGTTTGGCATGATATATTTTCATCACCTTAGATTAGTAGCATTTGACAAGCCCCTAAGGAGGACACACCCATCCATGAGCTTAGCAATATCTTCATCACAACTCAGGCAACCACCGCAGGAGCCCACAGAACAAGGTTTCTCACAGTGATCCTCAAAGCAGCAGCCAAACCAAATAGAGGTGGTTTGCAGAGACGGCATCCTTCCAAGCACAGGAGCCAAACCATGACATTCCTGTATTTTTAGCCACACGGCACTCGGGGCCGAAATACGAGATCTGTCATCGTGCTGCCCTAGGCTGACACCAAATCTGCACTTGACAAAGCTCAAACGTTTCACAGACGGGGAGATGAACTCGCAAGCATCAAATATGCTCGAGGTGATCTCAAGATCCTCGAGCACTGGACATCTCGAAAAATCCATGACATATTCTTCCATGTACAGACGCTCAATACGCAGCACCTTCAAGCACTTGGAGACAAGAGGCCGGTTCCACAGCTCAACAGTCTCCCTGAGATTGAAGCACACACGCATCACTCTGGCTCGCAGCTGCAGAGCGTGCCGGACCCAGAGATCCAGGTACATGGCGTTGGGATCTTCCAATTCCAATCCAGATAGGTCGATCTCGCACTCATCTAGAGGGGACCCCGGGTCACGGCGCAGAAGCAGCTGGTTGGCGAACATTTGAAGCTTGTCGGCGCTGCCCAGCGCCGCGACGTCGGTGATGCGCAGGCGAGGCATGGACCGCCAGAGCTGGCGCCAGCGGGTGCCGAGGACAGACGTGCGCACGGCGTCCTGAGCCGGCAGGAAGCCCAGCAAGTGCTGGAGGACTCCGTCCGGCAGCGCGCTGATCCGGTCCCCATCAGGACGCGGCTCCTCTAGCGACGCATGCTTGGCGGCCTCCTTGCTACCGCGTGGCGGCATGATCTGACCCGATCCGTGCAAAAGATAGAAGCTGCTGGGTTTGGTGGATCGGCGAGGATGGAGTGGAAGAAGGAACTCTAGGATGAGAGAGAAGCTATGTTAGGGCTGGCTTCACACGGCGGCGGCGCAGAATCAAGTGGCGGCGGACAGAAATGGAGCGGGATTCGAAATTACAGCACCGTCGCTGAACATTGGAATCTAGGGCACGCTTTCCCAGTACAGCACACGCAAGAACCTCAGAACCGTACGATTCAAAATTTGGATGGACAGGATTGAGAGTTGCTACAGATAGCCAACCTCAGAACCATCGGCAAAGTATCACTCTCGGCAAAGAAGACGACGGTCACGCCCGTTATCCTTTGCCGAGAGCCGACTGTCAAGCTCACGGCAAAGATTTTGGACTAATTTTTGTTGGTTTCCCCATGTTTTCTTTGCCGAGAGCCACGTCGTCAGAGCTTTCCATTGCTCTCGGCAAACAAATTTTTTCTTCTTCTTTTTTTGAACTCATTTTTTTGCATGCTTCCAACATTGCTACTAACCTCATCTTAGAATTTGATATATTTTTTAATAGTTTTGCTATATTTATTTAGTTTTTTATTTAAATGGAATAATGGATGGCAGGTACATCGAATAATGGATTTTGATGGTTCGAAAAATGGCATTCATGTTTTGTAGCGTACTTTGATTCGGTATCAAGGACAGACGCGAATTTTCTAACATCTTGTTCATGAAACATGGCCACCAACTTGTGTGTGACTTGTTTTAAAATTTTATATAATACAGACGAATTCCGAAAATCACGAAACTTGACGAGTGGACTTGGTATCACATTTGTAGGCTTGGAAAAAAATTGAGACGATTTCGAACATGTGGTGACGTAGGATGCTCAAAATTTGTACACCAGCCCGACTGCCTACGCCCGCATTAGCGAGTACACCTTTGCAGTAAGGTCTCTCCATGGAGACGACTATGACCCGGGTTCTAAGGACATAGATCCAGAAATCGTGATGAGGATTGGACGACACTACTACAGAACACACCTTTCCTCTTCGGTCATTGCTTCATTTGATCACTTCTACGTCTCCATCGACTCGTTGAAAGGTTATTATGTTCAACCTCTCATGTTTTAGCGGCAGCATATGTTGTTTCTTGGTCTTATGTGTGATTTTTCTTTATGATTTTATCTCTTTGCCATTTTAAGCTTCATTCAGTTGACATTGTTTGAATATTTTGAAAAAAGGCAAATAAAACTAGTATTCTAAGTATACACCTTTCATTTCTACTATGTCTTCCACATTTTATGGTTTAATTAGTTGAAAATAGAGATTTTAGTGTATTATTTAATTTAATTAGTTGAAAAAATATAAATAGATTTATTTTTCTAATAGAGATTTTAGGGTGTTATATGTTCCACATTTCAAGATTAATTTAGCTTAGTTTGTGAAATATAGATTTTTAGGATATTATTAAATGAGGAATTTATGGTGGATTGTTCTTGATTTCTATATATGCCACTTGAGCTCAAAATAATTATATATTTAGATAAAAAAGGTAGCTACCTAGAATACTTTAGTTGTATACATGGCACATTTGATGATTTTAGAGAAATGTAAATTTTAGTTGTTTTATTTTCTTTGTAGAGAATATGAGGAATTTATTGTATCTAGTTTGAAAAATGAGTATAGAGAGTAGATGACAACTGCTTCGGGGTACTCGGCCTCTGATTGGGTTCCAAAGCGACTAAGGCCAGACCTCCCTCTCATTACCTGTGGCAAGTGTATGCAAAAGACTGTGAAAGAGTACCAAGTGGGGAAGGCGGGTCCCAACAACGGTCGGATCTTTCATAAGTGTCCAGATCACAATGTGAGTTATATATTTTGTCTCATTTGATGGTTATGGTTAATTTGTACCTATTATACCTGATGATTTTGATTAAAGTGTTGATTTTTTATTTCTATTTTCAGTGGGATGGCACCGGATGCCACAGCTGGTACTGGGAGGAAGATTATGTTAAACATGTGGCGGAGGCAGTGAAGGCTGATGAGGCAGTGAGCCATCTCAAGAAGCTCGTCGATGTTAAACAGACGAATAATGATCTGTCTGCTTTAGTTGGATTGGTCTGGAGATCATTATGCTACTGAAGTGCATTTTAGGTTTTCTGTGTATAGTGCTAGTGGTCTTAGCATACGTTATGTCGAGGCTTTCATAGAGCATACATTAGTCTTTGTGTGACTCGGAAATGACACATGATGGTGTTCCATCTCATGTTATTTTAATGCAGACCTTTTGGTATTTTTATAATATCATTTTTGACCAAAAATGAGAAATTTAATTATGTTTTGGGTCATATAATGCAGACGATGACACGCCATTGGATGTACATTGTAGATCGCCGCTCCAAAGAGTTCATTGATGGCGTGCATTATTTCTTAAGAGCGGCTGAGGCAAACAAGTGGGATGGTAATTTCATGTGTTGTCCCTGCACCTTGTGCAAGAATTTGAAGGAATATTGTAGCTCAAGGACTCTTCACTCACACTTGTTGAAGTCGGGTTTCATGTCAAACTATATTTGTTGGACCAAGCATGGAGAAACCGGAATTATGATAGCAGAAGACGAATAAGAGCAATTGGACCCGACGACATTATTGCTCAATATGGTGACTTCAATGATACTGCAATGGTGGAAGCAGAAGAAGAGGCAGGGGAAGAGGACACACTCTTTGAAGATGATGGTCTTGGTGAAGTCATTCGTGATGCACAAAGAGATTGTGAAAGTGAAAAAGAGAAAGCTAAGTTTGACCGCATGCTAGAGGATCACAAGAAACTACTATACCCGAGCGCCGAAGATGGTCCAAATAAGGTGGGTACAACACCGGAGTTGCTACAATGGAAGGCAAAAATGGCATATCCGACAAGGCATTTGGGATTTTATTCAAGATCCAAAGAGATACTTCCGAAGCCTAACGAATTGCCTGCCACTACGTACGAAGCAAAATAGGTCGTGTGCCCTCTGGGATTAGAAATGCTGAAGATACATGCATGTCCTAATGACTGCATCTTGTAGCGTGGCAAGGACTATGAGAATTTGGATGAATGCCCCGTATGTAAAGCGTCGCGGTATAAGATCAGGCGAGATGACTCTGACGATGTTGAGGACGAAAAGGGTTCTATGAAGAAAATCCATGCCAAAGTTATGTGGTATGCTCCTATAATACCACGCCTGAAATGTCTGTTTAGAAACAAGGACCATGCAAAGTTGTTGCGATGGCACAAAGAAGGCCGTAAGGCAGACAACATGTTGAGACACCCTGCTGATGGGTCCCAGTGGAGAGCAATTGACAAAGAATTCTCGAAGTTTGTAGAAGATGCAAGAAACTTAAGGTTCAGTTTGAGCACAGATGGTATGAATCCTTTTGGGTAGCAGAGCAATAGTCATAGCACTTCGCCTGTTACTCTATGTATCTACAACCTTCCTCCGTGGTTATGCATGAAGCAGAAGTTCATTATGATGTCGGTGCTGATCCAAGGCCCAAGGCAACCTGGCAATGACATCGATGTCTTCCTCAGGCCCTTAGTTGAGGAACTCCTGCTTTTATGGAGCAAACCAGGTGTACATGTCTGGGATGAGTACAAACAGGAACACTTCGACCTGCGAGCATTGTTGTACGTAACAATCAATGATTGGCCTGCCCTAAGTAATCTTTGAGGACAGACAAACAAGGGATATAATGCATGCACACACTATTTTGATGACCTTGACTGTGTATATATAAAAAATGTCAAAAGGTCTTGTACCTCGGCCATTGTCATTTTCTTCCTAAAAATCACCAAGCCAGAAAGAAAGAGAAGCATTGTAAAGAAGAAGTGAAACGAACCAAGCCTCGCAACCAAACTAGAGAGGATGTACTTGATATGGTCAAGGATGTGCAAGTAGTCTTTGGAAAGGGACAAGGGGCTCTACCAGTTCCAAAAGATGCTGATGGACACACACCCATGTGGAAGAAGAAGTCCATATTTTGGGAGCAATCCTATTGGCATGTCCTAGAGGTCCGCCACGCGATCGACGTGATGCACTTGACAAAGAATCTTTGTGTGAACCTGCTAGGATTCATGGGTGTGTATGGAAAAGCCAAAGATACATTTGAAGCACGGCATGACTTGCAAGACATGAGAGAACGAGACAACCTGCATCTAGAGAAGACAACCTGCATCTAAAGAAAAAAGCTAAACATCCATTCTTCTTACATCAATCAACTCTAAAGCAAGCGGTGGAAGCAAAGAAGAGAAAGCTACGTGATGCTCATAAGAGTTCTCCACTATCGAACTATGACCGCACTGTACAAAAGGCAATTAACGAGAAGGAAAGAGCACTTAAGAGTGTCCCACAACTCAGGGAACAATCGAAGCAATCAGTGCCCCCGCTAGTTGTTGGGAATCAATATGGTTCAAACATGAGCGTGCTATCAGACTACAGTGGTATGGAAGATTTCTTGTTAGGAGCTGGTATAACCAGTGAACAATTTCTAGAAAATACACTCATCGAAAATGCCACTGTAGTCAATGAGTGGAAAAGAAATTATGGACGTGGCAGAAGTCTGTATAACCCTGCGGCCCTCAGGGAACTTGGTACGCAAATGCGCTCGTTAAACTCGTGGTACATGGAGGCATGTAAGAAAAGCACAGATGATTGGATTTGCGTCAGAATTAGAGATGAATATTACTTTTGGGGCGATGACGTTATTTTTTTCCATTTAGTGAGCTCCACCAACTATGCCACATGGACGCTCTAGACAAATCTCTCATCAGCTGCTAGTGTCTGTAAGTAATCATTTCTTCTAGTAATCTGACTATAGCATATGTATATATATAGTAACTAACTATCCTCAAACATATATATACAGATTCTTGATGTTATTGCTCAAACGGAAGGGAGGCATGGATATTGGTTTCATTGATCCATCAATCGTATTCTCGGATCCAAACACTCCCCGCGATCAATTGATATCTCAAACGGAGAGGAATCTTCGGAGGTTCTTGGTGAACCAAAAGACCAAAAAATATATACTCTTCCCCTACAACTTTGGGTGAGTGTTGTTATCGTTTGCACAATTAATCTTACTTCAATTCAGCATAAAGATATATATGTTGACTCTATAAACAAATGCAGTTTTCACTAGATACTCATAGTCTTCGATATGACTGGAAGTCAATTGGTAATCTATGACTCATTGAGAAAACCACTGGGAGATTACCAAGACATGATAGACATTATCAAGGGGCAACTTTGATCTTTAAATATGGATGCATGCTCTTTAACTACACTACAATAGTTAATTAATTAATGATCCAATTATTGAACAGGGTTTGGGCTTGGTTTGTTGAGAAACATCGTCCGGATCTGGAAGTGCCACTAAAGGGTCCTGTCCTGCTAAATGTAAGTTCTACTAGCTCTCATAATCTGTTATCTTAGCATGCTTCAACATATGCATATGATGACGATAGTAATATTTTCATATCTTATAGTGGGTTCTAAGGCAGCCACCAGGCAACAATCTGTGTGGATACTACGTTTGCGAGTTCCTCACGGTGTATGCAATACAAACTATTAATGAGACACTAAAAGTATGCCATATGTATATATAATACATTCATTTTATTTAGTTGTTGCTATTAACTAAATCTTATGTATACTAACACTTGTTTGTTTATAATGCAAATTGAAGTCTCTATGGTTGAAGAACCAAGTGTTGCAAGATGTTCACCTTAAGGGAATTCAAGAGACCGTTGCTGGATTTCTTCTTGAAAAAGTGGTCAACCCTAAAGGTGAGTACTATTTCGACACGGCCGAACAACTGAAGCCAAATCAAGACGAACATCTGTATGATATTTAAGTGGCGAAAGCGGTTGTGTCCTAAGTCAAATATAAATGGAGAATGATGTAAAGTTTATGTGCATATATATATTATACTTCTGTATATATAGCTCCATAATATATTTATATATAGAGTTTCATAGTTTATTTGTGTTTAATGCTTGAAACTAACTTATAAGTGCATGAATACATGTATTAGCAGCGAATACATGTATTAGAAGCGAAGAATACACACATTTGAATACCTAATCTAATTGGAAAACAAAAATAAGAAATACCAAAATCAGAAAAAAATGGACCTTTAGTCCCGGTTGGTAATACCAACAGGGACTAAAGAGTGCAGTCCCGCGTGGCCCGCCTGTGCCACCTGGCGCACCTAAATCTTTTCTCCCGGGCCTGCGAACTAGGACTAAAGGGGGGGACATTTAGTCCCGAATCCTTAGTCCCGGTTCAGGCACCGGGACTAAAGCCCCTTACAGACCGGGGTTAAAAGCCGGTTCTGTACTAGTGGGAGGCAAGAAACATGGGCGGTACTATCTTGGTGACGGCGTCATCGACCTGACGTCTACTCCCTCCCTTTCTCAGATCCGAGCAAGGAGCACGAACTCTAGCATTCTCATACGCTCACGTCCAGAAGCCTCACATCATTGGATTCTGTCACTCCAGGTGATTCATGTTTTTTCTCAGCTTATAGCTTGTGGTCATTTGTTGCATACCTTAGTTTTGTGTTATTTAACCAAGCGGTGAAATGTTGCAGTCCCAACTTGAGCTATGGAGGCCCAGAGGAAGGTCGATCGGTAGATGACGGAGGCTAGGGAGGCCAAGCACGCAGCAGAGAAATTTAGGCACCAGCAGTAGCTGCAAAGGGCGCAGGAGCAGATGACAGCCATGTTCAAGTACATGTAATGGCTTGGGCAACACTCGGGTTACGGTCCTCCGCCCTCTCCACCGCCACCTCCACCTCCCCCGTCCGGGCTCGACCCTCCTGTAAGTAGAATATGATTGCTTAAGTCTCTATTTTCATGCTTAGGGTCAAGCCACAATTCAATATTTGGCTACTTCTATTGGATTTCTTGTCTGACACATGCAACATGTTTTTATTTGTGCAGCCTCAATCGGCGGGTTCGAATTATCCGCCTCTTCAATGGGATACACCCTAGAACGATCCAGGTTAGGGTACACCGCCATCTTAGTGGGGTGGTTGGAGAGGTTTGCAGTAGTTGTCTTTTTATTTGTGGTTTGTTTGTTGGACTCGTGGACTTGAGATGAACTTGTGGAGGTTTGTATGAACTTGTGCACTTGTGTATGGATTTCTGGACTTTTGGATGGACTAGTGAACTTATAGCTGCATCTTATGTGATATATATTGTGTTGTATGTGATATAAGTGCGAATGTGAGATATATGTGATGGATATGAATTATATGTGATTTATTGTCATGGAAAGTGAAAAATACAAAAAAAAATATGGTTTATGGTCGCTTTGCCGAGAGCCCCTCTCAGCATAGCTGAAAAATGGGTTATTTGCCGAGAGCCCTCCCCCATGCTCTAGGCAAAGCTGGGAAACCGAGGATAGGTTCGGCCAATTTCCCAACTTTGTCGAGATCCTGGGGGAGGGCTCTCAGCATTTTTTTTAAAAAAATAAATATTCTTTTCCGAGAGCCTTCTGCGCCAGCTCTCGGCAAAGAATCTAAAGTAAAAAAACTAATTTATTCTTTGCGGAGAGGCATGTCAGAGAGCTCTCGGCAAACAAATCCAAGACAAAAAAAATAATTATTCTTTGCCGAGAGCCGTGCGGGAGAGGTCTCGGCACCCGTCAGAAGGGGATGGCGCCGTCACGTGCCTTTACTTTGCCGACGGCTAGAAAAGCTCTCGGCAAAGGCTTTGCCAAGTGCCCAATAAAAAGCTCTCGACAAAGAAGCCTTTGCCGAAACTTTTTCTACCAAGAGTTAAACAGGCTTTGCCGAGTGCCGCCGGCACTCGACAAATTAAGCGAATCCGGCCGGTAGTGGGTCCCTGGTTCTGGGATTCTTTTTTGAAAAAAAAAATCAGAGCTCACCGAATTGGACAAAATTCAAAATTTTCGGTCCTGTCCAGCTATGTTGACCGGTCAAACAAACCTAATTTGAATGGGATTTGTGCATATTTATTAAACAAAACCTAACGGCTAGGCCACGGGACGGGAGTAGCGGCGGGGTGAGGAAGGGTGACGAGAGCAGCAAGTCAGCATGTACTAGTGTATGTGGGCTTCTTTAGACAAAGTAGAATGGGCTACAAATTTGAAAGGGCCAAAATATTTGGCCTAGTTTATACTTTTCTCGGGCAGGTTGAAATGGACGAATTTCACCGAAATTTGGTTCATTCGGGCCGAATCCCAGAACCTTGGGCGTGTCCATGCATCCCAACGCTTTCCACGCGTCGCTAGTCAGTCATGGATGTCTGCATCACTTAATTTTTGTTCATTCTAAAATTCTACATGAATATAGATGGTTTCATTTTTTATTCATTTATATTTTTATTTGACTTTTCAAACAATTTTGATGATTTTTCAAAATGGGAGCAGGGGATCACATGACATGTTCTCTTGCTCCCATGCCCTATTGTTTCTATGATCCCATTCAAAAAACTCACCCAAAAGTGTTTGAAACAATGAGCTAGTGCTACATAACATCTCCGTGGGACTACAAGCTGCAGGAGAACTTCTCTATCTAGCGGGAGAGGGATGATCTACTGCGTCGGGATGCATGTTTTATACACTAGTTTACAATATTGGATTTAGGATACACTTAGTTCTATTATTAACACAGGCGATCAAAAAATGTACCTGCGTCTCAAAATACTTGATGAATTTTGGAGGCGATCATTTTATTTTAGAGATAGCCAAAACGTTATCCATCTCTTAAAATCGAGTTATCATAGAGGTGGGCCTCTAACACTACACCAGAGTAGGACATCACTGGTGGTTCAAAATCCCCGTTCACTGGCGGATTTTGAACTGCCATAACCAACTCGGCAGTGATGAGCTGATCAGATCACCGCCAGTTATCCAAACCAACAGTGATGACTCAAGTATCACTGCCGGTTTTTTTGAACCGGTAGTGATATATTTTTCACAATTTGCATTTTAATAATTGTTTTATTTTCATTTCGAGGGGAGGTGGTGGGGTGGGAGGTCGGGGTGGTGGAGGTGGTTGCTATCGAACAATTTGATATCGATGTGGAGGTGGTTGTGGATCAATGACAATACAAACCCATCAACATTTATATTACAAAAGTTCCAAAAAACAATAAAGTTTATTGTGACATGTTCTTTTTTGTACTCATACCAAACATCCTTCACACCCGTCTCCCACATATGTACTAGTTCATCGATCACTAGTTGTAAAAGTACCACGATATCATTACCAGGTTGTTTTGGCCCTTATATTAGTAGTGACATCTAGATGTATGACCGTTTCATACAAAGTCAAGGTAGAAGGTTGTATATACATAGCGTCACTGGCCAAGTGGTATGATTGCTTCTAACCTGGTCATATGGATTCATCTCGTCTGTGCTCAAACCTAACCAAAGATGTCTTATCTCTCCACCGATGTTCTTATAGAACATAGTGTTGATAGTCCTCTATTCCGACCCATCGGCAGGGTGCCTCAAGATTGTATCTTTCTTACACTCTTTGTCGTGCCAACGCACACAGCTTAGCTGAGTTTGCATTTGCAAACAACCTATGCACTCGTGGATCTTTACCATACGACCTTTACGGGCTCTCCTCTGCTCTTGCTACCCTGATTTGACGACCCTTGCTTGTATCGGGGAGCTTTACGCTTGGGACACACATCCAAGTCTTTGTATTTTTCTCCACAGTACAATATGCAATCGTTGGAACACGCGTGGATTTTCTCAACCTCAAGACCGATTGGACAAATCATTTGGTTGCCCAGGTAACTCTTTTCTGGTAACTCGCTACCCTTCGGGAACAGTTCATGTAGTATACCTAACAATTATCGAAGCCTTTATCACTCAATCCATTCGTTGATTTGAACTCTAAGATCATGATGTTGCCGTTCAGTTTGCTTATTGTGCAGGTCGATACAATGATGTTTTTCATCCTTTCTCATGATATCCAGTTTTTTCAACACTGTAGCACTAAGGAATCGGCCATACACCTACGGATGAATTCATTGGAAAAGCTAGAGCCAAAGTACACAGAAAAGAATGAAATAGATAAAAAAATTGTACAATATAATGTCTACATAGTTATACTTTTGGCAATGTATTCGTGTCAATATTTTACAAAGGGAGAAGAACGAAAATCAAATCTTTTCATTCCATGCATGCTGGTTTGATCGATGCGGGGTAGTAGCTATAGGCTATAGCCAGCTAGCTCTAATAATATATATATATATATATTATATATATATATATATATATATATATATATATACTTCTCACGGAATGTGCGTGTTGTATTAATTTAACATCAGTCTGCTGAACAGCTTGCCACCACATGCAACGGCTTGTTCTTTAATGGGATTTCACTCGGATAAGTTTTTGTACGTACTCCTATTTCCCTGGGTCAACTATTGCACCTGTAAAGGTGGTGTCCCATGATCGCCCATGCCCATGTGCCATGAAATCTGAAGAATCGCAAATATATATATATATTTGGGAGTTTGGTATTTCCGCCTCTACTTTAAAGTGGAGTGGTGATTCTATCCCTGGGATTTGATAAACTTTGATTCGGACGGTGGCTTGGGCGTGCCTGCGTAAACGTTTTTACAATAGCGACTTCCTTAAATGATCCGATTGTGGTGTTTGAGGTATAAGTATCCCTTCTTGCTCCCTGAGCACTACTGTAGTTCACAACCACCTTCCATTAATTGGTGCCATTTTAGAGGTCCAGATTTATCAAAATACAAGGGGAAAGGTTTTGATCTTCATTTCTTGGAAGGAGGTTGTTAAGAAAGGTTAGGTTATGTCTCTCTTGACTCTTTTTGTTTATTCTTACTCAATTTGAATCACTTTTTAGATCTAGGGTTTCACTATATGTTAGAGAGAAGAGTAGATTAGTTATTGTTGACGGTCGTGAACGTCAATATTTAATATAATTATAAACATAATAAATGGACCAATCACATGGAAATTATAGAAGTATAGGGCTTTATCTAACAAATTCCATGAGTTTTGGTATTCTGTTATTTTTCAGGGACTATACCAGAAAAGCGGATAAAAGAGAATCAAATCAGAATAAATATCGAAGAAATCCAGCAGAGATATAGTTACCATTCAACTAACGAAGGATCCCGAAGACACCGGAGCGAAGCGGATCCTGAGCCGCCGCTAGGTGGGGCCGGCCGGCCCCACCCCATGCAGGCCGGCATGGCCTCGTGCCCACTGGCCACTGTCTTCTAGAAGGTTCCTCCACGACCTCTAAGGAGTCATCTCAGCCCTACCTTAAGTCGGTTTGATATAGGTGCTGTCGCGCATCCCACCGGGCTATAAATAGAGCCCTGTACCCCCCAGGAGGCGATCAAAAGTTTGCAGTTCAAGTCAGATCCAGTTCAAGATTAGAATAGATCTAGGGTTTTTAGAGATTAGATTAGAACTCTAGTGCTTCAAGTCATAGCCTAGGTAGCTAGTGTTGACGGTCGTTAGCGTCAACTTTTTATGCCATTATAAACATGATAATTGGATCAATCATATGAAAAATAGACAAGTATATGGTTTTATTTAATAATTTCCATAAGTTTTGGTGTGTCATTACTTTCCCGAGTCTATTCTAGAAAAGAGCGATAGAGGAAATCAAATCAGAGAAGATATCGAATAAATCTCGCAGAGATATTGTTGCCAATCAACTCACGGAGGATCCCGCAAACACTGGAGCGAAGCGGGGCCCCAGACCCCACCATGTGGGGTCGGCCAGCATGTTGTGGGGCCGGGCGGCACCCCCCTGGGCCCACTAGCTGCCGTCTTCTGGAAGCTTCCTCCACCACCTACGAGGAGTCATTTTGGCCCTACACTAAGTCGGTTTGATCCAACGGCTGTCCTGCATCCCACAGAACTATAAATAGAGGGCAGACCCCCCTAGAGGCATCCCCAGATCATCTCAGTCATTTGGAGATCCATTCAGTTTAAGTCATAGGAGATCTAGTCATCCAGAGCTACAAACCTTAGTTCATCTAGAGCTTTTCTAGTTCATAGCATGTCTTAGTTAGATCGAGAGTAGAGGAAGTCAAGATACGTCAATCGAACTTGGACTCCCGACGTTGTCAAGAGATTGGAGTCTGGTACAGTTCTTATTCTCTTATTCTCTTTTAGTATTTATCTGAAGTTGTATGATATTTATAGGCAACACTATTCTTTATTAATATGTTCTTGTTTACTTTATTCATTGCCCATGTTAATATATCTAGTATAGTTAGTTTGCTATTGAGTTCATGCACATGTTCATATAGCGCTCGTCTATTTGATCATATGGCAGGTGGTAGGCAGTATGTAGGCGTGGTGCTTAGATACATTGCTTATCTATGGATGCCCCCATCTGTGTTGGGTCGTCGGGTAGATCGTGGATGTGACAGGTCCATTGAATCCTTTGCAGGCCTCCCCATGCAGTGGTTTGGTAGAGAGGAATTGTTAGGTTGAGGATATCTTGTTATATCTTAGGTTTCTAAACTCAACTCATCCTGTTCATGGCCCCATTGTGGTTGGGAACATTGGTAGTATTACTTAACAATGATTACCAGATGTACTTGCACTAACTAGCGTAGCTTTGATGGTAGCTAGAATACTTAGGAGTTATTTATTTGATTACTTGTATTGGACGACACTTGTGTAGTGACTAGAATGCTCTAGAAAACTTTATCCTTATTATTATTATTATTATGATGACTGATCTATTTACCCTATATTATATATATTTATCATGTGACTTAACCTTGTTTAAGAGTAGAGATCATTGATGGTTAAATCCCTTCATTCATTTCATATGCTTGTTATCAATACTAAAGATTATCAGTTTTACAAAACCTTCCCAGTGGTAGATTATAAATGACAACCTGGTAATACTCTAGGTAAAATACTATAATGGTATATTTAATCTGTCCATGCATTTTTGGCGTCATTGCTAAGAACTATGTTCTTAGTGATGTCGTTAAAAAATGTCAACAGCTAGCAAGGTTCAAGTGGAGTTGGGCGATACGCTCGGGATTCCAGATCCGTTGTCTGGAGATCGGTAATTTATCTGGTATCTCATTATGACTTTATTATACTTTATTATACTGCTACTTATTGAGTGCTTAGTTTATTCTATTTGCATATTAGATATAGTTATGATTGGTGATGATTATCTTTATATGATCGTAAAGCGCCTAATTCAATTCTCGACTGGGTTAGGTGGTATGTATTATGTATTATGTAGACGTGGTGCCTAGATATTATATGTACCTACGGATGTCTCCTGATGTGTCGTGTGGTAGTTCGCGTAGGTGACTCTTATAGCTGCGTTGATTCCTCTGTAGTCCACCCTTGGTTCATAGGCTTGGCAGAGGGCGGTCGCGATGGAGGTGATGGTTCCATCTTAATAGCCTCCCTAGTTGATGCCCCTTATGATGTTTTCTAAGTGGGTTATGCTATAGATGAGAGTATGTAGGTAGGGTGTGCTTAGTTCCTTTTCATTTTCTAATTACTTAGGATTCTTTTACTCTAGCCGAATCTCGAGTTGCCTGACTATATTATTAGTGAGTCTCTATTTCTATCTTTGGAATACCATTTATCTTATACCTTTATTATTATCATATTTATTTATCTTAACATGACTTACCCCTGCTAAAGCATTTGAAAGGTTGGTCCATCTTAGGTCTCCACATTTATAGTCTAAACTATATGCATTTAGGTTTCCTTTTCTATCCCTATTTAATTCCTGCGATTAATTGAAAGTTTTCCTTTTGACATTAACAAATCAACGATACTCGGAGAATCTCACCGGGTGAAATGCTACAATATGAGAATTATCTATGCGCTTGCAGATACATTCTATAGAAGAATTTTTTAGAACTGTCAAGTGTAGATTTGATTCCAGCATTTCTGACAGCATGCTAGGGATGACAAATTAGTGTGTAGTGATGTAAGAAATGTCAACAGTTATTATCTTTCTCTCCTAAAATGAAGTTGCTTAAGATGGTTAGATGATGTCTCTCCTCTCTAAATTCTCATGTTTTCTTCTCAATTTAGTTTCTCAAAGATATATTTAGTTGTAGAGACATCATGGTTAGATGATGTGTTCTTGTGTATGTATGTAGAGAGAGAAATATAGTTTTTTAAATTATATTACTTAGGTTTTTGTATTTATTTCACATATTGATTTAATTGTCCACTATGTATTTATGTTTCATAAACAGTTTGTTTCTATAGAGAGAGAAATATAGGTTTGCCATGTAATCCAATATGTTATAATTTATACTTTATGCGACACCTGCAGTGAATCCCTTCTTACTCTCCCTGAGCACTACTGTAGCTCGCAACCGCCTTCCATTGGAGACAATTTTGGAGATCTAGATTTCTCAAAATACAAGGGGAAAGGTTTTGATTTTCATTTTTTGGAAGGATGGTGTTAAGAAAGGTTAGTTTATGTCTCTCTTCCTCTTTTTGTTCAATCTTGCTCAATTTGAGTCACTTTTTAAATCTAGGGTTTCACCATGTGTTAGAGATAATAGTAGCTATGTTATTATCTTTATCTCCTAAAATGAGATTGCTCAAGATGGTTAGATAATGCCTCTCCTCTCTCCCTTCTGCTTCCACCATTGCAGTATCATTGAAGTCACGATATTGAACAATAATGTTGTCAGGGTCCAATTGTTCTTCTTCGTCTTCTTCCATCATAATTCCGGTTTCTCCATGCTTGGTCCAACAAATATAGTTTGACATGAAACCCAACTTCAACAAGTGTGAGTGAAGAGTCCTTGAGCTACAATATTCCTTCAAATTTTTGCACAGGTTTCATGGACAACACATGAAATTACCATCCCGCTTGTTTGCCTCAGTCGCTCTTAAGAAATAATGCACGCCATCAATGAACTCTTTGGAGCGGCGATCTACATTGTACATCCAATGGCGTGTCATTGTCTGCATTATATGACCCAAAACATAATTAAATTTCTCATTTTGGTCAAAAAATGATATTATAAAAATACCGAATGGTCTGCATTAAAATAACATAAGATGGAACACCATAATGTGTCATTTCCGAGTCACACAAAGACTAATGTATGCTCTATCAAAGCCTCGACATAACGTATGCTAAGACCACTAGCACTATACACAAAAAACCTAAAATGCACTTCAGTAGCATAATGATCTCCCGACCAATCCCAACTAAAGCAGACAGATCATTATTGGTCTGTTCAACATCGACTAGCTCCTTCGTAGCCTCCGCCACATGTTTAGCATAATCTTCCTCCTAGTACCAGCCGCGGCATCCAGTGCCATCCCACTGAAAATAGAAATAAAAATCAATACTTTAATCAAAATCATCAGGAAATATAGGTATAAATTAATCATAACCATCAAATGAGACAAACTATATAACTCACATTGCGAGCTGGACACTTATAGAAGATCCGATCATTGTTGGGACCCGTCTTCCCCACTCGGTACTCTTTCACAGTCTTTTGCATACACTTGCCACAGGAAATGAGAGGGAGGTCTGGCCTTAGTGGCTTTGGAACCCGATCAGAGGTCGAGTACCCCGAAGCAGTTGTCATCTACTCTCTATACTCATTTTTCAAACTAGATATTATAAATTCCTCATATTCTAAACAAAGAAAATAAGACAACAAAAATTTACATTTCTCTAAAATCATCAAATGTGTCATGTATAAACTAAAGTATTCTAGGTAGCTACCTTTTTCATCTAAATATATAATTATTTTGAGCTCAAGTGGCATATATATAAATCAAGAACAATCCACCATAAATTCCTCATTTAATAATATCCTAAAAATCTATATTTCTCAAACTAAGCTAAATTAATCTTGAAATGTGGAACATATAATACCCTAAAATCTCTATTAGAAAAAAATAAATCTATTTCTATTTTTTCAACTAATTAAATTAAATAATACACTATAAAATCTCTATTTTCAACTAATTAAACCATAAAATGTGGTAGACATAGTAGAAATGAAAGGTATATACTTAGAATACTAGTTTTAGTTTCCTTCTTTAAAATATTCAAACAATGTCAAGTGAATGAAACTTAAAATGGCAAAAAAGCAAAAACATAAAGAAAAATCACATATAGACCAAGAAACAATATATGTTGCCGCTAAAACATGAGAGGTTGAAGATAATAACCTTTCAACGAGTCGATGGAGGCGTAAAAGTGATCAAATGAAGCTCTCACTATAACTGGAATTTTTTCCTTAGTGGCTACAATAATTTTCTTGAGAGTTTACAGCCAAGAAAACTTGGACTTCCTTGGCGGGTTCTAGTTACATCCAAGGAAATTTGAATTACCTTGGCGGTTTCAAATGACACTCGAGCAAATTTGAATTACCTTGGCGGGTTCAGCTAGCACTCAAGGAAATATGGAATTAACTTGGCGGTTTGTGTTAGCACTCAAGAATATGCTTTTCCTTTAGTGTGTTTCATATGACCCCCAAGTTAACGATATATCCTTGGGGCTGGGGTTCAATTTCGCACCTAAAGGAAGTTTCTGGCCCACAAGGATATTTGGTTTTCTAGTAGTGGACTGGCCTTATGCAGCAGTGCTTATCTCACCCTTTGTTTTGGACCATGTATATATATACTACATAGGACGGTGTATGTTGGTACAAATATTAATCCCCATGCGTATGTCTCCACCTCTATCAGGAGGAGACTAGAACCCAACTTGAAATCCCCTAAACTAACTAGTGGTTAGAGAACTGAGAAAACAATCCAAAACATGAAAATAAAAAATCTGAAGTCACAATTATTACATAATATGTCTAATACATCACCATATCAAGCGGTAATAGCAATAAGCTTCTTCTTGATGTATGATCCTTGGTTATAATCACGCTGTAACCATAGAGTGTCCTCATCACCTAGCAGGATGCTTTGTTTACTGTGAAGGGCATAATTCCACATTTCTTTTTATAATCTTCTGACATGTCAGCATTCTTCTGCTGGTTCACTGTCTCATCATTGACAAGTGCACTCTCATGTGTTACATCTCAGTTGTCGTCCTTTGCAAGAGATTTCAAATGTGGTCAACATAACCTTCCGCCCAATACTAACCGTCATATGGTCCACTACCATTTCACTGAAATTACAACACCATCTACGACTCTCTATACTCATTTTTATCAACTACTAGAAATTTCTAATTTTGTCAACCATAAAATTAAATGAGCTATAATATAAAAATCTTCTAAATTAAATTTCACTATTTCAAAACCATCCAAAGAGGCAATAAAAGGTTCATACTAGTTTTCATGAGCCACTATAAGATTCCTTCATCTAGATATCTACATATGCAAACTATCTAGTTATTTTTGAGCTCAAATGACATATAAATAAAAACTATTGACCATTATTTCCAA